>CP123716.1:0-663419 GCA_029906385.1 Neofusicoccum laricinum | reverse complement strand
CGCCCACCCTTCCCCCGCCGAATCCCGCAGCCGCATCACAGCTTCCCAATCATCGCGCCAGCGGACCGCCTGAGTATACGTATCCTGACCCGACCGCTCTAACACTGGCTGCTGCCTCTCCAGCATCCTCCAATGCTTCTTATCCCTCGGCACCGCCGCCACAGCAGCCGTACTACGCCCCCCAGCCGCCCCGCAGATCTAGCCCACAGTCCACATACTCCTACGACCCCAGCCGCGCAAGCAGCAGCCCGCACACGCCGGGTGGGAGCGCGTACACGTACACCAGCGACACCACGCTGAGGCCTCCGGCGAACTTGCCTCTCAGGAACGATGGAAGGACGCCTCCGCCGCCGCCGCCCACTTCGGCAGCCGGCGGCACGTCTTCGGCTGGCAGCTCAAGAGCCGGAATGCGCATCTCCGACATGGTCAGCGGGGGCGATTCGGGCGGCAGGAGCGCGGCGGACGCCGACATGCTCAACGCTCTCAACCGCAGAGGGATGTGAAGACGAGAGGAGGTTGAATGAACAAATGGCGGAGATGTATGAGCGATGAGCATATCTGACCCTCTGAAGCAGCACCAGCACCAAGGAGCTGGTTCTCGGCTGGCTGCGCTACACGAGGGACTCGCTATGAAAAACGATTTTCGGTCTTAAGGTGTCAGGCACAACCCACTCGGATTCAATCGAGCCATAATTTCCTCTGCGCCGGTTCCCCCCGACGACACGTCGAAACGGGTCTCGCACTTGTTGCAGTGCGAGCGGTCGCTTGAGCGGATCCTATACGTCTACTACCCCCTTTTCCTCTGCTATTCCTGCTTTTCCTGCATCAAGTCCTCATAACATCTCGGGCGGCTTACTCTGAAATTTTTTGTCCATGCTGCTTTTGCTGCGAGGTCTCGGCGGTTTTTCTTTTTAATCTGGAGATATCCTCTCGGATGGTTGCGAGCAAAAGCGAGCCTCGATATCCTGTCGTTTCCGGAACTGTTTTGCTGTTTGTTGCGCCTCATCCCAACCCTTGTAATTAGACATCCGAGGTATTTCTTCTCAGCCGGGAACAAAAACACGAATTGCTGGGATTCGCCCTTCTCCTTATTCTCCTTTTCTCTCCTCCGACACCCTTTTCGGTTGTTCCGGTGATGATGACGAATGATGGGAGATGTTTCCAGATTATTTCTTCTCTTTCTCCTTCTCCTTGTGAATCTCCTTCTCCCTCGAAAGAGCGACGCCGGGATCTCACGAGCTCGAGACGAATTTTCCAACTCACATCTGTTATTTTGGCAAGGGTTAGAACTCTGTCGTTTCTGTCTGGGCGGCTAACGTGCTTTCTGGTCTGCAAAGAATCCCTCTATCCTGGGTGGCTGTCTGAAAAAAGATTGTTCAATGTTCGCGATTTCGGTTGGCTTTTTGGCTTTTTTTGTCGCGTCTCTCTTGTTTGCAGCGAGCATACAGTCTATCAATCGGGAGCTTTGTCTCCCTCGCTCAAGTTTGGGCTGCTTGGCCCTGTTCCTGCATCTTTTGTTCCACGGACTTTGTGCTCATTTCTGCATCGCTGGCCGCGCTCTTCTGCCAGCCTTTTTTTTTTTTTTTGAGACACGGCGGGATTCGTTGACTAGCCGACAGATACAGCCTATTACAGCAGCAACTATTCAGCGATACGGTGTGCTCCAATGTTACAGAATCTAAAACGATCCGCACATGGCAACTGTGTCTTGGTTGAACGTGGGCATGAAGAAAACGGCCCGGACCGCATTCGCCACTACGGCAGGACACTTTATCTCGACGACTTCAGATGCAGATGACGGCCTTCCCGCTCACGCCCGGAGCGTAGCCCGGGCCGGAGAAGTTTCCTTTGACGGAAACTCTTGTCTTATCGCCTCCCGATCCGTACGCTTCTCCACCAAAAATAAATCCCATTGACATGTCTAATATTGGAAAGCAACCCATCCAGAAGGCGTTCGACCTCGTCTCCTTGGCTGGAACGCGTCCCAGCGTCCGTCACAGGGATCGAAGAGAGCACCATTCGCAACCCCGCACCATCACCAGATATTCTCGCGATTATTTCACTAATCAGCCCCCTTACAGGTGCATACGGCACACGTTATCCGCATGCCGGTTCTGTAAGCCGTCACCCAGCGCGCACGACTACGGCACAGCAATGCGCAGCAGGCAAGCATGGAGCATTTCGGGCACAGCGCCTCATCGGGGATGCCCACACAGACCGCAGCAGCGGTCTTCCTTTGCACCGGGCGTCCATGCTCGCCAAAAGAGTTGAGAAGCAGCGCGTGAGGAGCAGGACCAAGAGGAAGGACCCACACCTGCAGCGGCCCGCGCACCTGCCTTGTGCCCACGCCACACAGACGCCTGCGTCATCCACGTGCGCACACTCACCGCCGAGCATCATTCATTAGCCCATTGTCGCTCGGGCAGGCCCGTCTTTTGGCACGTGCGCACCCAATCCTTCTCCGAAATCCGCTCTTCTTCTGCAGGGCTCGTGCGGGAGCGGGTTCAGTAGGGACCACACGACCACCACTCGGTTCACTACGAGCCGGGGTGGGCGGGCTGGGAAAGGAAGGCTTCGACGGACCCGGGAACGGAAATAAAGGAACCAATAGACGGGGAATATCTTGTTTGGTTTATTGGTTTCATGCACGACAAATCAGAGCCAATGGACGGCATCTGGAGAGGCGAGTTCTTTACAAGCATCAAGCTTGCCCGTTCGAGATGGAAGAAGGGAAGGGAAAAAAGCACAGGGCTCCAGAAAGCAATTTATTTGACAGTGCCACGTCAGATCTGGAATTATCGAACGATCGGAGACTCGGTGCACGGGTGTGGCCGAGGAGGAAGGCGGAAGGAAGGAAAGAAGGAGGTCATGGCTTTATCTCCTCTGCCTTTTCTCTTCCTCACGTTGTGGTAGGCGCTCTCTTGACTGGGCAGGCAAGAAGAGATTGATGGGGGCGGGAAGACTGACTGAGGAAAGACGAAAGGAAAAGGTACGGGCCATACCTCAACGCACCCCATCACCTACCGACGACTATCACACGGACGGTCAGACGGCCAGCACGGACAGTGGGAACCCGACCGACGAACACTGACGATGGAGTGTGCGCGCTAGGAACCTGGCTTGCCTCGTGCTCGGCGGGCCTGACTTGGGGAGGGGCAATCGGGGTCGGGGTCGGGGACTTTTTTTTCTCTCTCTCCGTTTTTTACGCGCTCGCAACGACCGGGGGGGGCGGGGAGGCGGTGTGGTGGGACTCGTGGGTTCGAGAAGGACGGCCTTCTTCAATGTCCACCGGGCTGAAGGGGGTGAGAGGAGAGAGGAAGGGCGAGCGACGGGGCCAATGAGCTGGGCGCTGCCGGCGCTCTGGCCGCGCACACGGGCTGATTGGCACGGCTGAGAGAAGGGCACTGGAGTTGGGGGGGGGGGGGGCACGCACGAGCTGGGAGGAGCCGTGTGGGCGGGGTGCCGGGCTGTGGCATCTGCGTGTGGCGAAGTCACGACGATGACGACGGCGGTGGTCATGGTGCTGCTGCCATGTTCAATGCTTTGCCGGGGAACGGGAGGGGCTCGTAAGGCAGCAGCGCGTGGCTCTCCACTGCCCCGATCTGGCTGCAAGAGGCGGGTGGCTGCTGCTGGAAATAGAACGGCGGAGCGGCCATGGCGACACATTCGGGGTGAGGCTATCGGGCTGCGGCACGGCAAGAGCGGGCGGCACGGGAGGGAGCGGGACGGGACTCGTCTCGTCTCGTGCAGTGGGCAGAACCGGGGCGCGGTTGCGCGAAGCGTGCTGTGGCAGGAGCAAAAAGGCGAGGCGGACGCCGGGGGTGGAGGGAGCTTGGGGGCGCATAAAGGGCGGCGTGGAGAAGGCGCTGGATTGGGAGGTGGTGGTGAGGGGGACAGTGCGACGCGGCGGCCACGCCCCTGGGCGGGCAGTCGGCGGCGGGCTGCAGGCGCCGCAGATAACGGTCCGGGCCGGCAGGGAAGACGCCTGGAGGAGCACTGGAGGCTCTGCGGGTCCCCTGCGGCGCTTCGGCGGGCGGTGTCGCTGGCTGACGTGCTCGCGGGCGCACGTGCGGGAGCGGCGGTTTGGGTGGGTCGATTTAAAGAGCGGTGAGCTGCGCTGACTCTTTTCAGGTTCACCGGTTGGCCCTCCGCCGCCAGCGCGCCCGGTGCGGTCTGCGCCTGCGCCTGCGCCCGCGCCTGCGCCCGCGCCTGCGCCTGCGCCTGCGAGCGTGAGCCGGCGCCGCCTAACCGCCGCGGGAGCCGCCCCATGGCGAGAGGGCGGACGGGGGACGCCTTCCAGCCCATGCGCCGCCGTCCAGCGCCCGCCGCGGCCCCGTGCTGCCCGCGATGACGTCGCGCGCGCTGCGAGCACGCCGGCCAGCGGCGAGCCGCCCTGCCCCTTCGCCGCGCGCCGATGTCGTGCGTATTGCCGCATCCGGCAGGTTGAGGGTTGAGCTGATCGCCGCCGACGCGCGCTGGGCAGATCCGCGCCGCCTGCCGTGCCTCCCACCAGCACACGGCGCCGTGTGCCCGCCCGCCGACGCGCGCCGCCTGCCGCCACCGCCGCCGCCGCCGCCGCCGCCGCTGCCGGCGCGGATGGGCTGATGGTGGTGGCCGGCGAGGGGAGGGGCGCGGTGGAGGGCGACGGCGGCGCGCCGCGCAACAGACCACCCTGCGCTCAGACGGCCGCCTTGGCGGCCTGCCTCCCCCTCCCGCCGCCGCCCTCGTACCCACCACGTGTTCGCTGGCTGCCGGCTTTTTGCCAGGTCTTGTGAACGCGTGTTGCTGCGTTGTCACTGTTTCATTTTCATTTGGCACCCGCAGCTCTGGCCATATCTACAGGCGATCATGCACGTGGCGCCGGATTGGGCAACGCCCCTATACACACGCCCTGCTACTCCAGACGTCCTGACTCCTGCCCGCCCGAGCGCGTGTGGTGGCGCCGTGTGGGCGACGAGAGAGCGCCTGCGGCGCCGCTCTGCGTCCGCCCGTCCGCCTGTCCGCCCTTCGAGCCGGCCCGGGGAGAAGCTTCGAACGGTGCGGATCCATCCTCACCACCAGAGGGACATCGCGACTGCCCGTGTCTCCCCATTGCGCGGCGGGGACGGCCCAGCTGCCTGCGCTGCTCGCTCAGCCGGGCCTCCTTTTCTCCTTTCCTCCAGCTGCTGGTGCTCTCTCCTGTCTGCGTCCCTACTCAAGGTGCTTCGCTTCTAACTCGCCGCCCTGTCTTTTGCTTCCTTTTTCTGCCTTCCTCGCATGCTGCGTACTCGCACGTCCTCCCGAGCGCCTCCGCAGTAAGAACGATCGTCAGTCCTCCGAATCGGTCGCCCGGCGCTGGCCTGAGTCGCTCTGCCATAAGATCGCCGGCGATATAGTCCGGTCGCTGGAAAGTTCGGCAAGTGAAGCACGAAAAAGTCAGAATGTCAGATGGACTGCTGAACCCCAGGCGCTGGCGTCATCGGTCATCCTCGCGCGCGCGGCGGGCCGCATCGGGCGTCGTCCGCATGGGGAGGAAATGGGGGAGTGTGATATCTGATCTCGGAGTGCCTGACGGCGCGCAGCATGTCATGAGGATGTCATGAGGACCGACGGGACGAGGTCGGGGCGAGAGGCGCTCAGGGAGCCAATAGTGTCGGTGTCCATTGCTTGCCTATCTATGAGATACGTCGTATTGAAGTCGCTCGCTGTCCTGTGTTCGTTTCGAATTGAGCGCACGCTTATCGACCGTCGATGTTCTGAGAATATCGCGCATTTGGGGGCGGAGTGCTGCCTCGTCCTCAACCTGCGGCGCACCTCAACCGCCGCCATCCGTCCGCCGGGGCTGCTGCTGGCGTCCGGGGCAAGGGACGAGTTGGCGGCGCCGGCCATCTCAACAGACTTCGACTCGCCGTCGCCGGCTGCTTTCTTCAGTCGACCGTCGGAGCATTTCCCAGGGCCTGCTTGCACGCCAAGGGGCGTGGCGCCGCCAATCAGCAGCCACCAAAAGGGCAAACTAACGACTTATCACAATCCTCCCGAACCAAGGCACGCTTCCGCAAAGAGAGTTGGGGCGAGAGCAGCAGGACCAGGGAGCTTCATTGAATCGATCGGAGATCTGCAAAGCATGTGTTCGGGCGCTGGTCTCGTCCTACAAACAGGCATGCCGCGGGCTAACAGGATCATCAGGGCCGCCCGACCTTGACCTCACCAGACACCAACTATTGGCGGCCGGCCGGGCCCGGACTGCAGTCCAAGCATGATCCATACCATGGCATGTTTTTCACTTTTCTCAGGGACGGAGGCGGGCGCTCCGCTGATATCGTGCATCAGCGGCGGCGATGGGCGCAGCCACACGGCGTGCTTGGTCGTTGTTGTAGTTGTTTCGGGGGGCCCCCTTCCGGCAGGGCTGTCCTGACCGCGGAACAACCGGCCCCAGGAAAACGAGGAAAAAGAGACAGGTTGCTTGGGCAAGGCAGGGCGCGGGCGGCAGCGACGGGTATCGCTAGGAACCCGCCCGCCCATCGCGAAACTTGCCATCATTGGCTCGCCATCTTCCGAGACGCGCGTCAGACGGCGTGCAAAGGGAGGAGGGCGAAATCCGAAACCGTCCAACACCAAAAAAGGAAACCCGAGATGCCAACTCAGCCCTTCCCGGCTGGTTGTTCTGGCCGCCAAGCGTACCAGACCGCGGCCGTCGTCACGATGCCTCTCTCCATTTCTGACCACACGCTCTCCTCCGCCCCTTCCGTACGCTGAAGTCTCCTTGTGCCGTCGCTGACCGAAGCCCACCCCAACCCAACCCAACAAGCCTCCCGTTCTAGTTGCACCTAGTTCAAACCGCGGGCACCGCGCAAAGTCAGCCTCCTTTTCGCGCGCGTGCCTGGGATCTCGACTCCACGACCTTCCGTCCCACTTGACTGCCCGTCTGCCTGCCTGCCTGCCTGCCTGCCTGTCTGCCTGCCTGCCTGCCTGCCTGCCTGCCTGCCTGCCTGCCGGTCTCCGGATCGTCCCGCCTCCACAGCCCTCCCATGCACGCAGTTCCGCGCTTTCTGTAGAAATTCCAACCGACCAACCAACCAACCCCATCCCAATAACCCTCTCCAAGACAACCTCAGGCCTCAACGACGACCGCCCACCAAGCCTCCAGCTCCAGTCAGTCTCCTTTTCCCCCCGCCTTAATCCTCCCCCAAAAACGTCGCCGCCATCGCCCACGCCCCCTCCCTCGCGCTCCTGTCCTCGCACACCGGACACTGCCCCGCCACCTGCACCACCCGCACCACTCGCACGATCCTCCCTGCCGCCGAGCCGAACGCGATCACCACAGCTGCCGCCGTCGGCGCGTCGTCATCGTCGTCACTGTGAGAGAGCAGTTTCCGTAGTTTCAGCAGGCGTCGGATGCGCTCCCGGAGGGTGGTGGGGTTGCGGGGTGGTGGTGGTGGTGGTGGTGGAGGCGGTGGGTGGTCGTAGCAGGCGCGGGCGATGCGGTAGGCGTGGGCGGGCGTGATGGTGCTGGTTGGGGCGAGGTGGTTGGGGGTGGGGGCGTCGGCGGAGGCGTGGGTGCGGATGCGGGTGCGGGTGCGGGTGGAGGGGCTCTGTGAGGGGGTGGAGGTGGTGGTGGTGGCGGCGGCAGTGTTGTTGACGGTCGTGGTGTTGGGCCCAGGGGGTTTGATGGCGTCGTTTGAGTTGGTGGAGTTGGCGTTGTCGTTGCTGTTGCTGTTGCTGTCGCTGCTGACTGCGGTGGCTTGGGCGGCCGACGTGGTGGCGGTGCCGGCTGGCCTGGTTGCTGGCTCGTCGCCGTTCGCGTTGGTGGCGTTTGCGGAGCACGGAGCGGCGGCGGCGGGCTGGAGCAGGTTTTCGGGCGCGATGTCTGTGAAGCATCTCCGTTCGCAAGGGAATATCTTGTGGAAGCTGGCCCCGCAGTCGTACTGGTAGGTAACTGCCCTACACATGGTTGTGTTGCTGAGGAGAGGACGGTGAAGGTAGGCAGGGTTTGTTGGAAGAAACCGAAGAAAGGCGAGGCTCTAGAAGAGTGTGAATTCAAGTGCGCCTTCACTTTGAGGAAAGCGTTCAATCTTTGGTGTTCAGCGGGTCTTGGATGATGGCCTAGCCTGATGATCCGGTATTACGCGCGGAATGAGGAGGATAGTGTGGGTATGCAAGAAGACCGCGAGACTGAATTGGCCGCCGAATATAAAGGTGAATGCCAGGTCCCAGTTCAAAGCACATGATATGTCCCCGCAAATTCTGGGTGATGGTGGGTAGTGCGACGCTCAAATGACTGAACTTCGTCGAATGAATCTGTGCCTGCAGGGGAAGCACGAGCTTTGGGCAGCGTATACTTCATCACTGTAGAAGCACCTGCTTTAACCCATGATAAATGTGATTAGTGACGAAGCGAACACCTCCCTCGTTCTTGCCACTTTTCTGTAAACGAAAGGCTGACGTGCTCTTTGACAGCTGGCGAATTCAAACGTTATCCAAACGGAAGATTTCGGGGATCGAGATACGAAGTAGCCTAAACGCCATTCTGAAAAACAGTTGCTGCGATAGAGAGAAGGATCAGAAACTCCGCACTCGATACCGGTTACGAAGTAGACCAAAACTCCCTCGTGTTTTGGGTTAATTATAGTCATGTTCAAAGATGTAAGTACCATCGTAAAATAATGGCAGTCATCGACATATTCACAAGAAGATGTTCCGCGACTGCTGTTTATTCAAGTGATTCTTTTGCATGATGCTTGAGTGGATAACTTCACTCTCCACCTCCGAACCAGCCGGAGTATATTAGAATCCTGCGAGCAAAAAGACGAATCACCAGCCATGTTGTCAACGGCCAAGTGACTGAACAGTCAAGACCGTATTCGAGGTCTCTGTAGCAAGTATGACTGCCGTCCTGGACCAGGTCCCGGTCACATTCCCCGTTGACTCCTCCTGATATCCGAATCCGCCAAAGTGCGGGAATCGCGGGCGCGAGGATGACCAACGACTTTCGTTCCCCTATCCTCTTTGAAATTGCTTATAGATGTGACTATGTTGACCAGTGCTGGCTTGGGTGCCTCGGCCATTACATCCATCCTTCCCGGGATGATTGAGATGGCTGTGTTGTATCCTGAACAGGTTATACTGGCCTTGGAGAACGGGGGTTTCGATGTCGAATTAGCAAAAGTCTTCCAACTATCTTGTCGCTCACCCTCGTTGACCAGCAACTCGGCGATACGATGGTAGCTCTCAACATGAGTTAAGAATGATGGTGTTCAATTTGACGGTCTTGGTGGAGTTGATATAATTTGCGTCAAATATGGGATTAGATTTTTGGTCGGCAAAGAATTATTTGGTATGGTCGAAAAACCAGAAAGTGCAGGGACGCCATGTTGAACGTTCGACCACTGAATGAAAGCAACGATTGACCGATCCGACGCCAAAGTGGAAGGAAGGCAAAGAAGTAAGCCAGAGAAAGCATTCAAGACTTGGCTTTTGAGGAACATTCCCTTGGGGACACGAGACAGTATAGAAAGTGACGAACAGCATCGACGAATCACTTCCGAGGTATCCTACCAGCACAGCTGGTCGAAAAGGAGCTTGAAAGCAGAACTACAATCCCTTCCTCGCCACACTCGCGACCCGACACGCTCTCCTCTCCCTCACCCCTTCACGGCGGCACCTCCTCCCCTTTCCAATCCCAACACCTCCCCCTCGCCCCTTCGACCTCCAACCCCCTCACCACCTCCACCAACCTCTCCGCCGCCCACGCCGGCTCGAACAGCTTCTCCTCCTTCACACTCGCCCAAAACTCCCTGCTCAACCCCGTCTTCACCGTCCCCGGATGCAGCGCCACCGCCATCGCCTTCCCCGCCGCCTGACTCCTCAAGTGATTATCAAACGTCCTCGTAACCTGGTTGACGGCCGCCTTGCTCGCGCGGTACGAGTACCAGCCGCCCAGCCTGTTATCCCCAATGCTCCCGACCCGCGCCGACATGGTCGCCCAGACCGCCTGCGGCGGGAGGCCCGCGTACGCGTCGTCCTCCGCCGACGCCGACGATGGCGACCCTGTCTCTTCTTCCGTCCGGAACGCGGTGCTCTTCCGCGGCAGCAGCGGGCCGAGGTGCTTGATGGCGAGCAGCGGGCCGAGCGCGTTGGTGCGGAAGGTGAGGAGCGCGTCGGCGGCGTCGACCTGGCGCGGCGACTTCTCCGGGAAGAGGAGGCCGGGCACGCAGAGGGCGAGGTGGAGGTGCCAGCGCTCTGCGGGCGGGAAGAGCGATGTGCAGGCGGAGGCGGCGGCGGCGATGGAGGGCTCGTCTGTTTGCACGCGGCCACGCGGCCACGCGGGCGTCAGTTGGGTTGATCTTGGGGGGGTTCGTGGCGCTGGTGCGTCTGCAATGGTGATCGCGGCGTGGTTTGATGGCCGGCGTGTTCGTGGTGGTGCGGAGGGCGCTGCTGCGAGAGGAGCAGGGCAGGGCCGTTGTAACACCAACTCCACCACTGCGACACCTGCCCGCGAACCCGGCGGTCGCGGCGGATTCACTCACCGCAGACGTCCATCTTGACCATCTTCAGTCGCTCTTCTACGCTGCTGCCCCCTTTGAGACCGTTCAAGATGCCCTCGCGCGCCTTGTCAACGTCCCCCCTCGCCGTCGCGACCACGGGCGCCCTCGTCGTCTGCAGGACGTGTCGCGCGAGCGCCTGCCCGATGCCGCGAGAGGCGGGGGATATGAGCGTCCAGGGACGTGATGGAGGCATCGGGGACGCGTGGTCTGACGGCTTTACGCGTGAGTGTAGAAGGTGGTGGTCGAGAGATTCGTCGGGTAGGCGCCGTGTCGGCGGCGACTAGGCGATGCTGGTCCTCGACTTGTTCAAGGCGCGAGGCAGGCTTCGAACTGAGCGACGGAGCTGCCTAGTAGCTGTTGTTTGAGAGCTTGGTAGCGTCCCACTGTCGAGAATCAAGACGTTAGGCCGGCGGGTGATGCGACGAGGACGAGGAGGGGCATCGCGGTCGAGTGCGCGTTGTCGAAGTAGACATGGCGAGATTGGGTTGGCATGAGAGGGGCATGAGGCTCTTGTATGCTGTATTCGAGAATGAGAACAGCGGTCGATGACGACGATGGAGCTCTGGGTGGAGCGAGGAGGCTCGCAAGATCGACGACCAAGATCGGGTCCCACACGCTGCCGATCTCTGCGGCAACGCCTGCAGCTGCTCGAACTCTATTTTGGCTTTTGGCGGGCTTGTTCTCGTTGCATCGATTGAGAAATAGTTGACGTGCATGGGTGCGTGCACAATGGTCATCGCTCCGGACACCCGGTGATCGTCAAGTAAGCTATACAAAAACAAATAATCGGCTCAATCAGCCCTACTGATTAATATCCGATGCTGCTTCCATCAATCATCTCACGTCGAGTCGATTAAGAAATAAGGACGCCAAACCCCCGAATCCAATGTGCCAGCCGGTTTTGTTTTGATCGTTCTTCCAACGTCGCCGTCCTGAGATCAAGCGA
This sequence comes from Neofusicoccum laricinum, assembly GCA_029906385.1. NCBI lineage: Eukaryota > Fungi > Ascomycota > Dothideomycetes > Botryosphaeriales > Botryosphaeriaceae > Neofusicoccum > Neofusicoccum laricinum. The sequence continues at coordinate 651,950 of CP123716.1, read as the reverse complement.
CCCACCAGTCCGAGAGAAGAAGCGAGGGGTATCAGTCATCGGCTGCGATACACTTCCGGTCCCACGGGCGCCGAGGAACATGCGTTGCAAAACACCAGACGCGTAAATGGAAACTAGAAGAAAGCGCCCTTGGGCACGGCCAGGAAGATAGCACAGATGATGGCCGTCGCGACGAATGCGCCAACCAGGGACTGTACGAATATGGTGTCCTGGATCTGCCGCATCGCCGGCTCCTCGATCCAGACCTCGCGGTCGAAGACCTTGCGGATGATGTTGCGTTTCTCGTACTTGGCAACCCACGGCTCGTCCTCGAAGCCGTTTTTCTCGTCGGCCTTTTCCGAGTATAGCGACGGCTCGTCGTCCGAGGTGAACAACTCCCAGGGGCGGAGGTGGCGGTGGTGCATGCCGTGGAGGACCTGTTCGGCGGGTTAGAAAAGCGCGGTGGAGAGCGAGGGAGCTGCTCGACTTACCACGCACATGCCCTTGTAGGCAGCGATCATTGTTGCAGTTCCAATAAGAAGAGGTATGGCAGCCAGGGCGCGGTAGCCACGTCCGATGCTGCTGAGGGTCATGACAATGCCCATCAGGATGCCACCGAGGATGGTGATGACGCCGAGACCACGAGCGAAGACGACGCGAGGTCGGTTGCCATTGCAAATGGTCCAGCGGATGAAGTGTGGGTGTGCTTGGCACCGAAGAGACCACTCAACGCTGATCATGACCTCACGGAAAGCCGAGGGGTGGGTTGTGCTGGCAAGAGCACGCAGCAGTGAGCTGCGCTCTCGCGACGAGAGGTTGAGCTGGCGGGAGCCACCGTCGGCAATGTAAATCGCAATGATCCTCGACACCTCCTCACGGTATGGCTGGATGGTGACTGCGGGGTCGGATTAATCAACGCACACGCATCCGAGGAGGGAAGAGGAAAACGCACACGGCCGGAATCTCTCCCCGGCAGACTCAAAAGCATCCCTAGCTGCCTCGGAATGATTGCCGGTGGAGCTGCTCAGCGACTTCTGCCAATCGGACATGCTGTGCTCGGAAACGGCGTCCATGGTGTCATTCTTGCTGTGCTCAGAGGGCGTGCGTGCGGCACTGTCCCAAAAAGGGTTGGCGCGGTCGCTGTCGGCCGTCTTGGGCGCGTCTGAAAAGTCGGTGCCCTTGAATACAGCAGCGGCATTAGGGCTGGCTTTCTTCTTGCGGACCTGCGACTGGGCTGCATGCGCTTCAGCCTCAGCCTTCTCCGTGGTCCACTCAGGCGACAAGCCTTTCTCGCTCTCAGGGAGAGCCTCGAAACGCTTGGCATAATCGCGGTACCACAGGAAAAACTGGAGATTCTCTGCCGAAAGCTCAATGTACTTCAGGTAGTTGAGGAACTCGCGAAGGTTGCATGGCTGTGACAATCATGTCAGTATTGACTCGGACAAGTCTTGACCCGCCCACGGATGGTGCGGTGTGCGGGTCCAAAATATCATATGACAAGGGGGGCTAATGCTGTGCGACCAAGTGACACAGACCGCCTACGGCAAGGGGGGCGGGAGGATGCAGTGACACATACCGGGCAGGTACCGCCGGCAACGATCCGATCGAATGACAGCGCATCTGGGATTCCGTGAGACATGCCAGAGTGCTGCGACCTTCCGGTGATTGACTCGTCGATGGACCTCTTGTTCTCCTCGCTGCTGCTCGTAGAGGGTGTGCCGGAGTCGACAGACCCCGGACGTCTGTAGCTGAGTGCGTAGACCATTGTGATTCGTGTGTGACGTATAATAGGGCCAGAAAGAGGACGACTTTGGTTTAATGACGAGCAGAGAAGTGAGACGTCAGAGGAGCACGACCCGCGTAAAGAGACTGGTGAGACGGTGGTAGAATAGAGGGAGATGGACTAAGATATAAGAGAGAGCGGACGGAACGGGGCAGGAGCAGCGAAGTGACGATGATGGTGTGGAGCAGCCAGGCACAGGCACAGGCACAGGCACAGGCACAGTGCAACGGAGAAAGACGTGCAGTTAATATGGACATTCAACAAAGCCGAGCAGCGCCACTGCTTGGAGACGGGCGCTTGCTTCTTTTCGATACTCGGTGGTTGGAGGGGAGCCCTTAGCGAGTCAAAAGCCACGCTCTGGACGAGCGGTTTAAAACAAGAAACAACACTTGGACCCGCCTGGCAGGGAACGATCGTCAGCGCAGGACGTGGGCGGCCTGCAGACACAGACACGGACATGTTCTGGTGGCATCAGTAGCCGGTAGAGGTCCCGCGCGGATGCACGCGGGCAGGATTGACCGGCGTCAGAAGAGCGCTGTCACAGGCGGCCGCTACCAGCGCCGGCGGACATGGCCTGGCCGTCATCTGCATGAGCAGCGCTAGAGGGGCCAGCGGCGTCAGAGCGGCGAAGGCCCCAGCAGTAACACGAGTGTTTCCGCCAGCGTGGTGCCTGGATGGACAGGTCCCTTCCTTGCGAGAGCTGCAACCGCTTAGCCATGTCTCGTTTGGCCGATCAGGTGGCTTTGCCCGGCTTCTGCGCAGCGTCTGGCCAGCATCCACACTGTGGCCTCTTGCAGGCTGCGTCACCTGGAGTGGTACAAGGGCCAATACCTTCGCACCCGGGACTGGAGGCCGTTGGCGGGACCAGAGCCTGATCAGGCGTGGCAGCAGGCCAAGCAGCTGTCACAATTGGACGCGTCTCCACGGGCAAGCGGCGTGGCTTGAGCTGACGATGGCGTCGCTGCGGCTCTGATTGGCGTCGGATTGAGACGCGTCTTGGCCATGGCCGGCGGTGATTGCGGACTGGGCGGGAGATTGGCCGCAGGGAGAGCGGGAGGCGCAGCCAACCAGACGCGCACACAGACACGCCGGGCGGCGAGGGATGAGGGTGGGATTGCACGTATTGAAGTTCATGCGCAGGCGGCGGCAGTCGCTTATCGGGATGCGAGGGTGCAGAGATCTGTGACGGGCCCAGCGATCGCCACCACCCGCTGCCACACTGGGACCTGACGCGCGACCGACTGCGCGCTGCACGTGCAGAACGTTGGCCTTCTCCACGACCATTCTGCGCCGGCCGAGCCTATCGAAACGTCTTTTTGCGCCGGCTGTGGCATTAGCTGGTGGAGATGCAGCACCTCAGCGCGGCCGCCTTCCACTCCCCTTGATCGACTTCAGCGCCGCCACAGCCACGGGCGACGACGCAACAAGCATCTGCTGGCCGCGGCTAGGCCCCATGCGAGCTCGATGCGATTGACCTCCACCACCGCATCTCCAATCGCCGTCCCTCTCTCTCAGCCCCGTCGCAATTGCGGGGTTCATCTGGCTAGCCGCACGGCTCCAGCATCCGATCCGAAGCGCCCTTGTCTGCACACCTGTCTGCGAGGATTGACCGTGCGGATCCCGGCGCTTTCGCGCGTACAGATCTTGCTCCCGCTGTGGCGGCTCCCCACAGCCCTGCCTCGTTGACTTCATGTGCAGCAAGACCCGCTCAGACTCAATGACCCTTGCACTGAGTGTATCCAGGCGAGCGGGCTCCAGCAAAAGCAACTGCTGAAACATTCAAATTTATTTTGCATATTGTTGCCGAGATCCAAGCCGCCGTAGGGAGATCTGGACCCTCAACCACCAATAACTACCAGAATCACCTCGCCCGCCTCTAGCCCCAAAATAAACATACCGGCTGCAGTAACCCTTGCCACCTCGCATGCCCACCAGGCTAGCCGCTCAGGGCAATCTTTTCCTCCGTTGCTCTGCCGCCTCTAATCAATTTTGTAATCAATTTTGCGCTTCGCTCTTTTATGCAACCTTTACTTCCCATGGTTCAGCTCGTTTCGCACCGCATTACTCATTCACCAGATTAGCCCCCTCCACATCGTCTCCGTCTCGCGCGCTACGGCCCGACAGCAGAGGCCGCTCCTCGTCCGGCAGCCTCTCCTTCGCGGCCTCCGGCGTTTTCGACGGCGACCCGGCGAACAGTGCCACGTAAACGGTGCTGGCCAGCACGAGCAGGCCGCCGCAGACGCTCGCCGTGCCGGGCACGTTGCCCCAGAGTACCTTGTCGAAGACCAACGCGAACAGCACCTGGCTGTACATCATGGTCGTCGCCACCGCGCTCTTGTCGTGCTGCAGCCCCGCCGTCAGCAGGAACTGCAGGAAGAACCCCGAGAACCCTATCAGGGACAGCAGCGCCCACTGGCGCCCGTCCGCCGGCAGCCGGAACCCGACGTCCGGTGTACACACGAGGAAGACCGCCGCGCCGAGCGTCGACATGAAGGCGTAGTAGTTCACGCTGATGAGGGCGTGCGCGCGGTAGCCGATGCCGCGGATGATGGTGTACGAGACGGTGGCCGTCACGGCGCCGAGCAGCAGGAACGTTACCGCCAGCGTGCGGAGGGTCGCGCTCGCGGACGGGGTTTCTTCCTCGTGGCTGGGGAAGAGCCACGGTGGCCGCGCGATAACGATGACGCCCACGAACGAGACGAGGCCGGCGAGCACGACCTTCTTCGAGAGCGGCTCGCCGAAGATCAGCGCGCACGCCCAGGGCACCATCATCGGCGTCAGGAAGGTGATGACGGTCGTTTCGGCCAGCGGGAGGTATTGGAGCGCCCCTGCAGTCCGTTCAGCAACAGTGACTTCGCAAAGCCGTGGGGATGGGACGAATTCAACTTACAGTAGAACGCTGACAGGCCGAAGAAACCTGTCAGACCTCGGACTACAAGCATCCATCGCACATCCGGCGTGCCTAATGGGAAATCTGGCACATTCGTTGCGCGCATATAGATCGTACTGAGGATGCACGTCAACCCCATTCGCACGAAGATGATCTGGAGAGGGTCCGTGGTCAGCAATTGTCCGCATAGATCTTCCCAGGGAAACAAACCTGCATGGGATGCATCGCAGTGCCCTTCTCGTCGTCCTCCAGCAGCCTCGCCGTCGCCGCCATGCACGCGCCGAAGCACTCGGCCGTCAGGACGAACACCCACGCCTTGTTCGACTGCCACCACCGCTGAAAGGGGCTGGGCGCCGTCTTCTCTCCGTCATGCTGCCCTTGCTCTTGCGCTGCCGCCGCTCCTCTGTCCGTTCCGCTCATGATGACCAGCTTCTATTTTCTTTTGAACCAATACACAAAAGTCGAACTCTCTGCCATGAAACAGACGAAACTCAAGCAAGCAACGGCGACGTGGAAAAGACACCTTCCTCTCTCCAATTATCGCCGACCCGAGTGCTTGCTTATGTATGACCGCGTTCTCATTGCTCGGCGATTGTGACTCTTAAAAGAGGCAACAGCAAAAACTTCTCCGAAGATCGGTGGGTGCGCAAAGCGCGCCGGCGCCTTTTTTTTTTCTCTCACTTACCCCGCGCCATGCTGCACGACCTCGCCCCATCAAATAACCGAACCGGTCACCCTCAAAGCAGACACCGCCGACAGATAAAAAAAAAAAAAAAAAGAGCGCATGCAAATCACAGAGGGAAAACTCGCAAAATGGCGTCTGCCGCCTGTCATCGGACCATTCGCGAATCAGCGCTTACCAGGGGCTCCAAGCCGTCCACATGATCCACACCTGCAGCAAAGGCAGCAGCGGAAAGCGGGAGAATCGCGCTTTTGCCGGGTCGATCCTTTGGCTTTGGGGGGGGTTGCTCACGCGGACGTCGTGCGAGGCCTGCCCTTTTACCGTTTTCTGGGCCTTTTTGCGTGCGACCCAGCTGCGCCGCTCTCGGCGGCTAAAAGCTGCGCGTGCTCGCCAGGTGACTGGGCTGTGTAGATGGATGTCTGAGCGTGCATCTCCGATAAGACGGCGGGCTTTTCCTGGCGCGGGCCTTGCCGGCTTTGCCGCTTATCAGCGACGCAAATCCCCGCGGCCCGCCTCCGCGAGACATCGGATTGTGGTGGTGTGGTTGGACGGCGGCTGCTGCCGCAGCGGAGCGGTGGCGGTGGTGTTGATCGTTGCCGATCTTCTTTCTCCTCGGGCGTTTTTGCTGAGGGTATGCGGACAGCTGATTTGATGAGCGCTATGGTCCACATGAGCGGCATGTGAACGCCGGATGATAGAGCTGTTTATAGCTGTCGGTCCCACGCAAAGGTTGTTGTGCCGGTACGCAAACGTCCCAGCTTTCCCCTCCACCTCTCCATCCCGCACCGACGATTGTACAAGGCGAATCAAGAATCAGACGCGAACGCCTTTTCGACTTCAACAATTCAGCATTGTAAGCACATGAAAGCAGATTCAATCCGTTCTATCATTCCCCCAAGCCCTAGTATGCATAACGAATGCGTCCATCTATGAAAATTGAAAAGACCCGATCATCCAACCATTCTAGTACGCTCGAAGTCTTTCTCATCTTTTCAGTAACCACGAAAGAAACGTGACTGTCCCATGAGCCGTCTATAGTCGATAAAACGCCTTTCAAAAGCAGATAACAGTAAAAAGACCCCAGTCATCCACGATTATGTTCATCAGAAAAGCAAACACAGCAGAACCCAAACTTTTTGTGCGTGCGTCGAATCTCATTTCCAAAGTCATCGTGCTCCCCGTACGCAAATTTCTTAAGCCTCGTCGTCGGTGTCAGGCGGGTGAGGCGTACCCTTGGGGCTGTTCAGCCATTCGATGTGCCTCAGACGCCTGCGGACCTCGCGCTCCTTGAGCTGAGCGCGCGTCATCTTCTTCTTCTTCTTGGCCTTGAACTTCATATCACCGCCCTCGGCCTCGGAGTTGACAGCAGAAGGAGCGGCACTGCTGGCCGCCGTGCTGGGAACTGCCGAGGAAGCGATGGAGCCAGGCTTGCTGTCCTCGAAGGCGCCGGCATTCACGGCCAAGCTGCCCTTCTGGATGACACGGCCGTCCGCGACATGCCACTGCTCCGGGCAGAGCGCGCCGACGAACTCCTCGTTGTGAGAAATCATGACGACACCACCCTTGTAGTCGCGAATGGCGGCCGCAAGACCACCCATGGAATCGCGGTCCAAGAAGTTAGTCGGCTCGTCGAGGACGAGCAGATGAGGGTTGTTCCACATGGCACCCTGCATTCGAAGTGGTTAGCCCCTTATCTTGGCTCAATCATGAGGTGCTGGGTCAACTTACAGCAATGACGACCTTGACCTTCTGACCGCCAGAGAGACCGCCAATCTCGTTGTGGTTGGCGATCTCCGGGTCGAGTCCGAGGTCATCGAAGTGCTTCGAAATAACCTTAGGCTCCAGTTGACGGTAGCCTAGACCCTCGCGGGAAGACTCGTGGTCATCGAACTCCTGGATCAGCTTCTGGTATCCGCGCTCAAGCAGGGTCTCACGCGAGACCATAGTGTTGTACTTGGGCAACCAGCCAACCCACTTACTGTACGACTTGTTAGTCTGAACCTACTTTAGACCGAGGATGCGGAACAACACTTACACTTCGTACTGGAAGGACTTCTTGTACTTCTGACGACCAATAAGAGCCTCAATCTTCTTCAGCCCCTTGCCGTCACCAATATCAATCTCCTGGTCCATCTGGGCCTTGTCCTCGTCGGTCAAGATACGGGTTTGCTTCATGAGAACCTCGCGATCATCACCGTTGGCGTATCGCCATTGCAGGTACTGGTTAGGCGTCTTCTCCATGTGCATCTCGACGTGCTCAAGCGCGTGCTGCTTGATGTAACCGATACGCAGGTTAGGGTGCTTCTCGACCTTGCCGGTCTGCGGGATGACTTCGCCAGTCAGGACCTTGATGAGCGTGGACTTGCCAGCACCATTGGCGCCAATGATGGCAACACGGGATGACAGCGTGAGCGAGCAAGTGACATCATTGAGAGAAGCCTTCGCGGAGCCAGGGTAGGTGTACGAACATCCACTCATGCGAAGAATAGCACGAGTGTTGGACTTGACACCAGTCAAGATACCAGGAGGCGGGAACTTGAACTGCATCTGGGTGTTGGAGAGAGTGTAGTAGCTCTTGGCCTCCGGTTTCTGCTTGACGAACTCGGCCAGGTTGCCCTTGTAGCACACAAGCTTCTTCTGCTCATAATGATAGATGTCGGTGCAGACCTCGTCCAGGAAACCAGAGTCGTGAGAAACGATCAAGCTGGTGATCTCGGTGTGGTTCTTGAGATAGTCTTGAAGCCAAGCGATGTTTGCAACGTCCAAGTGGTTAGTCGGTTCGTCGAGCAGGAAAACGTCAGCGCGCATCAGCATGGCACGTGCAAGAGCCAGCTTCATCTTCCAACCACCGGAAAGCGAGCCAACCTTCTCAGACTGGCGGCCGTTGGGGCCAGCAGTGAAACCGACCTCCTCAAGGACCTCCGAAATACGCTCTTTGCTCTCGTCCTTGAACCTAGGGTCGCCAGAGATGTATTCAAGAATGCTGAGATCGGCATCCTCGCCCTGGTTGTGCTCGACGAAGCAGGTCTTGACCTCGTCCTGGGGAGGGAAGCCCTCGAGCTTGCCCTCTGCAATACTCCTCATCAAAGTCGACTTGCCAGCGCCGTTACGGCCGCAAAGACCGTAGCGGTGACCCTTCAGGAGACGCAGGTTCGTGTGCGAAAGCAGAAGCATACCACCGTAACCAAGAGAGAAAGTAGCGTTGACAATCTCAGTCTCTCCATCATCCTCGACAACAGGCTTGCCGTACTTGCGCTCATCCTCCTCGACGAAGTAGCGGTGGACATTCTCCGCAATGGCGGTGGAGCTGCCCTGGTTTACCAAGGGCCTGATGTAGGGCTCGATGCTCTTAACAACACGCTCAAGAGCTCGCTGATTGGTGTCTTCCGCAACCATCTCCGTGATGTAACTGCGGGCAATCTTCCAGACGTCCGCATCACCAGGGTAGTTCAGGAGGCCACCGTTAGTAGCGATCTCCTTGTCCAGCACGATTCCGACTTGTTCCGGGGAAGTCCTTTCGATGGGGGAGGCACCATCAACATCCTCTCCCATCGCGTGCTTGATAACTTCAATGGCGCGCGTAGCAAGCTCACGGACTTCGGGAAGAGAAGCGCGATCCTTGACACCCTGAACACCAGGCCTCAGCTTAGGCAAGAAATTTCTGGCCTCAACAGGATCGTGGACAAGCTTGGTCAGGTTCTCGACGACCACGACAGTCTGGCGGAGAACTTCTTGGTTGGTCGAAGGGTTGTTGAGCGAACGCTCCAGGAGAGGCGTAAGCATAGCCAGAACAGGAGCGGTGACGACAGAAACGAAAGTAGTCATGGAGAGGGCGTGGATGGTCTTCTGGGTGCTTGCCGCGGAGGGGTTCTTCATGGACTCGATCAGGAGGGGGATCTTGGGCGTGACGTCGTCGTTCTGAAGGAGAGTCGACAGGGAAGTCATGGCCTTGACAGCCTGCTTGGCAACATCGGCCTTCAGGTCGTGCATTCCACCTTCAACGATGGGGATGAGGCTGGCAAGCTTCTTGCCCATGGCCTCACGGAGAACGTCCTTCTCCCGCTCCTCCTCGAGGCTGCCCATTCCCATCTTCGCCTTGTCCGCCATCTGGGTGAGCAGCGAGAAAGCGCCGACAGTGCCCTGCCACTTTCCGGTGGACTTGCTCAGGTACTTGGCCAAAACGGGGAGCAGACCATCCACCAGGGCCTCGGACCTGAGGTTCTTGAAGAGCGCATCGAGAGCGTACTGCGCCGACTCCTTGATGGTGGTGTTCTTGTCGGCCAGAGCGTCAAGGCACAGCGGAACCAAGTTCTCCTCCTGCAGGAGGAAGACGACCTCGCTCAGCGGCTGGCTCGCGGGCAGGCGCTCGAAGAGGGCGCCCAGGACGAACATGGAGCCCTCCTTCTTCACGGCATCCTTCTTGTTGGCGGCCGCCTTCTTCACCTCGTCGAGTATGCCATAGCCCTTGAGGCCGCGGAAGCCCACGGAACTCTCGAGCAGGCCGGTGAGAGCGTATGCAGAGTCGAGCGAGGACTGCGACGTCTTGGCGGCAAGGCAGGCGCTCAGGACTTGGGAAACTTCGTCGGCCGTCGGCGGAACGGCGTTTTCGGGGTCGGCGGTCTTTGCGACAACAGCGGCGGCCATGGGAGGCGACTCGTGGTGGGGCATGGCCCGGGTATCTTGGGAAATCGAAGGAAAGGCGCTCCGGGGGCCGTGGCTCTCTGCGCAGCGGCAGCTGACGGGGGCGCGGGAGCAGACCAGCGGGCGCGGTGCAGATTGGTGCGACGGAGGCGGCACGCAGGCGCAGCTGGGCGCGCGGGAGCGGAGGAGACGGCGGGCAGGAAGCGCTGGGCTTGCGCGCGCGGGCAGAGGGGAGAGGGGACACAGAAAGGAAAGAGACTGTTGTGCCGTCGAAAGGGTGGGAGGCGGTGGATTTCTTTTAGGCCCTGGACAGAAAATCCGCCTTCGCCTGTCGGCAACGGGGTCTCGGGCGCCCAGACTGCGCGGCGCCAGCCCAACAGGCTCTTCCGCCCGGTGCCAGGGTGCGCGCAGGCTAAACTTAGGCAAGCGCATAGGGCTGGCTCGCTCTGGCCCCCCGCCGCCCCAAACGTCAACCGCAGCAGCCTCCCTTCTCCGCAACCCCGTCGCCATTCGTCGCGCTCGCCTTCTGCGCCGCAGCGGCCGCCGTGGCCCCGGCGTCACCGTCAAGCCGCGTCCCTGGCCGGCGACTCGTGCTCCGGCACGTCTGCGCTTGTACCACGTCGATGAAACCCGCTGTCCAAGGAGAAGGGGTTCGCTCGATCTGTGCCCTGCAGCGAAGACTTCCTTCAACACGTCGTGGGCCATCATATCCTGAGAGCTTTTTTGCTCGCTTCCGAGAGCATTGCGCGGCCACGATCCTCCGTTTATGTGGAAGGGAAAACGGAATCGTCAAAGTGTCATTGCTCGTGAGGGCATGGGGTCGCCAAAGTTTCGAAAATTCTGACATGGCATCCATGGGAGAAAGCCAATTCCTTCACGTCTCTAGCATTCACAGGTCTATTCGAATGATCCGTGGTCATTGGCTATAACATTGGCCACTCTTGCTCTTTAATTCCCTTTCTAGTGCTTTTCTATTCATCGTGAAGAGCATTTCCTCGGATGTTTCCCGGCTCTTTTCTGTTCTCCTTCTCCTGCTTACTCATTTTCCTTCTCGACAGTGACTAAGCAATCCCTTTTCTTCTTTCCTTGTCCTACTATTTACCCTGTAACTCGACGCAACCAGGCCCCTGCCGTAGGCAACCAGACTGAAGACCACAGGTAGGGTGCTGGTTCTCAGATGAGCCGGAGCTTGTATAGGTTGTTTTCCAAGTGGAGAATCGGGCGTAAAGCAATCCTCCGGCGCCTTGGGTGCTCAGTCCTCGCTGGTGTCCCCCTCTTCCAGCTGCTGAAGATGGTCCTTCTTGACCTCATCGCGGGCCCTGTAGTGCAGGATAACATCTTCAACATCGGCGTGGATAGGCCTGCCGAATACGTCCCAGTGGTCCAGCGGGGCGAGGACATCGTAGTATCCGTCACCAAGCTCATCCCAGCAGGAAGCGCAAAGCAAGCGAGCTGGCAGAACAACACGTTAGCGCAATCCATCACCAGGCGAAGCCACCGGCGACGCTCAGCAGCAACAGCGTGCGTTGCTGCCCGCCATCTCTCCAACAACTTACAGATATCCGTAACCCCCTGTTCGTCCGCCCTCATCGTCCCCCTCGAAATATACGCCCAGGCCGGCTCGAACCACCTCAAGCACTCCTCATGGTACGGCCCGCCATTCTGGCACGCCACCTCGCCGCGCTCCACCTTCCCCTGACAGTGGCGGGCATCGCGCACCAGCAGCGGCTGCTCACAGCAGCACACCTCGGGCACCAGCACGACGGGAGACATACGTCTGACGGGCTCGAAGTCGACGGCCTCGATCAGCTCGATGCCGCCAGCCAGGGGCTCGGCGCCCTCGATGCCGTGCTGCTCGTCGACGGCGAGGACACTGGCGGCAGCGGTGCCGGAGAAGACGTGGAAGCGGGCGTTGGGGTAGGTGGTGAGAGTGGGGAGGGCGGAGGTGTGGACGTGGTGCCAGTGGAGGGTGTGGATGCCGGTTCGGGGGCCAGGGACTGGGACTGGGAGCTGGATGCTGGGGTGGTTCGGCATTGTCCTGGATATTGGCTGTCTGTAAGAGAGATGTGTTAGTTGGGAACGGCGATGATGTGGAAATGGGGGGAGATGATGATAAAGATAAGCAAGCGGTGGTGAGCATCTTCAAAGTCTAATATGCTGAGCAGCAGCGTCGATGGTATTTGGTGGGACGTGACGTACCTGTGTGCAGCTAGACGCTGGGCGTTTTGCAAAGTATGCAAAGACTAGCAGTTATATTGCTGCGAGTGTGGAAAAAGAAGCCTCGCCAAAGCGCAAGTCGTTTCCTTCCTGTGGGATATCTCTGCGAGCCTCGTAGCATTGGAAAAGAAGTAGAGAGTGCGGAGGAAGAGAGTGCAACGGTCTTTATAAATGATGGCGGCAGTGTAGGCGGGTCGCGGAGCAGCTGGTCAAAAATGCGAGAGCCACGAGCATCCTCGTAAAGATGCAGTCATGGGCGTTGTGAATGCTAAAACCGAGAAGTGTCACACTTACGGTCAGTCTAAAGACCTTCGAGAAGATGTAAAGTCCGTGCCGACCGGCCGTGATGGAGAGAAAGGACGGTCAGTAGCACTTTCCAGGCTCGCAACACTTCATTCAGCACGTGCACGAGCGCGCACGAAATCGCAGATCGGACGAAAGCGCCTGAACAATATATGACCTTTGCTATCTTTTCGTGATGGAAGCTGTATTCACTCACCTATGGAAGCATTCACTTCGACGACGTCCACTTAACTACACCAACGTGTGGACGGCCCTGAGAGACCTCAAGAGCCAACCGCTGTAAAAATTGGAATATACCATCCGCTTTTAGGACCAACGGTGAGATTCTTGTGGCTGTTGATGGAAGCGACGTCTGTAGGAATTTGTGGCTGGCGAAGCAGAGACGATGTCTTGTCAGAACATTTCATAAAGGGACTTCGACGCTGGCGTACTCTCCCTACCACGTTTTGATGGCAGAGAGGTCAGGGCAATGAACCTTTTAAAGCAGAGTGAGGTACATGGTCAGGCAAAGTTTGCGAACCAGGGGTAATCAACGCCTCAAAACTTCTCACGATGCGATAGCCACGAAAGGAGCAGCGACTCAAGAGGAACATGTTTTGAAGAGATCATTTGAGAAGCTTTTACCATTCCATAGTTTGCAGCATCGACATTAGCTGTGATTTCCCATATGAAAATCTGGGGAGTGCATCATAGGATTGTGTTGGCAGGCTGTGTTGCTTTGCGCACAACTTCGTCAAACTACCAATTTTGATTGTTTCACAAGTATTTACAGCTTACCTACCTCAAGAGAAATTAGAATGCTGTGAACACGCGTTAGTGAACAGGTTTTTCAATGGTCGAAAAGGCATCACACTCACAGGTCTCGGTGTTGCCTTCGCCCATGCTCTTGCTTCCACTAGATCCGCTCTGAATGTGGCCGAGGATACCGTCGATATAGGATGCGCCGCTCCACTTCTGATGTGTCAAGACATCGCAGCCGGTCTCCTTCTCACGCCTTTGGACGAGGTTGACGTATGCCAACATGCCATCATCCTTGTAAGCCTTGGACAGCTCGTTCGTGATGGTGGCGGTTGAGTGCAGACCAGCCAGCGAAATGAGCTGCAGGACGAAGCTGCAGCGTAGAAGCGTCAGCAGACGTTGAGCAATAACCAGAACCTCGAGATGTGACTTACCCGTGTTTCGCCAGGTCCCAAATGAAACTCTTGAGAGTCTCCTCCGTGAAGCCATGTGCCATCCAGTTAAAGCTCGGGCTAAGGTTGTAAACCAACTTCTTTCCAGGCACAGACTTGTGGATTTGCTCTGCGAAACCGGCTGCCAACTCGACGCTCGGCTCCTTAGTCTCGAGCCACAACAAGTCCGCATAGGGGGCAAACTCGATGGCTCGCTTCGTTGCCGGAGCGAGACCCGCTCTGAAGTGGTAGAAGCCTTCGCGCGTGCGAGGGATATTTTCCGACCAGACGATTGGTCTCCTCGCGTAGCCGTTGGCGAGGGCTCTCCGTTTGGTGAGAGACAGGTTCGGGTTCGCCGCGGTTTCGGAGAGGTAGCTGTCGATGGCGTGCTTCGAGGCGGCCTCAGACTTGAGTTGGCTGATGACAGCTGAAAGCTTTTCAGTATACCAGATCATGGGCGATGCGAAATGTGCTTACCCTCATCGAATGTGACCAGTTTGTGCCTCTTAACCCAGTTCGCCTCAAACGCATCAATCTCAGCTCCGCTCATACCCTTCATCTCCATCTCCTGCAGTACCTCCGCAAGCGGTTCCCCCTCTTCAGTCACACCCAGGATGAACTCGTGGTCCCGAACGTCGATCGCGCTGCTCAACAGCTTCCCGCTCTCCGAGTCGGTTCGTGCGATGACCAAGTTCTCGCATCCCATCAGATCCCATTGGAAGCGCGCAGCTACCAGGCGGTTGATGTGCTCGCCGGTAGGAACGAGTACCTTACCAGCCAGGTGTCCGCACTTCTTGCCGCCATGTAGCTGGTCCTCAAAATGCACTGCAGAGGCCCCGTTCTCGGCGAAGAGCTTCGCGAGCTTGATGACTGCGGACAGACCGCCATGTCTATATCATCGGTAAGCTTTTATCCCACTTGTGAGTGCAATCCTTCAGAAGCTCACCCGGTATCTCCATCGGCAACGATAGGCCGCATGTAGTCAACGTAGGGAGTCTTCGCGCGCTCCTCCTTCGTCATCTTCCGGCGGTTGTCCCAGTTCTTCCTGTCATGGAGCTGCTGCGCCTTGAACAACCTTTGCACTTGATTGGGCACGGTGTTGTACGGGTAGTCGCCGAAATCAGCCGACACCTCATTCGTGGATGTTAAGACCGAGGAGCAGGCCCAGCCGGAGACGTATAGGATTTCTTGGTTGGGGGCTTGCTGGGTCATTTGCACGGGGTCAATGGCACCCACTATGGGAGGACAATGATTTATTAGCATCTACATAGGCTAAAAAGTAGTGGTTCACGGCAGCAAACGCGGCAACCGAACAAATTGAGGGAGTGGAAATCAACGCACTTGTATGCACCGGCTTTCCCTCGGCAGCGCGCTCCTCGAGCAGATTGAACAGCTTCCGCGCCATCAACGAGCTGGGGTATGTTTGCTGAAGCGCGCCGCGCTTGGACACAACATCCTCAGCCGAGTATGGCCGCTTGATATCCTTGTACCGCGGCGAGGCCCACCACTCCTTGACCTGCTGCACCTGCGCGTCGAACAGCGCGTCCTCGGCCTCGCCTGCTTTATTTGTCTCGGCCTGCAGCTGGAAGGCGTCGGCCGGCAGCGCTGTGGAAACGGGAGGCGACACAGAAGTCAGAGGAGACGGAGCCATGCGGACAGCGCAGGTGGAAAGCGGGCGGAGGAGAGGGCGGGCGGCGCTGACGCGCGAGGTGTGGCGGCTCTGGCGCGAGAGGGCGCGCGACGCGTTCCGGAGCATGGCGCAGATTCTGAGGGTGCAATTGACGGGGAGCAGTCGCGGCGGCGGAGCTAGGGCAAGCTTTAAGTTGAACGGCGGACGAGTCGCGCTCCCGCGGCGATCCCTCGGGCGTCGGCTGCGGATGCGGAGCGGGCCTTGTGGGTGGCTCTGAGGTCAGCAAGCAAACAGTAATCACCGTCGCCGGAATTGGTAAGGAGAGGTTGCAAAGACCGGGCGACGCGTGAGAGGCCAGGCGGAGGAAAAGGATGACATTCCCGTTCCTCTTGGCCGCATAGCCGTGGGGCTGCGAGACGTCAGAGCTGGCTGGACCGAGGTCTGGGGGCCCCGCACGCTGCCGTCCAGCTGCTGAGCCGACGCAACCCTTTCGTCCTGCCAGCACCCTCTGCCCAAAGCTTAGCTCTAGAAAATCACCGTCGAGCTCTACGACGCGTCTCTCTTCATCTCTGCGCTTTCGTCGCGCCTTCACGCAGTCTCAGCCCTCTACCAACAGCTCCAGAGCCTCAATTGAATCCGCCGCTTCATCTACGCGCTCGATAGCAATGGCATTGAACGCGCGCGCCGCCTCCAGAGCTCTCAGGGGCGTGAGGGTGAGTGGAAGCAGTTCCTCAGAAGTCTGTGTACCTGCTAACGAGGCGAAAGCCCTCTGCTATCAAGCCTGTTGCTTCTGGTACGCCGTGAAGTTACCGTCCCACACCCACCCAGCCGCTCATACCGTGTCGCAGTGCAATCCCGCGGCTATGCCTCCTCATCCGAACCTGACCTCAAAGAGACACTGGCAAAGGTTATCCCGGCCAAGCGCGAGCTCCTGAAGAAGGTCAAGGCCCATTCAGACAAGAAGATTGGCGACGTCAAGGTGGAGAACACGTTGGGTGGTATGAGGTTGGTGATTCCACCTTCTGCGTCACTGTATAGCGCCTAATATGTGCGAAACCTAGAGGTCTGAAAGCTATGGTCTGGGAAGGCTCGGTGCTCGACGCCAATGAGGGCATCCGCTTCCATGGTCGCACAATCAAGGACTGCCAGGCCGAGCTCCCCAAGGGCACCAGCGGCACCGAAATGCTTCCTGAGTCCATGTTCTGGCTTCTGCTCACCGGAGAGGTCCCCACCACCTCCCAGGTCCGCAAGCTGTCGCGCGAGCTGGCCGAGAAGGCGGCGATCCCGGCCTTTGTCTCCAAAATGCTGGATGATTTCCCCAAGGATCTCCACCCCATGACTCAATTTGCATGCGCTGTTTCGGCACTCAACTACGAGTCCAAGTTCGCCAAGGCTTACGAAAATGGCCTGAACAAGGCAGAGTACTGGGGGCCGACGTACGACGATGTCATCTCCCTGCTCGCGAAGCTTCCCACCATTGCGGCCAAGATCTACCAGAACGCCTACCGTGGCGGTGGAGCTCTCCCTGCTGAGGTTGACGTGAACCAGGACTGGTCATACAACTTCGCCGCAATGCTGGGCAAGGGTGGCAAGGAGAACGAGGGCTTCCAAGACCTGCTGAGACTGTATCTCGCTCTGCATGGCGACCACGAGGGCGGCAACGTCTCTGCACACGCTACCCACCTCGTCGGCAGCGCCCTCAGCGACCCCTTCCTGAGCTACAGCGCTGGCCTCCAGGGCCTGGCTGGTCCTCTCCACGGTCTTGCCGCACAGGAAGTCCTTCGCTGGATCCTTCAAATGAAGGAGAACATCCCCAACGACTTCACTGAGACTCACATCAAGGATTACCTCTGGTCCACCCTGAAGTCCGGTCGTGTCATTCCCGGCTACGGCCACGCCGTGCTGCGGAAACCCGACCCTCGCTTCCAGGCTCTCATGGATTTCGCAGCTGCGAGACCCGAGATTGCAAACGACCCCGTTTTCCGCCTGGTCAAGGCAAACTCCGACATTGCTCCCGGTGTGCTTACGGAGCATGGAAAGGTGAGAAGCTCCTCAGAAGTTGCCCTAATTCGACCAACATGCACTGTTTGTTCAGTTGCTGACAAATATGATAGACCAAGAACCCCTTCCCCAACGTCGACTCTTCCTCCGGTGTCCTGTTCCACTACTACGGTTTCAAGGAGACGCTCTACTACACCGCGACGTTCGGCGTCAGCCGTGGTCTTGGTCCCCTTGCTCAGCTGATCTGGGATCGTGCCCTGGGTCTGCCTATTGAGAGGCCGAAGAGTATTAACCTGGAGGGCATCCTGAAGCAGGTTGGAGGTGCTTAACTGTTATGTAATGAGAAGTCGAATCATAAATGTACGTGACGATGTTGTTGGATAGCGAAATCTTGAATAGACATGTTTTTGAATACTATGCTACCGTTCACTGAGGCGAAAGCTGCAAAAAGATTTCCAAGATTGTGAAGACGCCTCAGTTTGAAGGTACCCTTTAGATAGAGGCGCGCCAGCTATGGATCCTGAAGTGTCTTCAACTGCTGCTACGATCCCCCAGCCATCAATGTCACGTCACCTTCGCACTTGATTGATAGGTGGAGGAACGCTATGGCATCACAATCGCCCAGGCAGTATATGTTCCAAGAAGAAATAAATTATGTTTATTACAACTTAGGAGAACCCTCCTTTCGGGGCCTGCGTATGTAGTTCACTCATCATACAGCCATAGCCGTTTGTCCGGCAATGGTTTCCCTTACTTGTTCAGCTCCGCGGCGCGAGCCTTGAGCTCGTCCTTGCTGGCAGGCTCGCCGAGGTTGTCCGCAATGGCGGGACCCTGTGAAGATGATCAGCGCCGTCCAGCTCTAACGAAGATGTGTGCCGGGGATGGGGTATGACATACCGGAGCGGCCGAATGGTCACCGACTGTAGCCTTGCTCTGCGCACCACCGGACGTCGCGGCGGACTCGGTCTGATGCAGGGGGTGCGTGGACGCGTTGTTGTCGGACGACTCCTTGGCAACCTGGTCGGTGATGTCTAGGAAGGGAGTTCAGGTCAGTGTGTGCTCGCTCTCTGGTTGAGGGATACCTCGCGGTGAGAGCGGGGTTGGAGACTTGTCGAGGGAGATGCGGGAAGACTGACTGCCGGTGGTGTTCTCCTCTGCGGGGTGGTGAGGCATGTCTGCGGTGTTTTGCTTGAGCTGGAGGTTTGAACAGAGTGTAATTTCGAGCGTTGAGGAGAGTGTGGATCTGTTCTGATGCGCAAAGGAGCAGTGCGGGCGTGGTGTATATACCAGGCAGCCATAAAGGGCATGACGTAGGCGGGGGGCGGCACGGGAAGCGGCGATTCGCTCGATGCAAGACTGACCGTGCCTAACCGGTCGCAGTTACGTCCCTGTTTTCCTTCTTCAGTGAGCTCGTCTGCTGCTGTTCCGTGTCTCAGCGCAATCCCCATGACGGTTTGACGTCATATCTCCCCGCGTTTCTTATCTTATCGATCACGCGGGGTGATATCTGGAGGGAGTCCCGCTCCAACGTTTCTCTCGTCCTCATCCTTGCTTTACTAGCTGGATCCCCGAATTGCTTGTTTCTTCATTGCCACGTCTCTTTCGTATCTTTCCAACTTTCGAATTCCCATCAAGTCGTTGCACAGATTGATGATTTACCGTTTAGGCTGAATATTGGCCTTAATGATTCATACCGCTTTATTTCGTATTTTGCTCTTCACCATTCGTCGGGCGCGTATGTTCGTGAATGTCCCCTTGGTCCTGTTCGCTCTCAGGAAGCGGTTGTCCTGAGTCTCTAGTTGGGGTGCATCCTCTAAAGAGGATGTGCCCTGAATTCTTTTCTTCCGTCGATCTAGCGTTCCAAATAAGCACTGTGCTGGTGCGGATTTGACCCGCTCATGCGGAAATTATTGGCTGACATAAACGCCCAATTCAACTGCACATTCGGGTTCTGATTGATGGATACATTGATTCCCAATGATCAGACCAAAGTTTTGGGGGGAATGGTCAAAGTCCTCGAGCAGCCTTGTCAGTGGTACCCTGTCACATCAAAAAACTAAGCACGGAGAGTAAAAGCATTCCTATCAGCACCACAGCATATCCTTCTTGCCTAAGCGGTACAGGCGAGATTTTTTTATTTAGCTACGGCGTGTAGATATGCAACAACCGCCTTATTTATAACATGATAGCACGTGCCCTTGCATGTGGCGACCCCTGCTCAGCACTGCATTGTCAGCAAACCGAGCTGAAATGTAACATGGGAGCCAATGTAGCGAAAATTTGATGAGCCTTGTCGCCTCGTAGCTTCGGTTCCGAACATCTGCCTTTCGTCCACAGCGTTCGGGAACAGCCATCACAAGACGATGTATGATGTCATCGCGGCCCAGGAGTGTTTCGTGGGGACCCAGTCTTTTGGAGTCGCAACATGACTCGAACGCTGACATTCCGTGACCGCCAGCTCCCGTTGAACATCGAGAAGGTTGAAGTGATCGGGGTTGTGCAGCAAGTCCTCAGCCCGATAAATAGTCCTCCGACAATCAAGGTACATTCACTCGCTCGAAGCTTGACTTCTCTGGACGCACAACCCTCGAAAACGGCGACCGTCACTATCGTTCCTCTTCCCCCATTCCTTCGAGGACAGACAGAAAAGTCATTCGAAGCACATTTCGACCGGTGTAAATACAATATTACCATTGGCCTGCATTTCCTGGACTTCACCGTATTGAATGAAATCAACGACGATGAACATGTCCTCGAGTAATTTTTCATCTCTACACGTCTTCCTCTCCAGAACGTCTCTTCCTTCCCTCCGATTCATTGAATATTATTGGGGGTATTAAGGCAATGCAGCTGCATTGCGATTAGTGGCTTTGGAAGCCATCCGTTCGGCTACGCTGGAATGGCTGGGCTTCTTTTGAGCAAAGGCTCAAGATGGGACGTTGCCTACCACGGGCTCACGCCGTTCGAAAGACTCTTCCTGGTCGCCGTCTCGACTGCCAATCCCCTTGACGACAAGTTTATCGCCGCTCTCCCTTACCAGTCAGAGAGGGCAATCAGCCTTTCCGAGGCATTTCTGGAGCATGGACAAGATCAAAACATGGACATCTTCGTCACGGCTACGAAGCAGGAGAAGAAGAATAAGTCAAGACAAGTGTCACGTGTCAAGCTCATGCATTTGGCTTTCACTGATGCGAAGTGGGAGAAGAAAGATAGGCCAGGGAAGACCTTGCGCGTAAAGCCCATCATCCACCTATCCTTCGGACGGATGTTGGAAATTCTCTTGAACCACAATGCCGACCCCAACAGCAGAGACGAGAAAGGCCGGACTGCCCTTGACTTCTTGATTCTCCGATTGGCCGTCCTGGTGCAAGACCTACCGAAGCCCCGCTCAGACGACATGAAGCTACTGAGAGTGTCCATTGATCTTCTCATCGAAAAAGGCGGGCACATCGCCCTGGAAGGGCTAGAGTCCCTTCCAGCGTGTCTGTAGTACTTCTCGTGCCAAAAATACTCCACTGGGAGTCTTGAGGATCTTCCTCAACGTTCGAAGGCGCATGGATTTTTGTCTTCCTCAGATACACTGCGAGCGGTATGCATAGTTCGGGGCGTTGTGGAAAGTCCGCAGAGGTAAAGCATGACATGATGGGGATTTTTGTTGCAATAAAATACTTCGTTTGTCACTAATAGGATTCTTGAATTACGGCTTAAGAGCAATGCTGCTGGGTATGACAAAAAGGCTTGGAAGCCACTAAGCCCTCATCCATGACATCCCCTACCACGCTCCTTCATACATACACTCGTCCCCCCAACCGCCCGTCTAAGACACCGGAGCCTTCCATGGACTCTCCTTCTTCCACTTGCTGCCATCCACCAAACTTGGTCCCATGCTTGTAAAGTAGTCTCTCCCCTTGATCATCCAAATGAAGAAGCTAGGCAGCTTCCAGCCGAACACGGCACCAACACCCTTGCTCTGTCCGATGGGGACCAGCTGAGTCTCCTTGGTATTGGGCTTGTAGGGGCGGTCGGCGCCGGTGGGCTTAGCGTGTTCCTTCTCCTCCTTTGCATCGGCGAAGGCGTGGAGGTCGCGGGAGAGGTTGGTCATTACGACGGGAATCTTTAAAACTGATCAGGCACCGAAGAACGAGGGATAGTGAGGGATGCAAAGTTTGCTTACCGCCGTGTCCAGATCCATAACACCACCCCTGGTGTAGCTGCCAACGTCACCCACCGCAAAGACACGCGGACCAGCCCCATCCACACGCAGGGTTGTAGCATTGTTGTTGATATAGCCCTTCTCCGTGATCAGGTTCTTCGGCGCGAACTCCGTGTTGGGCTTCACGCCCGTGGCCGGGATGTACACATCCACAGTCAGCGAATCGCCGGTGCTCAGAGTCACGGTCGTGGTGCCGTCCTTGTTCTTCTCCGCACCCTCGACGCGTGCGTTCCTCTTGACCACGACTCCCACACGGGCGAGGTGCTTCCCCGCCTTCTCCGCAATCGCGGGCCGCAGCACGGGCAGGAGCTTCTCCGCGTTCGTCGCCACGGTGATGACCGCCTTCTGGTTCTTCGGCGGGCCCGACTGGAACCAGCCGGGGGAGCCGTTCAGGAATTCGCCGATTTCCCCCGCCGTCTCGACGCCCGCGGGGCCGCCGCCGGCAACGAACACGCTCCTGGCGGTCTTGAGCGCCTCCTGCACTTCCGCGAGAGCCTGCTTGCTCTCCGTGGACGAGCCGTGCAGGCCGAGCAGCGGGCTCGGGGTGCGGGTGCCGGTTGCGATGAGGAGGGCGTGGTACGGGATGCTCTGCTCCGTGCCTTCTGTGCCGGTCTTGACCGTGACGGTGCGGCCCGTTGGATCCCAGGCGGTCGCGGCGCCGATGAGGAAGGTCAGTTTGCTGCTGTCGTATTGCTTGAGCCCCGGGGCGATGGGCAGGAAGATCTTCGAGTCGGGGAGGAGCTGGGAGGAGGCGGCAGCGCGGGGGGCGCCGATGCGCCAGAACATGTCGCTGGACGGGCTGACCAGGTAGACATGGTACTTCTCGCCATTGCGCGTTGGCAGCGAGGGGAGGACGTGCTTCATGATGTAGTGCGTCGAGCCCAGGCCAGCCCACGAGGCGCCGAGGACGACGATATTGAGATCTTTGGAGGTTGACATGGTGGTCGACTGAGGTGGGAAATGCTGAGGACGCGGGTGCAGAGGCGCTCAAAAGCAGAGTACAAGAATGGAGGTGAAAGGATGATTGCGTGCGTCAGCGAGGCTGTGGGCTGTGAGCTGTGGGCTGTGGGCTGTGGGCTGAGCTTTTGTTGGAATGTCCGGAAGCGCAGGGATCAGCAAGATAGAGGCGCGTACTCTAGGAGTTCGCGGTGGGGGAAGTCCGGAGCTAAGTCGTGGCCAGGCTGGCTGACGGGGCGCGGCGCTGCGCAATTAAATAGTGCGAGCCACAGGGGAAGCCCGCAACCCGTGCGAGCCAGCAGTGACAGCTCTCCGGAAGCTTTCTTTGGGCTTCGAATCAGCGCACCGCTCCCCGCGTCTCTGGTCGGCCCCGGAGCGACGAGCGCAGCAGCCCCGGGCGATTGTTGATTATTGCGGAGGGCAGCAGGGGTCCAGCTGGGAGCTATGGCCACCGCGTCGAATACTGTAAGCTTCAAAACATTACAAAGCACGCCCGGCAGCGGCTGCTGCAGCTTCCGGGCGATGCAAAGGGGGATGGTGCTGCCTTTTCCGTTACTCAGCTCGACGAGCTGCCCGAATTGCTCAGCCTCTGCTCGGGGTATGCGTAAGCATCGGCCGAAGAGAGCGAGACCAGCGGGCAGTGGATTGCATGGCATTCCGCCGGCAGCAGACAGGGCACGGCGCGCCGACTCAGCAAGGGCGGAGCCGGCGCGGGCAACCGAGTCAGTGTCTCCCGGTGCCTCAGCCCTCGCCCGCAGCGCTTCGCTGAAACTTGGCCCGTTTCACTGCAACCGCCCGTCGCTCGCTGCCGTGCCACGACGCCTATTAATGGGGACCGGCGCACAGGCCGGCCTTGCATTCGCAAGGTTGACCAGCAGCAGCAGACGCAGCAGACGCAGCAGCCGTGGGAGAAAGCGCGCCAGGTACGGAGCGTGTGCGACGGTGCGACGGTGCCACGAAGCCACGGAGCCAACGGACTGCAGACCAAAAGCGCGACAATTCCGAGCAGCGCGGATAGATCCGCCGTCGTTGTCTTATCGCGCTAGCGCCTCTCGCTGGCTGACGCGAGACACCCCGCAACTCGCGTCTCCCAAAGTCTCCCACCTTTGGCGGATTTCGACTTAAGTCAGCAATTGGCTCGTCGTTTCTCGTTGGCAAAGGACCAGTGCAGTTTCCAAGACTCCAAGAAAGACGCCAATTGATCCAAAATGGCTGCCTCCGCTCCTCGAGCCGCTGTCGGCATTATCTCCATCGGTGACATGGGATTGGGCATCGCCAAGCTTCTGCAAGCTCACGACTACGAAGTTCTCACCACCACCGTCGGTCGAAGGTATGTACCAGTCATCTGTTAGTCCTCAGGATGAAGAGACGCGTTAGGAGCACATTCTTTCTGTCAATCATCCTGGACTCGGAAAGCTACACAAAACCATATTCCATCCTCCATTCGTCTCCACCACCAAACAGTCCAGGAGTCTCTGCACCGCACTCGACAAACTCTTCAGTTCGCCCAGACTAACAGACCGATCCTCCCCAGTCCAACAACCCACGCGCGCGCCACCTCCGCCGGCATCACCGTCCTCCCGTCCGATGCCGCCCTCGTCGCGCGCGCCGACTACATCCTCTCCATCGTCCCACCCCGCGACGCCGTCGCGACGGCCAACCGCATCCTCGACGCCTTCGCCACCGCCGACCGCACCGCCTCCACCACCCCGCTCTACTTCCTCGACCTCAACGCCATCGCGCCCTCCACCGCCCTCACCATCGCCGCCTCCATCGCCGCCCGCGCCCCCTCCATCCGCTTCGTCGACGGCGGCATAATCGGCGGCCCGCCCAAACCCCTCACCTCCCCCGCCGCCCCGCCCCCAGCCGCTGCCCAAGACGAAGACGAAGCCCCCGCCGCCCTCGACGCCCCCACCGCCGCCAGCCTCGCCACCTGGACCCGCCCCTCCATCCCCGTCTCCGGGCCCCACGCCGTCGCCGCCGCGCCCGCGTCGGGCGCCCACCTCGCCGCCGTGCTGCGGCTCTCGCACCTCGGCGCCGCCGTCGGCCCGGCCAGCGGGCTCAAGGCCTCGTTCGCGGCGCTGACCAAGGGCTTCTACGCGCTGGCCCTGCAGTCCTACACGACGGCCGCGCAGCTGGGCGTGCTGCCCCAGCTGCGCGCCGAGCTGGCCGCGCGCGTCCCGGCCACGCGCGACGCCGCCGAGCGCGGCGTCGTGCACATGCCGCCGAAGGCGTACCGCTGGGTCGGCGAGATGGAGGAGATCGGCCGGGCCTTCGCCGACGCCGGGGGGTGGGGGCCCGGGGCGAGCGTGTTTGAGAACGTGGCTGAGGTGTATAGGGTTGTGGCGGACGAGACGGCGCTGGGGACGGCGGAGGGGAGGAGGGAGGATTTGGAGGGGGTGGTGGGGGGGGTGGTGGAGGGGTTGAGGAAGGGGAGGCGGGACTAGGGGGGTATGGGGGTTTGTATGAACAATTCTTTGTCGATCTTCCGTGTACCAGGAATGGAGCGGCATGCGAATAGAACATTCCACAGGCTCCCAGGGTCCGGGGCATCATGGCTGTTGCGCTCGGTTCTGCTCTGCCGAACTGTGGCTGATGGCGGCGGCGGGCATCCGTGCTGGTGATCCATTCTTAGCCCGGGCGTGCGGGCCCTCGCTTTCCCGGGGACGAAAAGCTTCGAGAGCTTCGATTCGATATATTGGAAATTCTTTTTATGGAGTGGCAGATCATGGATGCGAAAAGCTCTTTCATTGGTATCCAAGAATAAACCTGTGGAAGCGAAGCTCCCTCCTTCGGCAGTCGAAGAAAAGGAAAAGGAGGGGCCAAAGGGCCACATGATGTACTAAGCTTTTTTTTCGCATCGCATCAAAGCTGAGACTCTTCACTAGGACAAGATGAACGTCCCGCATCAGAAATTCTTATCTCTCCTTTTAAATCACCCCCCTTAAAACCCCACTTCACCCCTCGTTCAGGTTCCCTATCGTCTCCTGGTCACAAGACGATGCGGACATACGTGCGTGCGGACTTCTGAAATTGAACATCTCCACCAGGTCGCCGGTCTTCCGAACACTGCTGTTTTCGCCGGAGAACGCCTTCGCTATGCAAAAGAGAAAAAAAGGAAAAAAGGGGGTTTCACCCGCCAAAAATGGCCGAAGGAAGTCTGGCGACTCTTAGAAGAAAACGTGTCGTCGACAAAACGGGTATCGCGTGAGAAGAAAAAAGAGGTGTGGACAGGTGAAAAAAAGAGAACGAGGTCGACCGACGGTGGCTTGAAAGCGGACGTAAGAACTACAATGAAACAAAAGTCGAAAGGGAAGACGCGTGTGTCGAAACCCACGAGAGAGGGCACAGACTCAGCATCAAACGTCACGGTACCCGCCAGGGGCTCTGTTGGCGCCCATCCGCTCCCAGCGCGACCCGCCGTTCATCGGTGACGGCGAATGACCAGGGTTGAATGTTTGGTACGGGCTAGATGTCGCTGCTCTCTCGACCGGTGGCCTGGGGCCCAAGGCTTGGTACGGACTCGAAGTCGCGACGCGCTCGTAGGGTGGTCTTGTGCGGTCGTACTGTTGGTACGGGCTCGCCGTGCCTGCCCTGTCGATCGGAGGCATGGGGGGCATTGGCGGATGATGCTGGTACGAATCCTGGTACGCGTTGTGCATGGAAGGCTCGTAGCGCGTGGAGCCGGACGGCGCGTAGCCAGTAGGCGCACTACTTGGCGCGTAGCCGCCGACAGTGCTAGCCGTGTCGTACTGCTGGCCGTACCCACCAGCACCATGGTCGTGTCCATAGCTCTGCTGTCCGTATGGATCATTGGCATAGTGGTAAGGTTGGTTCTGGTCATGGTATGGAGATGGTGAAGGAGAGGCGTGGCGCGGGATTCCGTAGGCCTGCTGCGGTTGCTGCCTATTGAAGTATCCGCTGTTGTTGTCCGGCCCGTTGTGGTAGTCGCGCGGCGCCCCGTAAGAATTGGGAGTAGAGAAATCACTGTTCGCAAACGAAGCCGGCGGGTGCACCGGCTGCGGCTGAAGCGGGAAGCCGTATTCGGACTGCAGCGCAGGTGAGCGGGTGTTGACCGGGCTGGGTCCAGCGCTGCTGTTTGTCGGTGAGGGCTTCAAGTCCAGTCCCTTCATCTCGATGTCGTCCGGCTGTTCCTTCACCACCTCATTGACCTCGACCTTGGTGCTCTTCGCGGTCTCCCAGGTGGGCATGGCGGGCAGGGCATCCTCGTTGAACTTCTTGTCGCTGCTCGAGGCATCAAAAGTGGCGTACTGCGGCACGCTGCTCTGGTTCCATCCGGGGCCGGAGTACATCGGGGGCTGGGACTGGTACTGCTGGTTGTTGGGGAAAGCCGATGGAGGCGGCGACTCGACGCGCCGGTGGCCTTTCCGCGGATTGGGACAGCAGGCATTGCAGCAGCTCAGGCAGCTGCAGCAGCATTGCGCGCCGCAACATAGACAGCGGGCGCAGCACCAGAGCAGCGAAAAGACAATCAAGCCACCGATAGCGATAGCAGCAATGACGGGCCATCTGGGCCTCGTATCAGCGCCACGGTCCGCGATTACCAGAACGAGAATCGGCGACTTACTTGCAGTAGGCCTTGGACATGCACGCGTCCCACGAGCTGAACGAGCTCTTGACGCCGTCGATGGTGCCGCTGAGGTCGCGCCTCCCTAAGGCCATAGGGGACGCCATGGTGGATGGACGGGAAACGCAGCACGCTCAACGTGTTTAATCAGGCAGAGCAGCGCCGGGCTGCAGGTGCGGAATACGAATAACGAGCGAGGTGGGTAGGCCTGAGCCGGGCGCCTCCGCGAGGCTCAAGGGGCGGCGGTAAGGAACGGCGGCGCGCAGGGCTGGTGGACGCGAGCGGGATGGAGCGTGATTGCTGCAGATGTGGGCTGCTGAGAGCAGGAAATTGGAGGCAAAAGAGCGACTGGAAGAGAGGCGTTTCGCGGCGGGTGATAAAGTGCGCAGGAGATGGCGGATGTTTCGCTGGATGCGGCTGGTCGGCAGCAAATGAAGATGAAACACTGGGGACCGCCCAGCCAGAGATTGCGATCTCCCCACCTTGAAGACGCCCGTGCGAGCGCTAACGTGCGTCACCCAGCGCCCGCGCCGTGGTCCCTGGCACATCAGTGTGGCGCCTGTGGCGGTGCGGCTCGCTGGCCTCAGGCCCCCGCTGCGCGTGCCGCGGTCAGCGCGGCATTGGCATTATTGCCCCTCGCCCTCAAACTGCCGCTGCAACGCTGCTGCCAAATCCGCAGGAAATGAGCTTTCATGCCCGCCGGCGGATCGCTAGCCCACCACGACGTCGGGCGGGCTGCACTACCTACGCTCACGGGAAATTTTGCGTCTCTCAGATCGACGTCGCACGTCACATTGCTCTCGCTGTCGAGGTATTTCTAGTCATGCCGCAGCCACAGCCTCTGCGATCAGCGCCGCCCGTGCTCCTTCCCGCACATGCAGTATGTATTCCCCGCTTACGCCTTCACGGACCGGCCCCTAACGTACACCTTCGCGATGTTCCGGTCGTCTCCCGTCATGAGGAACTTCTCGAACACCGTCGCCGCGTCGTCCTCGTCCTCCACCGGCGTGATAATACCCGCCCCCGCGCCCAGCGTGTGCACCTCCAGCGCATCGAACTCCTTACCCTCAGCAAAGTTCCCAACCTTGTCGCCAAGGCCGCACACCTGCGCACCGCCCAGC
This sequence comes from Neofusicoccum laricinum, assembly GCA_029906385.1. Classification (NCBI taxonomy): domain Eukaryota; kingdom Fungi; phylum Ascomycota; class Dothideomycetes; order Botryosphaeriales; family Botryosphaeriaceae; genus Neofusicoccum; species Neofusicoccum laricinum. The sequence continues at coordinate 623,776 of CP123716.1, read as the reverse complement.
GTTGCCAGGAAGAAGGTCTCGTTGAGGCTGAGTGCCGGGTCGGCGCCTTCCGTAGCGACTTCCCGCGCCTTTGAGACGATGAAGGCCTGGCGCATCGCGTCGAGGATAGACGACGAGAAGCCGCCTCCGCTGTCGGTGCCCAGGCCGACCTTGATACCGTGGCGCAAATACTCGCGGACCGGCGCCGCCATGAAACCACCAATCGTCGTGTTGGAGATCGGGCAGTGAGCCACGCCGCATCCTAGATCTGCGATCTTCTCCACCTCGTAGTCCTCGAGGTAGATGCAGTGTGCCAGGATGGTGCGGGAGTTGAGCAGGCCGTACTTCTCATACAGGTCTGCCTCGTTGCTGAACTCGTGATACAGCGTCTTGGTGAGCTGGATCTCATCCTCGGCCTCGTTAAAGTGCGTCTGGATGGGGAGGTCCGGGTTGGCCTCGGCGATCTTGCCAAGCCCCGCGAGGACGTCTCTGTCGCAAGAGATGGCGAACCGCGGTGACAGGATTGGCGTCACAGTCTTGTGGTCCGGGTCGATCTTGCGAACGTGCGCGATGAAATCCTCGGTGCTGGCGAGCGACTCCTGGGCGCTTGCATCGCAGCAGTAGTCGGGTGCGTTCTGGTTCATGTTGCACTTTCCGACGAGGGCGCGCTGGCCCTTCTCCAGGCACAGGTCGGCCAGGATCTTGGTAGCCTCGCCATGCACGCTGCCGTAGTACGAGGCTGTCGTGATGCCCTGCCTCAGGAAGCCGTCGACGCAGCCCGAATACGTCTTGCGCGCGTACACCGGGTCGGCGAACTTGCCCTCATGCGGGAAGGTGATCTCCTTGAGCCAATCGAGCAGCAGGAGGCCGCGGCCCGTACCACGCTGCGCCCACTGGGGCGCGTGGTTGTGCGTGTCGACAAATCCGGGGATCAAGAACTGGCCGCGCTCTAGGTAGCGAATGCGCAGCGATCCGGCTCCCGTGCCGTACTCGGCGATGAGCGCAGCGACCTGGGCCTTCTCGATATGCTCGCGGAACAGGGCGATCTTGCCGTCGGGCCCAACCAGGAGCAGGCCCTTCTCGCATATCTGGACCTCGGTGGGCGAGACGGAGTGGATGATGGGCCCGTAGAAGGCCTGCTCCAGGCGCAGGTCGCGCGACGAGATGTCCAGGCCGCCTTCGTTAGCCATGATGGTGGGCGTGCAGTGCTGAATCCGAGCTCTTTCCCGCAAATTTCCGGCGCTGGCGTGGTGGGCAGCGGCAATGGGCCTGATTGTTTGATGTAGAGTCTTGTCTTGGTGTTGAACTGCGGAGGGGCACCCCTGAGAGCGGTGAGCAGAAGGCGGCATCCACTTTTGCGGCGGGGATCCCAGGGCGATCGTCTACTCAACTCACTCGGGAAACATCTCTCGTCTCGAAGCCCATCTGCATTGTTGCCTCCAGACAGGAGACTCTTATGCGTACGCCCACAGCCATCTCCTCGATTGGCCGCTGGGTTTGTTTCTCTCGGACCGCCCAGCGACGTGGGCCACGCAGATCATGGCCGCTGCTCAGACAGATACCGTTGCGAAAAGACATGCATCTGCGCCCACACGAATGCTGGAGCTGTATTCAGCATGTCTGCTCTGTATTTTAGTTTGGGGAGTGCTGCAGCTGTAGCGGGTACATTCAGTGGTCAGGCCACCGGTAGCAGCGCAGTGGGTCGCAAAAGAAATGGGCCGCTTCAACTCAAATACTTAGACCTCGCTCATGGGCAGTTGAGGCATTCATCGGGATATCTTTGGTAATTAGACTATAGTCCATCTGTATCCGGATGAATGCTTCAACTACCCATGCGCGTAGTTTGCTTCCTTCACATGTTCTGTTGGCCACAGCACTACCCGCTGTAGGGCCAAAGGCAGGACGACCGGCCGCGATTTGCTCGCTGGGCCACGTCCCGCACGTGTCGCGCCAGGCTCGGCGGCTCGCGCGCTGCTGCTGGCGTCCCGTTGCACAGTCACCTGGTGTTGGAGTGGTTCGATAGCGCTTCTCGCCGTCTTTACTTAACATGCTGCAGCTGCAATGGCGCGTCGACGATTACCTAATGTGCCGCTCGACGTTGCAGACTCTTGGAGCCCCGTGATGCGTCGGCGAGCGAGATCCCCAGCGACTGCTGCACGATGATCGGACGCGACATGGGCGCAGAAGCAGGTCCCCGGGCCATTACCGGTGGCCGCTGGACAGCCGCCTGCGGGGCATTGCGTCACTGCCATCAGCCGACAGCAAGCGAGCTGGCCGGCAGAATGTCACAAGGCACGTTATCGCAGCCGTCGGCAGATGTGATCGATGGCGCGCTCCCTTTTCTTCTTCTCGAGCTCACGGCTTTCTGCGCGCGCGCTTGCCGTCATACCTCCAGCCCGCCCGCAAGCGTGCCCCCACTCCGATCGAGGGTCGCAGCCATGTTTCTGCTGTCTACCTACGCGCCGGCCCACATTCTAGCCCGCCCTGCGTTCTTCTTCTTCGCTCCTCTCGTTCCCCGCTCATGAGCAGAGGCTCCCTGCCTTCAGTTCTCCTTTCGCAGATCTCAGGATGGGGTCTTCGTACGTGTGGTCGCGGCTCAAGTCGCTGAGCCACAGCAAGCCGGCCCAGGTGGTGCTGTTCTCCTCCACCGCAATTGCATTGTACGGCTATGATCAGGTACGAGCTTCTTCTCATTCAAGAACACCATTGAGTCGAAATACTGACTGTCCAAGGGTATGATGTCCCTGATCAATACCAACAATGACTACCTCTCCCGCATGCGCATCTCTGGTGACTCTCCTCTCGTCGGCATCATCGTCTCCGTCTACTACCTGGGATGTTCCGTCGGCGCCGTATTTTTCTCCTGGTTTGCCGATCAATTCGGCCGCAAGCGCGCCATCTTCTGCTGCCTCGCAACCGCGAGTCTGGGAAACCTGATTATGTTCATCGCCGGGCTAGGCGGCATGAAGAAAGCGCTCGCCGTCATGCTGCTGGGTCGGGTGGTGATGGGCCTCGGCGTCGGCGGCATCGATAGCGTGATACCCACGTACAGCGCTGAGCTAGCCGAGACGCAAAAGAGAGGAAGAGCCATGGGCCAGGAATTCCAGATGAACATCTTTGGCTTGGTCATGGCTTTCGGCATTAACCTGGGCGTTACGGTTGCACTGGGGAAGGAAAACCAGTGGGCCTGGCGCATCCCCATCATTGTGATGCAGGCGTATCCAGTGCTCCTTCTTGCATGCATCGAGCTTCTGCCGGAGAGCCCTAGATATTACATCTACCACGGACGGGAGGAGGATGCCAGGAATGCTTGCATGGAAATTGACCCCAAGCAGGGTGAGAAGAAGTTTGAGGAATTGAAGGAAAGCCATGAGCAGGAAGCGCACTTGGATATCAGCTACTGGAACATGTTGACACCTGAGCACCCACAATTCCACCCAACCGTTGTCACCATTATGGGCCAAATCAATCAGGTAAGTCCGCCGTGGGGGACAACGCACACGGTCCCAAACCAGCTGACTGTGCACAGGCTCTCACTGGATACGGAGCAGTTTCCGTCTACGGCCCTCAAATCTTTGAGCTCCTCGGCTTCGGTGTCCGCGACGCTGAGTATTTGACTATGGCCAACTACGTCTCGTACTTCTTTCTCATGACCTTCGCCTGGTTGCTCATTGACGCGGTTGGCAGACGCAAGCTGCTGCTCGGTGGCAGCTTCGTTCTGACTTCATGTTTCGTTCTCCTCGCAATCTTTGGTGGGTTGGCCATGAACAGTCAGGGATCATCCGCTCCTCTCGGGATACCTACTCTTGCGGTAGCCGTCCCTGGCATTGTTGCCTTGTTTGTGGCCACGGGTGCTTTTGGTATCGGCTGGCTGGCAACTGTCTGGGTAAGAAGTCCACGCTGCTGGCCTCCCATACAGGAGCCCTCTCTCACCGAGTTGATGATTTTTCAGACTAACTCGCTGTGTTTGCAGTTAATCCCTACGGAGATCTACCCGACAGCCGCACGTGCCCAAGCTGCGGCCATCAGCGTGATCATATGGGGCCTCGCGAACTTCGCGGTCACTCTCCTCACACCAATCATGTTCAACAACCTACGTTACTGGCTCTTCCTCGTGTTTGCCGCCAGCAACGGCATCGCAGGTCTTTGGACGTGGGCATACCTTCCCGAGAGCGGCGGCAGGAGTTTTGAGGAGAACCAGCAATTCTTCGACGACGCGAAAGAGGAAGGGACTTGGCAAGTCAGGAAGATCGAGGGTGGCGCGTATCTCCGCATGCCGTATGCGAACAGCGAGCATGCTGAACAGGGTGAGAGGGAGCCACTACTAGAGAGGGTGAGGGAGCAGATTCCATAAGCTGCTGTTCACTCCTGACAATGTCGGTTTCCATCTTACCCAACGATACAACGCGTCTTGACTTTCAAGTGGGCCTTTGTTGTACTGGGTGGCTTACCGACGCATCCTTTCAAGTGACCGGATTCCATGTTATCAGGAAGCAATTCATTTTCAGCTTTGTAGCGGAAGATTGGTGCCTTTTGTGAAAGAAGGTCACCAAATCTGCGTTCTTCGCCTTGCCTTTTAGAAAGACCAGGGAGAATTTGCTCACCAATGGCGTTCAGAAAGGGCTCCACGAAGTAGCAGCCTTACGTATCAGCGTAGACGAGGCTGGAGCATGCGTTCATGATTTCGTGATTCTCTTTCCTTATTCTAAAGAGTTTCCATACTGAGCGTCCTTTACAGAGCACATCGTCATGTTTTTCTGTGGTCTTACTACTTTTCCTTTAATTCGCTACTTCACGGTCTTGCGCATTTCAAATCTGGATAAACAGCAGCATATGATCTTTTTCGCAAGATGAAATTCTATAAAAGCTTCGATCATTACATCTAAACCGTTCTCTATGCTGGCATGTTTTTCCCCTCCATTTCCTCCATTGTCTAGTGCTCTGTGGGGTTCTCAAATGATCACGACGTTTACAAGAGTACTTCACCTCACCTCCTTTGGCGGACAGCACCAAAATGGTACTTCAAGAGCCCCTGAGCCTTTCTGTGGCCATCCAATATTACCTCCAAATAGAACTAGCCAGCGTAAAATCTCCAAGCGGGGTCTCATGTTCGACTTCTCAAGGACGAAAAGCGCAAAGCCATCCCGACGCGCGCCACCACAACGAGAACGGGACGACCAGCTCAACCACTCCCGCGCCTCCTCCGATCTTCAAGCCCAGCACCCGCCTCACTTCCTCCACGAGCCCGTGAGACGAAGTTCCCCCCGCGCCAGCCACATCCACACTCCCACCAGCCCTCCCCATCCCCATCCCCACGTGCCCACCTCGTTCCAGACTCCTACAAGTCCCACAAAACACCACCGACCTCCACAGACAACCCCCCCAGCCAGTCAGCCACCTCCACAATCCCAACCCTTCGTGCTCTCCCCTGCTCTGCCCGTCATCCGCACCAGATGACCCGCGCCCTGCCCGTAACCCCCAACACCCCTCCAACCATCCAACCCGCACCTAATAACACACATACCCAGCAAATCAGCAACCCGCGCACGAAACGCGCCCGTACGCACGCACGCAACGCCGTTTGCGAACGCGTCTGCAGCAAAGGGAAAAGCTACCGTTTCTTAAGTGTGACATCAACGGCGCTATAGCCCTGCCTGCCCGCCAGCTCGTCCGCGCTCGCCCCACCTCAGCAGCGAGGGCAAAGAAGGGAAGAAAGGAAAAAAAAAAGAAAAAACACGGGCCTCCTCCCGCCCTGCAGTTCCCGTGCGTTCGAAAGGCGTGCGCATCGCGTAGGGAAAGCCTCCGTTTCGTCTCGCCCCGCTGGCGCTGGCGCCGGGAGGGGCTGGGCGGTTGCGCGGGCGGCTGCGCGCATAGCCGCTCTCGCGCGACCGCTCTCGCGCGCGCGCCGAGAGGGAAGAAAGAACGAGAAGAAAAAAAATTTCCGGGATGGTTGTGAGACGTGGCGTTTTCTTCTTTCCAGGTGCGGGTTGGGGCTCGAGGGGAGGAAGTGTGAGGGAGGTGAAAGAGTATGTGGCTGGTTGGTATATGTATGCCATGCATGCACGCAGCCGTTTTCCCTCTCTGCTACCTCCAGCCCGAGACTCAGCCCCCTCCTCCTCTTCTATGACGACGCCGCCGCCGCCCCCAGCGAAAGGAGCTCCGCATGCCACACGACCTTTGTACCTCGTCCGCTTCCGGCGGGATGGATAGGATTTGTTTTTTCACTTAGTCGTGCGCTCCACCTTCTCTCTTAGGCTCACTCTCGCTCTCTCCTACGCTTTCCGCCACGGGCACGAAGATGCCGGGGAAGAAGGGCGGAGCGCACCCGAGCCCGCGAAGCTGCCGTGGCTTGAAGGAAAATGTCTCTGGCCCATCAGCTGCTCAGGTTCTCGGGAAGTGTAATAAATGAAGCTGCAGCACTCGCTTTTCGTCAAGAGTTCGCGGACGCGGCTCTTGAGCCGCCGGAGCACGGCAAGAGAAGGGGTGGAAGGGGTAGCGTTACATCCTCCTCCCAAAATGTCCCTGAAATGGAACCAGCAGCGGTTAAGCATTGCGTGTGTGCATGGGAGCAAGGGAGCCGATAGCGGCGCGAAAGGAGACGAAAGAGATCTCTCGGTCTCCACCTTATGCAGCTCGCCGCAATCCTGGTCACCAGTACCCTCACCAACGGTATCATGTCTCATATCATCTCATCTCGTAAAATCCATGAAAGATAGCCAGCCACCGAAGGAATTAAAGGGAAACATAATGACCAGGGTGCTGATCTTTGTGACTACTGTTTTTCTCGTTCCCTAAATTACATTTTGCTCGGTTTCGGCGTACACGCGCAGGGGGTATCTAAACAGGGGATGATTTAAGTCCTCGGCCTAGGAAGGAAAAAGGTAGAGAAGAAAACACGGCGGTACCGAGAGGGAAGAAAGGAAGGGGAAGTGTGATGAAGAGCGTATACACGGGCAGAAGAGATAGACGAGCCAATGAGGCTGTGTTCCAGAACACTGCAAGATTCCGTGTAGCTTTCTGTCGTGTCATTCCTCCTGGTCAGGAAATATTCTGTGCAGGAAGCAGGGAAGCAAGCGGCAAGCACGCCTCCTCGGACGCAAGATGCAAGCAGGGCAGGTAAGCAAGGCCAGCAGAGCAGACGAGTATGACACAAAGAATTCTGGCATGTCATTGGACAAGCAGGGTGCGAGTACCTTCGCAGATTCGGGTTCTTCGCGTCCAAGGCCGCTGGCTATTGGTGCCCTGCGCTCTCCTCAATGTATCCCTTCACCATAGAGAGGAAGCGCGAACGATACTCGTCAGGCGATGTCGTAATGCTCATAGGTCCCTTTTTCGCAAAGAAGTTGAAGCTCTTAACCAGCTTCGTCATCAGCCTCGGCTGCGTCTTGTGCTTGGCCCAGAAGAAATCCAGCACGACGGCGCGGTACACCCACTTCCCGTCGCTGGAGCGGACGCCCTCGCGCCACTCACTCGTACGCGCCTTCACGGCCGGCACCTCGCGCGACGGCTCGGCCGGGTAGCGCACGAGGAACAGCGAGTAGTCGACGGCGTTGGCCTGGCGCAGCAGCTCCGTGTCACGGCCCAGCGTAGCCAGCAGCCCTTCGCGCTCGGCCGACGCAACGCGTATCTTGTCCGGGAACTTGTCTACCAGGCGCTCCTTGACGCTTTCGGGGGCCAGGCGGCCCCCGGCAACGTCGCGCTCCGGGTAGAAGTAGCTGGAGGGCTTGAGGTCGTACGTCTCCCAGCGCTCCTTTTGGCGGTCCGTGTCTTTGCCGTACAGAACGTTCTCCATGATGACGTGGTGGTCGGGCGCGGTGCCTAGCATGCTGCCCACGGCTGGGCCGATGGCCTCGAGGAAGTCGGTGATGCGGACGAGCAGGCTATCGGGGTTCTGCTGCATGTGCTGGAGGTACGGCTCGAACAGGTCCCCCATGAAGAAGGTGTACTCGAAGCGGCGCGGCAGAGACTTGATCAGATACTTGGCATTGGGAGTGGTGAAGAAGGTCGAGCCGGAGTAGCCCAGGTCGCCGACGGGCTTGAGCTGGCCGCGGCGGTCGGCGCTGCGGAAGCTCTCGCGGTACTCGTCGTTGTCCAGCTGCCAGGCCTCCTGGCGCAGACGGCGGAAGTCGAGGGCGCGGAAGCGGCGCAGCACAAGCTGGAACAGCGAGAACAGGGCGAGGATGCGGGCCAGCAGGCCGGGCGTGTCTTGCTGGCCGTCATGGAAGATGGCGCGCAGGATAGACCTGCTGATGCGGTTGGTGCGCGGGCCCATGGTGAGGCGGGCGTGGCGATCGGGATGGCTCACTCCAGCGCAGCCCGCAGCGAGAGGGAGTCGTGATGTGTGTTCGCGCGACGCGTCGCGGGTTCCTTGATCTGGCGGCGTTGCGTCATAGGCAGGCCCCAGCCAGCGCCAGCCCCAACGCATGTGCATGCGCTCGAGCGCCGGTGGGCCCAAGCGCCTGCAAACACCACATCGCTCGAGGCCTTATACACGCGCATGCTGTGCATGCTGTGCGATCCGTCCCCACGCGCGCCGCCTGCTTGACCACCAGCCCTCCTCCTATCACCAAGCCACGATGCCGGGTGCACCGCGTGCTGCCTGCTGCTCCCCACTCTCCGCCCTCGAGCACGCGACTGCAGCCATGATGACTGGCTCAGCCCGCCCGCACGTAATCCTGCAACAACAGTGCAGAAACCACGAGCCCGTCCGCTGTTGTGTCCCCAGCCCACCTGCCCAGTCTCCGAGCCTCTCGTCCGCGGCCCCGTCTCTTTCGGGCCCAGACGCCCGGTCAGAGGGCGCGCAAAGAGACAGGACAAGAGAACAAAGAAACCTTTGACCGGTGCAGGGGTAGACGGCATCCTTCCCGCCAAGGCAGGTTCGACAGATCGTCAGCCCGCGTATTGCTGCTGCTGCTGCTGCTGCTCGCTGCCTGCCGCCGCCGTCTGACCTGATGCGCTGTTCTCGCAGCAAGCAAGCTGCCATCCACGTTGCCGGCGCTCGCAGCAGATTCGCCCAGAACTCACCTTCCAGCTTTGTCTCCGTCTTTTTCTTTTTTGTCCGTTGAACCTTCAGCCTCGACCAGGCTCCGGAGTCTGGAGCTCGCGGCTCTCGGTGTGGCTCTGCTGCGTTGCAGCCTCAACCCTGCAGATTTCATCTGTCAGCCGAGCCCTTCCACCTCCACACGAGCCGCCCCTTGCCTTGCCTTGTCCCGAGGCTGCGCAATCCCGTGCGAACGGCGCGGCACCACGCCAGACTACCGGTCGAGGCTCAGACAAATCCCGTACGAACCGTGCATCTGGCCAATGGCTGCGTTATCGTCTGTCCCTTCATCTGCTCCATGCACATGGCGCAGGAGAGCCGCCCTGTTGGTTCCTGGACTTTTTCCTTTTTCTTTTTGTAGCACCGATGGATTGACCGACTGAGCACGTCTCACGCACGTGTGTGATTGAGATGTTATATCACATCCAGGGTGTGCAGCCCAAACGCATCGGGACGAGAGCTGCTCGTCGTCTTGGCGGGTAATCGCCGCGTAGCGCAGCGCACCACGGGATCTGCTTACAGGGGATACCCTCAGCATCAATCATCAATCAGCCTTTGAGAGATTAGCAGTGACGCGCGGGCTATCGTATGCAATGCGAGATTGTGGGACCTGCCCAGATTAAATTTGGCTCCGCCACCTGAGGGCAATGAAACTGGACTGCGATGGGTTCCAGAACGGCGAGCGGGATGGATCCGCCGCGTTTTCGAAGGATCAAGGCGCTCAGAAAGAAAGCATCAGATGTAGTCGTTGACAATGTGACTAATTCAGCAACATGTTGCGTCCCAATAAAACTTTTCGCTGGCCGTCTTCGGGATTCAGGCAAACAAGCCATATAGGCAACTCGTCGAGGTGGTTACAGCAGGCTAAGCCGAAAGGATGCCAAGTGCTGATGGGAAAGATTAGCAAACGACGGATCCCGTCTGCAAGCGTTTAGGCTGGTTTAACCGAGACGGCCAGGAACAGCTGTGGAGGTACGTTGGTCGGCGTCGCGGCGGTATAACGCGTACGTGCCAGGCCAACGGCGACGCAGCGTTGCCGCCAACATGCCGGCTTGACACCTCGGTTTGACAGACAGCGCTCACACCCGCTAGTCCCCGCATCTTCGTGTGGCGTCGTGTGGGGAGGATTGGTGACAAGAAGAAATGCTGGCGCGAAGGTCCAGCTGAGCCAACCATGTCGGCGCGGACTTCCGGCCGCCTTCTTGTGGCCACCGGCGCAACGTGATACTGCACAAGCTCACTTGTAACATAAGGCCATGTGTGGGTGGTTGGTCGTAGGGCGGCCGGTGATCAGGGAGCGAGCATGGCCGGGGTTGAAGCTAATGGTGTGCTTGTCATATACCTTGTTTGATATGGTCGCCGTAGGATGGCTGCATTTGCCAGGTAGCCCCGCATCTGTGCAGAATTTGCAATGTTTTTATGCTGTCAAAATCTAGGGAGAGATAGCATGATAAGTGGAACAAATTATGTTAGCCAAGTTCTTCTTTCTTTCGAGGCTTGTGATCCTGGAGAAGTGGTACGCGGAGCCGGCGTAGGAGGACGATTTCATGAAGTCTACATGTGCTACGATGCTCGTGATCAATAGCATGGGACACGATCTATACTCACCGACGAGGTCTCTTTGTCTAGTTGTCAGAGCTCAGGAATCTAGGCGGCTCCATTTGTCCGACCTCATCGGTCAGTCGGCCGAAGTTGGATTATGATCATTCGATATCCTGGAGGCGCACAGCATGCTTGTGTCGAAACGCCACGTGCTGGACCTGATTCGATGGCAAGGAGAGACATTCGATCAAGAATCGAGCGAACCAGCTCATGCGATCAACGCCACTGGAATTGACTTGTGGTCTTACGAGCGAGGGACAAACAGGACCACAGACGGGTAGAGGAAGCATTGGCCTTCGGATCCAGCTACCGGACTAGTGTGCACTCCGCTGGCGTTTTTGAGAGAGCCCAATCCAACCTCCCGAAGTACAAACACCGTTGTCGTGTAAGCCCCGTGAAAGTGGTGTAAGCAAGAGACCAGTGTATGTCCTGTCTTCTCGGATATCTGCATGAACGGTTGTGAAGGAGAAATACATGGCTGAGACAGATGTGCTAAGTACCAGCGACAAGCGACGAGATTCCAGGTTCCCGGGCGGATTGCCCCAAAATCTGCCGTAGGGCCAAAAGTACTGTGACACGAGAGTCTCAAAGCAGCTGTTACATGGGATGGTGTTCGGGTTGGGTGGACATCGCTCTTGGCTAACTCGGAGGACCCTCAATGGCGATATAAGTGGAGGCGAAATGCCGACTCTTGTATTTCAATCCGAGGACGGCTGCCTTGTCTATCATGCGTCATCGTAAGCTGATGCCCGTCGTGGAAAAGGAAGGCAGCCAATTCAGTCGCCAAATTGGTAGCACACACCGTCTCCTCCGCGGCATGGACATTTGTCATTTGGTCGGACGCGGCGTTCAGCAGAGCTGTTCCGGGTCTGGTTTGGATCGGGACATTCGTCCGGAGGATCAGACTTATAATGACTGAGGGTAGGCGGGCTCGTCTAGTAATGGCAGGATCGCCATCGATTGACCGAGACAGAAGCAAGTTACGAAGAGTGGCGCTCAAAAGCAGTCTTTTACTTAGCCATGACGAGCTTGGACGGCTGCAAAAGTAAAAACTGAAGCTAAGAAAGCCTCGAGGTGCCATCCCGATGGGATAGCGCCACTCACGCTGAGACGGATGTTTCGAGAAGGTCGAGAAGCCACAAAGCAGCCTTATGAAAATTTGTCCGTAAGACCTGGCCCGTGTCAATCTATATGGTCTTGGCGTAGTCTCGCCCTCCACGAGCATTGGACAAAGTGGAGCATTGTCACAGAGACTGTCGGTTCCCAACGGCTGCGGTCTTGAGGGCGTCTCTGTAATACGCCGTGAATCTTTGAGGGTGAGAAACTCGGTCAAGAATGCTGGGCCATCTGTGACAGGATCCCAGTGGGCAGCCGAATGCTACGCAGCGATTAGCGAAGGCGTAGGTCTTGGATTGCCCTGGGATCGGGGAATGCGGAAGGCCAGGGACTCGTAAGGCGCTCACACGAGACGTCTACATTTGGCCTTGTACATGGCGCATATTCAAGCCCCCTTCGCGTGCAGCGAGGCTACCCACCCTTCGGCGCGTGGGCCCTCGTGCCGAGGGACACGGTTGCCGTTTTGAGCGGGCAGCGCTGCGGTAGATGGCTGGGGCGAGGCTGCGGGCTCTGGTGGTCTCGTCTCGGAGCTCGGGGCCAAGCTGGCCGTGGCAATGTATTGCTGGAGGCTCCGAGGGCGCTGGAGGAGGCGGCACGGGCGACAGGGCGCGCATCTGCACGTAGTGGCAGGGCGACATCCAACGTGCGCGCAGCAGGCGCGCCATGGGCTGCTGTGCACTGCACGGGGATCGGACAAGCTACCGCAGCGATGGGTTGCCACGCGAGAAATGCCATGAGGCCGGGATGCTGACCGGTGGACCAGGTTGACGGGCCACGATGGGCCGCAAATGGCGGTGTACAGGCTGCTCTGCTGCAAAGGGCGCAGGCGTGGTGGGCGGGTTGGAGGATTGCGCGCGTGGTGTAACAGTTCTCCGAAGTCGAGGGAGAAAGCGAGCGGTCACATCCGGCGGCGCTGGGAGCACTCGCTCATGCAGCAGGAATGACGTCCGGCCGGCGGGGAAGCGTTGCCTGACAACGTGGCGGCCTGGGATGGAGATTGAGACGCCGTGGTGTCGCTGGGACGGGTTTCACCAGCAACGCTCTGGGCGGGGTGGTGATTGCGCGGGAGCCCTACGGCGGGCTTGGGGCGTGGCCGCGGCAGCCGATTGGGGCGGTGGAGCGGTGGGGCGGTGCTTGGGCGAGCAGACGGCTGCTGCGGCGTCTCAGAGAGGCCCGGATTTCGCGGCGCCGCGGTGGTACAGGGCACGCTTCGTGATGCCACACTTTGTTTGCGGAAGAATGGGCGTCATCTTACTGGTGCGACTGGGGTGGAATGCGGCAGGCTCGACCCATTGAAGGCGAAACGTCGCGGCCGTTGCTGAAAGGAGCGCTGGGGGAGTGCAGGCGGTTGCGGTGGCGGACGAGAGCGCGTCCAGAAAATTGCGGTTGGCGATGTGCGTGCCGCGCGTGGGCCCCTGGCCCCGGCCCGCCGTCCTTGCAGCCAGCGCCAGGGCCCCTGCGCACCCGCGCGCTCGCTGCCACGGCCACGGCCCAGCTCCAGCTCCAGCTCCAGCTCCAGCTCCACCGCCACGCCCGCGCCCGCGCCCGCCGCCCTGCCCGCCGCGCACCATCGCGCACACGGCGCTGCTCGACACGCTGGCTGTCGCGCCGTCTGGTTGCCGGCGGGGTGGCGCGGGGTGGCCGCGGGTGACCCACGCGGCCAGGGCGCGGCGGGCAGCACAGCGCAGCGCGCAGCGCGCAGCGGGCCTGGCGTCTGGCGCGCGGCGCGACGGCTCGGATCTGCCGCCGGGATGGTGACGGGCATCAGGGCGCCGGCCGTGGTGGGTAGGGTTGTTTGCAGTGAGGTGCAGAGGCGTCATGTAGCACACGCGACTGAACCCTGGACGGGCGTTTCCAGAGCCCAGACATGGCTTGTGGCCTCGCAGCGCCTCCTATCATTGTCAAGCATGCAGCTCTATCGTCGAGAGCGACGTCGCCAGCGCGCATTCCGGACACGGACTTATCCCCCATCGTCATGTGTGTGCTGCCAGCCCCAGGCAAGCCCGCCCATGGCCAGAGCCTATTTATCAACTTTACCTCTCCTCCCTCCTCTCCCCCAGAGCATCCTCTCCTCCCTCCTCCGTCCCTCCTCAGCTCCTCGGCTCGCGAAGCCCCTTGTCCCACTGCTGCCCCTATACCACCCGTTTTATATCCCCAATGTCCGTCGCCGCCCAGCTGCCTCCCCCCGCGGAGCCCGCGGCCCACGCCCTCCCCGACTACCTCACCGACTCCGACGCCGTCCTCAAGGACCAGGGCGTCAAGTGGCGCTACGGCCGGCCCCCGGACTACTCCAAGACGCGCAAGGTCTACGCAGAGAGTAAGTGCCGCCCTGTCTCGCAACCCGGGCGGGAGCACATGTCATCCTGTCCTTGGGTCAGATCACGGCCCTCCTTGCATCCTAAAGACGATCGATCGGGGCATTTCTGCTTCGCCACGTGGGAGCCTCGTGTGCTTTGTGCTTTTCGCCTCCTGCACTCTGCACGTCAGGAGAGCTGCATTGCAGTGCATGTATTCTCCGCTGCATACGAGTTCCTCCACCCGTCGCTCCTCCTCCCTCCGCCTCTGCTTCCTCTCAGACACTTGCCGGTGCTCGCTCTTCCCGACGCCGATGCTCGCTGCTTGTGTCACTACACCCTCTACCCCTCCTTGCTTACTGTCAAAGCTTGCATGCATGACAGCCCCTTGTCACCTGAATCAGGACTGACCAAGTGAATTAGCCAAGCAGATGAACCATGAGGCCGGGAGCCCCATCCAGCTGGTCGAGAACCTGGTCAAGAACTGGGAGATCGAGGCCTCGTTCAAGCCGCGTCTCGAGGACTGGAGGACCGTTGACCACGCGAAGTACACCTTCGCCATCAACGGCAACCCTCCCCAGAGTGCTGAGCACATGCTCAAGGTCGGCACCTACAATGCCATCATCGCCCCCAACGAGTACTACAGCCCGGAGAACTCCGACTTCGCCTCCAGCCACAAGACCTTCAAGCGCATGATGCCCACCTTCGCCTGGGAGGTCATTGAAGTCTATTCCGGCCCGCCTCACGTCTCTTTCCGATGGCGCCATTGGGGAACCATGAAGAACGACTATGTCGGTTTCAATGAGTAAGTCTAAAGTGGCAGCGACGTGTCAGGCCGCTTGCTGATCGTACCGCAGCAAGGGTGAAAAGGTCACGGCCAAGGCACACGGCGGCTCAATCGACATTCAGGGCGTCACCGTTGCCACTGTCGATGACAAGGTCAGGCTTCAGCGCGTCGAGACATGGTTCGACCCCATGGAGATGTTCCGCCAGATCGCACCGCAAGGTATTGTCAACAAGGAGCCGGTAGCAAGGCGGGTAAGCAGAGCCCCAACGCCACTCGCCCACAGGACAGCGACACCTGAGGCAGCTTCTCAGCCATCAGATAAGCCCGACGATCTCCTCCAGTCAGTTGCATACAAGCCAGTCGACAGCAACGGAGTCCAGCCATGTCAAGCGGAGAGTGCTGCTCCGCCGGAGGGCGTTCAGACCGAATTTATTCCCGAGAATCAAGGTCCCGAGCCTCAATCGCGTGAGCAACAATCTATTCCCGGCAGATCCGCCGATCTTCCTCCTGTTTCGCGAAATGAACCCGGCGCCCAGCCCGTCGAGGCCAATGGGCGTCTATCTGAATCAACGATGGAACGCCAGCCCGAGCTTATTGTGCAAACACTGCAGCCTGCTCAAACAAACAGCGCTGAGCATCCAGCGGAAGCACCTTTGACAAACACTGCCGATTCGGTCCGACCAAAGCCGCACATCCAAGTGGAGCCACACCTGCAGCAACAGTCAATGCCCGCGCAGGCATCGACACCGATTGACACTGAGCCTGAGCACGTTCAGGAGTTCGATCAATGGCACGAGGCGTCCGACATGATCGGCACAGCACCCGGCTGCGAGCCCGACAAGTTCCATGACGCCATCGAAATCGACCACGACAACTCCACGGCCAGTTCGGAGGCCGGGAGTTGGACGGCCGTCACACCCCCTGCCTCCGACCCTCCCACGCCGCGCCGCAGCACATACTCTTCCAGCATTACCAGCTCGTCTGAGCAAGGGCAGGGAAGCAGCCAAACTTCTCCCACGGAAGCCTTCTTCGAGAAGTGTCCTGCCCACCGTGTCCACCCACACCCCAAGGACATGGAAGACGCTGTGGGGCCTGAGCCTGGTGAGGGCGTTGCTGCTTCCCCTGACAGCGAGGAGGCAAGGTTGACATACCTTGAGATGAGCAAGATTTCCGCGTTTGAGTGCCCGTTTCTCATGAACCGAGAGTGATAATGCCGAGGTTTTTGCAGAGCATACATCATGGATCACGAGCTTTCATATACCACCATCTATTTTCTGTCGCTTTGCGTTCCGTCGCAGGTGGGCTTCTATCTTTCGCTTGTTTGTTTTCATCGGTGTGGCTTTCTTGATGATTCAGTTTCGTCTATTCCAATTCCTGTCACGACCATATTCTTGACTAGTGCAGAGCTGGATGGCTGACCGGTGCAAGGAAGACTTGGGAGCCTGGTGGTGTACGAGGTTACAAAGGCTGATTTCGGGCTGAGACAAGTACACAAATGTGCGAGTGGCTTATCTTATAGACTCTCAATTCGAACGCATGTTTCTTCACCGTCAGATTCGTCTGCGTGTGCGTCCTGCTTACTTTGCAGGAGCAATCAGTCAATTGAAGCCACGTGTAATCTACGCCACTTTTGCAGACCCGATATCCCCAAGTCAGACCAGCCGTTCTTGTCATGATGTGGCTCCGTGTAAATCCAGGTTGACAAAGACGTCTTCCTGCCTTGACGGATGCAGCCACCTACGCCTTGTGCTTCACGACACATTGGAAGCAGGCAAGCCTTCTGGACGGACAGTGCCTTGGATGTGCGTTTGGACGATGTTTCTCCTCTGCCACGGGTTCTTCCGCGTTACCCCGTCCTCAGCCCTCCCTGTGGAAGTCTGTGCTCCCAGGTGATGGGCGGAGATGGTTGATTGATTGGATCTACACGGCTGATCGACAGACGAACATATCGTCAACCATGATATGGAGCGTCATAAACGGTCATCTAGACTCGACTGGAACTACATACAGACAGAGCATCCAGAAACAGCATGTGTGTGCGGGTCAGACTACTCCTTGCGTCAATTTGCTTGTACAAGCAAATGTGGAAATAGTTCCTGGATCGGACCAAGTGGTTCATGCAACAACGGCTTTGCCATGTGCCTGCTAAATGAGATGAACACCTCATCTTCGACCGACCCGGCCATGCAAGGGACGATACGACACGAGGACAGAACCACGCTCTCACTGTCTCCATCAGCAGGGGGGCGCAAATGTCTCTGGTCCACATAATCCACGCTGCAATGCAAGTCTCCCATGCCCTACCCAATCGCTCTTCATCTCTCCTCCTCGGAAACAATACCATATCTACGATGGCCCGCCATGGCACACTCTAACCACCTGCTGCCGTGCTACCCAAACCGACAGTCTTTCAAACACCTACACCCATCCCGTGCATGATCACACAAAGGGCCCGCCTCTGTCTACCATTGCTGCCAGGCTGCCCAGTTATCCGCATACGTTCCTGCCGGCCTGCCCGACTCTGCTTGCTTTGAAATTAATCTGACACAAACAACAACTCATCGTGCATAACAGCAGGATCAGCAGCCGCCACCACCACGCTGACCGGTACCGGCAAACCTGTCTACAGCACCCATCCACTCCGACTCGGCTCACTCATCCCCACAATCACGCTGTCTTACCTGCACATGTGCTCCGCTCTCCCCTTTGACCTTGCACCACCCATCTCGCCCTCTCCTCCCGTCCCCACTGCCGCACTCACGCAGCCGCCCCCCTCAACGCTTCACATCCCACAGCTCCTCCGCATTCGCTCGGAAAAGCCGATCGACCTTCTCGGCATCGCCGTCGCACCACTCCACACAGCTCTCGACAAACGGCTCCACATCCACGCCCTCGAACCTCGTATGCGGCCAATCCGTCGCAAACACCACCCTCCGCCCCTCTCGCACCCGCAGCAACTCCCTCGCCATCGCCCCCACCCACTCCAGCCGCCCGCCCCCCTCAATCCTATACGCCCCGCTCACCTTCACCCACGTGCTCCCCGCCTCCACCAACCGCACCAGACTCGCCCACCCCTCCAGCCTCCCCAGCTCCACCTCCCCGTCCGGCAGCTCCGGATGGCCCAGATGGTCGACCACGACGCGCACGCCCAGCTCGGGCACGACCGGCTCGAGCAGCGGCACCGCCGCCAGCGGCAGGTACACCTGCAGCACCCAGCCGGGCAGCGGCCGCACCGCCGCCGCGTGGGCGAGCAGCTCGCGGCGCAGCGCCGCCGCCGCCGGCTGCCGCCCCACGCTCTTGAGGTTGAGCCGCACGCCGCGCACGCCCGCGTCGTGCCAGGCGCGCAGCGTCGCCGGCGCCGGCGGGTCGGCCGGGTCGAGCGCGACGACGGCGCGGCCGTGGTGCGGGCCGAGCGCGCGGAGGGCATCGAGCGTGCAGGCGTTGTCGGTGCCGTAGATGGAGGGTCTGCGCGGGCGGGTGATGCGGTTGGTTGGTGAAGTTTGGAATGGTTTTTTTCTTTTTGGTTCGGGGGGTGGGCTTACTGGACGAGCACGATGTTGGGGATGTTGTAGCTTTGCTCGAAGGCCATGGCGTCGTCGAGCGTGTGCGCGGACGGCGTGTAGGCGGCGCCGGCGGCGAGCGGGTAGTCGGGCGATGTGACGTGCATATGGCTGTCCCACGAGTCGGCGGGGACGAGCGAGCCCACCCTGCGCGGGGCGGGAGCGCTGGTGCTGTGGTGCTGGACCATGGCGGAGAATGGGAAGACTGCGCGGCGGAAGTTGGTGTTGGTGGTGGGAGAGGGTGTTGTGGTGGTGGGGAATCTGAAGAGGCGATGGGGCCGCAGAACACGAGACATGGAAGATAACCAAATGCGCAATGACTGTGACTTGAAAATATGGAGCCGTGGGCGCGTGGTGTTGACGACGTGAAACGCCCGGCCCCGACACCGGATGTTGTCGTGATTGTCAGCATGTTGATTTGGAGAAGGCTGATTGCTTGCCTTTCCCCGGATTGCCCGGATGCGGTTAGCCGGCTGCGATCCTCCGCGGAGGTCAGTCCGTTTTGCGGAGGCGGCTCGTCGCTTTGCGAGCCGACGCTGGAGCTTCAACACCGAGGCGCCGAGCGCCGTATACCGAGACGTCGTCGTTGAAGCCGCTGCGCGCGTCTTTGCCGACACGCTTGATCGTGGTCTGTTTGCTGCACTGCTGCGCTAACTCGGCTCAGACTAGCGCCCCGCGTCCACGACTATCACGGGAAGAGATACCTCCGCCTTCACCGGTCCAGCGCAGCTGCATGATCGGCCGCGTGGTGAGCAGGCATCTATCTATCTGTGCAGACACATGGGCTTCTGGAAGACCTACCGACCTTCGCATAGAGCGGAACTTTCCCGGCCATTGGCCGCCGAAATGGGAGCCCAAGGCCCACTGAACCCGACCAGACGGTTGACACTGTTTGTTTGACCGGAACTTGGGACGGAGTCTGCCGGAACAGAGGCGGTCATTTGATGTATTGGATGCTTCCGGTGAAGGTAGAGGAATGCCTTGAAGTGCTGAATTTTTGCTGAATTTCTTTTTTTCTGTCGTGTGCTGCGGAAAAGTTTTCCCCCAACCAGAGTATTGGGTTTGCACTGGGTTGAAACAATATCAACGTCATGGCAGGCGCGTGACCTTCATGGTAGCATACCAGGAGCCATTCCGGTGCCACCACTATATTCACTTCCAGAGATATCGAATGTAGTGTCTAGGGGACGTGCCGGTGACTCACAAAGTTCTCGCGTGCTTGAGGAAAATGATACGGGAGACCACATTTCTCCCCAATGACGCAATTATACGAGAAAGCATTAGCGTCCTAAATGTGCTACAGCATAGGAAACATTCGGTATAACAAAGTCTGAACGGATGATCTATATAGTGGCGAGCATGCGACGTGTTCACCATCGATACGTTTTGATTTCTGCTTATGAGACATGCAGCCAGGATACAAAGCTTACGAGACATTAGATTTACTACTCTCAGCTAATAACTGAAAATGTGTCCGTTACTATTCACCACGAAATGAAGTCTCTTCGGTGGTGGAGGGGAAAATCCGACGTTACTTTGTCTCCACAGGAGTAACTCGGAGAAATATTGGATGACGCGCCTAAATTGAATACAGTTTTACAGGCAGAGCCGAAGAAACAGAGTAAAGCTTGCCGCGTAAAGAAATTTAACTAAGTAGTGGTTGCGAATCCCCGTCGTCGGGTGTAAAGTGCTGGGCCAACTTTATGTGTTCTAAGTAGCGTCTAGCTTTTCGAGCTTGGAGCATAAAATAGTACAAGCTTGATCATTCTATGCATTGGCTTGAAATTGTGGTAAATTTGAGGAGAGAGTAAAGATAGAAAAGACATTTCAGTTCTCTCTAAGTTCCACCCTTTTAGAAAAGAGAGATTGGCGCGTAACCAATAAATGGAAAGGAAGAAAAATTATCAGATAGGACTGAAGGTGATAAAATAGACCATAAGGTTTCCGGGATATCTGAGAAGTCGTAGTAATCTAGAGACTATGTAAATGCTAGGCTAAAACCAGTCCTAAAACCTATAAAATGAGTTCTTAGAACGGTCTACATATAAACTCCAGGTACTTTTACCCGTGCCTTTTGGACAGGTGAAAATAGCCTTGATGGCAAAGCAGACATGTTTCAGTCATAATCATGAACAAGACCTTGCATCAGAAAGGCTCTAAAACGAGCCAGCTGCCGATGAGGAGAAAGTGAGCAATTACGCGGCAGTGGTGGCGGCCACCAATTATGCAACAGACGCGCGGTTTCAGGACTTAGATTCTGCACAGCACGCGCCTGAGGTAAGCGGACGGAAAGCCACGTCGATTTCGCCTTCCCAAATCTATACAGAACCCGCATATCTCGCTCGTTTTCAGTTATGCCGCTGTCAGCGCAGAAGCGTTGTCGGATCCAGTCCGATTATTGGTTGCCGATTTTGCATGAACGTGTTCCCGGCCGAAGTGGCCGACATTTCAAACACTTGCCTGTCCTGAACTCCAAAAAATTCATCGGATGCGTGCCTGTCCTTTTGTTTCACCCACGTCATCAAACTTGTCACAAGTCCGGACGCTGTTGGTGTGGTGGCCCAATAATGTACCACGGCCACGACAAAGCCGGGCCCACTCGATAACGCCCTACATTATCATAATCCTTTGGCTGGCACTAGGGCAACGGACTGGGCCTCCGGTTCCGCGTTCTGAAAGCCAAGACCTCCGGCGACGCCTTTCTTGCTTTCGTTCTCCGGACCGGCACCGGGCCCCCCCCCACGATCACTCGGACCCAGAATTTTCCAGCATCTGCCTGTTCTTTCTCGATGATGCTCGAGTCTCACCATCATGATCACCACCAACACGGGGCTCGGGGGAAGAGCGCGGGGCTGACTTTAGGCGAGCTTCCATTTCTGATCCTTCAGAGCGGATGCCTGCCTGCACCAGCGGAGGATCACGATGGATGACATGCGCTCCGCATCTAAGCGGAGCGCCATCCCGCCGGCACCCACTCGTGCACGTCAGCGGAAGCGGGCAGGCAGAGCGCAGTCAGCAAGCAGCTGAGGGGACGGCGACCGCGGCGTCGAGAGCGGCGGAGGTGGGGTCGTTTTTCGCATCGTGACCAAGGACTCGTACCTCCCAGCGTACCGCGGCCCAAGTCACGGGGCAAAACCTGGTCTCTTCCTTGACCGCTCAGCACTCATCACCGCATATTTGAGGTCCCGAGCGGATGGGGCTCCGCGTGGCCGGCGTCATGGGCCAGCGATCTCCAACGTGGCTAGTTGGACCTCAGCTCGCCGCGCAGAGATTGCGCGTGACTTTGGCGGGAGGCCGTGGCCGTAGCGTCGCCGTCAGCCAGCAGCTCCAGGCACCCGGCAGCCACTCAGTCGCGCGGTGTTGGCGTTGCGTGTGAGGTGGTGGCGAGAGCCCGGGCACAGGCTGAGCGCGCTTGGGGAATGGGGGTGGGAGAAAATATCTTCGCGCTCAGCAGGCAGCTGCGCCTGCTGCCTAGAGGGAGACTGGCGGCTGGCGACCGGCACACTTCAAGCTCCGCGCTTGACTCAGTCGCCGCGCCCTCGGAGCTTATTCGGCTGCCGCATGCGTGGCAATTAACCGCCTTTGTCGACTCAGCCGGGCAGCTTCGATGCTAATTCCGTGACTCGAGATGACGGATTCTGATGCCGCTGCTGCAGGTCATCGCCCATCAGTCGTTGGAAGAGAGCTCCGCCAGCGACGCGAGGCCTGCCGCCTGCCCACTCTTGCAGCCGTGAGCCCGCGCCGCTCCGCCATGCCCTGAGCGGAAGCTGGCTCCGTGCGTGCGCCCCGACCGCCTCGGGGGCTGCCTGCGCTGCTCGGCCACGGCGTTTCGTGACGTACGGCCGTGAGGCTGCTACCGTCGCAGAAGCAAAACCACTGGCAGGGCGGCGCGCGACGAGGCGCAGAGTGACTCAACGCGGTGGCTAACAGCAAAGGTGGCAGCAGCACTGAGCGGCACTTTGGCCTCGTGCGGCTAGCAGCACGCAAGGCGTGGCGCGCTAGAGGACGGGGCAGAGGCGTCTGGAGGGACAGCAGCTGTCGAGGCAGGCCGAATCAGCGAGTGGCACGGCTTGGGTGTGTCGCCTTCGCTGGGGTCGTCATTGGCCGCGCGGGTCCAACGGCGTGGAGATGCTCACCCACTGCAGCCTTCCCCTCTTCGATCGCGAGCTCCTTGTGCGTGTCTCAGATTGCCTCCTGCCGCCCGCTGCGCAGGCTGACGACGGGCGGGCGCGACGGAAGCGGTGACGGCGTGGGTGATGGCAAACCGCCGTGGACAAAGAAAGAAAGCGCGCGCGCGCCGACGCCCGGGGCGAGCAGCGCAGAGCGCGTCGCGGCCACTCAAGCGCTCAGCCTCGGGCAGGGCCGGCAGGCTGGGTGCAGCAGGCGCGGGCGCAGGGCCTGGTCGCAGCCGGAGCCGGCCAGGCTGGGCGCGCCCCAGCGATGACGAGCTGCGCCGCGCCGCGGGCTCTGCAAAACGCGTGCCTCAGGACTCGCCGCGAGGGGGAGGCTATGCGACGGCCAGACGCCGACGCGAGCTGGACAGGCGCGGCGGGCCAGGCAGGCAGCGCGCTGTTGCACCCGTGTGATGCCGCGCGAGCCAAACTTCTCCAGTATTTGCCATCGCGGCCGCTGCTGGGGCGCGGCGGGCGCCTGGTGGCCAGTGCGCCGCGCTGAGATGGCAGGGCCTGGCAGGCGCAGGCGCAGGCCAGACAGTCATACACTCATCCCGTCGCTCAGCCTGCCCTTCTATCAAAAGCCCGCCACCCTCTCCCCTCCCAGTCCCCATCACATAGCAACCATGGCTGCCGCGCGCTGGACCGTCGTCTAAACCAACGTCTTCTGACGCTGAGATTAGAACCGGCCCCGTCTCGACTTTGGCCACCTGTCTGCTCCCCATACCCTTTATCCTCCAGTCAGCAGCCTGTCTCAAACGAGCCGACCACCTGTCCTGCCTGCGTTGCCGCCTTCCTACGACTCATCTCCGCTCTGCTGCCTTCCCTCCTTTAATAGCCCTTGCCGTTTCCGCCGCTTGTACTCATAAGCTCCCCTCTCACCCGCGTACCTCTCCACCCCACGGCCCTTGCCTCGTTTGCTCGATCGCGATCGCCGCCCAGCCCGACACCTCACCCCAGCCCTAGCTCGCTCGCCTCCGGCTGCTCTCCGCCGACGACGCTCCCCAGTCCCCGCGGACAACCACAGCTGCATCGCGACCGCGACCGCAACCGCTCTCCGCTCACCCTCTCCGCTCTGCTGCGCACGGCCACTCCGCCTGGCCTGCGCATGGTGGCTCCCGTCACCGCCTAACTCGCCGTCACCGCCACACCCGAAATAGTCACGATGTACCATAAGTCAAACAACAGCACTCCAGTCACCAGTCGCTCAGATTTCACCTCCGGTTCGGACAACAAGACTTTCTTCAGTACTGCGGATTCTCCCCGCTGCTAGATCCTGCACTCCTTCGGTCTCCATCAGCTTTGCGACGGCCCGCGCCCCGTACAGCTGAGCAACGCTCGAAGTGCATTGCGACTGTCTAGAAAGAGGTCTTGTTTTGGTGATATCTGTAGCTGACGGCGACTGGAGGAATCCTTCACGGCTGAAGCTCTGGGCAGTAGTTGGCCACTCTACACCGACCGCAAGCCCCAGCTGCAAAGCTAGACTGTCGACTGCGTCTCGCAAAACCACCCGCATCTCTCTGTTCTGCCCTCCCTGGTTACGAAAACGGATTCCACACTTGCTCCAACACCCTCGCAAGGACTGAAAGCGTAAAGCGACACTTGACTGTGCCGTACGCGTTGTCACGAGCTTCTGGCAATTTTCGGAACACAGGAACATTATCTCCATTCCTGGAAGGCAGAAGCACCCGAGAACTACCGTTGTCCATCAAATCACACGACGTGCGGGTTTTCGTTGGTTCTTCTCACCGGTTAATCTGTCTGGGTCACCCCACGACCACGCAAAAGCATTCGACCTATCAGGTTCTGCCTGAACAAAAGTAGTCGCAACAAAAGCGGATCTACTTCCCGCTCTCTTCGGTTTTCATACTGGATCTCGGTTAGTATACACAGGCGTTCTTACTACTTCTCATCATGAGTTGCGACTTTCCATTCCCGACTCAGGATGCCACCCATCCATACGGATCTTCCGTTGCATCTTCCGCCTCCTCTTCTACTTCGTCGGTATTCTCCCTAGATGCCGCTTCCTCTCAAACCTCTACCTCCTCGGCTTCTACTTCCGGACACAGAGGCTGGGATTCAGACGACTCATGGGCCCGGTCTCAGATTCCGGCTCCGGTCCGTTCCAATGGATGCTCAGCTGCTGTTGAGTCTATTGTTCCAAATGGAGGCATCTCTCGCTCCCAGATTTCCAAGTGGTGCGAGAGCCAAGGCCCTCTTCCCTCCCTGAAGTCTATCGACGCTCCTTTGCCCGCAGAGATGCGCCAAAACCCTCGCAGATGCCCCACCGCTGTCAGCTGCCGTGCGCCCCCCGCTCTTGTTCGCCAGAGCGAGCGCACCGTCAAGTTCGTTGACAGCCTCGTCGGTAAGCCCTCCTACCGCCTCCAACTTCCCTCCGACGATACGCTAAGGTGACTCCGCCACGAAGACTCCGCCACTCAAATGGTCGAGATTATCTGGCCGCTTTCTGTGTCGACGTGTCCCAATGAGCGGGTTTCTGGACGTGGAGTTCTTCCTCTCCGGACTTTCATTCAAGAGACTCTCCGTCGGTCGCGGACTAGCTACTCGACACTCCAGGTCGCTCTCTACTACTTGATTCTCATCAAGGCACACGTTCCGAAGATCGACTTCACCATGGAACAGCCCGAAGACCAGTCGATCCGTGCTCTGCAGTGCGGCAGGCGCATGTTCCTCGCCGCTTTGATCTTGGCATCAAAATATTTGCAGGACCGGAACTACTCGGCTCGGGCGTGGAGCAAGATCTCTGGCCTGAAGGTCGTTGAGATCAACACGAATGAAATGGCATTCCTCAAGGCCGTGAACTGGAAGCTTCACATCACCGACCCGGTTTTCGAACGGTGGCAGGCAATCGTCCTTCGGGCGGGGCCTTCTCACTCCCCACCTTCGCCCGGTGCGTCTCAGATGCACTTCGGAATGAATGACTGGAAGACGATGATCCCCATACTCACTCCTGGGTTGGATACCTTCGACATTGTCCGAAGGAACTCTGTCCAGCTTTGCATTCCGAAGCGCCTGACCCCACCTCCGCCACCGACTGCTACTTCCCCCATGCGCGAGTCGTGGGTTCAAGAAAGCACGCCAGCTTCCCGCACGAAGGCTACTCCCTTCTGCCTTGAGCCGATGGTAGACATGACTCCCCCTGCGCCATTGCTGTCCCGTTTGGGACCGCTCCCCACCCCACAAATGACTCCTCAGTCTACTGTGAGCATCACTCCTGCAGTGAGTGTGGCCTCCATGGGATCCAGGCGCCCATCCATGTGTGCCGCCATGGCCCAACATCAAAGCATGATGTCTGCTCGGTGTAACCTTGACCAATGGACACCAACTCCTCGCTTCAATGGCTTGGAAGCTTACCAGTTCTCTGGGCGGCGACCTTCGCTCGCGGCGTCGACGACTTCTTCGTCATCTTCGCCGGATTCAATGGTTTCGGACAACTCGTCTCGCTCGTCTCGTGCCTCCTCCATTTCTTCGGTCTCGTCTGTAGCTTGGGCGCCGAACGCCAAATTGGCGAAATTGGCGACTTGCCGCAATGCGGGCCTGCCCTACCCAGTGCAGCAGAAGGAAAAGGAAAGCGCAGATGTCTTCCCTACCATTGTTACGTGCGAATCTCTCTCATCGCCAGATTTCGATGGCTTCCACATCAACGACGCATCGGAGCCTACTCCGGTTCCCTTCCACCAGAGCGATGACGTTTCGCCAATCACCAGCTCCGAGGAAGTGGCCAAGGGCCGCAAGCGATGCATATCATCTGTGGACATGTCGTTGCAGCAGAACGTGCGCAATCTGGTCAATCCCGAAAAGATTGCAGCTGAGACCCTCCTCACTCTTGATCCCTCTATTCTTCAACGCACCCCGAGCATCATTCCGGATGGTAGCCTTGCTTCATCATTCCTGCTCCAGACTCCCGGCGGTCGCACCCCATCGTCCACCTTCGACGTCAAGGCGCTGCAGTCGCCTTTCGCCGTCGTTCCGGAAGTACGCCGCCCGGTGCAGAAGGATCTTGGCAGGAAGAGGGCCTGCTGTGCAAGCGAAGTCGCCCAGGTCCTCCAATCGAGGTCTGGCCCCGGCATGTGGGAAGGGATCATCTAGATACCCTCCTCCATGCGCTTGCCACGCACGTCGATTCTGCTTTCGACCGGTTGCATAGCAGCCATGTACATTGAGTTACTGAATCCTCATACACTTCACACTCTTACCCCTTCTTATTACATCCTTTAACCTTTGTGTGTTTGCTCTTTTGTTCATTCCTTTTTTCCTTTTCTTTCACTGGGAGGTATCATTGGCCTTTTCGTCGCTCTGGTTCAGGGGCTTGCTCAAATGGGGTCCGGTGGTGGGGAACGGAGTTTTACTTGTTTTGCTGGGAGGGGCCTACGGGCCTCTTTTTCAATACCACGTCCGATTATTTTTCAGGACATCATTTTTCACATGAACACAGCGAAGGAAGGGCTTTTGATTTTCTCGGACACGAACACACTACAAATACCACACCAAACAAAATGGCAGATACCACGATACCGAAGGCGCCGTGGATGAAGGGGAGGGGATGGACGAAGATAGTTTTTAGTACGGTGGTAGCAGTAGAGGAAGGGCTAGCTCGAAAGCTCTTTTCCAGCTCACATCCTGGAAAAAGGAGATGGATTGGACAAGTGTCTTTGGCGAGTTGGTCAGGTTGATTAGCGGAGGATGTAGTATTAGCAGAATAGTTGAGGATTGTTGGAAATCACGTGTACATTCGTTACTAGATTAGGTATAGCTTAGAGCTTGAGTATAAGGCGGGCACCTCTCCTACCCCCCTCACCAACTCATGCCAAGAATCGTACTACATTCTGCACCGCACCAATTTTCAACAAGGATGAATCAGAGATGCATATGGAGGGTGAAAGAGCCCCCCAGTTGATCCAGATCTTGTTTCTTTCTCGCCAGTGTCCCTGCGACGAGCTAAATCATCCCACCCGCGTGTGACAGGAGTGAGTGTGAATCATCATTGGTGAGGATGACTGGTGAGGCAGCAGGGTTGGGGGCTTTCTCGCTCTCGGCCGTTCAATCCTTCCACCCGTTCCGCCGCCAGCTGACCACCATGCGGTAGCGTGTGTACGACATCCTCGATGGAGCGAAGTGTGGGAGCGGGATAATGAATCCTTTTCCCCGATCGTCATCGAACAGGTTGGCCCCGAACGGCTGAGATCACGCCTTGGGGGGGAGGGGCTTGTTTTTTTTTTTTTTCACAATCACCATGAACCACCGTCGCCGCACGACCGCGCCCCGTTTCCCCGGGTTCGGCTTCTCTCGGTGTTCTGATCTGGAGACCGCCGCGCCTCTCGCCTCTCGCCACCCTCCACCCGCTGCTCGCCGCCCGCCGGGGAAAAAGGGATGGGGAAAGGGGGGCGGAATGTGGGATGATGAGACTATGGGGAACGTTCGGGAGAAAGAGGGGGTAGGGGGGAGGATCGAGATGGGCGGAAGAAGGGGGGGCCAGACGACATCACACCACGGGATGCCGCACGCAAAAACGCCTCAGCCGGATGGGTGGGGAACGACTGACCGACCTCAACCCTTTGGCCATCTTGTGATTTTTTTTTTGCTCTCTTCCAGTTTGGTTTCGACACGTGTGAATGTGGGAATAAAACAAAAGATTAATGCGTTGCGTGCAGCACTCATGCACTGGCCGGGATGGGGTGTGCGGCATCTGTTGCAGATGACCTGCTTGTCACATTCTAGAAGGCGACGTTTTGGCTTGAGTAATGTTTTAATATTTTTGAATTTTTCTTTTCTGTCCCGTTAGGTGCCCTGTTCCTTGCCGCTGGCGGCCTACCGCCAAACTTAAACCTTAGATCTGTTTCTTTTCTTACTTGTCCTGTCTTTCCCTCCCAACACTCCAAGGAAAAAAGAACCAGACTCGGGTGGATCGGAATTCCTTTCCCTCACCTCTTCTCATCACGATCTATTCTTACATGATACTTCCTAGCCGCCCCAGATTTCTTCCTCGTTCGCTGCTGATGCTCTCGAGTCCGCGAAAAAGGCCCAGGTGAGTGGTGAACACGGTTGTTCTCGGAAGCACGCACGATGTTATTCTTTTGGGCATCGATTGGTGGTTGAGCTTTCTTGCGGCTCATTTTTCGGACATTCTAACGCCGCCTGTCATCTCTACTTTCGTTATTTCGTCCTTAAACCCAATTACACCTTGGCGGCCTTGACACTGCTTGAGTCTTGGCGGCTGAGGATCCACATGAAGACGAACTGCACAATGTACGAGTAGATGAAGAGGAACTGGGTGCGGCGGTTGCGCTGTGCGCGTGCAACCGTGTAGCTGGCACCGCTGCTGGTGTTCGGGGATTGCTCAGGGAGAAGGACGTATTTCAGCGAACGAAGCTGTTTGCGGAGGTCCGGATGTTAGCAGCTTTTCGAGCATCGCTTTCCCTTGTCGCCGCGTCTGCCTTCGAACGAAGACACAGGCAGTTGGAAATGAGAAGGGATGGGGCAGGCTTACCAGGAAGAAGGCGTTCGCGAAGAAGGTGTAGAGGAAGATGGTCCAGCCGACCCAGCCACCGGTGCCCTCGCCTCTGTTGAAGATCTCGGCCACCACAAGAGTGACGATGACACCAACAAACTTGTAGCCCGAATATGCGACCAGGTCAAGCAGCTGCGAGTCGTTGCTGATGCTCAAGAGGTAGCATCCTAGCTTCAATCCCAAGATCTCGAATATCACAACGACGAACGCAGTGGTGGCTGTCAGGCCGAGCAACTCCGGGTGGAATGCGCCGCGGAGACCGGCAAGGAGGGTGGAGAGGAGGATATAGGTCACAAAAGCCATGACTATAGCGACGCGTGGGTTAGCATGGTCGCGCCTATGACGGGGGTTCGCGCGTGAGGAATGATGCGTACCAGGGATGTACATGTCCGGGCTGTTGATGTCTTCGCGCGGGGGCAGGAAGAAGCTGTCCTGGACCTGCTGGCGCACCCAGGGCCGGTGGCGCCAGGGGAAGAGTACGAGGTATAGCTTGTTGACGACATACGAGTTGCTGACGTTGAAGTAGTGCTTCAGCGCGCTGACGTTTACGTAGCGGTTGAACTGCGCCGTATTGTTATTCAAATTGCGCAATCAGAAAATTGAGGCGCGGACTGGCACTAACGTTCTGCTCCATGTACTCGTGTCCGGCCATGACGGCGCTCTTGCCGACCTGGAAACCCATCTGGGCGGTTGAGTCGTTCATGATGCCCCCGAAGGCCGGGTGCATGAAGCCCGCGCCGCCCTGGGCCGGGCCGGGCTGTTGCGGGTATCCATAGGAGTTCGACTGGGCCTGCTGCTGCGACTGCGGCGGCGGGGGGCTGCGGAGATTGGGTACCTGACTGATGCTGGACCAATTTTGTTAGCAGCTGCCTGCAGCTTCGGGGGAGAGTCGAGCTGCGGGCGGGCTTACTGCTGGGGCACCGGGTGGTGCAGTGGCGGCGAGTGCGCGGGCGCGTACGTCGGGCGCTGCATCGCGAGCGGATTCGGAGTGTAGCGGGCGCGTGGGGTGGAGGGGCGGCGGTGGTGGTGAGGGAGGCAGCCAGCTGGGCGCGGGAGTTTGACCACGGGCTGGGTGTCGTGGCTTGACCGGCTTGAGGCTCAGCTCGACCCGCCGCCCGCCGCATCATCGCGCGTCTGCGGAGAACACACCAAGTCTCCGATCCTCCACCGCATTCTCCGCGCCGCCTCGCTCTCGCACCCCCACCGCCCGCCATGCTCGACTCTTTCGAGGTCCTGTCGACCTCGGGCGTCGTGCTCTGGTCCAAGAAGTACGCCCCTGTCAGTGCCAAAACGATCGACGCCTTGATCCGCGAGGTCTTTATCGAAGAGCGCAATGTGGCCACCGACGACCAGTCTGGTGCCCAGAAGCCCACATTCAAGCGCGATGGCTACACCCTCAAGTGGACCACCGCCAAGGACTTTGGCCTCACCTTCGTTGTGCGTGGCCACCCTCTACTCCGCGCCGCTTCTCCGCCGCCGCTAATGTCCGCTGCAGGCCGTGTACCAGTCACTGGTGCACCTCACGTGGATAGATAAGCTGCTCGACAACGTGCGAGCGCTATTTACAGAGCTATACAAGGATCAGCTCAAGAAGCGCAACACCGCTGTGCTCAATTGTCCGTTCGACGATTACTTCGACCGTCAGTTGCAGGAGCTGGAGCCGCACGCTGATTCCCTGCGCAACCTCGAATCCTCCGTCAGC
Organism: Neofusicoccum laricinum; assembly: GCA_029906385.1. Lineage (NCBI taxonomy): Eukaryota > Fungi > Ascomycota > Dothideomycetes > Botryosphaeriales > Botryosphaeriaceae > Neofusicoccum > Neofusicoccum laricinum. The sequence continues at coordinate 592,995 of CP123716.1, read as the reverse complement.
ACCGTCGCTGATTATACGCCGCCCTCAAGCTCAGGCACTGATCATGCCGATGCGCCTCCTCCTATGCCCGGCTTGCGCAAGCGTGAGTATTCTTCCCGGTCCCACGCAACAAATGCTCGAGAACCTATGCTGACTTTTCCTAGCCACACCGAAGCCTACGTTCAGTGATAACAACACTTCGACCGATGCCACGCCTATACCGACGCCAGATACGTCACGCCCGAGTTCGCCCGCCGTTAACAACCACTTGCTGGCCGCAAAAGGCGGTCCCGGACGGCAGTCGCGCCGCGCGAAGAAGAAGGCTGCCTTCTCATCCGCCCCGGCATCTTCGGGCGATGAGTCTCCCGCCAGGCGAACAGCTAAGGGTTCCGCGAAGAAGGGAAGGAAATGGGACGAATTCGGCGCTGCCGACGAGGAAGACGATACCCAGTTGGACTACTCCACACAATCAATTGAAGCCGAAACATCAGCTGCCAGTACAGTTGAAGCAGTCGATTCTTCATCATGGGGAAAGAGGACGGGCAAGGGCGAGTTTGTGTTGAAAGACCTGGACGAGGAGATGGACGAGATTTTGGCAGCCGCAAACGCCAAGAAAGAGAGTAGTCAAGCAGCCCCCAGCGGTCTGGTAGGGACCGGCCTTGGGGCTATCGGGGGCCTGTTCAGGAACGTTGTGGGTGGAAAGACGCTCACGAAGGAGGACTTGGTCAAGCCGCTGAAGGGCATGGAGGACCACCTGCTGAAGAAGAACGTGGCCCGTGAGGCCGCAGTCAGGTTGTGCGAGAGTGTCGAGCAAGACCTTATTGGAGTCAAGACCGGCAGTTTTACCAGTACGTCAAGGATTGAGTTCCGAGAGACCGGATACTAACAGTGGCTGCAGGCGTTGAGACAACCATTCGCAACAGTATGGAGTCCGCACTCCGCAAAATCCTCACACCGACTTCCTCTCTGGACCTTCTCCGCTCCATCCAAGACGTCACTCAGCCCTCTGCTCTTTCCATGCGATCTCCCCGCCCCTACGTCATCTCTATCGTGGGCGTAAACGGTGTTGGCAAGTCCACGAACTTGTCCAAGATCTGCTACTTCCTCCTCCAGAACAAATTCCGCGTCCTCGTTGTCGCAGCCGATACCTTCCGCAGCGGTGCCGTTGAGCAGCTCCGCGTGCACGTGCGCAACCTGCAAGAGCTGTCCGCCCGTGAAGGTGGCAGTGTCGACCTGTATGAGCGCGGGTACGGCAAAGACGCAGCCAACATCGCTGCCGACGCCGTCAAGCACGCCGCCTCGTCGGCCACGCCCTATGACGTTGTCCTGATCGACACGGCCGGCCGTCGCCACAATGACCAGCGCCTCATGTCGTCTCTCGAGAAGTTCGCGAAGCTCGCCAAGCCGGACAAGATCCTCATGGTTGGCGAGGCCCTCGTCGGCACCGACTCAGTCGCCCAGGCTCGCAACTTCAATGCCAGCTTTGGCCAAGGCAGGAAGCTGGATGGCTTCATCATCTCGAAGTGCGACACCGTCGGTGACATGGTGGGCACGCTCGTCTCGATGGTTCACGCGACGGGTATTCCGGTTGTCTTCTTGGGCACCGGGCAGCATTATAGCGATTTGAGGAACCTGAGTGTGGCGTGGGCGACGAATTTGCTGATGAGCTGAGCGAAGGATTTAGATGTCGATACCAGTCTGTTTGCTTGGGAAAAACATTGTCCTTTCTTGCGGGCGTGGGTGTAAATTATTGAACCTTGGAGGAGGAAAGCATTGGTAGTCTCGGGAAGAGACTTGATATTATTGGTGCGCTAATTTTCTATGAGAATGAATCGGATGAAAGAGACTACCAAGAACTTGCTGGATTAGATACCAAGATTGATGCTTAGCCGGGTTCACCGAACGTTAAGGTGGATCGGCCAGATTCCATATACTTACAATTATTTATCCCACATCACCGGCCCCTTGGATAACTGATACACATAAAACAAAGACACCCGGCAGAATTACCTTGGCAGGCCTGGCCAAATTAGTGTTTTATCAGCGAGCACTATTTCGACCGCACCAGATCAAACGTCAACGTAAAGGCCGACATGGATCAAGATCTTCCAATGAGCCAAGTCGCCGAAGCAGTTAATGCCGATCAACACCTGCCAGCGGCCTGCTTCCTTGAGATCACCGTCACGTAAGTTAGTATTATTCAGCGCCAGGTCAAGCACCAGCTTGGCGTACTCTACAATCACGAAACGTACCATCGTACAATCACTTGACAAAAGTTCTCGCGTGATTAAGCGAGACGCGTCAAAACGCGTCTCGAGCGCCCACACCTCCAATCTTCGCACCACCAAAATGGCACCACAACGCACTCCTCTCAAAGAGCTCTTTGGCACAAATACTCCCAATCAGCACTACTCTCCACATCAACGAGGGATTTTACTTGCCTGCGAGGCTCTTGGCAAGAAGCCTGCCTGGTTCCAGAAGCACCTGGGCGTGCCTGAATCTTCGGTACGCTCGACTATACAGCTCGCGCCATTACGCAACGAAGGGTGCCCCCAATTACGGACTGGCCGGCCAAAATGTCTTCCAGAAACCGACAAGCGACATATTCTACGCGTGGTGCGAGCCAACCCAAAATTCACTTACCAAGAGGTCGGGAAGTCACAGGTGTGACCTGCCATGACCGGACCATCTCTCGACTCTTGGACACCTACAGCATTAAGAAATGACGCGCAGCTGGCCGCCCGGAACTTACTGAGGAGCATGCTACTATCCGACTTACCTGGGCACTTGAGCATGCAGACTGGACCGAGACGTAATGGAAGAAAATTATCTGGTCAGATGAGTGCTCTGTGGAGCGAGGAAAGGGCCAAAAAAGGGAGTGGTGCTTTCGCACTCCTAGCCAAAAATGGGACCTCCAAATGGTCCAACCATACAAAAAAGGAATAAATATATCTGTTATGGTATGGGCAGGCTTTTCTGGCTTACGAGGAAGGTCTCCTTTACACGTAATGGTACGTGATCCTTTAGCTAAGAGGGGTGGCTATTCAGCCAACTCTTATCTTAAGGTTCTCGAGGAAAACACACCAAAAGTGCATAGAAGAGGTATGACTTTTATGCAGGATAATGCTCCAATTCACACTGCAATAAAAGTTAGGGATTGGTTTGAAAGAAGGCGGATAAATCTATTAGATTGGCCACCTTATAGCCCGGATTTGAATCCGATTGAACATATCTGGTTTCATTTAAAGTCTAAGGCATTAGAGCTATATCTAGAGCTTAAATACTTAACCGGATCAGTAGATTATGTTAGAGAGAAGCTGGGAGAAGCATTGCGGGAAGCATGGGAGGCTTTGCCACAATCTTTATTTGACTCTATATTAGGTAGTATGAAGCGTAGGTGTGAGGCAGTTATCGCAGCAGAGGGCTGGCATACCAGGTATTAGCAAAGAAATAATACTAGCATCCTTCTTCTTACTCAATTTTAACTTGAAAATAACTTAGTATAAGAGCTAGGAAGCATGCGTTGAGAATCAGTAAATTAATGGGGTACGAGGGTCATCGCTTCGGAAGCGCCCGCGCGAGAACTTTTGTCTTAGTACTGTATATATAGCTCCCTCTGCTGTTAACATGCTTTTAAAACTCAACCGGTACCGTCGATGGACGCAGCCCGGCGTATTCTGTCCCAAGTACAGCACTTATCATCATGCCCTCTCTTCAGTTCTTCAGCTACGACGGGTTCGGTGAAGAGCAAGGCAAGGACTACGGATACAGCCAGGCCATGGATGAGGTGGTCCGGTGTCTGAGAAAGTGGATGCCGGATCATCAGCTAGTCTCGACATGTGTTGGAGTAAACAGGCTGGTCTTGCCGGGAATGAGAATTGAGGTGGAGGTGCTTGCGCATGATGGGGAGGGCGTCAAGGCTTCTGCTGTTAAGCGTTCAACTAAGCAAAGCGCCTGCAACAGTGGATTCTATTCCTTGTCAAATAACTAATTGGCCAAACTATGATGGATTCGTCGGAGTGCGGGTGATAAATGATATTTGTTAATATTTGGCTGCTTGGGAGCAGACCAAGTACTTGCTTCCTCCTTGAACCTGATCTTAAATTCTGATTCGCCAGCCCCCCGGGACACTTCGTCACATCTTGCAGATTTCCCTCCTCGTCTGAATGCCTTGTATACGTACTCCCTGCCACATTGAATCATTTGTAACGTGTGAGGTGTTTCGGAAGGCTGTGTTGTGCGCAGTGACATTATGTGGCAAACAATCGAGTGAAGAGGGCGTCCGGAGGCTAGTTGATTAGAAGTGGGAAGTACCTCCCTTATTTGGACTGTCTTCCCGAAGTCGCGCACCCGCGCTCCGGATTACGCCGCCAGCTGGCGAGTCGAGAGGCACGTCGCGAGGGGGGTTATTAATCGTGCTCGTCCAAACTCTACGACCCATCGAGTGGACAACTCCTCGCCGCCACTCCTCAATCGGACCATGGGCCTCCCAGAACCGACGGACGAATCGTCAACACACAGCGGGCACTGTCACTGCGGGGCGGTCCGGTTCAGCTTCACAATGTCGCCGCCGCTGCACAAATACCCGGCCAACAGCTGCAACTGCTCTATCTGCACGCGCAACGGATACGTCGTTGTCTACACGCAGAAGAAGGACTTCAGGCTCGAAACGGCATCCAGTGCTCTCGGCGCGTACACGTTCGGGTTGGAGAGGTCGTGGCACAAGTTCTGCAAGACTTGTGGCAGCAGCGTCTTGATTGAAGTTATTCCGGGCAAGGGACCGGATTTCATTGGGGTCAACGTACGTCATGCAACTTGAATGACGGGTCGTCGACGGAAAGCTCACGAGACGACGCAGGTCCGCATGCTGGATGATTTCGACATGGACAAGCTGGCGTTGAACAGGCTCGACGGGAAGAGCCACGGGCCGGAGTACAAGGTGTAGGAGTAGATAGCTGACTATAACACGTCCACATTATACGTGCAAGCTCCATGACTAGCCACCCCGGTGTCTGGCCCGGCTCTTGGCGATTGCGGCGCGCAAGCTGCAGCCCTACAGACCCCCGGCGGCCGTGCGTCGGCACCTTGATTTCAAGACAACACCCAGCACCACGCAACACCAACCCTCTCCACCGCACTCCACCACCATGCTGCCCTGGCGCCACGCGCCCAATGCTTCGCGCGCACTATCCTCCCTGGCGCGCGCATCCCCCCGCCCGCCCCGCCGCGCATCGCGTCTCCCACCGCCCACGATAAACCCACCAACACCACGCTTCTCGTCCACAACCGCACCTCCATCGTCATCGTCGCAACCCACCGCGAGACCGGCCCCGCCCTCCCCCGACACCCCCACAACAACAACAACCCCTCCACACCATGACCAACCGTCACCACCACCACCACCACGACCGCCCCGCCGCCGCCGAAAAATCTCCCTCCGCCCCGCCATCCTCGTAACCATCTTCCTGGGCGCCGGCCTGGTGACCGGCAATATCGTCCGCTTCACCATCGCGCCGCCGCCCCTGCCCGACATCGGCACGGACATGGACGAGGCGCTGTCGGAGAAGTTGCGCGACGAGCTGGACGCGCTGCCAGTCGTGCGCGAGCTCGCCGCCGCGGCGGGCTGGGACGACGCGAGGGACTGGGTCGAGGTGGTGCCGTGGGGAGGGCTGTCCGCGTCGTCGCCGTCGCGGAGGGGCTTGGGGGAGGAGGGCGAGAAGAAGAAGAAGGGTGGTGGCTGGCTTGGGTGGTGGTGGTCTGGGGGCAAGGAGGAGGAGGAAGAGGTGGTGGTGTACGAGGGACTGTTGGGGGACGAGCGGCACCTCGTCTCGCAGACGCTGGGCGGGATGAAGGCCTTCGGGCCGGCGCGGCGGTTCGTGAACCGCGCGACGAGGGAGTCGGTGACGGTGTTTTGGGTGGGCGGCGGGCTGACGGGGTGGCCGGGCGTGGCGCATGGAGGGGCGCTGGCGATGGCTTTTGTCGAGGCGTTTGGATGTATGTGTGGGGCTTCTCTTCCCCCCCCCCTTCTTGCTTTCTTGTCTGCCCTGTTGGCAATCGCGACTGACACGAACTCTACAGCGCACGAGCAGAAGAGAACGGGAGAGCCGGCTAAGCTGGCGCTGACCTACCTGACTCCGACTATGGCGAGCAACTTCTTCGTCCTGAGAGCAGCACCGTCACCCCCGCCTCCCCCGCCCAGCACGGACTTGTCGCCGCAGAAGGATATGACGAAGCGTCTCGTGCCGAGTGAGGAGAGACCTGCGGATGGGGGTGAGGAGTGGAGCGGGACGCTGGAAGCGGTTCAAGGAAGGGTTTGTGTGAAGGCGAAGGCCGTGCTGCCGCGGTGAGATGCAGAATGCCAGTTGCTGTGGTTGAATTTTGGGTCGCATTATGCTATTGGAGACCATGGGATGTCTGAGAAGATTTGGCTCGGGAAGGACGCGTTGAACTGCAAGAGCCACTATTCTAGCACCGACAGGGCAGTCTTGATCACCGACCACCGTTGGTGCACGATATTTCCGCCTAGAGGCCGAACCGCACATATTGCAAATGCGCAAGTTCCAGGTGAACATAGACTTTAAGACAACATAAGAGTTGAGAGATCACAGCGGCAGGAGTGTGTTGTGTATGTACCATCGTTATCACAGAGAATGGATGTCAAGAAGCCTCATGAACTCGTAATCATTATCGTAGTTTGTAGCTACTTTGTTGTTGACGAAGCTCATGCAAAGTAACCCGTAAAGCAGCAAAAGCAAAGTCTGATGCTATCGCATTGAAGAAAGAAGAACAGGGGTATTGAGGGTATCTCCATCTTTCAGCCATTCGCGCATCCATAACCTCTCTTCCCCATAATCCAGCGTAAAACCGCATAAGTCGAGAAGAACAAAGAAAACATCGAGTGTCGAGACCAGCCGAATATCGAGTGGTAAGAGTAACTCGAGGTGTGAGGCGGACCGTCCGTTGCGCGAGAGCCGTGGAAGTGGTGCGAGTAGTGTCGAAGCGCGTTCAGTCGCATCATACTGGTGTTTGTCGTTCCACGGGCTCAGACAACGTTCACGGCCCTAGGGTTTCCTCACACCTCGCCGTTATACTCGGCTCGTTGTTGTCGTTCTGTGCCGGCGACCGCCTGCGCGGTTGCAGGTCAAGCAGCCGATGATGATGTTGAACACCGAGACGATGCCGTTGACGATGGCCTTGAGAATGCTGGCAATGCCGTTGACGACGGCCATGATGGCAGCGCCGATGGCCTGGAAGACCGACTTGATCTGTACAGAAGCATGTCAGCGAGATGGGTCACGGATGAGAGGTAGGTTGGGGAAACGTACACAGGACACGACCGCGCCCATTGTGAAAGGTGTTGTTGGGGATTGGTGGGAGGTTAGTGTGGTGTATGTGTAGCACTAGTGCTGTGTTGCTGGAGCACGGAGATGTTGTTGGTTGGGTTGTGTGGGTGCAGAAGAAAAGTAGGGCGACGCGCGCGGTCCTTATAACGGGAGAGCAGTTGCGGCGCGCTCCCTCCCAAAGCATGTGTCGCAATCAACAAGCAACATAGCGATGACGTCGCAAAGCCCGTTTTCTGCACGGCCCCTCTCCGTACCTACTCCAGCAGACGCTTCGGAAATGACACCCGCTGCTGAATCCAGATAAGCTCGCCGCCCGTCTCCACGCAGATTTTCCAAACCCATGACCATGACATAGCACGTACATACACCGCACCAGCCACACCTCACCCTAGCCCTCACAGCCGCTCGCGAAGGAGCAGGAATCATCCATGCGCGCGTCGCACGAGGGGGGTCCAGACGCGCCAGAAACAGTCAGAAATCCTGCTTGAGGCAGGCCCTCTGCCCTTGGCCCTGACGCAATCTCCACACATCGGGAAAGAGTGCGCCGCAAAAAGTATGTGAGATGCCATGCTAACGGCGGGTCGCAGCCGTGCATGCTCCCATGGTTGGCTGTTGCCACACTCAACGCCGTGTCCATGTGGCACGCGGCGCAGCGGTGTGGCGTCGGGGCGTTTCGTGATGTTCGTTTGCGGCCATGGCGTTGTTCGATCGCAAATCCGATTGCTCGATGTGCTCGATGCTCGATGTGCCCGCTGTGCGACAGAGCCAGGCAGGAGCTGTGGCTGGTGCGATTGCTCCTTCCGGCCACCGCGCTGAGCGCAACGCTCCACCCAACACCCGTTTCTGCTGGGACGGAGATCACTGCCCGTCTGCTCGCCCGTGGGTAATCTGGCGCTGCGTGATGCGGGACGGTGGTTGTGGTCATCATCGCAATCCTCGAAAAACCGCAGCGGCAGCAGTCGCGGAATGACGTCACACGTGCGAAGGTTCCCGCGTCGCGGCAGGGAATCCATGCTGCAGGTCTTTCCTGTCCGGGAGACGAGGCGAACGACCCTTGCGGCGAACTGTGCGATGCAAGCAGCAGGCAGTCAGTGCACCCGCACTCACGCGCGTTCGCTCTTCTTTCCCATTCCTTCCTTCCTTTCGCGCCGGCCACGCGCCGTGCGCGCGAAGAGAATGCCGCTCCGAAGCTGGTCGGCCCTAGCGCCTGCCTCGGCCTGCGTCAAAAAGATCTACCGGAAGGCAGGGCCCCATGTCCCCCGGCCGTTCTCGGCTCTCCAACAATTGCACGCCATGCAGCTAGGAAAACATCATCACTCATAAAACAACGATCGCCGCCCGGGTTGCTTACTTGATTTCTGCAAACTCACCATGCATTCATCAGCTTGCTGGCTTGCTCGTTCATTTGCTGTCTCATCTTAACTATCGACTTTCATCAAAACGTAGTTCAACGACCTGTGCCGCTTCAATTGATTACAGCCCCTTCGCTAAGCAACTTCGAATAAAAGGAAAGCCGGCCGAGAACGACTTCGCTTCTCCGTCACAGACGGAAGCGAGATATAGAGAGAGAGCCGCGTCATATCTACGGCATATCCGACAACTCGTCCGATCCCCAGCCATCTTTCCTCCCGATCATTACCATCCATTGCCGCCGCGGGGCGATCGTCTGTCCCATGCTGAAGGAATGGTATTGCTGACGTTGATTTTGTGGAGTCCTGCCGGTTCTAATCTTACGCCAATGAAGATGCACAATGCTGGAATAAAGAGGAGGCATTGCCGTGCCTTCCAATGCAAAAAAAAAAGAAAATAAAAGATAAAATGTTACGTGCCCCCATGAACACTCAATTTCCGACAACTCCATTGCTTTCGCAGTTCGTTCCCGCCGTTTATGTTGGCTTAGTCGTTTCAATCGTTATATCATATGTTCGAAAATCTGTTCAAATTCACGAGGTCGAGTTGCGTCCGGCGGGATCCTTCTGCTTTACCGGCGTGATGGAATCTGGAGACTGTGAATAGTCCCCATCCTCACCCTGTTCGACCTGGGTGTTCAGTTGCGGGAGCTGCGGCATTCCTGACGGTGTTCCCATACGCGAAAGGCGATCCTGGCTATTTGGGCGTCCGAGACTGGTCGCTCTCGGGCGTCCGAGGCTATTGGCTCGCATGTGTCCTTGGCCCCTGGCACGTGAAGAATGGCCAAGGCTGTTGGCTCGAGAATGGCCGCCAGGAGAGTTCGTGGGCAGCGGAGGTGTCGGTTCGATGCCCATGTCGAGGAAATCACGCGAACTCCAGCTTGCACGGTGGACACGAGCGGTGCGCGGCAGGCTGGTGTACGACACCTGGCTCATGATGCTAGCTGCACGTCTACGGCCTGCTGGAGTTGGTGTCATCTCCTCACTCGCTCTACCTCTGCCATTACCATTGAGAGTCATCTCCGATCCGCGAGGGTCGCCGATGTCAGCGAGGAAAACTTGATCCTCATCTTCAATCTTCGCAACTCGTTTCACAGATGACACATTGAAGTAGGGCTCCTTGGGCACCTCTGGCTCGGGTGGAGGAGGAATGACTGGTGCTGGCGGCTCAGGTGGGAGGTCCTTGGCCGCTTTGTCTAGGTGTACGAAATACTTCTCTCGCAGGTTTCTCCAGTTCCGCGGCCTGAACTGCTCGGTTTCGCGGTGACGCTTCACCGACATCCAGCTTGAAGACGCACCCACCAGGATTGCGATCATGAGGACGATGGTTAAGATTCCCTGGATGACAATGATGACGATACCAATGACGGTCGTAAGGATACGAGCGATATTGAAGCTGACGTCGAATGCCGCGGACAGAGCAACCGTAGCGACTTTGCTAAACCCGAGGAGATAGACCATCAATGCGTTGAGGCGCTGAGACTCAAAAGGCCGCATTATGATGATGGCAACGAAAGCCAAGAACTCCACAACGAGCAGCCCGAAAACCTGCACCATGGGGTGACCCGAAGCACCCGCCAGGAAACAGGCGCGGACGAACTCGTAGAAAAGCCAGCACGTGAAGAACCACCATCGAGTGCGTCTGAAGCGGGATGCAAGCCAGCCGAACTTCTTAGTGTACTCCTCATCGTCGTGGACTGACTTTTGTCCCTCAGGACTCTTGTGGGAGACGCGCCAAAAGGGAAGGCTGCCAGTATAGATCTTCTCCTCGTCATCATGGTTTGAGCTCGCCCTGGAAAAGCGGTACCACGGAATGCACCCGAGCACTCTCCTACGTTCGAGGTTGATTCGATCCGGTTCCGATACGTAGTTGCCCACTCTCACCCTGTAGTAGCAAGCATATCCGGCTATGCCGAACATGCCACACAGGAAAATGATGAACACAATCGCAGCTATGGCCATGACACCTGCTGCACCTTCATAAGTGAACTGGAAGAGTGTCAAGAAGATCATCGTGAAGAACCCAATGAACAGTGTTCGTAGAACAGCCATCACTGTGTAGCCCACCCAATGAGTCCTAAAGTAGGTGAGCCGATCCTTCTTGATGAAGTTGATTCTGGCAAGCCCCTCAACCAGCCATTTAAATGCGATAACACAAGCCGCAATGAGCACCAGAAGAATCAAGTACCAAAGGAAGCCGGTCATGAAAGCATTGGAAGCCGGGATATCCTCTTCGGCCAGGGTTCCCGCGAATCCCGAGTAGTTCCCAGGCAACGGAAGGCCGGGCCTGACAGGGTTGCCGTACCAGGAATACCCGTCAGTGTTGTTCGCGAGAGCTCGCTTGGCAAGCGCTCTTTCCAGGCGGGGCGAGTGGTGGTCGTAGATGTCCTTTCTCCAGAGATGCATAGCTGACTTCTTGACGGCCTTCTTGATGGCTCTGCGATAAATCAGGGAAATGTCGTAACCGCCTCCAAGATTGCTGTTGTCTGAGCCAGCACTAGCCGCACCCACAGCGGTAGTGTTGCCCTTGTTTGAGCCAATGAAGTTATTGATGGAGTTCTGCATGGGTTCGCTGTAAATCATGCCGCCAGCCCACGCGTAATTGCTCCAGAAGGCAACTAAGACGCTGGGCCAATTCATGGACAGCGCTCCAGTAAAAAAGATGTGCTGGAAAACAGCGAAGACCACGAAAATGGACATCGAGTGCGCGTAGTGCTTGCGCATTGCTGGTACGTCGCTTCCATATATGGCGGTAGCGAAGGAGGCTACGAGCGCAATGAATGCAAATATACCCAGAATTGATCCAACGGCATACGGGTGGGAGAAGCTGGATCCGTTCGTGATGACGGCTGAGTAGCAGCCGATCATCTGCTGGGTAGAGTTTGCGAAGATTCGGAGGATGGCTTGTCCCTCGAAGTCAGGAATGGTATACGCAAGACCTGTTCTGCATCAGTTCCGCGTCTGTGACTATATGCCAATACCGACTCACTCGGAATGCCCTGAACATCACTTTGCCCCACCGGAATTATACCGTTCGCTTCGATAGAGACATTACTTTGCACGGGGCAGAGGCTGTTGATATTGGCGTTGCAGGGGTTGAAGATGAGCTCGAATTGGCTGTCTCCGTACGCGTAAACGGCGATGTACACTGCAGAGGTCAGCATCACGAGCCACTGGTAGAAAGTGGTCCCACTTACTCATCAGGCCCTCGCTCACAATGCTGGTGTCGCCAGTCAGGTGGAATAGCACCGTCATGTTGTCCTTGTAGAAGGCAGCGTCAAAGCGAGTGACATTGATACTGCTGTCTCCCATGCAGTCGCCAAAGTCTTGGGTGTAGAGGGAGGGTTGGCGAGTGTCCCTGACCAGTACATTCTCGCCATCGACGTTAGCCGTGACATAGGTAACGCCGTCGATTTCGGTCTGAGCGAGCGCGAGGTGGAAAAGCGAGAGAAAGGCGAGCAGCGCCAACCATGGCGACCGGAACTCCATGGTGTTCGTGAGGATTGCAGAGCGTCGGGTTGCGCGCATCTAAGGTCGAGGTGCGAGTCGGGAGCCGGCACAAGTAGAGTGAGCGCCCAGGCTCGTACCCAGCCACCTGGGGAAGTCGGCAGCCAACGCGAGGGACCAAGGAACGCCTGAGGGACGCAGGGTGAGCTGGACAACACCGCTGATCAGGAAACCGAGGAGAGCGCGCGGGTGGTGGAGAGGCGCAAAGGAACGCGGAGGGCCAATGTCCGATGCGAGTTGAGTGAATTCTGGGCGCGCAGCTCGGATCGCGTCGACCAGGCCGTGTTCTCGGGGCTTTGTCCTGCGTCAGTCCGAGGGTTTGGCAGCGGTCTTTCAGGATTGATCGCGAGAGGACAGGCGGGGTCTTGAGGAAGTCAGCGGCGGCGGCTCTCTCGAGCACGCTCGGGCTAGATTGAAGCGCCGCGCTGGGGCTATTGCGGTGTGGAACGCGGCCGCGATATCTCGCGCACTATCGCGCAACGATAGGCGCGGGAAACGGCGGAATGGAGCTCTGGAAGGAACGAATCCCGGCGAGTGAGCGGCAGGGAAAGTGGGCAGGTCCCTGTGCGTAGCGCCCTGTCAGCAAAACCCTGGGGAGCTGAGGGCGAGTCGCTGTGTCGCTGCGCACAAAGGCCAGCGGCCGCCCTCGCAGCCGGTTTATAGCATGGCACCGCCTGTCTGACACGGTGCGCAGGAATGTTGCGCGCGGCGCCAGACCTCAGCCGTGCGGCCCGGGCAGCAGGCGTCGCGCCGTGATGGCGCAACGCCAAGCGCCCACTGCACATCTCCCGGCGATTGTTGCCCGCCCTGACAGTTACAGCCCAAGGGCCCCCCGCTACGTGGCTGCTTCACCACCAGAAGCCCGTTGACTCACGACTGGCGGTCTCGACGCCCTCCGGCCGGTCGCCACACCGGCCCTTCTCTGTCGCTGCGGGGCTGCGCGTGCTGTGGTGTTGATGCTGAACTCCGCCATGCGCTGGCTCGTCGCGGCCGACCGTGGCTGGTTCGATGACTTCATCCCGTCTAACTTTCGTCCTGCGCTATCGCCTTTTCCGCCTGTGGAAATGGGCATCCGGCTTGGGGCTCTGGGCTACCCTAATGCGGAAAGGCCCGTCAAGTCGAGAGGATCATTAAGGTGGCCCATGATCGCATTGATGCTCCATGCGAGGAAGATCCTGGGGCCAACAGACTCGACACCACCGCCGAACTCTTCAGTCTACTCTAGCCTAGCACTCCCGTTCTGCGTCACCGCACCGCTCTTCGCTCAGCGTCCGAGCAGAGCACACACCAAATTCATCCCGACTGTCAATCATGTGGACAGCCTTAGCCTGCCAGGTCGGCACTACCTGCACCTCGAACCTTCTGACCGGAACTCTATGTCCTAAAGAGAACCCCAAGGCCTCCTGCCTGGTGCAGCTCTCGATTCTTTGTGCCGTGGTCCGGGAACAGTCGTACGACTTGACGCTTTCAGTAGGCTGAACGTCGCCCTTCAACCTCATTACGCATGGGGTTTCACGAATATCACAGTGTCAACAGGAGAATAAAGATGCGCGACAGACTCCAGTAAGGTGGGCATGAAGTTCCATTAATGTTTCTGAGCGCTGTCTGCATTAAAACAGTAGTCAGGCATTGATTGATCGGGCCTTGCAAAAGAGTCATGGTACTCCGTACCTGTGACCCAAATGTTACACGTCTGATTGGAGGCAGAGGTTCTGTGAATTGTGACTTGTCCATAACTTCACGTGCAATTCGAAGAGAATTGACAGAAAAGATTCTGTGTGGTTCACACACTGGAGCCTGCGCTGCTGTTGCATCCGCCTTCTTATCGGACAATCTTTACTCGTCAACGCCTCAAAAGCAGGTTGACTTGCCAAATTCTCGGATCTCACCTCAGCTCTTCATCGGTGACAGCCATCCTTCTCAATCTGGAGTGGATTGCCTTGTCTCCCTGATCAGAGTCTGGGATGCGATCTGCACGCTGCTTAGCTGATGGAGACAAATGTGCGCATCACCGATTCGAGCCTCTGAGGGAAGCGCGAGATCGATAAGATACTGTACAATATCTCGATACCTTCCACCTGTCTGAATAACGCCACAATATGCCGGTAGTCGTTGGACTGCACCCTGCCACTCTCACCGCCTCGCAGGAAAAGTGGCTGGTAGTCGAGGTTCTACCGCCACTTGCTGGTGGCTGCCAGGCGGCGCGCCTGAAACAAGGGACAGGTGCGCGAAGGGCCGAATATGGGGATTCGGCCCTTCTGTTTTAACCTCTTTCGTCCAAGGCTTGCGCGTTTGACACCTCCGTCATCAGCTCCTGAGCAGAAGACCGCGTCCCCCTCTGCCAATCTCCAAGTACTTTCGTTCCATCTTCTTTGCCGTCTCTTCGTCTGTACTTTCCTCCCCCTCGTGTTGTTGAGCTCTCGTTAAGTTTTCCGTCGTCGTTTCCGCGCCATTCGCTGTCGGCTGCACAAGCTAGAAATTTCATTCCCTGTACGGCATGAGATTTAATTAGAGAAGCGCGCTGGGCTTTCCACATGGCTGGGACACATCAATTCATAAGCTTTGTGATAACAGCAGCTGTGCTGATAGTCTACATCCGCACGAATGTCGACTCCTTCTACATGTTGCCCGAACCGGGCGACGACAAGCAGACTGAGCCCACCAACTGGAAGCTGGGCGCTGTAGTGGCAGCCTCCCACCGTGGCGTAGACCTTTCATGGATGGATCGTATTGCAGACAAGTTAGCACGCCCCCCCTCCACGTTCCAAACCACCACCTACCAATTTCATCACTACCACCGCCATCACCACTCCGCAATGATCTGACGGGTTCCCACGCCTTTCCACCTCCGCAGCTGGACCCCAATCCCCTACCGCGCGGACGCGTGGTTCCCGCCGGCGCACCTGCGCCTCCCAGCCAACAAGGGCCACGAAGCGATGGCGTACCTAACCTTCATCGTCGAGAACTACGCCGACTTCCCGCCCTACGCCGTCTTCACCCACGGCCACCTCGACGCCTGGCACCAGGAGGCTGACACCGTCGCGCTGGTCCGCGCGCTCCAGCTGCCCGCCCTCGACGCCCAGGGCTACGTCTCGCTGCGCTGCGACTGGTACCCGTCGTGCCCGGCGGAGATACGGCCGCTCGGCCACGATGCGGTTGTCTGGGGGCCGGGCGTCAACAGGAACGAGACGGAGGATGCGATTGTGCAGGCGTGGGGGAGGCTCTTTCCGGGGACGGAGGTGCCGGAGACGCTGGCGAGTCAGTGCTGTGCGCAGTTTGCGGTGACGAGGGAGGCGGTGTTGAGGAGGGGCGTGGAGGAGTACGAGAGGATGAGGGAGTGGTTGCTCGAGACGCGGCTCCCGGATGATGTTAATGGGAGAGTGTTTGAGAAGGTGTGGGCGTATATTTTCACGAACGAGACGGTGCAGTAAGTTTCATTGGCACTTGAGACTGTGGGCGGTGGAAGGGATGAGCCCGTGCTGAGCGGCCATGGTTTGAGGACGAGGGTGCTGACTTGTTGCTTGTAGTTGCCCGGCGCCCGCAAAGTGCGCGTGCGAGTTCTTTGGTGCGTGTCAGCCAATTGAGTGGTCAATTCCACCACAGGAGCTTGGTCTGTTGCCGGCTCAGTGATAGCGCTCTGGCTGGTTACTGCAGGCTCTAGTCACAGAAAGTGTGCTTTCCAGGGATCGAGCCTGGGAGAAGTTGTGATTCAGGCGTTTAGGAGTTCGCGTAAGTTCTAGATTTCTGCCGGGCGGCAGTCAACAGACCGGCATGCCAGAGAAAGGCACATTGAAGAGGCGTTCAGGAGCAGATGCTAAGATCTTGGGATGTGTGGTCGGGTCGGAAAGTATACCAAATGGCACGTTGCCTCCGCAGGGAATCGAAGCTTTCATCCGGACAAGCTCTACATTTCCTTAATGCGTTACCTCTTGCACGAATGGCTCGAATCTACAGGTTCGAAGATTCTGCAGTGTTAATAGGCTGTGGATCAACAGCGTTGAATGCTACAGGCAATGAATTGTGGAAAGGAGTATTGAGGATAAAGCCCACATTGCGGCGTTTGTGCCAGACGTATATGGAAAAGCAGAAGGTTGCGGCGACGGTGATAGGCCACAAGGGACTTTCAAATTTCAAGGGCTGGCGCGGAAAAAGGAATCACGTAGGGTTCGGAGACGAACCTTGTGAAGAACTGTGCCTGTGCGCCCTGACAGCATGCATCGAGGATACAAAGTATAACAATGGAATCATACGTCGACCGGCTTTCCGTTCCTGGCGATACAGTATGCCATGCTGAAACACAGGCCCACTAACTGGCGGGGCTCCTCATGACACGTCCTTTCTCCGTCCCGGATGAGCACTGGCAGAGATTGAACATGACATCAATTGAGCTCAGGAGAGCACCAGACCCTTGGAGTTGTTCACACTTGCTGTGTTCGGTTCGGACTTACTGGAATGCTCCGCGCAATGCGCCCCTATTGCTTCCACAACCGACCACGGCGCTTGCTGGATATTGATTGCGTGGTGGACCCAATTATCGATGAGCTGGCTAGACGCCGGACATCCAAAGATTTCGTTGGCTTGAGAGACAATAGCATCACCGTTTTTTTTTAGCAGGGAGTTGACACCGCCTTGCATGCTGCGGTTGCATTGAGACGAAGCGTAGTGCGGATGAAGTCAAGTTAAGCGCTGGACAGCCAAGCGAGGTGCTCGCTGAGGAGACAAGACGGGAGCGGTGCCTGACGGGCGGGACGTTCTAAGGTCTTCCATGATCACAGGCGGGCGCTTATGCACGCGGGTGTACTGTACAGACTGCGCGCGGATCTTGGGAGCTGAGACTGCGCACAGTAGCACAGGTTCGAACTTAATTGAGAGTAGGGCTGCGGCGGCGAGAGCCTTTTTCCCCGCAGCAACACCGAGGCCGCGATCGCGGTCGCAGAGGAACGAGCAGGGAGGCGCCTGGTGAGGGGCGCTGGAGGTGAAGCCGAATAGAAGCGGCGTGATAAGGCATCACGGCGGCATGAGGTGCAGCAGCCGTCGCGGTCTCGTCTTGCGCGGCGGCGGCGGACGACATGCAGAGTGCCTGTGACGTCCATGCGCATGCGGTGGGCTGTGGTCGATAGCGGCACGCAAGAGCGGAGGCTTGCCGTCGAGCAGCGACGCTGAGGCTTTTGACAGGCGAGGAGCGCGGGCCAAGCGGACGAACACAGAAAGCATTGAGGAGCTTGGGCCGGGCGTAGCGAGCGCTGGATCCCCGGCGCGCGATGCCCGGAGTGGATGGCCGGCGCTTGCTCGCTGCCTGCTGGCCAACCACCGCCCGCTCATCTCCCTCACCACATCACTTCTCCACCTTCCGCGCTGCCCCATCACGCCGCGCCCGGCAATGCAGGTCCTGGCTCCCCTGCGCCGTATCCCAATCTGCCTGTCGTCGTCAGTCTGCCGGCGCCACATCACCCGGATCAGACTCCCTTTGGGCTGACGGGCCTGGCAACGGCCCGCCGACCGCGCAGTCCACACCCGGCTTGACGCTCTGATTGCCTCGATCCGCTTCAATAGTGCTCCGTGGCCACCCTCGGCGACGGCGACCGCCAGGCGAAGAATTTGCTTTGTCCGAGTCATCGTATCGCCAATCAACCGCTGTTGGCGCAGATTCGCTATTTCTCCGACGCTCCTGGCCCGCCGCGTGAGCTTGTGACCTGCGTTGCCCGGCTTATGCGCGCCCTGTCTCAGCGTTCGGCGTTGTATTCGAGCATCGTCAAGCTGGGAAAACACTAAACCAGGTCTTGCCTACTGCGGCGAGGGTGGCGGCCATGCTGCGTGCCGGCTGCACGGGCGCCGGTAGGGGTGCATGAGCGCATCTTGCGCGAAGGCACGGCCGAGTGATGGCCACTGGAGCCCGCAGCCAATGCCGGGCTGCACGCTGCCGCGCGACGGCAGAAGTCCGCGAAGAAAGCGCGCTCTGGACTCGCATCACGCCTTGGCCCGCCCGGGTGGAACTGGGAGAGCGCGCACGCGGTTGGGCGAAGCTTACCGTGGGCCTTGAGGCGTGCGGTGGACCCCGGGACCCTCTTGACCCTTGCTGCGTGCATGCATCGCCGCGCAGCCCATCTTCTCCGCTTCCGCAAGGGCCTTAAATGTAACCCGTCTGCCCCCAAGTCCGCAGCTAACGTCCCAGCGCCCGATGCTGTACCACCGCCTCACGCTCCAGCTCGCTGTCGCTCGCTCTGTTTGAGACCCGATGTCCCAGGTCCCCACCCTCTGATTCCTCCACGCGCGTTGCGTGCGACCCCAGAACACCAGCACGTCTGATCCGCCCGAGCTCCATCTGTACAACGCCTACGACTTACCCACCCACTCACCGCTCGGCCCGTCACACATCCATTCAAATATTCGCGCCAATGCCAGCTTTTTCGAACGATCCCCGTGTGGTCCAATGCGCTCTATAGCACTGTCCTTTGTGAGCCGCTGGAAGTACTCCGTTATCTCGAGGCAACGATTGCTTCCCGCTACCCGTGGACCCTGGTTATCCCTGGAATAAGGCACTTCAGCTATGCCCGCCTTACCGGAAATTCTCGCCGGAGAACCCGGTGTGGCGCTGGAGCAGCTAGAGGCTGCAGCCGCTCTTGTCGGCCGCGACTTGTCGGAAGCCGCATCCCGACTGGCAAAACGCATCAGCATCCCGTACAACAGCACGAGCCCCCCTGGTCTGATAGAAGCAAACACGAGGGATCCATGGAACAAGAGTGGGAAATACGCCTTGGGCATGGTCTATTTCTGTGTTATTCTGCTGTTCTTTTCCTCGTTCTTGCGCTTCTACCACCTATTCACGGACAGAGTTCGCACCGCGTTACATCAGGAAGAGGTACTGAAGTCGTCGAAAACCACCTCACCCGATTCGGACTATGAGATGTCAGTGCTGTATACTGACAAATCGACGAATAAGTTTTTCCCGCGCACCGGGGAGCTACCACAGCGCCCGCAGGTCCAGTCGTCTGTCTCCTCCATTGCGCCTCTCAACAACCTGATTGCGTTGTTCCGCTTTGCCTTTTATCACCCATTACCGCAGATCAATATCAAGAAGGGTTGGAGGCCCATCGTCTTTCCGTCTCTTGGTGTTGTCTGCGTCTTGTCAGCCGCTCTTGTTTTTACCATCCTGTATACATTTCTACCACAACCACTCTTCTGGGGTAGCATCAGCTATGGCTCGCCGCCTATGGCCATTCGATCTGGCATGTTGGCCGTGTCGTTGATGCCCTGGATCATCGCTATGAGTATGAAGGCAAACTTTGTTTCCCTTCTCACAGGCATTGGCCACGAGAGGCTGAACGTCCTGCACCGCTGGGGAGCTTATTTGATGCTCATCTTGAGCATCATTCATACGGTTCCATTTTACATTACACCTGTCTGGGATGACGGAGCACTTCAGCTCTACACGGCTCTTTTGAAGGGCCAGAACTTCTATCCCTACGGCACAGGTAATGACCAAAATCCTTTGCGTAATTGAAATATCTAATGACCTTGGTAGGAATCGCTGCGCTCGTGCCACTCGGCTTCCTTTGCATTCACTCCCTCCCTCAGCTACGCGGTTGGATGTACGAGCTGTTCGTTGCAGTCCATGTTCCGGTATCAATCGTTTTCCTTGCGATGCTGTTCTGGCACTGCAACAATTACCTGAACTCATGGCACTTCCTGATCTCGACGGTGGCGATCTGGATATCCTCGTACATCTTCCGGTTGTTCCACCTGAACTGGACCAACCCTAGGCGCATATCCTGGTTGATTGGAGACGAAGCGGCCGTCACCATTCTCCCAGAGAACGCCGTCAAAGTTACTATTCCGACTCAAAAGAGGTGGAGACCTGGTCAATACGTGTACCTACGAATGCCAGGCATCTCGGTCTTCGAAAACCATCCCTTCACTATCGCTTCTCTCTGCAGCAGAGACTTTCCGTCGAGCTATGGAGAGGACTACAGAGATATGGTGTTGGTCTTCCGGCCCCTCGGAGGATTTACCAACAAGGTCCTCATGAGTGCCATTGAGAGGGGCCCATGGCACACATATCGCGCTTTTATCGATGGGCCATATGGAGGCATGCAACGCCGTCTTGATGCATTCGATCACGTTGTACTCGTTGCGGGAGGTAGCGGTATCACGGCTGTTGTGAGCCAACTGCTGGATCTCATCAAGAGAATGCGTGATGGGAAAGCAGTAACGAAGAGTGTACAAGTGGTTTGGGCGCTGAAACGCCCCGAAACAATGGAGTGGTTTAAAGAGGAGCTCAGGATTTGCAGGGAATTCGCACCGCCGGACTCGGTCCAATGCCAGTTCTATATCACCGCCGCCAAACGCCAGGCCAGAACCGGACAACTCGTCAGCGCGCAAACGCCAACACGACCGATGAGCACGTTCTTCCACGACAAAGTCAACGACGCCTTCCAAGACATTGCTGACAAGCGATTCTCAGGTGTTTCGGCTTTCAAGAGGCACTCGGCGCTGATAGCAGATGAGTCCCAAGGCGACCCGGACCGTGAAAAGGAGCTCCGCCGCGAGAACGAAGATGCCATCACCGCCTTGCCACAGGCTCATGTTCTTCCCGCCAACCGTGGTCTTGGAGTCGTAGCCCCGGACGGCCAGCTCTCCCCTCCCACGTCCCCGCGCCTCCTCCAGAAACCGGACCCCACCCACCGCAAAACGCTCGCCGAGAAACGCCGCTCGCGTAACCTGTCCGTCGATATTGCTACCGCCGTTGCAAGCAATGGCCCCGGCCTCGACCCGAATGCCGCACAGCCAGAGACGCAGCAGTCTTTCGACTTCGGCTTCCCGTCGACGCCGACAGAGTTCCAGAAGAACTTGATGCGCTTTGCTTTCCTGCCCGCAGCTGTCAAGAAAAAGGACGGCTGGAGCACGGAGTATGGCCGTCCCCAAATCCCGTATATGCTACGGCAGTTCAGCAAGGACTTCGGACGCCGGACGTGCGTGTTCGTGTGTGGCCCGCCCAGCATGCGCATCGACGTCAGTCACACAGTTGCGCAATTGCAGAAAGAGGTGTGGTCAGACCCGGACAAGGACGAGATCTTCTTGCATGCGGAGAACTACGCCATCTAACAACTCCGGCATACGCACGCTACGTATTTTTTTCACCATCATGTCTCGTTCCCTTTCGACCGATGTACAGCATACAGGAAATCGGGCCTTAGCAGGAGCCCGGGCGTTATCTTTGGTCTGGATACCCCGCTGTGTTGTTTGTTCATAATTTTCCTCTTTCCTTGTCTATATACCTAACGAACCACCCTGCCTGTGGGGGGTTCAATTGTGCAAATGTACGCCTGTGTTGAGGAAGGGGTGAAGGCTAGCTCTGACAGCCTAGAAATCCAAAGCTGTTCTCTAGAAGTCTACATTCGACTTTCAGCTTTTTCACTAATGTCCTTGCTGCTGTGCTGTTTGGCGCGGGCTTGCTGGCTGGTAGCTGACGGGCAGGTACTTAGGGTTGTGGCCTCGGCCGGTTGCCACATCATAGGCCAGGAACACAATGAGCCTAGCAGATGCCCCTCACATTGCTATTGGTGGATGAACGGCGATGCCGCTTGCTCGGGGTATCATCGCTCTGTAGTTTGCGGGGTAGTCACGCCTGTTCGGACTTCAGGAACACAGGCGTTCTGGAGGAGCAGTGATCGACAATTCCCTCATGCAAACTTTTTGCGGGCAGTGTTATTGCGTAGTCGAACACCTATGTATTGAAAAATATATAAACATGTATGATATCTCGGTGAAAGATAGTCACCTGGCTCACAAGAGTTTTTTCTGGTGTCGACCGACGTTGGCCAAACATGTTTGCCAAACATCTCCTCTTCTGCCTCTCGCGCAGCTGCGTCTTCCTGTTCTCGCTGCTCGTACTCAGCAGAAACAATGCCATCAGCAACGCGAGCTCTCCCGCTACTCGTGACCGCAAAGAATGCGTGGTGCAGCCAGGTGGCAGCAATGCCACCGACGACGCTGTCGCCATTCGCCAGGCGTTCCACGAATGCGGACACGGTGGGAAAGTGGTATTCCTGAACGAGACGTACTATGTCAACTCTATCATGAACACAACCGGGCTCGAGGACTGTGACATCGAGCTGCACGGGACGCTTTTGGTGAGCATGAAACTCCATCTCCTTTCCTCCAGGCAAGTGCGATGGGATGGACATGCTGACCGGTACATTTTTCCACCGCAAAGTGGTCCACAGATGTGTACTACTGGCTCAACAACTCCCTGCCAATGGGCTGTAAGTCAAAACTTTCTTCCACCAAGACCAAGTTTCGCTTCAAGCCTTAATCATTCTGCATCCGAGACTTATGTTCAATCCGAACAGATCAGAACCAGAGCACTGCGTGGTTCTTCGGTGGCCGTAACGTGCGTTTCCAAGGGTTCGGGTACGGCACGCTCGACGGTAATGGGCAGGTGTGGTACGACTTCGCGGGCGCGGTATCGAATTATCCACGGAGACCGCATCAGATTACCATTTGGGAGACGTATGATTCTGTGTTCGAGGGGTTGCGGTTTGTGCAGAGTCAGATGTGGTGAGTTTCCGTCATCTCCTTGACTGTGTTTTGCTTCGTCGGGCAGGTTAGTCTACATCTCAAATGTGTGCGTACGTGCTGCTGATGTCATGGACGACTTTGTACATGCAAAGGACGATGACTGTCAAAAACTCGAAGAACGTTCTCCTACAGGACATCTACGTCAACAACACCAGCCACACGTCTTCATCCGCACGGAACACGGATGGCGCGGATACGATTTACGCCTCCAACATCACGTTCAACCGCTGGCACGTCGTCAACGGTGATGACGGGTAAGAAAGCTCCTCCCCTTTAAGATAAGACGGGGATCTCCAACTAACACATTCCCCCAGCATCTCCGCCAAAGCCAACTCCTCCGATATATACGTCTACGACACCATTCTCGAAGACGGCCAGGGGCTGGCCATGGGCAGCATCGGACAGTTCCCCAGCTGGTACGAATACATCGAGAACTTCTACGCCAGGAACATCACGCTCATAAACACGAGGTATGTACCTTCCAAAGGCGCCCAGGCAGATCGAAGCAGTGAACTGACCGAGACAATCCAGATGGGCAATGTAAGCCTCCCCACCATCATCCCTGCCCACCAGACTGGACCTAACACACCCCCCAGCTACGCCAAAACCTGGACCGGCATTCAGCAAGGCTACCCGCCCAACGGCGGCGGCGGCGGTCTCGGCTGTTCGTCCACCCCCTCCAAAAAACCCCCCACACCCAGCTAACAACCACCTCCCGCAACCAGACATGAAAAATATCAGTTCGTCCCTCTTTCCCCCCCCCTCCCCTCCCTTTAAATTAACCCCGCATTCTTCAACAAAACAACAGCAATGGAAGACGTGACCCACGTCCGCACCCGCGGCCTCTTCCAGGTCACGCAGTGCAACTCGTACATCGGCGCGACGGGCGGCTGCGACACGTCGCTCTTCCGCATCTCGGACCTGAACTGGCGGCGACACCGCGGCACGACGCAGGCGACCGAGGCGGCGGAGCTGCAGTGCAGCGAGGCGGCGGGCGGGTGCGACGGGGTGGAGATAGCCGGGGTCGATGTGGTGCGGGAGGATGACGGGACGGTGGTGGGAGGGTATAACTGCAGCAATGTTGTGGGGCCGACGATTGGGTTTGTGTGCGATGAGTGAGTGAGTGCGAGGTCAGAGGGGTTGGTTTGCTTGGAGTGGTGGGAAAGCGAGCGCCATTTGGAGACGTGTGACCCGGTGGATGTTCTTGGGTTGGCCCGTAGGGCATGGGAGGAAGTAACATTGCGTTGGCTGTCTGACCCCCCCCCCAACACTCATTTCACAGCATTTATGGCAATTTTAAATCGCATGTTTCTTTGCTTCTTGAATCCCCCAAAACGATACTAATACACACCAGCTAACGCGTAAAATGCTCCACCCACGATACACGCGACAGCCTCCCCCAGCGCCGTGTCTCCGTGACTTCTTCTACCACCGAGCAGACGTTGCATGAACCAAATGAAGCACTCGATAATCCGATCCGCACAGCCTGAAATATGCTGATAGAGCCCAACAAGAACGCCTGCAATTGTGTATTCTCCCTTTTAAAAACCGCAGCCGAAAAAATAGAATCGAAGGGAGTCGAAGAACCGGTCAGCAAGAAAAGACAATCAAGAATCTGAGCTTCCATATGGAAAGGATGGATATCGAAAGAGGTGGACCAGCCGGAGTCTCTGTTCGTGTGGGCAAAGAGGGAGAATCAAAGATAGAGCCGGATGGGAGGTCCAAAGGGAGGACTTTAGAAGATGGTACCAAAGTCTTCTTCGACAGTTTGCATCGGCTTCCGAGGACTCACTGGCCTGCCGGCATCGTCGGTCGGTTTGCGGTGCCTAGAGAACGTTCAGTATTTTGCCCAGTTACATTACCGAAAATTTGAATTTCACATACCTGAAGGTGAAGCCGACGAATAAGCTCTTGCCCATCTTGGAGTCTCTCTCTGCCATGCTCTCCAAAGCAGCCTGCTTCTCGTGAACTTCCTTGTACTTTGCCATGTCGGCCTCACTGCCGAAGTCGTCAAAGTAGCCGGCATCGGTCTCGCTGTCCAGCTCAGGCACGAAGGGAGCCTTCTGCTCTCGCAGATTATCCCAGTCCACCTCAGCGAAGTATGCGTGCGAGTGGATCTCGCTGATACCGCGGAAGCGTGACGTCTTGGATGCCACAAGTCGAATGATCAGGTCCCAAGTGCGCTTGCTGAGGAAATAGCTAGGATCCTCATACACGGGCTTCTTGAGAACGCGCTTCCAATTCTTCAGGTTCTGCCAGGTTTCATCGACAGTAGCACCGGCGAATGGTGGGTAGCCGGCCAGAGCCTCAAACAGCATGCACCCGAGACTCCAGTAGTCAACGGTGAAGTCATACTCTTCACCCTTGAGAACCTCCGGTGCCATGTAGTCTGGACTCCCAACAATACTCTTGGCGTAGTTGACATCGCGCTCACGCAACGAGCGGTAGCCGTCTCGTCTTTCCGCGGCCGTGCGGTCCTCAACAGGACGCCCGAAGGGCACAGGGACGTTGCCAACAGACTCGAGCTTGATTCGCATAGATTCAATCTTTGCAGGTGCCAGCATGCCTGCAGCAAGACCGAAGTCGGTAAGCTTCACGTGCCCAGTGCTGTCGATAAGGAAGTTCTCGGGCTTGAGGTCCCTGTGAATGTAGCCCAGCTGGTGCAATGAATCAACACAGGAGAACATCTCCGCGATGTAGAAACGCGCATGTCGGTTGTGCAGAACACCAGTGTTGTTGAGGAGAGTCCGGAAATCGCCGCCTGGCACGTATTCCTGTATCATGTTAAAATAGCCTGACGAAAACATGTGAGAACCCCCATACCATTGCAAGATAAATGCTGTTATCATCCTGGAAGGCGTACAGAAGCCGGACCAGCCAATCGCTCTTTGCGTTAGTCAGGATATCACGCTCAGTGAGGACGTGCCTGACTTCATCGAGCTTGAAGAGTAGCTTCTTGCCCATGACCTTGAGCGCGCAAACCTCGCGCGTATCCTTCTTTTGAGCCAGGTAAACCTGGCCGTATCCACCTTGGCCAACCTGCGTGAGGATCTGGAAGTCGCCGTGCCGCAACCTCGTGCGCCGCTTGCGCAAGTTTGCGCGCTCGCGCCCAAGGTACTTGTGCAGAACTGCATTGTACTCCTCCTCATCGGTGTCGGGTGGAGGAGGGTACTGCGTCTTGAACTGTGCAAGGCGATTCTGTCGGTTGTGCACGTACGAGAGGAGATCGTAGTAGTAGTCAAGGAAGTCTGAAGTTGTTAGCTTACAGGCGCGACTCGAGAAACAATTCGTCCTTACACAGCTGGGTGACATTGGCCAATCGCTTCACGGACGGTTTCTGAAGTTTCTCAATGTCCTCCGGCGACAAGCCGCGCTGAACATTCTTGCCCACGGAATCGGCGCGAGCAACTGGGCGGTAGGGCTCCTGGCGAGAAGCAGCGGCCTGGGTGATGTAGCTGTCCTTCTGTTGGAGGCCCGGCCTGCTCGGCGGGGTGTTCTCCTTGTTCGCCTTGCGGGTCGGGCTCCCTCCACCCTCGGCAGCGTAGTCCTGGAAGCCACTCTTGGTGGGCGAATGCGGAGCAGGGCGACCAATCTTGCTGGGCGAGCCACCGGTGGGCTGAAGCTTCAGCGCATTGTCAAAGACGCCGGGCAGATCGTAGGCTCCGGGCGGCGCATGTGTTTTGCTCGGACTGCCGGTTGGAGTCTGCTGGGGCGAGAAGAAGGCATTGTGGCCCGGGGTGGTGGGGCGGTCATACATGTCGTTGGCGCGACGGGTGAGCAAAGGCGGGGGGAGCGGGATGTTGGAGGCGAAAGCGTGCTTGTCGGCCATGGCTGGGTGTGTTTTGGCCGCCGCGGCGGTGAGCGGGGCTCGAAGCGGGCTCGAAGCGGGCGCGAGGAAGCGGGTGCAAGCGGGCGGGAACCTGGCGGAGGGCAATGGAGAGGACACGCAGGCGGCGGGTGTTGTGTCTGGCGTGGAGCGGGCTGTGGAGGGAGAGTTTGGGCAGGAGCGAGCGGCGGGGTTGATGTGCGGAAGTATGGCGAGCAGCTGTGCGATGCGAGCTGAGTTGGGCGCTGGGCGTCTGAATGCCAGGCGATCAACAGCGCCCACGCCCTGGCAACCGCGAAGCTCGGGCCCGCCTGCCAGCGCAGCAGCAGCCCATCTCCCTGGCCTCATGGCAGCCGCACTGTGCCACGGGCTTCGAGACACCTCGCCCTCGCGCGCCTGTGTTTACAGCGTCCAAGAAAGGGCGGACCCTGCGTCCTCCGCGCACCTTGCGAGTCAGTCCCGACGCCCCGCGTGATGCGCGCAATACAGTGGGGCTGGCCGCGCCGCTCGCGCCTCTTGTCTCTGCCTTGCTGCAGCGATCCGGCTCAGACCGAGCGCGACAAGCGCCCCTCATCAGACAATGCCATTGTCGAGTACTCGAGGCCATGGTGGTCTGCGGCGGGAGATAACGGTTGGCGTGTGGAGTAGCGTGCGGCTGAGGACAGCGGCGGCCTGGGACCCACAACTGTCATTTACGTCGTAGACAGCATTCGCTCTTTCCAGAGAAGCGCGATCGGAGGCAGGAGGCATTGCGTCGGCTCAGCGCCGCATTCCGAGTACTGAGCTCAACCTTTGCTTCGCCATCCAACTTGGAAGGCATGGATCGACAATTCGTGTCGCTTCTCTCGCGCACCTCAACACACGCGTACATCTGGACAGCGGATCCCAGGTTGTAGAGAAAGACATATGTGGGTGCGGACACTTATTTGGCTTACTCATATCGCGCCCGCACCCTAAATCTTCATCATAGATTTTGCGTGCTGCCGTAAACACCCGTACCCAGGTCCTGTATGCTGCGGTTTGAATGACGAACCCGCACCATTTTGTAACGCGCTAGATCTCACGGATACCGTGGCTGAGGGAAGAAGATCGGAGCCTTAGCGCAAGGCTGTTCCTCTGCTGCAAAACACCGTTTGGCTTTGGCTTTTCACACCGCCCGGATGATCTGCTTACACGGTCCCGGTGCCGGCGAGCCTCGCGATCACCGCGCAGCATGCCGGATCTGGCGCGTTCCGCAGCGCCTCTCAGCCGTCAGCGGCTGTGCCCGGGTGTCGGCCTCGGTTGCTCAAAGCTTGACATCCTGCTTACCGAATCAGGTAATCCGGCTCCTAATCTTTGCCTCCATCGCGCACTACGACGACGTTGGAGGCGTGAACGAGAAAGCTGAGAGTGGCGATGCTGTTTGGGAGAGTCCGGTATGAGACCACTCATTTCAGGCTCCATTGGAATACAAAGACGAAAAAGCTAGCATTCAACTTCATCATTCAAACCCCGAGCGTACTCGATTGCACGCAGTGAGCTCTTCTTCATCGTTCTCTTCTTGAATTCATCCAGATGACTCTTGTCCGCTCGATTCTCACAGATTTATCAGCTGCCGCTGCCGTCTCGTCTCTGCCGGGCCCCGCATCCCAACAATTGAACGATCCAACCTACGGCCCTGTTCCTGGGGAGTCGGACAACTACAACAGCTACACTGGAAAAGCCGACCCTTTTCCCGGAAACACCACTGCTCCCATCAACATCACTAGCATAGGCCCTGCAGTTCCTGATGACATCCTGTTCCAGAATCTGCTCAGTGCCGAATGGCAATCTACAGCTTCTACCAACAGGGCGTGGAAACTTTCTCGGCGGAGGCCTTCACGGACCTCGGACTGCCGAATACTACCTACGAGCGGATTGCTGAGATCCGTGATAAAGAAGCTGGACACTTGCGCATCTTCCAGGACCAGATCTTCTACAATTCAGTCAAGCCGGGCGCCTGCAAATACGACTTTGGCTTCGGCAATGCCGAGACATATCTGGCTCTGCAGGTCTTGTTGGAAGTGTAAATCCATTTCGTTTTCCTGGATGAGGCGAATGTGCCCAGTTTTGATAATGGCATGGACTACTATGCCGTGTTCTTCCACGGAGTGTATAACATCACGGTTCCGCTGGACACGGAGGCGAGCTCGTCGGTGATTCCTCAAGAGTTCGACGCGGGGAGAGGCATCATCATGGCTGTCCTGGCGGACGAGGAAGGGGCGCCGACTCTGGAGAGCGTGGTCGCCGGCCCCGTCTTTTTGCTGGGGCAACCGCAGGAACTGACACGGCAGATCTAACGCGAGTTGCTGCAGCAGCTTCTGCGCGAGATGCACACGAAGGGGACAATTGATACGGGAGGTGTTTGTGCAACACGAGCATGGGTTCTCGTCTCGCAGTCTGACGAATAGAGCTGTGTGCAAGTGATGGCGCATTTGCGTGGCCGTGCGTGGGCTCCGAATCTCGGACGAGCGCAAGTGGTTGCCGCGAAGCTGAGCAAGTGCCGTCGCGGCGGCCCGGGAACACCCGACCCCAATTTTTGAAGCTCCGCGACCCCAAAGAGCGTCTCGTCCCGTTCGCGGTGTCCCAGAGCATATACTCCATCGTCTCCTGACCCCCGGAAAGCCAATTGCGGTTCCAGTCCCCTCGCCCCGCTATGCTGAAGCTTCGCTCCATCGCCCGGCCGGGTGCCGAGGCGCTTCTCCGCCCTGCTGCACATGCGCGTCCTGCACTCACCGCCTCGATAGCCAGGTCATCTGCCCGCTCCATCAACACCCGCGCCCTGCAGTCCGCGAGGCCTCAGCTCCAGCAGCAGAAGACGAACGCCCTGCGCACCTTTGCGACCACTTCCAGGATGGCTGCCAACACCAGAACCGAGAGCGACGCTTTTGGCGAGGTCCAGGTCCCTGCCGACAAGTACTGGGGTGCCCAGACGGAGCGCTCGCTGGAGAACTTCAAGATCAACCAGCCCCAGGACCGCATGCCGCCGCCCATCGTCAGGGCCTTCGGCATCCTGAAGGGTGCTGCTGCCACCGTCAACATGAAGTTTGGCCTTGGTACGTAGCCGCAGCACCTCGCGAAAGCCATGACTGACGACAATGCAGACCCCAAGGTCGGCCAGGCCATCCAGCAGGCCGCCGCCGAGGTTGCGGACCTCAAGCTCGTCGACCACTTCCCTCTCGTCGTCTGGCAGACCGGCTCTGGCACTCAGTCCAACATGAACGCCAATGAAGTCATCTCGAACCGCGCCATTGAGATCCTGGGCGGCACCATGGGCTCCAAGAAGCCTGTCCACCCCAACGACCACGTCAACATGTCCGCCTCCTCCAACGATACCTTCCCCACCGTCATGCACATTGCTGCCGTTCTCGACTTTGAGGAGTCGCTGCTCCCCGCTCTCCGCAGCCTCCGCGACGCTCTGGATAAGAAGGCTAAGCAGTGGGAGAGTCTCATCAAGATTGGCCGTACGCATTTGCAGGATGCTACGCCGCTGACTCTTGGCCAGGAGTTCTCCGGCTATGTCCAGCAGCTTGACTTCGGCATCCAGCGCATTGAGTCGTCTCTGCCCCGCTTGAAGATGCTTGCTCAGGGTGGTACCGCCGTCGGCACCGGCATCAACACGTTCAAGGGCTTCGCTGAGGGCATTGCGGAGGAGGTCAGCAAGATGACCGGCACCCAATTCATCACCGCCCCGAACAAGTTTGAGGCGCTTGCTGCGCACGACGCCATTGTTGAGGCCCACGGCCAACTCAACACCCTGGCTACCTCGCTTTACAAGATTGCTCAGGACATTCGTTTCCTGGGCTCGGGTCCCCGCTGCGGTCTGGGCGAGCTTAAGCTTCCGGAGAACGAGCCCGGCTCGTCCATCATGCCTGGAAAGGTCAACCCCACGCAGTGCGAGTCCCTTACTATGATCTGTTGCCAGGTCTTTGGTAACCAGGCCGCCACTACCTTCGCCGGTTCCCAAGGCAATTTTGAGCTCAACGTATTCAAGCCCGTCATGATCAGGAACCTGCTGCACAGCTCGAGGCTTCTGGCCGACGGCATGAGGAGCTTCGAGAAGAACCTGGTCGAGGGTCTCGAGGCTGACGAGAAGAAGATCGCTTCCATCATGAAGGAGAGGTGAGTTGTATCCGGTTTGCTGTCTTTTAAATTGGGGCTCCTTACTGACAATGCCTGCAGTCTTATGCTCGTCACCTGCCTGAACCCCATCATCGGCTACGACATGGCTTCCAAGGTTGCCAAGAACGCCCACAAGAAGGGCATTACGCTCAAGGAGAGCGCTATGGAGCTGAAGGCTCTCAGCGAGGAGGACTTCACTAAGCACGTCCGTCCGGAGCTTATGATCGCTCCCAAGGAGAAGAAATAGATTTGCATAGACCGGGATAAAAAGCTGTAAATGTATGTAAATTAGCAGGAGGAAATGCACAAACAATGTTGAACGCATTCGACCGCCAGGTGAAACTACAAATAATGCTCTCTGATTTCGGCAAGTTACCCGACCTGCCTTATCGATAAAGATTTTGGATTTCTCCAGACACCGCGACCTCCAACGAACCAACAACCAACACACAACCCACAACCCCGCCACCAGAACAAAACCCAACGACACAATGCCAATCGAAACCGCCGCCCCGAGCGGCGGCGCGCCCGCGCTCTCCTTCCCCCGCGACATCTTCGCCGCCCTCTCACCCGCGCCCTTCCTCCTCGCCCACCTCGCGCCCTCCGCCGCCAACCCGCCGCCGACGCGCCCCAACGGCCGCGCGCCCGCCGAGCCGCGCGCGCCGGCCATCAACACCGGCTCGCTCTCGCACTGCCAGGGCAGCGCCGTCGCGCGCGTCGGCGACACGGCCGTCGTGGCCGGCGTGCGCGCCGAGCTGCTGCGCGCCGCCGACGTGCCCAACCCGCCGCGGTACGACGACGACGACGTGCTCGACGACGACGACAACGACGATGCGGACGAGCTGCAGCGGCTGGGCCTGCTGGTGCCGAACGTCGAGCTCGCGACGGGCGCGTCGCCGGGCGTGGCGCCGGGGCAGCCGCCGGGCGGGGCGGCGCAGGCGCTGACGGCGCGGCTGCTGGGGCTGCTGCACGCGACGCGGGTGGTGCGCGGGCGGGAGCTGCGGGTCGTGTGGGAGGCGCCGACGACCGGGGGGGAGGGGGGCGGACGGGAGGTGCGGGCGTTTTGGACGCTGTATGTCGACGTGCTGTTCGTCAGCTTGGATGGGAATGCGCTGGACGCGGCGTGGGGCGCGGTGGTGGCGGCGTTGCGGGATACGCTGCTGCCGAGGGCGTGGTGGGATCAGGATCAGGGGTTGGTGCTGTGCAGTGAGAGGCGCGAGGAGGCGAGGCGGTTGGGGTTGAGGGGCGAGCCGGTGGTGGCGAGCTTTGCGGTGTTTGCGCCGGGGAAGAGGGCAGGGAAGGGGGTGAGGGTTTTGGGGTTGGGGGTCGATGGGGAGCAGTTGGCGGGTGGGGATGAGGAAGAGCAGGAGAGGGCGTGGGTGCTGGCTGATCCGGATGCGTTCGAGGAGGCGAACTGCCAGGAGGTGGTGAGCGTGGTTCTCGACAAGTCGGGTGGCAAGTGCGTGCTGCACGGGATCGACAAGAGCGGTGGCGGCGTGGTTGGCAAGGACGTGCTACGCGGTGTGGTGCGGCTCGCGGAGGAGAGGTGGCAGGTTTGGGATAAGGCTTTCAATGAGGGCGCCAGCAAGAGCTGAACAAATGACTGAGAACGGAACGGGAACTTTGTTGAGCACCGAAGGGCATCATTCGGGGGGTTGGATGAAAATTCGATTAGAGGTTGCATCGGGTATCTCAAATACAGGCCTTGATGCAAGACAGGCATATAGCGTGTCTGCGGAGGAGAGGCTTAACAGAGCAAAACGAATGGCGAGCAAAAGGCTCAGGTTATAGCGAAGCATTTCAGTGGCTTCAGGAATAGAGGTCAAAATGACACAGGCAATAAGGTTCTTGAGGATAATCAATTGCTGTGGATCAAAAGCGAAACTAGAATACCAGGATCATGGAAATCGAACTATTAAGCTGATGACCTAGACGATCTTGGGATTGAAAATCTAAATGTCGAGCTTGCGGGTAGGGTATGAAGTTGAAGTGCGAAGATGCAGCTGTTTGAACCCGGCCAATGAGCAGGACAACAGGTCGAGATAGTATTTCGAGGACACAAAAGGTCAAGCGAAGGAGCGCACAAAAGAGAGTAGGAAAGAGAATGGCCAAAAAAGTATTGGCTATTCCCCCGTCCATATGCGGGGATGCTACGTGGAGGTAATAAAGGTTTTTTTGCTTCAGAGGCACTACCTCGTCGTAATTGGAGATATAGTCGGCACCTTTAACGCTATAGATACGTTAATGACTTGTCCCGAAGCTCCCTAATCATTTTGAATTCAACTGATAACGCTATCAAAAGCAGCCAGAACCGCAAACTGCAAACCGCACGGTCTCGGTGAGGGTTTCGACTGCAATGGTGCCCGTAGAGGTGCGCGTATACGCCGTGGTGGGGTCTGACAAGACCGGAGTAGACGTGACCATGGTGCTGCCTGCGCAGCAGGCGTGGCCAAGGCTCTGCCACCAGGAACAGTCAGCAAAGCGGCTGGGGTGGGGAATTGTCGTTCTTGTCGCCCCAAATCTGTGTCATAACGTTCGGGATAACGTCTCGGTCATTGCTGCCGTGGTGGCTATGACTATGTTCTCTCACAAATAGAATCACTCCTCATCCTCAATGTCCGACGGCTCACTGACTGCACCATCACTGCTCGCTAGATCACTCATCTCGCTCTCCTCTTCCTCCGAAAAGTAATCCTTCTTAGACTTGCGCCGACCGTTGGGAGTGCTCGCCGCTTTCTTGGGGCTACTGTCCCCTCCCTTCTTCGCCCCAGTCCTTGTGACCAGATGATCAATCACGCATCCTTTCTCCCAGCCCTCACTGGCCGTGCCCGTGATGGCCCTGCAGCGGGGACAGCTCTTGCCGTGGCGGATCAGCAGTTGGTGCAGCGCGTACTTGAGATAATCAGGGATGCGGACGTCAAGGTGCGCGTACGTCGAGTCGCGCGTCACGTTCTTGTCAGACGGGACCCAGCTGAGCCACTTGGTCAGGCGGAAGACGTGCGTGTCTACAGCGAAGGAGGGCCGTTGGAAACAGAAGAGCAGCACGCATGACGCGGTCTTCACGCCGATGCCTGGGTAGCGCAGTAGATGTGCCATGATCTCGTCATTGGAGGACAGCGCGTGCAGATAGTCGAGGGAGAGCACATTGGACTCGGCGCGAGCGATTTCCAGCTCGCGTTCCCCTGCGCTTTCATTTTCGGCGCCATCCGGAACAGTGGCGAATTCCTTGGTGAGGGCCTCGTGACGGGCTTGGTTCTCTTCGTGGACCATCTGGAGGATCTTCTTGATGTCTTTACTCTTGACGTCTGCGAGACCACCGCTCTTAATAGCTTCAAAAACTTCTTTGGTGTCTGCAGTACGGACGGCATCCCAATTGACACTGCCTTTGCCGACGCCTTCCTCGATGATACCAAAGCGCTTAACCAGTCCTTGGAAGGCGCGGGACGAGTTGGTTCCCGAAGTTGCAGCACTCAGACGAGTTCTGATCAGTGCGTCGAGGACAGAGGGCACCTCGCCGCAGCCAGATGTGGTGAGGGATGGCGTGGGTATCTCCTTTGGGGCTTGCACTCTACCGTGAATTTTCGAGAGCAGACGCGTTACCTCGTGGCACTCCTCAGGAGTTGGGTGAGGATAGTCTGGGTAAGGAGTCTGTCCAGGAGTCAAGCCGTAGCTGTTGCTCTTGCCCTTCTTTTTGGCTGACTTGGGTTGAGCGCCATCGGCTTCGGCGAGCTTGTCAGCCAGTGGAGCCGCCTCCTCAAGGGCTTTTGCGACATTTGGCTTAGAAGTCTTCGAGGCCTTGGCCTTGAGCTTTTTGGTGGCGGGTTTCTCATCTTCAGCAGAATCACCGTCCACTGCTGGGATGGCTCCAAGACCGTGAGGCAAGTCATTGACATCATCCTCTATCTTTGCAGCAGGCCTAGCTCTCTTGCGACCACTGTTTGGGGTGATTGGCTCAGTCTTCACCGGATTCTTGACGCCATTGGATTTGGTCTTGGAGCTGGCCGCTTTCTTTGCGGATGCTTTCTTGGAAGGCGCAGGCGTGGCAGGCGGACTGGACAATTGGGGCAGTTCGGGCTTCTGCGTGGAGCTGGCGCCGCTCCGACGAGCTGCAGACGCGCGCGTCACCCGTGCAACCATGCTGGAGTAGCTTCTCGGAGCGACAGTGGCGAACGAAGGGCTTGCCGGCAGGATTGAGCTCCAGCTGAGTGAAGAGGGACCGCGACACAGAAGCCGTCGCCGGAGAAGCTCCGACCTGAAGTGAGGGCAAATCAAGGTGGTTGCAGGGCTCAGTTGAGCGCGCAAACGAAAGATGGGATCGCTGATGGAGCGTAGCAGCAGGGAACTGGACGGTCAAGCTCACAGGCACGAGAGAGGTGAAAGACGGGGAGTCGCGGAGACTTTGAGGAGGCAGGCGTGCAGACGCCGCAGACCCATGACGTCTGCAATTGCGGCCAATGATCGGCTGCGCTCGGACGCCGAGTCATGCAGGGTCTCCCGCACCGCGGCACCACGACGTCAAACCGTGACACCGCGACCTCGACGCGCTGCTCTCGCTCCTTAGCCTATTTCCAGCCTTGTATACTGCTACAACCACCCACACGCAATGTCCATTCCCGCTCCGCTTGTTGTGCCCGCCCTCAAGCGGCACACCGCTACCGTCATCGTTGCCCACGGCCTGGGCGACAGGTAATGCTCCCCGCCCGTGGCAGCCTACCCCGCCGCGCTTCTCCAGCCTGTCCCCACCACTTGCTAATGTGTGCCAACAGTGGCGCGGGCTGGATGTTCCTCGCCGAGAACTGGCGCCGCCGCAACAAGTTCGACGAAGTCTCCTTCATCTTCCCCAGCGCGCCCTCGATCCCCATCACCATCAACATGGGCATGCGCATGCCCGGCTGGTACGACATCATGTCCCTCTCCGACATCAACCAGCGCTCCGAGGACGAGGCCGGCATCAAGCGCAGCATGGAGTACTTCCACGGCCTGGTCAAGGAGGAAATGAACAAGGGCATCCCGAGCGACCGCATCGTTCTCGGCGGCTTTTCTCAAGGCGGCGCCATGTCGTTGCTCTCTGGAGTTACTTCTCCAGAGAAGCTGGGCGGCATCTTCGGTTAGCAACCCGAAAGCTGAGTGCGGCGACTAGAGGCTGACAGAGCTTGTGCAGGCCTGAGCTGCTACCTCCTGCTCCAGAACAAGATCCGCGAGATGGTCCCCGAGGACAACCCAAACAAGGACACGCCTATCTTCATGGGTCATGGCGACGTCGACCCTGTCGTGCGGTACGAGTGGGGTCAGAGGACTGCCAGCAAGCTGAAGGAGTGGGGCTGGAAGGTCGACTTCAAGACATACCAGTAAGGCCTACGAATGAATCATTGCAACTTTGATGGTACTGTGAACACTGACAGCATAAAGGGGACTGCCTCACTCTGCTGATCCCGAGGAGATCGATGACTTAGAAGCATACCTGAGGAAGAGACTTCCGCCGCTCGGCGACAAGGAGGATGCCGCTGGCAACCTCTGACTACCCACAACTTCGTACCATGTGTCGACAACCACGATTGGTTCTTCAATCGTGCTCCTTGTCTCCGTCCTACTGTGCGTGTCCGCGTACAGGAAACGGAGTTTGGGCCTGATTGCCTTGTTTGCAACGCTCTTTTTATGATTTTCAGGGCCAGTATTTACGAAACCCTGCGGCAGAGGTTCTTGAATATTGGAACGTTGATTTGATTAGACGGCTCACAAGTTCTGAGAAACCGCTCAGACTCTATACCCAAATGGGGTTCGCCTTTCGCCAGGGGCCGTGCTCCCCTCTATTCATCGGCGATCTAATTACATGGATAGATGTTGACAAATCAATCACTAGGGTGGAATGCCTTCCAGACTTGTAACGCTCCTTCGACCGACTGAACCAGGCCGAAAAATATCGTGAACACCAGCACGACCATGGCAATCCAGAAAGTATACCACTGGGGCCCGCTCCTTCTATCGTACCACCACTGTGAAAATGTCTTGGGCGTACCCTCGTCGAATTCCTGCTTCAAAATGCAAATCCTGTCTTTCCAGTAGTAGAAGCTGTCTATTATTCGGTCTTCTGACCTCAAAGCTCCATGTCTCGCGGCTCTCGGATCGAGGTTGCTTTCAAGCTGATGCTTGTCGTACCAAATCTGTACTTTGAGATCTGATGACGGGAAAAGGAGGCTTATGGTCTTCAACGTCTCATCTATGAATGACTGCGGCAGTATGCTGCTGCGGGTCTTAGCAGGACATCAGAGAGTGAAGCATACAGGCAAGTCTCACCCCTCATGGTTCTCCAGGAAAGTCACATGGTGGAACAGTAGTATCTTCTTTTCATACTCGCACATGCGCAGGTGATCAGCCAGGTTGTCGGTCCACTCGATCTTCATGTTGGTGAAGCGCTGCAGGTTACGGGCATTGAAGACCTTCTCGAGCTGCACGGCCTTCATGGTCAGCGCCGGCGTCTTGTCGAAGTACTGGCGCAGCGCCTCGCGCAGCGAGCCCTCTTTCCACGCCAGCTGGCCCCGCTGCCAGTGGCCGATGCCGCACCCGGCCCCGCCGAAGCCGGTCATGGTCAGCAGCTTGGCGACGAAGTCGATGGAGCCGTGGATGCTCTCCTCGTCGACGTGGTGCTTCAGCGCCGGCACCAGCGAGTCGGGCGCGATGCAGAGCCGGCGCACGAACTCCAAGCGCGATTCGGACGGCAGTGCTTGGATGATGATGCTGTCGAAGGGCTTGTCGTGTGACATGAGGGTTTCGGCGGAGGAGAAGGAGGCGCACGTCGAACTGGAGGTCGTGGAGTGCCTTTGCTGCAGGAATGGCATGCTCGTGCTGCGGAACTGTGCAACGACGGAGGGAGACGCAGGGCAGCCACGCGCTGCGCGGACAAGGGCAGAGCCCTGGGTAGGGCTGCTGGCGAGCGCGCACGCGGCGGCCAAGGGTCGATCATGTCGTGCCCTTTCAGCTGATGGGGGAGTACGAGCCTGGGTTTTGGGCGGTGGGAAGCAAGGGGTGTTTGTTATTCCGTTTGCGGCCGCGGACCAGGCCGGCCGACTTTCCTTCTGGACCGCACCTCTCACCATCTCCGAAGACCCTCTGAACGTCGGAAACTTCCCAGCTTCTTAAGCAATCTGGAAGTCTCCGCCTGTCCCTGGGAGACGCCGCATCGGGCAAGTCGTTCAGGGTCTCTCCGAAACACCGGTTTTTTTTTTTTTGGCACCCTCCGGCCGTCATCGTGGCCGTGCAAGAGGGCACACCAGGCACCTTTCTCGTGACCGGGTCGGGAACGGCCCCGAGGAAACGCTGCCCCGGAGCTGGCAGCGGGGCCGTTCGAGACAGACAGACGACATGGGCCCTTTCGGTCCCTCGTAGACCTGTCGCTACCAGCAATCCGGCGCGCACGCTAAACCGTAAAGCCGGCGAGGTTTCCAACGAAATGGTGCCTTTGTCGCTGGACTCGCATGGAGACCCCGACGGCTGGGGGAAGGATCCGAGAGACGACCCAAAGCAGCACTGCCGGTTGGCAGGAACACTTACACCCGCAAAACAATCCCAGGGACTCGAGGGCGTTGGATCCAGATTGCTGGGTCTCTCTGTTTTTCCTAATTCCCTCAAAACCCGGGATAGGTGCTTGCGGGTGGCTGATGGTGCAGCGTCTCCACTCAGTGTTAGAGCCTCAACAAGTAATCAGACCACGCGAGAGGAAGCGGACGCAAGCTCACTGGACGATTGTCTCCGTCTCCCGGCGCCAACAAAAACGAATCGCCGCGATCGCCAGGGGATTGGAGAAAAATGTACGTGCTCGATGATGTTATGCTGCGCCCAGCAGTTTTAGAGGGATCCTTCAGGAACGGGATCGGGGTTGCGGGGTGGTTATCGGCTAGAAATGCATTAGAGTGCATTATGGTTTTTGCGTTGGCCCCGCGGTCTGAGGCCGAAACGACGATTCAAATTCCAGCTGCTTTGTGTTTGCGCCAGCAGACCGGCTCAGAGTTTTTTTTTTTTTTTTTACGATGGAAGATGCCGCGGCGCGCATGAACGGGTGGGGCAGTCGACGAGGTCGAAGAACGGCGGAGGAAGGAAAAGTGGAGACGGCCTGCGTGCTGGAGAACTCCGCAGCATGGCGAACGAGAGAATCTGCATACTACGTACACAGCCCGCGCCAGGATTGCCGCCACCGACCGTTGACCATTTCGTTGGGTTGCGTCTGTACGCGGTCGCACTGCCGTTTCGGGCAAGAAGATGCACAGCCCAGAACCATTGCTTTTTCCCGCGCCGCACCGCGCCGGGCGCTCCCCTCCCCCCTCCCAGTGGCAGCGCGCTGGCGCGGGGCACTGGCACTATTGCGACTGCTCGTCGGCGTTCGAACGGTCGATAGCACGGCGTCCCCTGGAGGGAAATTGAACGCTGCCCGTCGCGCGCGGCAGGCCGGCCTAGCAGTGCTTCGGGTTACGCCGACCCGCCCCCGTCAAGACCCGGCCGGGCCAGCACGCCTCCGCGCCGCCACCGCAGCCAGCCCGCTGCGATTTATCGATTGATTAATGTGTGGAAAATGCTCTCGCAGCCGGCGCGGCACAAGCCTTCCGCGTATCGTCACCCGCGCCCGGAGTGGGGTGGGCGCGCGTGTGCTCGCGCAAGCTGATGCCCGTGCAGAAGGTTTGCCGCCATCGGTACCGACGAAACACGACTCTCTGGCCCTCCAGCGGCTTGCCGAATCAGCGCGACTGACGAGGAGAGCGGGCGGGACGGACGTGGCACTCGGGGTGGTAAGGGGCTGGTGCGGTCCGCGGAAGGGATACCCGAGCACGAAGAAGAGGTGGACATTGCGCGCGCGACAGCTACTACTCCTAAGTGGGCGGCCGGGCGATTGTTTGCCATTCAACTGTCAGCTGCTGGCGGCGGTGGCGACTCTATTGATCAACAGATCGGGCGCGATCCGCCTGTGCTGGGTGCTGGGTGATCTGCGGTGGGGGGGTAGACGTCGGGGTTGCAGTCCGCGTTGACATTGAGTGACATCAGGATTGTGATTGTTCCTGACGGACTACCGAGGAGCGCTCGTCTGCAGCCGCGAGGCTAGAGTAGCGGGCGACGACGAGCAGCAGGGGTCCGTGGCGCACGCAGAGCAAGCTGGACGGTTAGCAACGAACGAACCCACATGCAAGACATCTGAAGATCGACGGGGATCTTCCCTCCTGGAAAATGGCCGCGGAGATGGTGGGGGTCGGCGCAGAGAGTCATCTCTCCCATGCTCGGGCGCCCGCATGTAGATTGTTATTGCGCAACGCCTCTCCGGCCGAGTCCTGCCGTTCCCGACTGCAGCCTCGCTGCCACACGTCATCTTCTCCTGCTGCCGGTGGTTGTGTCTTACTGCGCAGGGTGTCTGGGGGGTCGAAACCTGATTACCGCAAACTCTGATGGTGATCGGCCTTCCCGTTGTGCTTCAATCTGCATAGCAAAGCAGAGGCTGGACCCTGGCCCATCCCGTGGGCCGCGCGGGACTGGCAAGGTAAGGAACATGATCCATCGGGGCCTGTCAAAAAAGAAAAAAAAGGCCGATCCCCGCAATCAGGCAGGATCAAGGGTGCACTGAGTTCTAGATTATGCGCAACTAGCAGAAGCAGGGCGGCAGCTTTGCGCGGCCGTGGTTGGCTTGCGGCTGGCGGCCACCGCCTCACTCCTAACCGTATGGGATTGCGCTATGGCGGCCCGTCAGGATCTGGCTGGCGACCACCATCCGCGATTGGCCGGCATGCCCGTGGCAGACTAGGAGGGGAGCCTATCTAGCGGAACCATCGGAAAGGCGGGAAGGCTGCGCTAGCGGCGTCAGATGGGGGAGCTATGGTCAGGGGCTGGACACACTTCCCTGAGTGCTAGTTAGTGTGCTGGAGCTGTCCGGAGTGCGCTGGTCGAGCATGTATATATGCGCTGGACATGTACCATGCTTCCCCAGACACAGCCTCTCAGCTTCACTTCATCATCAACGCCTCTCTCCTCTCTCCACGACCTCTCCTGTCCCAGGAACAACATCTTTCCCGTGTTTCCTTGAGCCATTCCGCATCCGGACACCAGCAAAATGCCTTCCAAGACAGTCGACGCCGTTTTCCCTCCCACCGAGCTCCGCGAGATCGTCACCGAGGTGGTCGAGCTGCTGAAGGACAGAGGAGAGACCATCTCTTGCGGTGAAACGGTAAGCAGCGCGCCCGTCCTCTCGACCATTATTCAAGATGGTCGGCGATGCCGATTGAAAGGGTTTAGTGGCTAACACGGTGGCGTTTATACGTAAAAGGCCGCGGGTGGGTTGATTTCCGCGGCTATACTTTCTGTCCCCGGAGCCTGCGCAGTGTACAGAGGAGGCCTGACGGTATGTCCATGTCCGCTGTCTTGGATCCACACCTTTTTGCGGGTCCCGATGGGCTGATTGTGGCGGTGGTGGCTTGCAGCTATACACTCTCGAATCTCGGCTCGTGTACGGCGGCTGGACGCAGGACCAGATTGACAACTTCACCGGGCCCTCGATCCACTGCGTGCTGGGCCTCGCCGAGCATGTTCGCGGCCAGCTGGGCTCGACGTACGCGGTGGCCGAGAGCGGCACCGCGGGGCCGACACATTGGGGCAAGACCAGCAACATGCAAGCGTAAGCTCCCCCAAGTCCTCATGTGAAGCTCGCGCTGACGTCGGCGCCGTGCAGTGGATACGTGGCGCTGGCCGTCGCGTCGGGAGCGGGCTGCGTCGAGCGGGAAATCGAGACGGGCCTGACCGACAGAGACGCCAACATGGTCAAGTCCGCGGTGGAGGCATTACGGCTGGTCAAGGACGTGATAGCGGCCGACATGGCCCGGTTCTCGGGCTGGCTGAACTGCTGAGCGAGGCGGCTTCCGGCGTTCTGCTTTCCTTCTTTCCTTCTTTCCTTCTTTCCTTCTTTCCTTCTTTCCTTCTTTCCTTCTTTCCTTCTTGTCCGATGATACCGCACACCAGCACAGCAGTCGTTCTTGCCAGTCTAGGCCGAGGCCGCTACTACCAATTAATGCTTTCCCCGCCGCTTTTGCTTTTTCCCGCAGCAACCGACGCCAACCCGGCCCGCGGGTACGTGAGTTTGGCAGCACGGCGAGCCTTACTGGGCGCCGCCGGGGTGGGCGAACGGGCGCCCAGCCGGGGAAGCAGCGGAGGCTGCTCCCCGAAACCATCGGCCAGCATTCTGCATGCAAGGGAATCGGGAGTGATCGCCTCCGCGGCGATCTGCGGTCTCATCGCCAGGGACCTACTCCGTCCTCCATGCACGGGCCGCATGCAGCGAAGCGACTGCCCGCTGCGCTCGACGGCGCCGCCGCGCCAAGCCGAGCGTTCCCCAAAGGCCGTTGGGCGCTGGACTCCGACCGTCACGGCTCCGCCAGCAGGCCAAGTGCCGGCTGCCGGCGCGCCGCGGCGAGTCAGCGCCGTGCGGCAAGCGACGACACGTCCAGACGCGCCGCGAGGCTGTTTTGCCGCATCGAGCAGGGTGTGCGGCTCGTCGCATCCTTCGCCCGCGGTGCGCCAGCGCGGCGTGCCTCGTCTGCGGCGCCCGAGCCGAAACGAGCGGCGGCGGCCTGCCAGCACTTCAGCCTCGCGGCTGCAGCTTCAGCTGGCGCCGTCCGCGCCGTGACTTCCAGTTCGTGGAGACCCGATCTTCGGTCCGAGGCGAGCGCGTCGCGTCCTTGGCCCTCACCGCGACAACGACACGCCTCGCCCTCTGCCGCGCGCCTCGGGCCCCGCCAGCCGCAGCCTTGGAGGCCAAAGTCACCTCACACTTGGTTTCCCGCCCTGGATCCGCGCGCAGACAAGCTTTGCGCGCGCTTCGGCGGTTGCGAGTGACGGCATTCTCGCGCCACACTCCACCAACCAGCAGCCTCGGCCGCGGAACGGCCCCCTCGGGCCTGCGTCGTGCTCAAGCCTGTGCGGGTACCGCGTCTGTGACCCTGCCGCACTGGTGTTCCCGTTTTTGATGGCCGCTCTGATGCACCAGTACACCAAGATCGTCCATGCCTGGCTGCTGCGCTGCTCCGCACGCTTCCAGCAGACCCGGGAAATCATCCGGTCTGGCAGCTCATGTGCTTATTTAGCCAGCGCCTCTGACTTCGTTCGAATCGGCAACGGCCACATCTCTGATGGCTCGCTTGGACCTTACCGCCACTCTTCATGCGCGCCTGTTTCAACTTGGCCGATCCTCGTATCGGACCGTCCGATGTTCCCCAGACATCGCGCCGCTCGGCTATTCGATCCAGGAGATTACCGTCGGCGGACGCTGATGGTCTTTGAGCGGCGGCGAGAGACGGGGCTAGCAGGACTTCACGGAGTGGAACGGGGGATCTGTCTTCTGTTGCCCCATGGAGGTTCAGCGACGTCAAAATTTCCGTAAATCAGGCCGCAGTCCGGAGGGAATGAAACAGCTAATTGCACAGTGCCGGCATACTAACTTTCAAGCGAGGCATATTGCGCGGCTCTCCGAGGGACGCGTCCGCCATCTCACTCCGGCCTGCACGGTGGCATGCACTAGCTCGTCTCTGGTTCTCCTGGTGGCCAGGAAGCTTCGTCCGTCGCCTCACCCGCGAGCCTTGGAACAGGCACGGAGGCAGGCGGTCTTCCTGCCAGGTATTGGCACATCGCCCACGAAGCCTGACGAGCCACGGCTGCCTCATCCCCATGCATGCTGACACAGCGACGGCCCAGAAGTGGTTGCGTCCCACGAAGACATCTGGCTTGTTGTCCTCTGAGCGAGTTTCAGTAAAGGGGCGAGCGGAGCCTGCGGCACTGATGAAGTCAATCCAAGCTCTTCAATAACTGCCAAGGATGTGGGGAGACGGAGTAGCAAGGCTCAAAATTCTCGAGGGGATTTCTTGAACGAACGACAGAAAGACTCACCATCGTCGCGCCAGAGCCATATGGGAAGAGCTGCCTGACCCCACACGACAGTAGGGTGTGAGAGGATGATGGAAACCAAAGGGATGAAAGTGTGGTCGACCACATG
The DNA here is from genome assembly GCA_029906385.1 of Neofusicoccum laricinum. Taxonomy (NCBI): domain Eukaryota; kingdom Fungi; phylum Ascomycota; class Dothideomycetes; order Botryosphaeriales; family Botryosphaeriaceae; genus Neofusicoccum; species Neofusicoccum laricinum. The sequence goes on along the minus strand of CP123716.1, from coordinate 549,201 downwards.
AAACGGATATGTGCTCTTCACACTAGCAGTTGGCTGCAGCGCTCTGTAAGTCACCGGCCATGTTGGACGGTGAAGGCTCGTCGGGTAGCTCGAGGGTGACAAGGTAAAGGTTCCACGGATTCTAAGCAGCGGGCTTGCAACCATCACTTTTTCGGTCAACAGGAAAAGGGTTTCAGAGGGTAGGGAGATATATGCTTATGGGTAGCGTACGGCAAGAGCTTCGGCGGGGAAATAGAGTGCAGCCGGATCGACGTGTTGCAGGGACCAAGCATGCGGATGGATCCCAACTGCTGGTGCTCCGTATTTACTACGTACAGCAAACTTTGCTGCCCAAACCGCCGCTGTCATTCGCTGCCAAATCTCGCTCTTAGGTCGGCGATAGTATCGCAGAAGCAAACTCCGAAGCGCACTTTCCCGCCCAGAATTGACTCTAGAGAAGTTTCCTGGAGCTCCAGGTGTGGGGATCTTCCGAGTTCGGGAGGGACACCCCATTCAATCAGCCCGCCGTCGTGACACTTTTTCTCAGCGCCCGTCACACACTTTCTTCAAACTCTACGTCAAATTTTCACCTGTCACACTCATCATCACTTTGCCTACCGTTCGAGGAACGAGTCACGACCAGCGCAATGCCGACGGACGAATTAGGAGAACCAATCCGCCGCTTTTTCGACCCTGCTCTGGACAAATGCACGAGGAACATTCCGCACCTCCCCACCGTCAAGGTCGCCACCGACTCCGGTTTCCTGGTCAACGCGATGGCGCTGTGGACGGAGGGGTGGCTGGCGAACGGCGGCGTTGACGCGCGGGGGTGTCTGCGGTGGCGTCGTTGCTTGCGGGGACGGAGATGGGTGGAGTGGTGGAAGCGGAGTGCGGGGGACGACCCACTCCCCCCTGCTTTTGAGCGGTCTCTTTCGATCGGCAATTTTGTACGCCGACTTTGTCTACATGAGGGTCTTGCAATCGTGCTTGTGGGGTTTTGGTTGGTGATGCGCCACCGGGTGGGTTGGGGTGGATGATGGTCTTTGATTTCTTGGGTGCTCGGCTGCTTTTGCAGTGGGTTGCTATTTGAGAAACAAAGACGTAAAGAAGTAGGAACGGTCCTGAATACATGTGGCGTATTTGGGGAATGGAAACGGAACACCCCGGGTCAAGGACAATGAATTCCCGCGCATTGTCTGAAGACTCCAAGGTGGGTCGCAGTTCCCAACACTTCCTTGCGTTTCAGCGCACAATTTTCCTCAGGTCTTCGGAGCCACTTAATCAGGAACTGCGTTGGAGGCTCCGCTCAACAGAGAATTGCACAACCCACGACACCTCGGTCTTTACTGGCAGCCCAGTTGCTCCGTTCAATGTCCAACCCCCCTATAATACCTGGTTTTAACGATTGGCCGTTCATCGGTTTCCACCACCATTCCGCTTCCCGAAGTACCCTTGCAGGGCCTTCGGGCTTCCCCCTTCAGTACTGGCCGAGCGAGCGGGGAGCGAAACAAAGACTACACGGAAAATTGCAGGCTCTCAATGCGCCCGTTTCGAAAATCACCATCCGACAGCTCGAGCGAATGATCGCCGAAAAGCAGTGGAGCGCTGAAGACGCGAAGCAAAAAGTTGGAAGCATATGCTACCGGTCCTTCACACAAGCAATCACGAACGGATGGATAAACGAGTCGGGCGTGCCTGTGGATGGCGCGAAGGGTGGGATGATTGGGAGTGACATCGTCATGATAATCGCCATCCGCAGGCATTTCAGGCGTGGAGAACCATCCTTCAACAGCGATGTTCTTGATGCGTGTGATGTGGCGATCCAAGTCTTCGAAAGCATGGGTGGCAATAATGTGGATTTTGCTGGGTGCTTGAAGCTCGTTTGAGAGATCCGGTTGCGCGACTGCCATTGCCGAGCTGTTGAAATTCCATGCAGTCTTTTAACTATTGCGATCTCCCGCCTTGTCTGCTTCCCTTCAGCTCCTCACATTTTTGCGAGAAAGAATCTCCTAAAGTGAGAATGCTGCTACTGGACTACCGGGAAATATTCACTAGAGGAGCACCAGCAGACCATCCGGATGGCACAGGCGTATTTAATCTTGACTGTGGACATGCCCCTTGTCGGAGTAGCATGAGACCGCTCTTGTGGTGCACAGAGAAACCTCATTCGCCGTGGCGTTGAGGTCGTACAGAGTCCCAGGTTTGCTGTAGAAGAGCGCGAAAGTGGCATTGCCCGTGCATATGGCCGAATTCAGCCTTCCAATACATGTGAAATGTACAAGCCAACATTTGTATCGGCCGCAAGATCCCGACAATAGAGACCATGTGCCGAGGCATCTGCCGTAACGCTGGAAATGGTAGCAAAGGTCTCAGAGCAGAACCAATCCATACACAAACCGCCCGTACGCGGCCAGGCGGGTGGACTGCACGCGGGTACATGCTACTGTTATGAGATCCTGTCTTGATTAGACTCAGCGTGGTGGGGGTGGGTCAGGGTACAGGCTTACCCGATGCCCGACGCTCAGCCTGCCCGACGTTCAACAGCACTGCTTTAGGCCTACTGTCATAAGGCGCTTGTTCGGACGCAGGAAGGGCAGGGCCGGGCCGGGCCGAAATTCTAACGCACCAAGGTATATCCGATTGCAAAGCACTTCATTAAAGACAGGGTTTGCCCGGTGATGTAGATCTTCGCGTCAGTCAAGGAGGATGTCAACAGTTGTGCTTGTCCTGAGCTCCGTTGCTGAACAAGAGCAATCGGTCTGTGTAGGTGTCAGGTAATATTCAGCTCATCTCTATGGACAAAAATACTCCACAAGGCCGTACATCGCCCACGGAAAGACTGCTCGTCCCACGGAAGCTCCAACAACACTTCGACCAGATCCTCCTCTTCCCGTAGGTCCGATATCTCCAGAACATGGAAAAAATGCCGTAAAAGCCACTTGGCATCCTCTATTGCACCCGCAGCATCACCCCTGAGCAGTGAAGCCGCCGCCCATCCCACGAAAAGCACCCAAAGCAGACTTTCAGTCGATGCCACCGTCCTCCACGCGTCAACCACACGAGGCGCTTCTAGTATGTGCCTCAGAGTCGCCACAAACAGGGCGTACAAGGGCATCTCCTTTCGCGCGAAGGTCATCGTGCGGAACACGCATATCTGCGCCGTCTGCAGCAGCGCGCCGTAAACCGCATCCATCGGGCTCGCCAACGGCAGGGCCGCGGACCTCTCCTTCCGCCCGGCCATTTCGTCCAGGATCCGGTGCTCCAGATCGTCCAGCACGCTCGCCAGCGGCGAGTGCGGCGACGTCAGCTGGCCCAGCGTGACGGCGTGCAGCTGGAAGAGCACGACGCTCAGCTGCGACTGCGCCAGCGGCGGCGGCAGCAGCGCCATGGAGCGGCGGTGCGCCGCCGCCGCCGCCCTCACCAGGTCGGGAGGGAGGCGCAGCACGCGCAGTCGCGGCAGCCCCGGGTGCAGCGTCGTCGCCGCGCACGCGTAGAACTCGCACCACTTGAGCGCGCGCTGGGCCAGCGGGCAGAAGGTCGCGAACCCGCCGCGCGCGGCCACGAGCCCGAGCATCGCGTCCCGGTGCTGCTTCGAGTTGCGGAAGTTGCCCATCCAGGTCTGCGGGCGCGGGGCGCCTCGGTCAGCAGGCCCGGTCGGATGCCGCGAGGATGGGAGGCTGGGTTCGGTACTTACTTCGGCGACGGCGAGGCCGCCTAACAGGGCCACGTACGATTCGGGGATGTCTAGACCGGTCTTGCCGATGGGCATTTCTGGCACCTCGTCAGCGGTGTGGTGTGGTGTTGTGCTCGGTCTGGCTGGCATACCTCGTCTGGTAAGCTCCAGAACCTCGGCCCAGACCGTGAGGGCTTGGAAATCCGTTTCCTTGGACAGGTTCCTCATGATGCGCCATATGAAGAGCAACATGTGGTACTGGGAGCAGCGCCAGGGGGGTCAGCTTCTTTGCCCCGCTGCACAAGAGTCCGGCTTACGCACGACGACCACTTGATCCTGAACAAAGCTGAACTGCACTCGAGTCCACTGCATCTTCTCCCGGGCGTACGCACTCCTTGAGCAGGCGAGAGAGTCTCGGTCTCCATCAGCCAAATGCCGGAAGAGCCAGCCAAAGAGTCACGTACCGTCGGTCAGGGGAGTCGGGCCCGGATAGTGTTCGAAGTCTGGATGGTCGCCGTCAGATGTCCAGGACGCAAGACGAGGGCAGCGCCGCCATCACTCACAATATCTCATGGCCGTGTGAAGCTCGGGGGTCCCCTTGACGGGCAGCACGTTGAACGGATCGACGTGCTGAGGGCTCACCTCGGCCGGGAGCCAAGAGGCGGCCGTGACGAGCAGAGATTCGCGCCCGGTCCTCCGATCTTTGTCCTGCGCGCCGCCACCGTCGCCTGCTCGACGCTGCCGCTTGCCCGCGCTGGAGACGCGCATGACGTGGCTTTTGAGCTCGCGCGTCGACCGGTCGTACTGCAGCCCCTGCCGCCGCTTGCCCCGGGGCCCGCGCACCTCGACGAAGAGCAGGCGCGCCGGCGACGGCTCGCTGCCCGACGGCGACGCTGAGCGCGACGGCGGCGGCTCCGGCGGGACGACGTCGTCGTCCTGTTTGGCGTGTTTGCGCGGGTGGTGTTGCGGCATGGTTGCACGGGCAGCCTGAGGCTGGGCGAGAGCGCCACCGTGGAAAGGTAGGTGGATGTGTGGCCGGGAGCGGATGCAGAGGGCAGGGAGAGAGCGGGGCTATGGCTGTCAATAACGTCCCAAGGCTGAGTGGCACGGCCGTTGGGTGGGGCGGCTGCAGCGCTCAAGTACATATACCCCATGCTCGCCAGCTGAATGCTACACGTGCACAGCACGCAGCCCTCTGGAAACGGGTACAGTCACAGTGGGTCTCGAAAGAATTGGCCAACAGAACATGTGAAGGAAGCAAACTACGTGCATGGGTGGTTGAAGCATTCATCCGGATACAGATGGACTATAGTCTAATTGCCAAAGCTATCCCGATGAATGCTTCAACTGCCCACGAGCGAGGTCTGTTTGAGTTGAAGCAGCTCATTTCTTTTGCGACCCACTGTGCAGTCTTGCCCCGGTACTCAGGAACACGAAGGGCCGGGCCGAGATCCTCTACTGCTCGTGCTCATGCCTACAACCATCCTGGCCGGTGATTTCGGTGTGCACAGCCGCCAAGTCATAATACGAGATGCATCTCCGGTCCAGGCTGTTGTTTTTTCCCCCCTCCGTTGCCTCTTCTTTCAGAAATCTCTTTTCCGTGCTGACTGGAAAGACGCCGCCCAGGGGTGAATTATCGCAAGGTTTCTTGAGACCGTCGACACTCCCATGGTGGGCGTAGGCTGTTGAGTTGTTCCAAGACTGGCTTGGCCGTTGAGTATACCGACCCAGAGACTGCAAAGCACTCTTCAGGCCGACTGAGAGCGGGAGACCTCCAGAACATGGCCTTATCAGGTCTTCAGGATTGTGGGCCCGACGCCGTAAGGCTGAAGGATCAATCAGCTATCACTACGTCATTCGTCCTTGGAGAGCCAATCATGCGTGCGACCACTGCTGTCAGCCAGTCCGTCCGAGCGGTGTCATCCAAATGCACGAATCCGCGCTTCGGCAACCTGTTTCCACTGCATACACGGCAAGCGAAGTAGGGTTACACGGAAACATCCCCTGGTCTCCATCAGCTGAGATACCGTGGGACAAGCAAGCATTGCACTTAAATACTCGGCCGCTTGCTGTCATGGCTGGTACGAAACAAACTCCGTTCAGCTTTGCCCGAGGCGTTTTGCTGATATTTAATCATGTCTTACACAGAAATGCGGCCGATGCATGCTCATGCACCTCAGCGGCCATCAGACTCCGCTCCAGACAGCGGCGGTTCAACCACATCAGAGAGAGGTGGGGCTGATTCTTCCGGCTCACCAGGAGCATCAGGACCACTTCATGGTTCCGGTGCATTTGGAGGCTACGATAGGTCCAATACGGCCTTATCTCATAGGCCTATCCAACACGGGAACGTGCATGTCACCTCACCAACCCTCGAGAGGAGCTTGCACCCTGGAAGCGGATACCGCAAAATCAGCTGAGAGTAAAACTTCTGCAAATCTTGAACTCGCGGCGCATGCGGCCTGGCCGGAGGGCCCCAAAACGCTCCGGGAGTGGGCTGGATCACCGCTGTCTTGTCTTGGGCTCTTTCTCGCGTTACTCCCGATACCTCTGATCTTCATTGGTGGCGGTGGGCAACGATGGGCTGGGCATCGATTTGGCGAGCCGCCGCAACCAGTTCGGCGACGAGATCTTCGCCAACACGACGGGGACGTGGACGGAGTGGCGCGAGCCCGTGTATACCATATCCGCGGCGTGGATCACACTCTACTTCGTGGCGACAATTGCGCTGACTGTGTGCGCTTGCGTGACGGTGGTGCTGCGCGCGAGGACGAAAGCGCCGGACTTCTTGGGCAGTGTCACTGCGCTGACAAGAGATACGCCGTTCGTCACGGGTATACCGCCCGGCGGGAGCGCACTCAACGGTTCGGAAATGGCAAGGCTGTTGAAGAGCAAAAGGGTGAGGATTCAGGATGTCAATCCCGAGGGTGACGTTGGAAAGGTTGCGTTCAGTAGTGACAGTGAGATTGCGATGGGAAGTTTGAGGTGGGATAGACGCTATGACTGAGAACCAAGCCACCGTCTTAAGAGTTCGTGTAGCTGGATCCATCAATCGTGCGAGAATTCTGCTTGAATTCCCCCTCATGAAATTACACGCATTGTGTCTCCGCTGAATGTGGTAATCTCTCAGGCCCAGTCACCAACGAAGGCATTCCCGTGCTCTTCACTTCCCAGGACCCGCCCCTCCGTCTTCCCACCATACACCCCTCCATCCAGAATCCACTGCTCATTGTCATCGTTATCATCCTGCACCTTCCTCCACAACGTCTTCTTCTCCCTCTCCCTCCCCTTCCCCTTCCCACCGCCCTCCTCCCCATCCACCCTCGCAACCGGCCTTATCAACCCGCCCAGCAGCGGATTCCTGCTAAACGCCCCACCGCCCCCGCCCGGCCTACTCCGCGGCGGTTGACGCAAGGGCCCCGCCTCCTCCGCCTCCTCCTCCAGCTCCTCCACATCGGCGTCGCTGACGGGCGACCCGGGGCGCTCGACGGCCGCCATCTTGCGCACGATGCGGCCGCCGGCCAGGTCGATCGACGCGACGACGCGGCGCTTCTCGTACTCGGGGCGGGCGTTCCATTCCTGCTCGCGCAGGATCTTCTGCTGGCGCTTGAGCTGCAGCGCGCGCTCCTGCGGGCTGGCCCACATGTTGGTGCCCGACGCCGGCGTGTCGAAGTCGGCCGCCTCGTCGAAGATGCGCGTGCGCTTGGCGTTGTTGGCCTGGAATGAGAGCAGCCGGTCGCGGTGCTGCTGCGCGGCCCGCAGCTTCTTCTCGCCCTCCGACTCGGATGAGGCCGCCGACGACGAGGCCGCCGGCGTCGACGCGAGGAACGCGGCGCCCGTCATGTGCCGCGGCTTGCTGGCGTCGGCGCGCTTCTGCGCCGCGTTGTTGGCCTCCATCTTCTCGCGGCCGCGCTCCTCGCGCAGGATGCGCACCATGGACTGGATGTCGGATGCGGAGAGCAGCGGCTTCTCGCAGAAGGTGCACGGGCCGAGGCCCTCCTTGACGCAGATGATCTTGCCGCAGCTCATGCAGTTGGGCGCCGCTTCGAGCAGCGGGTGCCGCGTCGCCATGCAGTTGCAGCGCCGCTTGGCGTTTTCTTCGGGCGTGAGGCCCGCGAGCGAGGGGTTGGTCTGGATTTCGAGGGCGCGGATGGCCGAGTCCAGGTCGTTGAGGACGGAGGATTGGCCGTGCATCGAGGTGCCGCCGGAGATCTGGACCTTGGTCTTGGCTTTGGGTGCGGGCGATGCGGTGCGTGAGGCATTCCTGGAGGCGTTCTTGGAGGAGGGAAGAGAGTCGGATGTCAAGGGGCCCGCGGCCGACGGTGGCGGCTTGAGGCGCGGGTTGGTTGAGGACGAGCTGTTTTGAGCTGTGGGCTGCTGCTTCGCGTCGGGCTTTTCTTGCAGCTGCAGGGCTCCGTGGACTTGGTCCTTGCTGTTGCCGTTGTCCCTCCGCGGTTTGGACTTCCCGCCGGCCATGTAGTCCTCTTCGTCGCGCTTCAGGTAGGCGCCGCCCACGTGGGCAGCATTCTCAACCTGGCGGGCCGGCAGTTGGTGGATGTTTTTTCCTTTCTTTTTCTGGCCCTTTCTGGCTCGTGGAGCTTCTGACGCGCCGTTCTGCGTGTGGCTTGCGGAGCTGTCCTGGGGAGACGGGCGGCGGCGGGAGTTGAAGTTCGTGATGAACTCCAGGGCCTGAGGCGAGTCTCCCAAGAGATTCTTCAGATGCTCTGCGGCTGCATCCGGAGACAGCGTGTCGCTGTAGGTGGCGATCTGCCTGAGGGACTCCTCGTCTATGGGGAGCAGACGCCCCAGCTGGGGCAAGGCCCAGGCGACAATAGCCGGGTCCGGCATTTGGGGGCGTGGAGCCTGTTCCTGGCGCGGGGTGCCTTCCGTGCTCCTGAGCAGGTGATCTGTCGAGCCGATGTGCCGGATCGAGGGAAAGGTTGTCTGAAGCGGGTGTTTGCTCGTGGCTGCTGCAATCAGTCGTGCTGCCGTGGGTGATGACGCTAAGCGCGGGCGATTGACCCGCAGATTCGCCGGCGCGACAGGCCGCCGGCCTCAGCTTTCTGGGCGCGGAGCTTCTCGTCTCTCTTCTCTCTCCACCATCGGCCGCTTGACCTTCAGTCTCCCAGCACGTAGCATGGCCACCGACGTCGCGCTCGAGACCTCAATGGTGAGCTCTCCCACCTGCATTCTGCGCCCCGTCGCAGCTGACACTCCACCAGGGCGCCATTGTCGTCGAGCTCTACAACGACCATGCCCCGCGCACCTGCAAGAACTTCGCAACGCTTGCCCAACGCGGATACTACAACAATGTCGTTTTCCACCGCATCATCCCCAACTTCATGGTCCAGACTGGCGATCCCACCGGCACCGGCCGCGGCGGCCAGTCCATCTACGGCGAGAAGTTCGAGGACGAGATCTCCTCTCTCAAACACACCGGCGCCGGCGTCCTCAGCATGGCCAACAGCGGGCCCAACACCAACGGGAGCCAGTTCTTCATCACCCTCGCCCCGGCTCCCTGGCTCGATGGGAAGCACACCATCTTCGGCCGCGTGAAGAGCGGGCTGCGCATTGTCCAGCGCATGGGCCTGGTCAAGACGGACAAGGAAGACAGGCCCGAGGAGGAGCTCAAAATCCTGAAGGCCAGCATTGTCGAGAAGGAAGACGAGGTGTGAGAGCACTCAGATGGGCCACGGACACCATTCCCCAGACGGAGCACGGGCGGAGCGACACTGGGGATGGACGAATCAAGCTGTGCTGAAGCAGTATTCGCGGGGTTGTTGGAGAGGCAAAGCGCCATCCCGCGCCCTGATCTCGGATGGCCACCGGGGAAAGAATTATCTGTGCCTCTGAGCGAGCACGGTGATGCCTCCCTTTCAGGATGCGACGGCCGAGGAGCGCGGCCGCGACGCGTTCGCGTTCGACAACCAAGTCTGAGCCTCGAGATGGATGAGCAGCACGGTCTTACGGTCGCAATCCAACACTTAGACTAAGTAGGTAGAGGTGTCTCTTCACCATCAACGCCGCGCAGCTGATTCAAGCCACTAGGGCTACATGCCACAATTGCTTTGGACCCGGTCATCGCGATTACCACCGGTGAAAGGGCTAGCGCTGCGGCCCCAGAGTTTCAGGAGTGCTGAAGGCTCCAAGATGCCTCTAGCATATTCCTGGGGCACCTCTTGGCTTGTGTACCAGACCCTCAATAGGGACACGTGAAAATGCTACACAATGTTACTTCTTCCTTTCTCCTCTAGCTTCGGACTCGTTTCTCGCTTCGCCACGAGGGGGCCTCTCCGTAGATCTACCGCGACGGTTGTCCAACCATCCAAGTCTCATTGTTTGGTGCTGGTCACAAAGTATCTTTGTGTACATTCGGTTCTCATTTGATGCCTTCTCTTGATCTATACCTTATTTAATAATGTCCTCTTCTAAGACGCAGGGGCCTTCCAAAAAGCCCGCTGCCGTAGCTGCTCCGCAGCAGCAGCGGCGCACATCGTTGCGAGCTATGCTCCTATGCTCCTCGGCCTGGGCGCCTTTGCGGCGATCATTCTGTTCCTGGCTCGACCCGGTGTCCTTTTGAAGCCCAAAAACGAGTTTGATCTCATCTTCGAACAGATCGCCCTCTCCCTCACCCGAGCGGACCCGAAGGAAGCGACCGACGCCATCAATGCAGCACTCAACGAATGAATGTCCGAGCTATGAGCTCATGTGGCAGACGCACCAGAGCATGAGCCTCAAGGAACAGATGAAGAGCTGGAGCTGGCGAGAAGACAGCTGCTCCCCAGCCATTTCTCCGGCCTCTTTGGGGGTGGCAACAAACGAGGCGGGGGCGGAGCGGGAGGAGATGCCGCGGATGGGGCTGATGCTGGAGGTGGTGGCGCTGCCGGTGGTGGCCTGTTTGGCGGACTTCTTGGAGGAGGCGGCGGTGGCGGCCCTATCATTGCACTGGCAAAGCCTCTTGCCAACGCGATGGGCAACATGGTTGCCGATGGAGCTGCTGGAGAAGGCCCGCCGGGCAAAATCTTTGGCTGCATCACGAAAGCTCTCAACTCCGCTGCCAATGCCCTCGGCGCCGGTGTCGGCGAGGGCGCGATCAAGGGCCCCAAGCTCGAGATTATGATTAACGCCCAAACCACGACGAACAAAGACCAAGACTCCGGCATCGCAGGCCTCGCCAAGAACATCGGTGAAGGCGCCTCCGAGGCGATTTTCTCCAATATCGACATCAGCAAGCTGGCTCCAGGCCCCGGAACGCTGGCTCGGGCCGCCAACTCGCTCGGTAGCGGGCTGAGTAACGGCACTGCATCAGGCCTCAAGCTCTCGCAGAACATTGCCGGCCCTGACCCCGCCCAAACAGGCGTTCCCGGATTGGCTGGAAACCGCGGACTTGGCCTGACAGGCGGACTCTTCGGCAACATCGACACTCAAGCGCTTATGAACGGCCCCATCAGCCAAGGCTGAATGAAGGTGCTCGTTGCCGTCCTAGCCTCGGCTGGAAAGGGACTGGGTGACGGCGCGGCGGCTGGCTTCAAGCTTCCAGGAACAGATCCGAGTACTGCCGTCCTGGCAAAGGATCCGAATGGCAGCAACGTCAGTGTCAGCTCAGTGAGCGAGGGCTCCACGCGCTCGCTCGCCGCCTCGTTCCTCGGGAAGGTCGACCTCAAGTCTCTTGCTGGCGGCCAAAACACGCAGGCTCTGATGAAGCAACTGGTCAAGGTTCCCGGGCCTGCGGGAAAGGGTCTTGGAGAAGGTGCTGCCCAGGGCCTGAAACCCACAGCACCGCCGAAGCAGAAGCGCGTCGACGGTGGCGATGTCAGCATCGAACAGATCAGCGAGGACTTCACGTGCAACCTGGCGTCTTCCTTGCTGGGATCTGTCGACGTCAAGAACATCGCAAGCTCGGACCAGACCGCCGGTCTCATGAAGCCACTGATGCGGATTCCCGGCCCCGCGGGCAGAGGCTTGGGACAGGGCGCTGCCGTTGACTTGAAGCTTGCGAAGCGAACGCCCCGCCGGCACCAGACGGCAACGCGACGTTCGACGCTGGCACGGCCAGCGAATCCTTCACGCGCGAACCCGCCTCCTCGTTTCTCGCCAGGACCAAAGTCCAGGGCCAGGCCGACCAGAAGAAGCTCCTTGCGACTGTGGCGCAAGTTGCACCAGCCGTCGGCAAGGGCCTTGGAAGGGGCGCAGCGGCCGGCCTCAAGAATAACGGAACAGCAGCCGCTCGGCCGTCTCCAGCTCCTCCAGCACCACCCGCACCTCCGGCCAAGGTTGGGTGGGTTGGGGCGAGGGAGATGGTGGAGGGGGGGGGGGGATGTGTCGAGGTTTAGTCGGTGAACGGGGGGTGTGGTGGTGGAGGGGGGTGGTGGGAGAGGCGTGGTTTGCGCTGCTTTTGTGGTCGATGTGATAGGGTTTCTCTTTCCTGGCATTGTCTTTCTGGACTTTCTTTTAGATACACGATACTAATGGGACGCGGCAGAGACATTGAGACCTCCTGAATAGAGCTGGCCAACATCTGCGTAGATGCTAGAGCTGGTACGGCGGTCGGTCAAGATATGAAATCTCTCATCCGGCTTCGAGAAGTAGATGTTCGGGACATTTATGTGGAGCACGATTTTTTCGAGACTTTTCCTGGTCTTGCCATAGAGACGGGGAGAGTGTTTGAGGAAGTCAACGTCCGATTCTTGTTTGCTGCGCATCCCGGAATTGGGCCCCCATTTCCCAATTCTATTTATGGTGCTTTGGCCCCACCACAAGGCGCTACTTAGCGTCGAGTTGGTGCTTCCGACTGTTCCCTCCTCTCTACTCGATATCGCCGACTCCGCAACCTGAGATCTCCAACAAAACTTCATCGCCCTCAGATACCACGATGTCTTGCCCATCCACCAGTATCTGCGAATTTTGTCGGACCACTATATTTGAAGATGGCCGGACGTGGGGCTACCAGCACAACAGTCTCTCGAACCTACAGGAATCCGCATGCAAGCAGTGCGTATTTTGCTTGCCTCTGTACAAGGATGTTGGATCCTGGGCACCGGCATTCGCTGGGCTGGAATTGCCGTTGCATGTCTGGAGCATTCGTCGACAGGGCGGAATAAGCAGGGAGTCACAGCAGCACTTGGCAATCACTTTCAGACCGATCCACCACGAAGGAGCTGGGAACAAAGAAGTGCTTCCGGAGAGAACATACTACATTTTCGAAGAGAAAGGTGTGATCAATGGACATTCCCCACCAAAGCCCTGAAGCTCTACTGACGGAGGCAGCAGATCTTGCGGCAATGCCCTCTGAGAGCTATCTGGGGAGGAGCACAGACGCCAGTGGACCCATGGAACAGTGCAGACGCTGGATGGAGGCCTGCCAGAAGACCCATGCCAACTGCCGCAAGCCACATGGCAGATCATTCACCCCCACACGACTTCTCGACATTGCCATGGTGGCAGATGATATCAACACGCCTGTTCGTGTAGTGGATACCAAAGCCAGGGGACTCGCCGGCGTCAAATACGCGACGCTCTCGCACTGCTGGGGCAAGAAACCGTTCATCAACCTCACCCCGGAAAACGAGCCGCTGCTCACCACGGGCGGCATAGCCTGGCACGAGCTGCCCAAAAACTTCCAGCAGGCCATCACCGTGGCGCGGCGCGCGCTCTACGTGCGCTACATCTGGATCGACTCCCTCTGCATCATCCAGGGCCCGCACGGCGACTTCCACGCCGAAGCCTCGCTCATGCACGCCGTGTACCGCAACTCGCACTGCAACCTCGCCGCCGCCGACTCGTCCGACTCCAGCGGCGGCCTCTTCCGCCTGCGCGACCCCCGCTCCATCCTCCCCGCCGCGTACCACCGTCCGCACCCCACCCAGCGCCGCCCCGACGCCCCCCAGCGCACCACCCCCATCTTCCGCCCCGCCACCGCCTACCGCATCCTCCCCGCCACCCTCTGGCACGACGCCCTCCTCTCCACCCCCATCTACACCCGCGGCTGGGTCTTCCAAGAACGCCTCCTCTCCCCCCGCCTCCTCCACTTCACCGCCACCCAAATCTTCTGGGACTGCGCCTCCACCTCCGCCAGCGAGGCGCTCCCCGCCGGCCTCCCCGCCCCGCTCGACGCCGCCGCCGCCACCGACCGCCACTGGCGCGCCCGCCTGCGCGACGCCGGGTCGCTGGCGCTCCGCCCGCTCGCCGGCCCGGCGGATGACAGCTTGGAGCGCTTCTGGGCCGCGGCCGTGCGCGCCTACACGGCGTGCGCGCTGACGAACGGCGCGGACCGGTTGATCGCCATGTGGGGCGTGGCGAAGCCGGTGCGGGACGCGCTGGGCGAGCGCTACGGCGCCGGGCTGTGGGAGGGCCGGCTGGAGGAGCAACTGGCGTGGCGGGTGGCGGGTGGTGGCTGGCGGCCGCGGCCGCTGCGGGCGCCGAGCTGGAGCTGGGCGAGCGTGGAGGGGGCGGTGGCGGTTGGGGAGCGGTTTCCCGGGGAGCGGAGGTGCTATGTTGTGGGGGGCATGGTGGGGGCGGGGCGGTGGCGTTTCGGGTGGTGGAGAGGGGGGAGCGGTGGTGGGGGGAGGGCGGAGAGTTGGAGGGAGCAGTTTCGGGTGTGGGATGAGCGGCAGGGGGAGGTGGGGAGGAGGAGGAGGAGGAATAGGAGGTGGAGGAGGTGGGGTTGGGGGGTTGGGAGGCTGGAGGAGGGGGGGTCGACGGCGACGGGGGCGTCGGATGCTTCGCAGGTGACGGATATGGGGGATCACCAGCCGGAGTTGGATTCTTGGGGCATCGAGATTCAGGGGTGGGTGGGCAGGATGAGAATATTTGCTCGGGAAGGCGGTGGGAAATGGATGGCGGACGGGTTGGAAATGGATCCGGCTAACCCTGCGCTGGAAGTCTTTCCAGATGAGCGGTTAGCAAGTTCGGTCCACGACTGCTATTTCATCATCTTGGCAATGAGCAGAGATGGAGCCGGGATCGATGATGAAGATGAAGAGGAGTATGAAGTCGACGATGACGAGGAGCTGGATGAAGGCGAGGATGAAGATGGGAAGGTTGTCAGCAGCAATGGACAGGGAAGCGGCGGAGGATGGAGAGATGACGAAGATACAGCGCACCGCAAGGATGGACAGGCCGGCAGTGATAAAAGCAGGAAACTCGAGGCTTTCCCACGGGTCTGCGAAGAGAACCCTGTGGCCTTTTCGGGGGTTGGGATAATCATGCAGCCCACAGGAGAGAAGAATCACTTTTATCGAACAGGGTCGCTGCATTTCAAGGGCATTGGCCTGAGAATCCTGAGAAGATTGGAGACAGGTTACTTTTTTGAGCCGTCTGACGTTCTGGATGAGCCTCAGGAGGAGAAGGGACATAGCTTCTGGCTCGAATGATTGTAGAAGAAGATAAACTTTGCTGCCCTCAGTAATCTAAAACATGCCGGTGATACGCCTCTTGAGCTTGAATCCCGTGTACTCTTTCCAATTTACTTTGCCCTTCTTGTTCCGCAACAGCTTGCTCACTGCCTTAATGTGCTTCCGCATTTTCAACAGCTTTCCCGCTCCCGCAGTGTTCGTTTTACCCGTTCCTGCAAAGTCGGTTGTTCTTGATTGTTTCCGCTGGTGATGCGTTTTCATCATCGCATGCTCCCAGAACAGCGCCGTATTGTAGTTCTGCCGCACGTAGAAGCCAAAGTACTCGTGGTACAGAGCAACGCATTGGTCTTCCCCTTTCAACGCAACTAGAAACCCGTTCGACGCTCGGATCACATCATCCACAACGCGAACCGCAGCGAGTCGCCCGGCGCCACTCCGATTTCCTTCCTCAAGCTCCGCCATGACCTCATCAAATGTTTTGTAGCAGCAGTCTTCGCACGTCGCCGCCACCGAGATGGCCTTGAGTCCCAGATCGCGCTCCGTCTCCACCGCCTGCTCCTGTATCTTCCCAATACCGGCGTCGAAGTAGTCGATGACGCGCTTTGGCAGCCGGTCGCCGCCGCCGCCGGCGCTTGCTTCTATCTCCTCGATACTGCACGCCTCGTGTACGAGCTCGAGGAGAAGGCGTGCGAAGCCGATATTTCCTTCTGCTTTCCTGGTGATGGTCTCGACCAACGCCTGTGCGTAGGTGCCACCGTTGTGCCCACGAATGAGCACGCCGAGTGGTGAGATGGGAGGTTTGTCGAGGTTAGGTGTGAGGAGATTAAGATCACCGTGGGTGGACTCGAGAGAGAAGGCAATGAATGCAGAGAGCGCTGGATCGGGCATGCTAATGCCGAGGTCGATTCGATCAAAGGGCTCTACGAGGAGGGTGTCGTGGCCGCTGCGAAGGTCAGCGTCTTCTGCTCTTGATTGCATGTTTTGTTTCTTACCAGGTCTTGCATGTATGGCCTTCCTCTTTGCATGAGTGACAGATGATGTCCTCCTTGCAGTTCTGGCACCACCAGCAAATCGTGCAGCACGGGGTAAAATCATCATCATCATGGATACCGGTGTCACAGCTGTATTCGTCCGTCGATGCATTGAGTGGGACTCGTGATGTGTTCATGATCTTCAGCCCATGGATTTGAAGTCTCGACAACTCAACTTCCAGAAGAGAGGTCTCGTAACAACGGTCGAGGTCATCCAGCACCAAATATGCGCGCTCAAGCTTCGCCAAGCGGGTGTACAAAGCTTTCCTCAGCAACTGCCCTGATCTTCTTCTCCCTTGTTTCCGGACTTCTTCATAGCTTGCGTAGAGGTAATCAGCCAGGTCTCCAGGGCCCTGTTGCTTGCCTGAAATTTGGTGGTAGATACTGCTCAGGAGATCTTCGCAGAAGCCGTTCTCGTTTGAGTGATGAAGGTCATCCTGCAGGAAAATCGATGCGACAGCTTCATCTCGTCCCTTGGAATTTTCTCGCAATTTCTCCACGACCAGTGCAGAGAGTGTTGTCTGATGCGTGTACCGGTCAGCAACACCAAAAGCCAATGTCTTGTGGAGATTGCGGGTAAATTTGGTGTCTCACCTTCCCTGTTCCAGGACCGCCAACGCATCGGAGCTGCCACGAGCAGTCCTGCTGCGCCCAGTGCTCAAACTCCTCCAAGTCAAAGAACCAGTCGAATGCGCTTGCATACACATCAAAAGGAAGCTCATACGATTCTCTCACGGCCGGATGCATGATCGGAGTGTGGGGGCCAAGAATGGATAACTCCGACGTGCCACTGGTGCAGTAAGAGGGATTGAGGTGCGTGGTTTTAAGCCGTCCGCTCCGCAGATCCAACGGCTGCAGAGTGCTATCGGGCCGTTGTTTTGCCAATAATGGTGCGTAGTGTCTCTTCCCGGACTGCGTTGGTGGTATAAACCCCACCCGTGGCGTGTTGTTCTGTTGCCTGGCAGCTGCCGAGTGGCATTCGGGAGAATTGGGACAGTAATGGGCCCGAGTGGAGCAGAGGGGCGGCTCGGGCCTTGCCGGCTACATATGGTGGTTGAGTCGACTACTCAGCCACGGTTGCACGTGCATGATTTTCCCCTGCGTCAATTCACGTCGACGGTCATAAATATAGCCCCCAGCACGTGAAACCAACACCTGAATATCGGATATAGCTGTGATAGGGCCTCTGGGGGGCTAAGGCGGTGGAAGCGTTGCTTGGCATAAGCGAGGCTGAGGATGGCGGGGGCCAGAACGGCTCATAAAGCTTGATTAGTCCATAGCTCCGCGCCGTATATGCCCCCAAAAAAGCCCGCCGTGTGATTGAGGCTCTGTCATGTCCTGAGTGGTTCTGATGGCGGAGAATTATATAGGTTACCGGAGCCAGACCAGGTGCTTAGCTTCTTTACCCTACAACTCATCCTCTTCGCTTTTCCGATGTCGTCCTCACGTTTAGCGGCACTTTCGTGCCTGATGCTCGGCGCTGCAGTTGCAAAACCAGCCCCGCGACCTGTTGCACAAGCGTCAACAACCGTCAGCAGCACACAGGCTCTTCCCACAGTCTGCGGGGACGTCATCCAGCAGGCTGATTTCGAAGGTGAGAGCTGAAAAGGTCAACCTGTCTGTCTTTGTTGCTGACAATCCATCCAGGCGTCTACGTTTTTGAGGCTTCGCAGGCGTATCAATGCTTGACAAGCGTTCCATTCAACGATGCCGTGGCCCTGCGATTCATCGATTACTACAACCAATCGATGCAGTTTCACAGCACATTAGCGTATCTTAAGGATCCTCCTGCAGGGTACCAACAACCAGCAGTCGACTTTCTCGATGGCCTGGCAGTCATCAAACAGAACATCACTGCCGGCTATTACAAGAACCAGTATGCGTTCGAGGCTGAGGTGCAGAGACTCGTTTATTCGGTGCATGACATGCACGTCGATCTCTGGGCTGGCATTCTCTCTGCCTTCTCATTCGGCAGCGAATACGAAATCGTCTCCGTCTCCAAGGACGGCATAGAGCCCCCTCAAATATATCTCACTGGTATGGCCGCCCGTGCTCTATTAGAGCCTGGCCCACAGCTGACGGAATCCCAGGCGACATCCTCTACACAGACGATCCGCAGCCCATCACCGCCATCAATGGTGAAGACGCTGTCGAGTTCCTTACCAAGTTTGCCGCGCTCAACTCTGCCGGAACGCTTGAGCCGCATGCGGACTGGAATCAGCTGATGAGCAGCCCAGCGCTTGACATCCAAGGCTTCTACAACGTCTTCTCCGGGGGGGCAACCTTCTACCCGGGCGACAAACACACCTTTACCTGGGCAGACGAATCGTCTCTCGACAGTGACTGGGTTGCTCTCTACAACAACCCAGCCCACACGGGCCCGCTCTCGACAGGAGGTGACTTCTACAATTATTTTGTCCTTGGGATTGTGCCGGATTCGTACAATGAATCGGTCTATCCTGTCCCCGAGGAGGATACTGATGATGACTCGGACGCGACCGATGACACTTTGACCAGTTGGTACGAGGCCAGCTTCAAGGCATACCCATCCAACCCCGATGTGGTCCAGGCCGGCCTCTCCAGCTCCGGAGGCGGCATGGTGACCGGCTACCTCCTCAACGAGTCTTCGACGGGAGTGCTCAGCATCCCTTCTTTCGACATGTACGGCGATTACATTGGCAGCTTTGCCCAAGCGGTCATCGACTTCATCAGCCAGGCCCAGGCGGCGAACACATCCCGCATCATCATCGACCTCCAGCAAAACCTCGGCGGCCAGTCCCTGCTCGCATACGACACCTACAAGCGCTTCTTCCCCGATGGCGACGCTTACAGAGGCAGTCGCCGACGAAGCCACGAGATGGCCAACACGCTCGGCCGCGCCACGACCAACTACTGGGACAGCCTCGAGCCCGGCACCGCCGACCACGACAACTTCTACCAACTGCTCGCCGCAGACGAGTGGGCCGTCACCGACCGCCTCAACGCCGACACGGGCGCCAACTTCACCTCCTGGGCCGAATACGCCGGGCCGCGCGCCCACCACGGCGACTCCTTCTCCCTCACCGAGCGTTACAACCTCTCCTCCACCGTCTTCTCCGAAAGCGCCTTCGACGGCTGGTCCCTGCTGGACGCGTACCCGGCCCAGCCCTGGGCCGCGCACTCCATCGTGCTCCTCACCGATGGCCTCTGCTCCTCCAGCTGCGCCGAATTCGTCGAGATGATGACCCAGCGTGGCGCGCGCACCGTCGTCGCCGGCGGCCGCCCCTCGCCGGGCCCCATGCAGGCCGCGTCCGGCACGCGCGGCGCCCGCCTCTACTCCGCCGACCTGCTCGACGTCGACATCGCCTGGGTGCGCGACGTCGACAACACCACCCACGCCGCCCTGCCCGCAGCCCGCGACCCGGGCATCCAGACGGTCTCGTTCGCCGGGCTCAACCTGCGCGACCAGCTGCGCGAGGGGGACGGCACGCCGCTGCAGTTCCAGTACCAGGCCGCGCACTGCCGCATCTACTTCTCGCTGGCCAACGTCTACAACACGACGCGGCTGTGGCTCGACGCCGGCGCGGCCGCGTGGGACGACGCGAGCCGCTGCGTCGACGGGTCAACGGGCTACGCATCGTTCGCGAACGGCAGCGCTGCGAAGGCGCCGCCGGCGCGGGGCGCGGACGCGCCGGTCGAGCTGAACGCGCTGGACGCGGACCTGGACGTCAACGCGGAGGCGGACGCGCCGCTGACGGGGCTGGAGGCCGGCATCGGCAAGGCGGCGGGCGGCATCGAGGTGTGCCCGAAGGCGGGCGGCGGGTGCGGCGCCAAGTACAGGGCCGTGCTGGACGTGCAGATCAACTGCGGGACGGGGACGGTGACGAAGTGCGTTTGTCTGCCGCTGTGCAGCGGCGGGCATACCGGGTCCTGTCCGGGCTCGTTGACGTGCAAGGATAGGAGCGCGATACAGAGCAAGGACGTCTCGGCGACGACGACGTCGCACTCGCCGAAGAATAAGCTCGGGGCGAAGGGCGGGTCTTCCGGCGTGTGTAAGCAGTCGGGAAAGCGGTTCCCGGGGAGTCGGGCGCTGTGCGGGGCGAAGTGGAATCCGGAGTGAAGAACTTTGGTGGAACGAAGAGACTTTCTTCGTTGTACATATTTTGCTATGACGAGTTCCTGTCATTTCATAGACTAGTGTTTGAACGGCCGCGAGTGGCGCAATGAGACAGAAAATTACATTTACAACAAGAGGATGAATCCCTTCGCGCGTACAACTACACAGTAACTTTTCTATACGGCCGTTGCACCCATATTGGAGTGATACCTACGACCAAGGAAAATGCTCCAGTATGGTTGTCAAGTTTCTCGCAGATACATCGTGCACTAATGGATCAGAACTCTCCAGTGGAAAAAAGAAGCCAGCAACAGAAATTATAGATAGACCTGAGATCTGGACATACATGCCTCTTGACAATTCAATATTTCAAGCAAGTTGCTAATTGGCCCACCGCTGAATGCTTTTTTGCGTCGCCTATGAGCCTACCGGTCACAATACGGTCTCAACTCTCCACTCTTCCCTTGGTCGAATTATCGCCACCTGGTATGTCACTACCATTTAATTCTTCTCCAGCCCAGCATTCATCAGATTTCCTTAGACAGTCTTTGACAAATTCTTTATCGCCGACAGGTCTGAGGTCAATATGAGAGGCAGACAAATCAGACAGAAAATGAAGACGTAAAGCTAGCAAAAGTATAAAAGTATATGCGGTAAAGGTGTACGCAGCCGGCGGATGCATAAAAACTATCTGTTTCGAACCACACATTGAAAGAAAACTTGAACATCCAAAATACGATGTTTACGTAGATATGAAATCTAAACGTTTTCAAGGCAGCCTTATTATTTATTTTATGTCCCAATCGGCCTCTTCCCATTCTCACTCGCCGCCTTCATATTCGCCTCGATTGCCCTCTGATATTTCCATTTTGTGATGTGAAATGTTTCCTTCGTTCGTCTGGGCCAGGGAAGACCTGAATGGCGGATACCATATTGTTGTCTGAGGCTATCCAGCCAGCTTTGATATTCGACTTCGGCCTTCCCAACAAAAACCTTTTTGAACCCAATCGCCCGGACCTCAGCGCGCTTTCGTCTGGGAATGGACAGAAATCCATGATGTCTCCAACAAGTGTCGTGCTTGATGACATTCTTCTGAAGATGCTCGTGACAACCTCTTTCGAACTTGACATGAGGGCAGTCTCTGCAAATGTACAGGTCTTTCTCCAATTTCGTCGATCCGGCCCATGTCCATCCGCATTGACCGGCACATGTAATGGAGAGCCCCTCTGCCCGATCCGGATCAGGTGCGTTCCTGGCTTGGTCTAACGTAGACTGTAAACGCCTTTTCTCCCCTACGCTTCATACGCTGTAGGGCCGCTAAGGAGATTTCTTGGATATCGATAGTACTTTTCTTTTCCTCATCGTTCCGGCTCTGGTCGTGCTCGGGCTTCTTGCTCTGGCTGTTACGGCACAGCCTTTAAAGACGCAGAAAGGTGAGGGGCTCACGAAGGAACCCCGCAAGAAAAAACATCACCACGTGATTAGTGCACGTGATGATCTGCCCAAAACCCACATGTCGCCCTCACGAGCCGGGCGACATAAAGCAACCGTCGCCCATTGTAGCCCGGCCACAGGGAGCAACACCAGATTGTCATAGCTTTCCTACAGTATATAAGCACACTCACTTAGCTAGAAACTTGACCCTTCGTGGTCAACTTCAATAATCAATCCGCACCATTGATTAGTAACACGGCCTTCGCACGTAGTGCTCTGTCACGTGTGTTCGTCACTTCGTTCTCTCACACCCTCCCTTGTACCCACTCAAGGTAAACCCTCACACGGCTTACCACCCTCTTTGGTGTTTGATCCTTAGAGGTAGAGGCCCGCCGTTACACTGGCGTGTTGACTCTGGCTCATCGTTTCGGCTTCTTTGCTCGGGTACGTCCACCCTGTTTGTCCTTTTTGCGGTAGCAAGGTGTCTTTCGCATAGTTCGTCCGGGAAGGTGATTGTTCCCTTTCTCCAGTTGATGTATGGTGCATGCGTCTTCAACCATGGCATCCCAAGGATAATGTCATGTCCTGGGATAGACATAAAGTCTAGGTTGATGTGTTCTTTGTGGTTGCCAAGCGACATGGGCGAATTTCCGGTTTCGATTCTGACCCATCCGTTGCCGTAGGTGGAGGGTGATCCATCCACTGTACTAAGTTCGTACGGTTGGTCTTTCGCTTGGTGCCGGAGGCCGGGTTTAATGGCGAATGGCGGGTGAATAAAGTTACCCTGCGCGCCACTGTCGATCATGGCATTTGCCCTTTTCCCGCAGAAAGTGACTTCTACGTGGAATAATTGGTGAAGATCTGATCCTGTGGGTATTGGTCCGTTCGATGTGCGTGATACCTGGTTGAGGGACCTGGCTAACGGCCCCTCCTGGGTGTAACGGCGGGCCTCTGCCTCTAAGGATCCAAACACCAAAGAGGGCGGTAAGCCGTGTAGGGTTTACCTTGAGTGGGTACAAGGTAGGGGTTGAGAACAAGTATAGACGAATACACGTGACTGAGCACTGCGTGCGAAGGCCGTGTTACTAATCAATGGTGTAGATTGATTATTGAAGTTGATGATGATGATGATGATGATGATGATGATTCATACACCCGTCGGCCTCAGAAGACCATAGGGACAAGTAACGCTAATCGACGCTAATCTACATTAGGATCCCGGTTCATTCAAAGCCCAGCACGCTGAATGCAAAGAAACCATTCCTCCCTCTTGTTCGACAATTTGAAGATAGGCTAACAAAAGCACAAACAGATAATACTTAAACAAAACGCAAGGAAAAACGAAGGAAATATAAAAATAGAGCTACCTTCCATGTACCCCTCATGCCATCCCCTTCGAGACCACTTCCCGAGTGCTGTCAGTCCCTGTAGCGGCGTGACGGCTGGCTGGAGAAGGAGTTAATTTGCCTTAAGAAGGATTAAGCTCTCAGTCTTTGGTTGCGATCAGTCTTCCCGTGGCCAGAGCAAATGCCGCCGTTGCTTTGACTGCGCGCATGTCTGCCCGCCACTTCTCCGGTGGGCCATCCCCATACCTACCATCGGGCCTTTTAGTGCCCGACCATCCGCCTAGCATGAACGCGAGATCTCCGAATCTACTTCCCAGGTCGATTTGCAGTTTAATCCGGAGATCCATCCAGCGTGGGCATTCCAGTAGGAAGTGCCTCACGGTTTCCCTCTCGGCTCCGCACCCGCACGTAGGTGCATCTACTCGTTTGATTTTGTATAATGGCTCATTCAGGCTCGCTTTCGACGTCCTTAGCTGCGTAATTGCCCCTGCTTCTTTGCAGTTTAGCTGGTCATAGAGCTTCTTGGTGTGAAAGTGCGCCAACGCGCGGTCAAGCTTGCGGATGGACATGCCGACCTTGGATGCTTCGAACGTCTTCCTCCACTGTCTCGAGGTGATTTCCTTGCACCGGGCCATGGTTGACGACCGTAGCAGTCTGCTTAGAGGAGGCTCCTGGTTGCTCTCTGTAGCTTGCAGTGCCAAGCTGTGCGCCTTCTCATTACCTGCTATCCCTTCATGCGCTGGCACCCATCTAAACTCGACGGGTGGCCCCCTATTGCATCTGATCTGGTCCAATAAGCGGAGGATGCTTCCGATAATCTCTTGACGTGGCCCCTGTCGTGGCCTACGGAGGAGACGAAGGGCAGTCTTGCTATCGCTGTAGATGGCGTGTTTTACCTCAGCTGCTTCGGGGTATTCAGTCACCATCGCGGTCGACCACGTCCCTTGTATCAGCTCTACAGCCTGTTGCATTGCCTAGAGCTCTGCAACAGGGGTGTCTACTACCTCAGACTTGCCGACTACAGATGAGTGAGCAATGATGGTCGCGCCCTTGCTGTCTGCGCAAGCGATGCCGATACCAGCCTTACCGTTCCTTTGCGCGCTACCCGTAAAGATGGCGACCTCTGACTGTGGTGGGGAGCTGGCTCGGAGCTTTGCCACTTCTAGAGACTCGATCTGGACGACTGGCCTGCCGGCCCACGGCATTCTCACAAACGGGCGGATCGTTTCGAGGCGCCCGACGTCGATATCTCTGGCCATCATCATTATCCGCTGCAGCGGGGACACG
The DNA here is from genome assembly GCA_029906385.1 of Neofusicoccum laricinum. NCBI lineage: Eukaryota > Fungi > Ascomycota > Dothideomycetes > Botryosphaeriales > Botryosphaeriaceae > Neofusicoccum > Neofusicoccum laricinum. Next base: position 525,001 of record CP123716.1, on the reverse strand, counting down.
AACCTTTTGTTGGCCGGGTCGATGGCACGCTTCAGCTTCCAGGACGGGTGTTTCTGGGGCAGCGTGTGGCAGTTGACCCAGAATCGAAGCAGTTGTTGGTCGAGGCGGATCTTGGCAGGTAGTATCGCTGCTTCGGCTTCGAGGATGGGCAGCGCGACCGTCCTAAATGCTCCGGTGATTGCTCTACCCGCAATTCTCTGCACTGTCTCGAGCGATTTTAGCAGTGGTGCAGTCATGACCGGCGCCCACACTGGAGCCGCATAATCTACCGCCGGGGCTACTGTGGCCAAGAAGAGCTGGCGCACGCTGCTCGGCCAGAGGCCCTGTAGTCGCTTCAGCGCCAGGGCTGCCTGGACACCCCTCTTTGTAATCCTCCCCGCGTGAGCCTTGAAACGAAGTTCCTGGTCGAAGACGACGCCTAGAATCTTTGCTTCTGCCTTTGGGTGCACCTCTCTTCCCTTGACCACTATCGGCTCATCAGACCGTCTTTGCTCGTTCCGCGTGAAGTGTATGAGCGTTGTCTTTCCGGCTTCAAACGTCGCGCCGCTCGTCGCTTCCCACTCTTCGGCTCGAGCCACCACCGTTCTTTGGAGCTTTGCTACGTTCTCGCTTGCAGACGATCCCGTCACCCAGGCGCTATAGTTATCAATAAACGTAATAGCTCCTTTACTCCTATTGGTTACGGACTGCACCAGGTCGGCGTTGAAGAAAAGGAATAGCATCGGTGAGAGAGGCGACCCCTGCGGAAGCCCTGCCTGCGGCAGGTCTATGACCCTAGATGTCTCGCCGTTTACCACCACAGAGGCGCTCCTGTTGGAGCAGAATGCTTCCACCCACTTGACTAGCACTTCCGGGATCCTTCTTTGTCTGAGTCGCCGGAGGAGCACGTCGCGGGAGACGCCGTTGTAGGCACCCTTGACGTCGAACGACAGGAGCGAGAGAACCTTGCCTTCCCGCCACGCGTCGTAGATGCGCTGCTGCAGGACCGTTAGTGCCTGTACCGTAGACCGTTGCTTTCTGCCGCCAAAGTGGTTCTTAGGTAGTAGAGAGTGCTCCTCTACCAGAGCAGAGATCCTCTCTGCCACCACCAATTCCAACGCCTTCCCCAGCGTCGAGAGCAGCGAGATTGGCCTGTATCCTTGCGGCACTTCCGCCGACCTTCCTGTCTTGCGCAGCGGAATAATCTTCGCGATGCTCTAACGGCTGGGTAAGCGGCCTTATAGTAACGATTCGTTGAACAGCTGAAAGACGTGTTTGCCAATCACTGGCCACAGCTCGCGCCACACAACCGCAGGAATTCCATCTGCTCCCGGTGCTTTAAATAGGCTGGCCCGGAAGATGGCCTCTTTTACTTCTTCTATTATCAGCGGTGCGTGTTCTATCTGCTCACCGAGGCTCTGAGTCGCCTCAATCTGAGTACTCTGTATTTCAGGGAGCTCCGGGAAGAAGTCCCTGATTAGCGTCTCCGAGATCTCCTCGCAGGATTCCGCGTAGCCGTCCTGGTGTTTGAGGCGTGTGATCCGGGCGAGGCCGCTGCTTCCTGAATCGGTGAGATACTTGGCCGCTTTCCAGATATTAGTCGGCTCTGTGAGAAAGTCCTTCCAGTATCTCCGCCGCTGGCGCCTCATTGTGTCGTGGAATCTCTTCGCCGCTTCCCTTGCCTGTGCTTCTAAACAGATATCCGGCTCTCCCTACCTTCGCCGTCCTCTCGCTTGGTTTCTAAAGAACGTAAACGCCCTCCGCAGCTGACTGAGGTCCGCCGTCCACCACTTCTTCACGTACGGTGACGGTCTCGCTTTGGGGATGTAGCGCTGGATGGCTGCCGATACTGTTTCAGAGAGGTAGTTGGCGAGGTCTTCGATGTCTTGGAAATCTGGAGGTGGCTCTTCGCCGAGCTGCTTTCTCACCTCGCTTCTAACGGCTTCCCAGTTGGCGCTGCGGAACGTGTATTGCGATTCTAGTTCCTGATGGGGCACGTCTGTCTCAAAATGGGCCTCGATGGCCAGATGGTCATGCCCGTATGCCGTGCTGGTAGGTCCACAACCGCTCATCTCTTCCGTCAGTCGGGGCGACGCCAGGACGAGATCGATTGTAGACCTCTGTCCGGCCGATTCATACGTGACCGTGCCTCTAGGAAGCAAGCTCTGCAGGTGAAAGTCCTCCATAAAGTCGATTATCAGCGCACCTTCCCCGTTGCGCCGCGAGCTGTATACCTGATCACCTCCCCACAGTTGGTCGTGTCTGTTAAAGTCACCGCAGATGAGGAGCTCCAGCGCCCTATTGGTCTGGCTTCCTGCTTGTGTGATCGCTGCTCGCAGGTGCTCGAGCGCGCTGGTGAGTTCCGGGTCGTCCACGCTTTCCTTGCTGGCGACGTACACGGCTGCTACGAACACGATCCGGTCCCGTAGCGTAACGCCTGCAGCTGTGATGTTGGCAGAGGGTACTGCTATCTGCCTGGCTTGTGTGTCCTTGCGGATCTAGAGCATTGAACGGATGGGATAACGACAGTGCCGCGGTGTCGACGGCAGTAGTTGCTTCCAATATAAATGAGTGACGGGTGCTGCTACGGTCTCGCCGCCAGGCTCGCGAAAGCAGCTTGGCTCCGAGATGAATATGATGCTAAAGTCGCTAAGGTCTTCGTCGTTTAGTAGGCTATACTGCGCTATTCCGCTCTTTCCTAGGTTCGCGTGAATCACTTTTAGCGGTCTATTCATTCCGCTGGCCGAGCATTTCGCGCAAGAGCTTGTCGTACTCCGGGCAGCCTCTATCGTCTGATCTATGCGGGCCGCCGCAAGCAGCGCACTTTACCGTCGTCGACGAGCAGCCGTCTTCTCGGTGGCCAATGCCCGCGCACTTTGTGCATCTTTCTTCCCCTCGGCAGCGGAACTGCAAGTGGTCGTAGCTCTGGCACTTAAAGCAGTGTCTTGGCCGTGGACGGTGCTCGAACACGTTGGTATACGCAGCCTCTCCGCCTACATCGATCACCCTCCTGGCGAGGAGTGCATCCGCCTCGCTCTTCTTGGCAAGATAGACCACCGCCGACCCGTAGAGGCGGCCGCTTGGCTTGCTTAGCCAGCGGACTTGTGCTACTTCGACGTCGTTCTCAGCGCCGATTATCTGGCCTGCATCGGCGCGCACTGTGGTGCGGTCATCGTTTAGAACTGCCAACTTGTTGACGTTGTCTACTTTGACTGGGTGCCACTGCCGGCCCCGAATCCTCGCTCCCCGGAAGGCCGTCTCCAGCCATCCGAGGTTCGACCTGACGAGCTCTTCGTCCTCTTCCGTCCGGAAGAAAGCGCGCACCTTGGCCGCATCGCTCGGGTTCTTCGTGATCCCACAGCACTTGACCCCCTTTGTGGCCTCCTGACTCTCCAGCGCCGTCTGCAGACGCGCGCGGATATCCCCCGCGCTCGCGTTATCGACGTTGGCATTCGTGAGATCGAGCTCAATCGCGGGTGGCATCGTTCGAGTCGTAGATGCGGTCGTATGGTTCGCGCGTACTGGGACAGCGGCAGTAGACGACGGACTGCTGTTCGCAGGTGTCGGCGGTCCTCCTCGAAGCACGTTTGCATACGTGGCGTTGATCTGGGACTGTGAGCTTAGATTCCTGCGCGTCGACTCTACCAGCGCGGTAATCTGCTTCTCCATCTTCCCTATACGCTCTTCCATCTTGGCCTGCGTTTCCTCAGACGTCTCGAGCACGCTGCGTAGGCGCCTGATCTCGTCTTCGTTCCTGGCTACCTGCTCCGCGAGCTCTTCGTTGCGCTCGGTAAGCCGGTCATTCTGCGTGACGATAACATTAAGCAGGCCAATCACGTCGTCCAGAGTCGAGTCGCTCGGCAGGTCGGATGCGGATGTCGCGCGAGCCCTGCGCTGTTTCGTTGGTTTGCCGGTGTGGAGGGCGCGATAGTCGGTTTGTTGAGCCCCTCGACGCGTAGCGCGACGCGACGCGCCGACGGTAGTGTAACCGCCCCTATCATCTTCATCCGCCGACATTCTTGGTCTAAGCGATGGGTTCGAGGTCCCTGAGGCATGCGGGATTAAAGGGATCAATTCCTTGGCATCACGGGATGCACGTGACTCATGGTGGGTCTTTATAGCGCGTGTCTACGCCCCGCTTGCTTCCTTTCCTACCCTATCCCGACTCTGTAAAGGCTGTGCCGTAACACCATTGCCCACTTTCCACGGGAATTTTGGCGAAGGCCCCTCCGCGGTGAACAATCATCAAGACCAAATCAGGACGCAAAACCCTCAATACGGACATCACGATGTATCTGATCACCAATGCGTTGGAGCTCAGTTTGGTATGCCAGATGCAGGCGGGCCCTCATCTCTCACACATTTTTCAGGTTGGCGCAAATAGTGAACTATCAAATCTTAGGAAGTCATGATGCTGTCAATCCAGGCTGCGGGTCATTCCCCCCCGAAAAAAAAAGAAAAAGAAAAAAAGTCCTTTCTTTCGTCTTATTAGTCAGCTGTTCCATCACAGACCATACATCTCAGCTTCGCTTCGGCAAGCCCAGTACAAAGTAAACGTCCAATCTCTCTTCACCTCTAGTTGCATTCGAGCATCAAGTACAGTTATTCCTCCTTATTACTTATATTTCTGCATATGAATTCCCAAGGCTGTACCGCTTACACAAAATGGCCGGTGATTTCTGGCCCCAGATTGGGCTCAACGGATTTGACATGCGCGGCGCCCGTCTCCAGGATTTATGTCGACCGAAATATCTCACGAGAACGTTTTTAGGAGATAGTCAATAGCTGGAAAAATCTGGTGCGCTGTCTCACTGATATTTGAGGCTCTACAGAACCTGCAGGATCCAATCGCTTGCATTTACCCGCTTGCTCTTGACCTACTGATTCATTAAATGCATTAGCAAGGGTATCCGGGCCCATACCAAAGCGGTGGAATGACGCCCTGAAAGAGAAGAGCCGGCAGAGGGCGACGGGCTGGACCAGGAACAGGAAAATATGCTGAGGTGCAAGAAAAGGTCAGGGAGAGATGACTCGGAGGAAGTCAGATGGCAGCAAGTTTTCCAGATATACTTCCCGGAGGTTCCCGAGGATAACGCATCTTCACCATGTAAGTTCGAACTTCCTGAGTGGATCCAAGAAGATGGCATAAGTCTGATGAGAATGTGTCCAGGCTGTGATCAGCAACATTCTCCGGTCTCGCAGCAGGCTGAGCATTTTGAGCAGTTTCAGCGTGAAAGATCACCACGATTAGTACGCCAAGAACTTGATCAGGCTGTGATGACGGCGTCCCAACTTGCGCAAATGGAGGAGAGCTGAAGAAGGCAACTTATTGATATCGTACGGACATGCCAGGATCTGGTCTGTGAGCAGTACCGGACCATGATGGACCACACCACGGGAGATCAGGATGAGACATCAAGGTTACAACCGCCAATCGAACCTCCATCGTGCGAAATTGCCGATGGTGAGCAGAATGGAGTCCCGAATCTGACAGCCTCAACCAACAGTCAGGTGGATCTTCTCTCCATCCGCGGTGCAGGTCCGACGGCTTTATTCTCAACACCACTAATCGCTCATGAAGAATCTTTTGACGGACTCTTCGCTCCGACTTCGGCATCTTCTTGACACCCATTTCCTGAAAGTGACTCCACCTACGGGTCTGGAATGAACCATTTGAACTACATGGACGAAAATCTTGGCACAAGGAATTACCGTCCGCCATACCACGGCTACAACACCGAGTGAATCGATTTCACCCCAAGGCGCGGGCAAAGGATCGTCTAGCGCTGGAAATCCGCCAACGAGGCTTAAAGGTGACCCCGACGGCCCCGGAGAACACCATGACTTCACTGAACAGGGAGCTTGGCCTCCGAGGATGGCGCCGTTCCCATACTGCCGGAACGACTGAGACGCAGCCTATCGCTCCAGTATCCTTGCCGGTCAGCTGTCTCGAAGCGGGATCAGAACGTGCAGCGTCGACAGGGAGTGATCGTCGGAATCTTCTCCGGTCAACGGAGGGACCATCAATTGAAAAGGCACTGTGGGACGGCCTCTCCGCAGGCTCAACCCCGCGGCCCTCAACCTCAAGGTCATAACCTTTCCGGGCGTCAAATGTTGTCACGTACGACCACAGGTCGCAGAATATAGGGCTTCCCGTCCGCTCAGCCGTACTCAAGCTGCGAACCGACCGATTAGTACTCAAGTGGGTGACCATTGGGGAATCCCGGCTGTTGTACGTTTTGCCTTCTCTTTTGCGGTTCCTTTCTTTTTGCGTTGCGGGTCCGTGGCACCGTGGGTCCGGCGTTCCGACGGAAGCAACCGTTTTACAGTAGCGAGCGACATCGGGCCGCCGCGTGCGGATCTGGGCAGCCGCGGTATTTCCGGGAAGAAGGCGCAGCGGACTCGAGCTGAGAGTCATCCTTTTCCTCCTCGAACGGCTACAGTTTAGTGTACTTATGTGTAGCGCCATACCTAGCGCCGTACGTAGCGCTTACTTGGACATATGCCCATTTTGGCGATGAGCGATCACGCGGGGGTGGGTACTCTGCCCGCTGAGCCCACTCCGACGTCTATGAAGGAATGAGCGGAGACTTGTTTAGTAAACTGCGCCACAGAAGCCTGTGCCATTATTCAACCTCAGGTGATGTCCCTCCCTTCCTTCATGTTTTTTGCTTCTGTGAGTCCCTGGAATTTTCAGCTCGGACCATCGTCCTCTTTATAGAGGTAATACCCGCACCTTGACCCCGTTGTTTTGAAGCGCCACAATGTGGGTCGCCAAGTGGGCCTGTTTTACCGTAAGATTGCGTACTACATGAGTAGATCAGTGATCGTGCTCAGAGCGAAGCTTTGCGATTGAGCTCGTATCTTTCGGGTCATTAAGTCGGCATCGAGGCTGAGCGCTACGTGCTGCTGGTGGCGTTTATGTGGTGTACGAGCTATTTTAGTCGGTGTCTGTGCGCTGGTCTTGGGTTTGCAGAGGTTGTTGCCGTGCGTGTGAATATCAGGCGACTGAGGTGCGCTCCCATCTTGGCTGGCTGAAAGTTGAGAACTAGTAGAGATTTGTGGCGGCCAGGCCTTGCTTGGAATGAGCTCATGGAGTACAGGAATGTAGCTTGGTGCGAAGGTCGAGTGCAAGTCTTTGATTGAGTAGTTGTTGAAATTTTTATAATTTAGAAACCAGAACTTATTAGGTTATTTGACCAAGTACCGCTGCTCCTCTAGTCTATTTAAAGCAATCTCATCAGTCGTAGACGCTAACTTCTTCGACGTCAGTGACGTGTGGATATCGCGGACAAGTGGCCGCAAGATGGGAATGCATTGCACGATGATTGTGCCTGTGACTTCTGACGAGTACCAGATGTTCGAGTGAGCGTTGCGCCAAAAGTACCATTCGTCTTTCTCGTTCCCATCTTCCTTCCAGCCGGTCCTGATGGCTGATACGACCGCGACGACCATGCCCTGTTCGAGACATCGAATTAGCTATCTTCTTTTTACTGGAGTGTAAAATGGCGAGAAAAAGCGTACCAGACTCATGGTGAGGCAGAGTCCAACCTTTTCCACCCTCCGCATATCTAAATTCCACGTGATGAACCATGGGAACACTGCAAGCATAAAATCCATGATAATGTTGTACACTGGTAAAAATCAGCCAATGAACGAGGAGTCACAAGTCCCAGCATCGACTCACCGTTTCCGCCCACCTTGAACCTTTCGCGAAAGGTCCAGCCAATGCAAAAGTTGAGTCGATACCAATTTTGGTAACTGGCCTTGCCGCAGACCTTGGCCCACTGGAAGATGACCTTGATCACCATGTAGAGATTCATGCTTCCCATGCAGAACCAGAGGATCCACTGCTGGTAGCCCTTGGTCAGCTTGAGCAGAGTCACTGCGAATGCCGTCTTGGTCCAGGCCTGGTTTATCAAAGTGCCGCATGAGGTTATGTTGATGAGTATGTGCATGCGGTCGTCCCACTTGTCGGCCACATAGCCGGTGGCATATTCTATAGAGATAAGGATGTCGTTGGCCGTGAGGAGCAGCTGCAGGATGGTCAGAGCGTGCACGCATTGCAGCAGCGAGAAGACATGCTCACCCAAGCGGCAAGGAGAATGTAATCATCGTACCACAGGCCATGGCGCCGGGTGATCTTGGTCCAGACGCGGGCGGCGAGAAAGGCGGTTGCGCCAGCGTAGAGCGTCCATATGCCGGCGTTCAGCTCGCCCTCGGGGTTGACGTAGCCGTGGTGGGAGTCGTCGTGGTTCCTCCGGAGGATCATCATCACATGCCGGGCGAAGACGATCGACTTGCGAACGAAACGAAACAACCCACGGCGAGGGATTCGGAAAAGGTGGCCAGCAGCGCTTAGAAGGGAAGAGTCGGAAGAGCACCAAAAGGCCTGGCCAGGCGGGGGGCCGGTGGCTTTCAAAAAGGCGTCCTGAGACGACAAAAGACATTGCCGCCAATCAGTCGATTCCAGACCGGGTCTCGGGGAACACGAAATGACGCCTCCTGGAAACGAATCGGCGGCCGGGCCTTGTCGCACCAGCGCTGCGTGCCCGAGGATAGGTCTGAAACATGGGGAGATTGCTTGGCATGCACGGCATGCTAGCAGAATTCGGAGATGTTTGTCGAACCTGCAAGGTTTCCGATGAGCCGTTGACGCGCGTTGGGTGCCGTCCCAGCACCGGAACCGACAACGGGCCCGGGCGACCTTGTAAGGCCCTCTAGTCCGGGCCGCAGGGCCTGGGGCCTGCGCGCCCGTGCGAGTCGCGGAACCTCGCTTACACGCCTACAAAACCACCGCTGAGGCGCGCCGGGCGTCGTCTGTCTAATTATCGATCCCTGGGCTGCGCCAGCCTCGACGCCCTGGTCGTGTCTTGCCTTACACGTGGCGCCGACGACTGCCGTACGAGGCAATATAAATTCTATGAGATTTAAGATAAAAAGTAGAGACCCCGCCGTGTGCGTGTATAGGTGGAATTTCTGGAATATTAATGAACATGGGTCGTCCATGGCTTCCCGTCATGATATCATAACGGCTGGCAGTGCCCGGGAAAGTAGGCGGATTCTGATCCTGGTTGGTCGGAAGAGGCAAAGGACGCTCCCGCCGACCTGGTCCGTATGCATGGTGGCCGATGGAAGCTTCACCTGACCTGTCCGAGGCCCGCTGTTGCTGCTAATACGCACGTACGGTCTTTAGCCGGGGTCGCTCTTTGGGCTTTGCCCTTGTGCTCCTTGGGAAGGTGCAGAGAGAGATGCTTCCCCGCGCTACACGCCGCTCGTCCGGGGAGGTGCCATTCGCCTCATTATTAATTTACTGCAACGTGGTCGGTGGGGCAATGTTCCAATTGGTGGACTCACTATAGAGAATGAGGGGAAAGAAGCGTCGAAGTAGTGGATGACAAGTCTCGTGCTTTGCTGACGAAAAATTGGTTGTCCGCCGATCTCCCGCCCTACCCAATCGGCGGGTATGGCGTCAACCCCTGGCACGTGCCGCTTCCTGAACGTCGCGTCAGTGTGTGCGTATAACAGAAGATAGTACATTCACGTTGGGGTATGTGAGAGAGAGAAGCGGAGGCATGGTCGCCGGTGGGGGATGGCAACCTCTAATGGTTGATTTTTGCCGCGGTCTGCACAACTTCGGCTCAGGGACGGAGAAGAAAATCAACCTGGTTTAACCTGTTCTCTTGCCGACTGGGAACCCCGACAGTCAGCTGCAGTGCCTTCAGCCACCACATCCACTCCATCTTGGCCACCGGCAACCCGTTCCTCCGAACTCACAGCTTGCTTGGCGGAGTCACTCCCTGAGACCACCACTGCCACCTCTGAGCATCCTGAAACCCCACCCGTTTTCTCCTCATACTCTTCTCTTTCATCGTTTTCCCTCCCACATTCGCCGCTCGTTGACTGCTCCGCCTCCTCGACCGGCAGCTTCTCGACCTCCGGCCCTGGCTAAATTTTCAGCCGCGGATGCTCTGGGTTCTCAACATCAAGCACAGCCAGCCGCTCTCGCCCACCCTGCCGCAATGGGCACAGGAGCAAGGCATCCACTCCATCCGCCGATGCCGGACTCCTTGTGTGCGAGGCGCTGCAGCTTTGGTGTTTCGTTGATGGCCCACCCAAGGTGCCCGAACGTGTTGAGGCAGTAACAGCGCTGGACCCAGGAGACAAAGGTCCCCAGAGTATAGGAGATGAAAGTAATGACGGCGGCAAGGGAGAGGATGAGGGCAGGAAGGAAGACTGAGAAGTTAAAGTGGGCGTTGGAGTATGCTTTCTGTGAACGAAGGATGAGTTGTGCAGAAACTCGGCATCCAGCTGTCATTGGTTGTCCGGGAGCAGCCTTTCAACATTGTTCACCAGTAAATAGCTATATTATAAGCCCGAGTCCAGGAATGCTGAAGCAGTGTCCCATATGTCGCCAATAGGCAATCTGCTGATCTAGTCGAAAATCGTCTTTTGGTTCTCACAGTGCTACAAAAACTGTGCCGATGCAGCGCGTTCCTGTCATCCGGAGAGCCGTGAGCACCAAGATTTGTTGGAGAGCTTCGGATTACAGTACTGCCGTTCGATTCTACAAGCCAGTGGAGATGCAGGTTCATCTGCATGATCAGGGAAAGATGACTCACCATCCCAGACCCAGTACAGTCACTTGGCCCATGTGGCGATGCGCTGAGTACCACAGATCATCGACTTCTGATGAGAAGAGAACCCAATTCGAGGACGGAAAAGTTATGGCTATATCGGCTTCATAGCTTGCGAGCTCCGGGACAGGTTTCAATGCCGAGAATTTCCATCGATAGTTTCGTTGGAACCGCTGCAGTCATAACCTCTTTTACTCTGTCAATAGAAATCTCAGCACAAAAAGCTGATAATCACCGTAAAATAATGTCGCATGCGAAGTTTGCGAAGATATTTAACCTATCGAGTATCGACAGCGTGGCTGGCATCGAAATCAGATGGACCGTTCCTCTGGCGGATCATCTGCGCCTGGCCGATGATAAGCCTCTCCTTGTCTTGCACTTCGCGTTGTCTAAAAAGGAGAGTCATCGATGCGAATACGCACGCCAAATCAGTAACCGAGGTGGGCAAAAATTTCCTGCTGGACTCGTCGCTGAGACATTCAGAGCAGAGGTGTTTTCTACTTCTGCTAAAATAGACATAAACATATGACGGTAATTTCGCAAGGAGCGATTGGCAATCAAACTTAACAGCACTTCCGCAAAATCTTAGATCAACAGCTTTCGATTTTGGCGGGATATACTTGCCATATTGGAGCATGTATACAGTAAAGTGGAGGCGAACACTATTTCTATTCGTAGTTGGCTCAGCGCAAGGCACCGCAGTGGCGTACAGTACATTCTGGACGGCAATCACCGTCCTATTCCTCGCTTTATCCTTTACTTTTGCTAACCAATAGAAGGAAGAACCCAGGTGTATAAGGCGTCCTACCCGCCAAGAGGATGATCGAGGAACCACTTCGGCAGGCGATTTACTCGGGCAAGGCCGCCGACTTGGCGGCTTGGGACAAGAGCGGGAAGTTACGTTAACTGTGCTTCGCTACTCCCATTGTGCCACTTCTGTTGCACCTCGAGAACATCATATTTCCTATCCGACTTCCTCGATCGACGCTGCTTGTGGAGGAGGTTGTGTGTCATCCCCGTTCCGGAGAGGGGCTTGGGTCCATCAGCGGGGCTGGAGACTGATAATCAAGAACATCAGCAAAAAAGAATGCCCCGCAATGCCTCCAGACCCGGAATAAGGCCCTTCCGCTGCCATGACGTTGAGGCACGTGTATGCCCTCGGCTCCGAGGCAACCGTTGTCAGAGCCTCGTGGGACCTGACGCGGCTCCCCCAACGGGACCACGTTGCTGACCCTGCACCACGCGCTCGGGCTTCCACAGCTGCAAACCCACGCAGGGAAAAAAGAGACCCGTGCACTTCATCGCACTGCCGTCCAAAAAGCAAAAACATTCAACAGCTGGGATTCCCCAATAGTCACCCACTTGAGTACTAATCGGCCGGTCCGAAGCTTAAGTACGGCTGAGCGGACGGGAAGCCCTGTAGTCTTCGGCCTGTGGTCGTATGTGACATATGATATGCACGTTTTTGATTATAATGTGTATTGCAAATCTGACGCGATTTCAGCGCGGCAAGTCTGTTCGCGACATGCGGACAGTTGAATCCCAGCCCCCAATTTCCCCATGACTTGGCATCCATGTAACTGTCGTCGCACGCGGCATTTGGTCGCATTCAGGATGGCGGCATGATTCGTACCGCATCATCACGGGCACGATCTACCGTCCCAAGCGGATGAATCACCATTCCCACCAGGCTTGGAGGTCTCATCGCCCCTCGCGGAGGACCAACCTGCAACCTATTTGCATTGCCCTACTACGCGCAGTAACTGAAAATAGGATGTCGCGGGATTTTACCTTTTCTAGAAGAGAAGTGCTCATGGGTTGCCTGTTGGTAGGCGCGCATTGGCGGATAGTCAGGGCTTGTTATGCCCTATGCGTGCTTCCACTTGCATGCAAGGACGCATGATAGTGGTGTATGACTACAGACCTTAGCTGGTGGCCAGTTTTAGGCCATGTAGCCCAACTGTGGCTTCACTGATTGGTGATACAAAATGGCTTGGCGTGTAGCGATGTGCCCCGAACCTACATGGCGCGGCACTAACAACGTTCACCCATTCTTGTACTTAGATATGGCAATGGGTTCTACTCTTTCGGAGATTTTGATTCATTTCAGGCCGTACATGCCTTATCTTGGGCCAATCAGCTGGTGTGGGGGACAGATGGATATTGGACAGGTGGATCAAAGGATCCTACCCATGTCTGAGACCCTGAAGAGTATTCTTGTTCTGTGAACACGCGTTCAAAGGATTCTAGAATAAAATCTTATGTCAGAGCACAGCATATGAATTTAGATAACTTGCAATGATCTACGGCGAAAACGAAGCATTAATTGTACCTACATTATCGAGTCTTCACCTAAAGGAAACCACGAATTTCAAGCTCCATGCGCTTTCCATCATCAGTGCAGTACTCTTCGTATATCACTGTTCTCGATATTTTGACTATGGGCTCGTTAGACACTAGCTCAGTAGTTGCAATGAGGGGTGATGGTGAATACAACTGCAACTCAGATTTTCAACGACGGTCCCTTGTAATGGGCATGGAGTATGTTAAAGATCTGCCACAATGTAAGCCTCACCACTTTGTATGCTCCCTGCTTTGTGTACTGGTGTCTAACAGCACCTGAAAGTGTCCGCGGAGAACCGTTGATCACCACCTGCGACTACGGCTGTTCCCAAGGACTGAACTCGCCAGAGACTCCACGCTCATTCTTGAATCAAGGCTAACCATAGAAGCGCCATCTGGATTCAAACTATCCTCTCAAAGAAATCAAGAAACATGAATGCTCGGACCATCCTGCAAGATACTCCCTGGAACGACTGGAATTCCGTTTCCCAAACCTTCCGCACCCACTTTGTCGCCCTGTCCGCCAAAAGCCCCCACACCATCTTTCCGGAAATGGCACCTGGCAGCTTCTTCGAGCAATGTCTTCCGGATTCTTCCGTAGACATCAGAACGGCATGGAGATCCGCCCACTGGCTTTCCCGACACCCAAAAACTATGCCAACAAGCGCGAGCCCGGGGGAGGTTCTTTCGAAATTCTGCCGCCACGACTTCGAGGGCGCGAATTCCGATCTCGTGCACTTCTTGAAGTGTCGTGCCCGAGAGACGCGCCGAAACGGCATTTTCGCGGCCTGTCTGCTGGCGCACTACTCGGATGAGACGGATAAGTCTACGAAAAGCCAGGCGGGATTGAAAATGGCATCGATCGTGGTGCATAACCAGCTCATTGAGGAAGGGAGGCTGCCGAGAGAGCTTGCTGGAGTCGTACTGCCTTGTCACGAGAGGTCTCGTGGGGAGATGGAGGCATCTTTCGATGAAGTGGAGGACGATGGGATGTGGAGGAACTGAAGGAAGATTATGTCGTGCATCCCGTATATGATCAGTTGGTGGTGGAACTGAAGGCCGGAGTGGGAGGAGAGACAGAAAAGGCCTTCAGGAGATATGCGCAGAAGGTTTCGACGTGGTGGATCGCAATAGTTGGTGGGATGCTGACGAAAATGGCAACGCCGGAGGAGACGGCGGAAGCAAAGACGATCGTTGATGAGTACACCGAGGGGGCGGCGCAGGTGTTTCTTGAGAGGTCCAAGGATGAGCCTGCTATGAACAAGTTCTGGTTTCTGCGGCTTCGAAGGAAGTAGACTGGAGATTACCCTTGTTGGAGCGCCATCCAAGAAAGAAATAGTGCTGAATCCTCTGTCATTGGCGGCTGTCTCCTGAACTTCAGTCTCAACTCTTCACTTGTTCGCAGAATAGAACTGATAATCACTCATTTCACTGGTGCATGCAATACCAGTCTCCAATCAATCAGACCTCCCAAGAAACTATCAATTTCCACAACTAGGCATTGGTGCTAACCGACCACTATGTTCCTAGCTTTCCTGATCTGCTAGATGAGATTGTGATGTGTTGGTAAGTTAACGGCGGCCCAAGACCGAGAAGGTGTGCGTTCCTGTCCGGATGACCGCACTATTATGCATCTTATGTTCTACCTCACTGGCCATTCTCGCTTGATTGCCATTATGCAATTGAAAGATCTCAGCCTTTCTCCTTGATGGGACATCTAAAGCCGCCATATAGCAGGGCTGATTTTCAGGGGCCGGCAATATACACAATCTCGAGTAAACAGACTGCGCACTGAAGGTCCCAGATTTAGCTTTCATTAAACATTGCTAGCACGACTATGGAGCCTTTTTCTCGGGGAACCATTAAATAACCCGATTTTGTTTCGATAAGTTCAGTGAGCAAGAAAAGCATCAAGAGCATGGCCATTCCGCAGCATGGTCAGCGGAGTCTCTTAAGCAATAGCTTGGGAAGCCTGCACACGAAGGCGATCCAGGCATACGAGACCGCCCGGCTGCATATAGCAGACGCCCCTGATGGGTGCAGTGCCGATGACAGTAGTGTTGGTAGCATCAAGCTCGACGGCCGAGTTCACAGAGATAGCTGTCGTACAAAGTCAGCGAAAATCCATATGTGTGCGAGTTGGGTTTCGTACATCTGTCAGGAACCACGGTGGTCTCAAACTGAACCTCGAGCTCGCCAGAACAGAACCTGTTCGGAGAGGCGCCCGCCTCGGTGATCGTCTTGGAGCAGCTGGTGTAACCGCCGTTGCTGTACTGGAAGGTGAAATCCTCGGTCGCATAGCCGGGGTCGACCTTGCTGGTGAAGTTGCTGTAGGTGACGTCCCAGTAGCCGTATTGACTCGCCTCGTCGGAGGAGCCTGTTTCGTCGAGGAGGCTGAGTTCGTTGACGTCGATCTCGGCCGAGGCGCTGCAGGTGGTGTCGCTGCAGTTCTGGTTGACGATCAGGCCGCCGCTAGCGCCAATCGTGACCGGGCGGCCGGTGAGTGTCGTGTTGTAGTCGATTTGGACGGCTGGGATTGCATTAGCCTCGGATGGCGGACAATCGCGGTCTGGAGACAGGAGCAAGAGGAATGGGCAAGAACAATGATCGGATACTCACACTGGCTTGCATTGCCCCAGTACAGGGCAAAGTCAGGTGTGTCGCACTCGGTTATGTACAAGACAGTCTTTGTCTTTGTTCCGATGGTGATGTTCGGGTTGGTGTAACGGCAGGCCTCTGCCTCTTGTTACGAACCTCCAATGACGCAGGCTTTATGGCCCCAAGGGCGAAAAGCCCGTACGGGAGAAAGGACCGTGTGGACTGCGGGTTCATAAGATTGGACACGAAGCAGAAACCCCCTACGGCAAGAAGGCCCACAGGGACGAAAGGACGGAAGCTGGAATCCCGGAGAAGACACAGGCAAGCGGGCGCGGAACAGGTAAACATGGCGACCGCTTCACACCGACGGATGTCGGAAACTAGGTGTAACGGCGGGCCTCTACCTCTAAGGATCCAAACACCAAAGAGGGTGGTAAGCCGTGCAGGGTTTACCTTGAGTGGGTACAAGGTAGGGGGTGAGAACAGTATAGACAAATACACGTGACTGAGCACTGCGTGCGAAGGCCGTGTTACTAATCAATGGTGTAGATTGATTATCGAAGTTGACCACGAAGGTCAAAGCTATCTAAGGAGTGTGGTTTATATACATGTAGGAGAGTGTCTACAATCTAATATTGATCTGTTTGATCTGTGTTGCCTCTTGGGCAGGAGCGTATGGATCAGACAGATCAATGTTGTCTTGATCTTATTAATAATAATAATAATAAATTCATTTCCTCCCGATATAGCTCCCTTGCGGGTCCATGCGGGGCTGGCTATCTGCGCTTATTTTACACGAGGGGGAAAACCTTATTCGCCAGGCAAAAACCCCTCCTCTCTTTTCAGGTTTGTCTTCCTCTACTTGTTCCGTTTTTCCTGCTTACCGGTAGTAGCTGCTGTGGCAGCCCTTCATTCGATTACTGGTATCACCTTCTCAGTTCTCAGTTCAGTTCTCCTCTCCGTTTTCCTAGTGGTCCTCCTGGTGGTCCTCCTGATGGTCCTCCCGGTGGTCCTCCTGGAGCATCTCCCTCGCCATACTAAACTGATTTAGTAGGCCCAGCTGGAGGAACCAGCTTGATGCGGCTCCAACGCCCTTCTTTGTGGACAGAAGTGTGTGGAAATCGGTGGTCCCTGCTTCTTGGAGCATTTGAGCTCTGTTCTGTTGGAAGTGATGGCAGAAGAGGAGGATATGCTTTGGGGTCTGTCTGTGCCAGCCACATGAGCAGGCTGGGCTGGGATGGCCAGGCACCTTGCGCCTGAAGAGGAAGTCTTCCAGGCCAATGTTTTCAGTGCGTAGTAGGGTGGTGATTGTGCTTTGTGGTTTGGATAGCCCATGGTGGAGGTGTCTGAGCTTTGGGTTCCATTGTGTATCTTGGGCAACTGGCTTGTTTCTCCTCGCCTGGCTTGTCTTGGCCATCCACCTTTCTTTCCAGATGTTTCTGATTGTTCTGCGGAGCCTGGTTCTTTCAGGGAGCTTTTGTGTGGTGGGAGGTCCTCTCTCTAGAAGAGTATTGGCCCTGCTTTGTAGTAGTGTTCCTCTAGCTAAGCTGGGCTTTCCCCTTGCATCTAGTACCGCTCTTGTGATGTCTTTGATGTCCTGACAGGTGTTTCTAGTCACTGTGGTTGTGGGTCCTTCTCTAGACCGGAGTGTATGGGTCAGAGTTAGCTCATCAAGGTGGAGTGAGAGGGGGGGAATCCCTGTCTCATGTTCTAAGACCTGTGTGTTGGTAGACTTGTATGCCCCTGAGATAGTGCGTAGGCATTGGTTCTGGGTCCTTTCTAGTGGTTTTATTGCTGTCTTCCTCCAGCCTGGGGTTCCTTCTGGGGTGTGCCACACCCCGCAGCCGTAGGAGAGAACTGGTCTAACCACTGCTATATAGATGTGGCGTGCCTTGGTGAGTGACGCTCCCCAGGTCGAGGCTGTAAGTCTAGAGAGAGAGGTGTATTGCTTTGTAGCCTTTAGGGAGGTTTCCTTGATGTGGGGTCCCCATCTTAGTTTGCTGTCCACATGGATGCCTAGGATCTTGATTGTCTGCTCCGGGTTTCCTTCGAATCCGGCAATGTTGATCTTTGCTGCCATGTTGAATCTCTTTGGCCTTCTTGTAAAGTGTATGAGGTGGTACTTGTCAGGTGCGAAGGTTGATCCATGGGTTGCTGCCCACTGTGTACAGGTCCTATTTGCCTCCTCTAGTGTTCTACAGTTTTGTTCTGTTGATCTACTAAAGGTAAGGATGTTGGTATCGTCTACGAAGCCTAGGGGAAAGGTGCTACCCGTGCGGAGCTTTGTAAGGAGGTTGGAGGCAAAGAAGAGGTATAGGATTGGGGATAGCGAGGACCCCTGAGGGATGCCTGTTAGGGTCTGAATTGGTGGACTAGTGTAGTCCCCAAAGCGGAGCTGTGTGGTGCGGTCTTGAAGGAATGAATGAGTAAATTTCTCCACCCAGATTGGGAGTTGTGCGGCTCTTATGTTATGGAGAAGTCTCTTGTGTGATACATGGTCGTATGCTCCTGAGATATCCAGGCTGAGGACTGAGGCTACCAGTCCTGGGTCCTGTGCCCAGACTATGTGAATCTGTTGGGTAAGAAGGTCAATTGCGGTAGTTGCTGATCTACTTTTTCTTGCTCCCATCTGAAAGTCAGGGAGTAGATTGTGGATCTCCGTAGCCTGTGAGATTCTTTCTGCTATAATTCTCTCGAGCAGCTTGCCTAGAGTGTTAAGCAGGGTAATTGGTCTAAATGACTTAGCCTTAGTATAGTCCTCTCTTTGCGGTTTCCTGAGGACTATAGTGGTTGAGCACTTAAATTGTCTTGGGTGGTATGAGAGTGCTAGGCACCTCTGAAAGATCCTAGTAAGCGGTTCTGCTAGTGTCTGTGCACACTGTTTTAGGAACCTGTTGATGATCTTGTCTGGGCCTGGTGCTTTGTCTGGGGGAAGCTGTTTAATAGTATGGAGGACTTGTTCTTCAGTGATGTCCTGGGAGATGTTGACTGGTTTTGGATATATATAGCCCTCAAGGTCAGAGAGGTTCGTGTCCCTAGGAGGGGGGAAGAACTGGTTGGAGAGAATCCTTGTCTTGGAGGGATTGTCATGGCGTAGTATCTGGTCTGTTCCCTGGAGGGGTGGAAACTGAGGTAGAGCTGGGGGCTCAAGTGCCTTTGTTCTTGCCCATCTTGAGAGCTTCCAGACTGTAGATGGGTTTGAGGTAATCTTAGCCACTTTTCTACGCCATGCTTTTGTTCTGTCCCTTCTGATTTGCCTCTTCTTACTGTTAACAGTAGTCTGATATGCCACCCAGTCTTCCTCTCTTCCTGTAGTGGTCCACTTTCTCCTAGCCCTTCTCGCTTGTTGAACCAGTTCTGAGCACTCCTTCGTCCACTCCATAGCGGCCCAAGGTGATGGTTTCGCTGCTGGGATGGTTTCCTGGATAGTATTCTGGATGGCTCTCTGGATCTGTTCGGTAAGGTGGTCCAGGTTTGCTTCAGTGTGGAGAGGGGTTATTTCTATGTTTTGGAGTTTTAACTGTAGTGTTTTGTTGACTTTCTGCCAGTCTGCCTTTTTCCATTGGGGTCTTAGGGGCCGAATGGGTGCGGGTATAAGAGAGATGTCAAATATTGTATGGATAGGTAGGTGGTTAGAAGATGATTCGAGTTCTTGACTAACTCCACATCTAAGGATTCTCTCCTCGAGCCACTGGGAGGTAAAGATAAGGTCTAGGGTACTTTTACTATTGCCTCTCCTCCAGGTGGTGGTGCCCCTTGGGAGGGCAAGGTTAAGGTTGGCTGTAGTTGCGGTTTGGATTAGGTGGTCCGCGAGGGAGTGGTACGTAGGGGAGGTAATGCCTCCCCAGAGGGGGTGATGGAGGTTAAAGTCTCCAAGAAGGATATGTTGCCCTTGCATAGCAAGGGCTCTTGGGAGGATGGATAGAGTTCCTAGCTCCGTACTAGTATGGGCGGATGGAGGGCTGTAGTAGTTATGGATATGGATGGTATGGGTTGTCGTGGTAAGGGAGAGGGTAATAAGGTCTGGGGAGTGGATTGTTGTCTGCCAGGAGTCCACGGCAATAGCCTTACTTATAAAGAAGCAGGTTCTCGCTGTTCCCTCCTGAGGGAAGACTGTATGGTAGGCTGGGTGTTTTATTGTTGTCTTTATCCTAGGGTTCCTCCATGGCTCCTGAATGGCGAGGATGTGGTGGGCTGTTGGGATAATCTCCTGGAAGAATGGGATCATTACCCTCTCAGCGCTTTTGTTGACGTTATACTGTATGATTGAAAGGTGGCTTGTATCTATCATTAGTTTCCTTCCATCTCTGTGTCGGCCTGCGGTGTGGTTGGTATTTCTGCCTGTGTGTAGGGGTTCTCCTGACCCTCGGTCTCAGGTGCGTGCTGGGAGCTGTTAAGCCCTGTAGAGGCCAGTTGGCCTGGCAGTAGAGTTTGGCTGAGGGAGTGAGGTTGATGGAGGGAGCGGGGTCTGCCTGGCTTTCTTTTCGTGGGTTCTTCTTCCCTTATCCTCTTTCGAGACCCTATCAGGGTCCATCCATCCTGTGTTGAGTTTTGGGTTACTTGGGGTGGTTGCCTATACTTTCCTGGCGCTGCTGCCCTGGCTTGAGTTGCTCTGGTTTGCTGAGACTTACGCGCTGGGCATGCGTTGCTCCAGGCTGTGTGTTTTTGAGAGCAGTTTATGCATTGCATTTCATTTTTACTGCACTCCCTCGTATTGTGATTGCCTGCACATTGGCCACACTTCTGTTCCTTCCTACAGTTGGTAGCGATGTGGCCATAGGCCTGGCAGTTGAAGCACTGGGTTACTATAAAGTTCGCATTATAGTATTCTGCTGTGTGTAGAGCAAAGTTGCAGATAAGTCCTTTAGTAATAACCTGGTTGGCTATTTCAGGGTCTGTAGTGCTAAGGATGATTACTAAGTGCGTTTTTCCTTCTGGGAGCTTCTTCTTTAGCCAGGCAAGCTTGCTAATATGCAGGCCTGGGTGTAGAGATTGGTTTTGCTCTTGTAGAGTCTTGGTAGCCTGAAGGTCCGTGGTGTTGATTCCCTTGATAGGGATATTGTGGACCAGTACTGAGTATAGTTGCTGATTTGGGCGGATTTCTTTCCCGAGTCCGGTAGTCCACTCTTGGTCCTGGAGAAGGGCTGTTCTTGTTTGTGTGTCTGGGATAAAGATTCGGATATCGCCGCTTGGGAGCTTTCTAGCTGCGAGTACTTTTTTGCACGCTAGGCTTTTTCCTGCCTGGATCTTTCGAATGATGCTTTCATTTGAGAGGTTTGCTACTTCCTGTCTGTTTGCTTCATTTGGGAGGTGGAGGGTGATTTCTGTGGTGGTGGGGGGTAGGAGGCTTTGGGGCTGCTTGGGCCGCGATGCGTGCCCAGTTTGAGGTGGTAGATGGAGGTGCCGCCTCGATACGGCTAACTGTTTTCTGGACCTGTTTGACTTCTCTTAGGATATCCTTTAGGTTAGGTTCCTTGGCGGAGACTTCCTGGTGGATGGCGATGTGGTCCTGGAATATTTCCTTGGCGGCGCCGAGAAAATTTTTTATCTGACTGTTGAGGGCTGAAGGTTTACCAGTAATTGTCTGGAGGGCTTGAAGGATGGCTTCTGCTGTTATGGTAGCTCTCTGGACGTGTTCTACGCTGATTCGGCCACGCTGCTGGCTTTGGGGGGTTTGCTGTAGGTGGGTAGGAGCGGGTACTGGGGGGGGCTGTTCAGCTCTTTCCCCAATCTCAATCTCAGCCACCACGTTGCTGCAGCTATTGGGGAGGTTGCTATTAGGATTTTGAGGCCTTGAAGGACCCCTAGGGGTCTCTTCTATAGCCGTAGCTTGAAGTCGGATTTCTGGTGCGTTCATGTTTTTTTTTGAACTTTGTGTTTACAACGGAGAAATTGGCCCAGCTGATGCCGCTGGCGGGACCGCTTGTCGCAGAAACCTCGAAAGTGCCGACATCACCGCTGAAATCGGTTTGGTCCGGGGTGGCGGCGGCGGCAGCGGCTCCGATGACCGCGAAAGCGGCAGTGGCGAAGCTAGTCGACGAGTGCATTCTGTGCGCGGAGGGTACTGGAGAGCGTTGAGAATTAGAATTAGAATTAGCAGCGAAAAAGTTCGTCAAAGTTGTGACGAATGACGGCGGTGAAGTGTCATCATCACGAAAGGCTTGGTCCCCTTTTAAACGTTTCTCTTCTACGGTGACATTCGTATAACCGATGTCAAAAAGCCGTATTACCGAGTCACTAGCAGGCATCCCTCTTAGTTCAACCGAATGGCAGCTTGACAGGCGGCTCGCATATACGAGTCTGTGCGGGCGCGTGGAACGAGGCTAAAAGATGCTACATTAGTTATTGTGTTTCAAAACAATGGGCCGTCCGGCGAGGAAACACGACAGCTCGACACTCACGCAAAAACAGCCCTGTGTTCATTCGTGGCAGGGTGGCGTTCCAAGCCAGGCCTCCGGATTAATCTTGCTGATTTGAGCCTCAGGGGTATTCTATTGCCTGGGCTGGGATGCAACGTGGGATCGGTGCGACTGCAGGGTAGTCACGCCATGTTTCGACCCCAGATCTTGGTCGGAAACCCTGTCATATAATGGCCGGTAACCGCTGGGAGGTTTGCGGTGGCAGCTGGCAACGATATTCTCGAAACGCCCGCGTCGGCGGCTTTCGCTCCACGCTGCACAGAACAAAGTGGTGCCTAAAAATAGACGCATGAAACCGCGCCGCCTGTCGCTTGCTGCCTCGCCGACACCCTTTCTACCATCTGCTTGAGTTGGTGACTAGATGCATATATTCCGCGCCCCGAGAGCACTTCAAAGGTGCTGCGGTACCAATCTCAATGGCTGATTTCCCTCGCCCTTTGAAAGCAACGATTCTTAGCGAGGTGGGGCATCCCCGAGCGGTTATTCTATTTGTGCTTGTTGCTGCATCCCGAACCTCGGGTCTGTCTGCCCTGTCCCGTGTCTATCGATTTTTCACACATTCTGGCACGTCATCCCTTTCGGCCTCCAGTGGTTTGGAAACGCGAAGGAACCGTGCGGCGTCAGGATATTGCAAGGCGCTCAGCTGTACCGCGTCAGTGCCGTCGACCGATGGCCGAAGCAGCTCATCCTTGTTTCAACGTCCCTTATATGATGTCGCCGTCACCTCAGCATTTCCATAGAGCTTTCCACGTTACTGCATCCGACTGCGAGAAGAGAATGGTGTAAAAGAGGAGCAAGAACCAGCATTGCCCTGCAAGATGCACGACCACGCAACCCGAAAGAGCCGCCATCGTCCTCCGAACGCTACGCCGACATGATCAACCATTCCATCTCCTCTTTCCGCAGGCCTTCGCTGGCGACCTCGTTGAATGCCGCGTGCACCGCCTTCTTCTCCCACGTCGGCAGAACCTGGTTCCGCCAGAGCGACAAGTAATCCATCGACCGCACCCGCGCGCCGTGCCGCACGAGCAACCGCACAATGTCGAGTGCCGAGTGCGCGCGCGAACACGCGGCAGACACCGGCGTCTGGTTGTCGTTGTTCCTGGGGTTGACGCGCGCGCCGTGCTCGAGCAGGATCTGCACCAGCAGGATGGCGTCCTGCGCCGCGGTCGGCGCCCGACAAGCCTCGAGCAGGGCCGTGTTGCCGTGTCTGGTCTTCGCGTTGATGCCGGCGCCGAAATGCAAGACCAGCTCGACCATGTCGATGCGGTTGCTGGCGACGGCCAGGTGGAGCGCCCGCTCCCCTTTCTCGTTCTGCGCCTCGACGTTGGCGGACGCGGACAGGAGGAGCTCAGCCGCGTCGAAGTGGGCGTTGGCCGTGGCCAGGTGGAGAGGCGTCCATTGGCCTGCTGCCTGCGTCTCGAGGCTGACGGATCCGTGCCTGGTCAGGGTTCGCACCACTTCGGCGTGGCCTTCGCTGGCTGCGTGGTGCATGGGTCTCCAGTTTCCCCTTGAAGGCGCCTCAGGGTCAGCCACGGCTACGAGAAGAGCTTGGACAATCTGAGAATTCCCTTGTTTTGCAGCGTAGTGAAGAGGCCTCATGCCTTCCGCGTCTGCAGCGTCAGGGAAGGCTCCGCCGTCAAGTAAAGCTCGCACAGCATCCAAATGGCCATATTGACAAGCCAGATGTAGAGGGGATTGCAGATGCTTGTTGGTACAATTGACCACGCCCTTGGACTTTTGGGCGATAGCTTTTACAGCCTTGAGGTGCCCCCTGGCTGCGAGATGGTGGAGGGGAACCGCGCCAGTATCGTCTGTTGCAAGAAGGCTTGACCCGAGAGCCACAAGCAACTCGCCCGCCTCGTCCGTGGCGACGTGCAGCGCCGTCTTGCCCCCTTTGGCCCGGTCTTCCAAATTTGCGCCGTGGCTGACGAGGGTTTCGATGATCCGCAGATGGCCCTTGTCGGCACTGTGATGCAAGAGCGTGGTTTTGGAGCCTCCGTTCGAAACGTGGCCAAGCCGACCCAGGAAAGATTGCAGCCCCGCTGGAGTTCTCGCAGGGGAACCTGTGTGTGACAAGCAGTTATCAAGCCGGCAGTTCACGTCAGCGCCTTGCTCGCAGAGGGCCTCGGTCAGGGAAGTCACTCCGCGGAAGACTGCCTGACGCAGCTCTTCCGTCAATCTCTGCCGGCCTCCAAGACGGATTCGGTGTCTTTGCGAGTACGACAGTTTTTCTGGTCTGGTGCTGCTGCTTCTGGGGAGAAGGTCCTCTGTGCGGCTGCGAGAAATGGCGGCGCTTTTCTCAGACGGGGATTTGAGTTCTTCATTCAGGTCTCCTCCGGGCAAGCTCTGGGATCTTCCATGGAGCTCCTTGTTCGGAATGAAATGAAGTATCTGGTATGGATCGGCTTTATCCGAAGGGCTTGTGGCGGCTGTGCTGATGTCGTGATCTGTGTAAAGGGAGATTACAGACACTTCGGAGTCCGGGGAATGGAGTGTGTCAGAAGAATGGACTGATATCTGGTCCTCCGCTTGGCTCAGCGCTCGGCGGCTGTCGGATCTTTCGAGCGCCTGGCGCTGCTCGGTGTGCGACTTTCTGGAAAACCAAGGGTCAGCGTTTCAAGCGTCTGTGAGCATATGGACGTACTCTTACAACAAGACAACACTCAGAAGTACACCTAGAGCTGTTATCTGACTGTCGAGGTTCCGCTGGAACTGGTTGAATTGCGATTCGTTGAACATGTGCCGAAACTTGCCGCTGATAGACCCAATCTTGACCTTCTCGACGTGTTTGCCAATCTCTCCCACCACGTACTCGCAAGCGCCGAGGGCAGTAGTAAGATCCGCAACTAAAAGCTCCGATACGTATTGTTGAGACTGCAGTAAGGACTCCAGCTGGGAAATTGTAGCTCTCATCGTATCGAGCTTGATGATAACGAGGCTTATCTCGTTGTCGACCATTCGATAGCTAGACACAACATCTGCCAGACCCTTCGACGTCCTGATTATGACCGACAAGCATGTCGTTGTGATTGTGAGAATCGATGCTGGCTCCATTGTTGTGGTGAAGAAAAGCTTGCGGGAGGAGCGCAGCGTGGCTTGAAGAATGATGGGAAGGAACGCAGGCTCGTAGAAAGAGATGTCAGCCTCCTACAAAGAGGGGAGCCGCTTGATACCTCTCCATACCACACTAGCGGCCAGATCTAAATATAGCTTTGCCTCAGCCGGCGGGGTCATCACGATGCTCGTCACGGTTTCGCCCCAATACATGCACTAAACTGCTCACGTATCTCCGTTGCATATGCGTACTAGCCCGTATGCAGTCACTCCTGGCGTGTGGCTTCTTACGCCACGAACCCGCTTGGTCATGCGAAGCGGAGATCTTCATTACTTCGAGGAAGTTTTCCTCATTCATTACAGCACCACAAGGGAGCAACTCGGCATATGAGAGTTCGCATTGCTGTCTTTCCGACTTAAAGATTCTTGGGTTTACGTCAACTTAGCAACAAACCAGCCTTGCCATACCCTGAAAAGAATGACTTCGCCAACGTGCCAGAGATCTGAACAATACATGGCTGAAATCTCAGCCTGAAGACCTGTCAGAAGTCGCCTTGGACTCGGTTATTTCACCGACCTCCAAATCATGCCCTGTTGGCTTGAGAGTCTGGACAGTCATGTCTTCTCCCCTGTTCGAAGAACCATAAAGACTAATAATTCCACCAATGGTGTCACTTCCCGTTGTTCCCGCCCCAGATTGACCAGCACGGCTCGAACTGCCAGAGAGGAAGTCTGTCAAGTTGCGGAAGTAAGACTTCCCTCGTGGTTTTGCTGTTGTTTGCAGCGTTGTTGAAGGCATTTGCCCGCGAGATCTCTTGCCGGAATCCTGAGTCGTGAAAAGAGTGCGGAATGATCCGAGAGACGCAACGATCAGGGCTGTGTTACAGGCCTTAGCTTTTTGTTGTTTTGAGAGCGGAGATATTCTTACCTGCGCCCATTTCAATGTTTGTCCACACGTAAAGCCAGCTCATGTCCGCTTGCTTGAAGGTTGAATCCACGACAGTAACACGTATGATAGAGATGGTGATTGTGATAAGTGTTACAAGGAAGACGCTTCCCAAGGCGAGTTTGCGCCTCAAACTGATTCGGACTTTCCACAACATGTTGATGGGAATTGCAGTGACTGTACGCAGATCAGCTACAAAAACACAAAAATCAAACAAGGCTGTAGAGCACCTACTCATAACATCTGTTACTATGTCCAACACACAGTTAACTACAAGAGTAGTGCGTTGGAAATAGATTGAGTATGTGGTTTTGCAGCGTGCCTGGATCTCTTCAAGCGGAGGAACGAGGCAATCGTACTCAATCGTACCAATGCAGATCGCCCAAGTAGCAATTGCGAATATGACAAAAGCCCACCAAATGCGCATCAAGCGACCCATGTTCATGTAGAGCCGTCGGAAGAAGAACAGGAAAGACAGCTTTACACACCACAAGGACGTGTAGAACAGGAAAATGATGGCAACTGATCCGCGAAGAAAGATCTCCGACTTCGAAGCGAAATCCGGTGGCGGCGGAAATAATTTGCCCGACGTGACGGCGTTGCTGAGATACAGATTTGGTGCAAGACACTGCCATGTGATTGTCGAGGCCAATGCCATGAGCCAAGCCGCAAAGACCCAGGCATCATCAAGATAAAGCCTTCGGAACGTCTTGATACGGATGAAGTATCGGAAGAGGGTAAAGACCGTTGCGGTAGCAAATAAACCCCAAGCAACGCCCTGTATGCCATTCAGCTTTGGGGAATACGGAAAGAGACAATGGACAATCTTACCAAGAACGTGTGCTGGGAAACCTTGGCCAGTTCGGTGGCTGTTGGTGAAGCGGACATGACTTTAGAAAGGCTCAACTGGAAGAGTGCAGCTTTCCGCAGGGGGGGTCTCAGTTCAAGCGGGTGTCATCCTTTCTGACGCTTTATGAGTGATAACGAGTGCAAGAAAAAAAAATCATTCTTGAGATTATATTCGGGCAACACACGATCTGGACTTTGGACCCCACCGCCTGCTCTTCCAATTTAAGGACCAGACATGGGTAGATAAATGCGACGTGCGCCACTCCTGCAAGCTGCAACCTTCTACGTGGACACCCTCCATCCCTGTACGATCAGAGCTGTGCAACTCATTGCTATGGGTCCGGGAGATCGATGATGGCAACAAGGTATCTCCCCACATGTAGCTGCATTAGCCTTAGCCCTGGGACTAGTGTCGTGGGTATGCGAAGCTGGTATCTCAGGCCGGAGGAAGCCGCGTCAGCATCCGAATATGAAAGTCAGCGCTACAAATTTTAGCCGTTCGATGCAGCTTCGCTGAGCCGGAGTCAGTAGTCGCGGTGGGGCGGCCCCCAAATATGCATGCAAGGGCTTTATCGGTTCACATGTCGACCCGCGTCGAGGCGCAGTAAGCTTCACCCCTGCAAGAAGCCCGGAGAACACCAAGAAAAACGCCACATGATGACACGATCTACAGCTGTCCAAATTTTGCAATCGTGTGGTCCGTAGATACCTACTGGCTTGGATGGCAACATGACCCTTTTCTTGCAGGCTCTGGCAGTCGAGGATTAGAGGAACAAATATAGATTGACACGAACTTCAAGAGCTAATAATTGAATTACATGTGACAGGAAGATTGAAATACGA
The DNA here is from genome assembly GCA_029906385.1 of Neofusicoccum laricinum. Taxonomy (NCBI): domain Eukaryota; kingdom Fungi; phylum Ascomycota; class Dothideomycetes; order Botryosphaeriales; family Botryosphaeriaceae; genus Neofusicoccum; species Neofusicoccum laricinum. Next base: position 497,330 of record CP123716.1, on the reverse strand, counting down.
GCAGGCTATTTATAACATGTGCTCGCTACACAGTATGAACCATCTCCTCGCGTAAGGGCCGGACGTCCATGAAAACGTCCATATTGTCCAAACAGCCGGAAATGCCTGTTGATGGCTTGGTGTCATCCTGCAGGGGGAACCGCTGACGGACTCCGTTCCCCATTTCAGAAAGTGCCACATCGAACCGCTGAATAAACATTGCCACAAAGCCACAAGCCTCGGCCATTGCCAAGTAACGGCCAGGACAGAAACTGGCACCTCCGCCGAATGGACGGTAAGCTGGGTGAGACCGCAGCCTTTGATCTTTGAGGAAACGATGAGGGTTGAACTTGTGCCTATCGCCGCCCCAGACGTCTTCATTGAAATGCAACTGCCGGAAAGGTATTGCAACGGTGTTGCCTGGCTGAAGAAGCTTTCCGCCAACGAAGATTGGAGCCGTCACTTTTCTGACAGACAATGCACCGTTCACCATACGCAGCATTTCGAGCCATGTTGCCTCCAACAACGGACAATGCTTGATCAGGTACCAGACATCCGCCTTTCCGTTAAGGAAAGCGGGCCTGGTTTCTTCCCTGATGGCCGAGAGCAAGTCTTGGTCGAAAAGTAAGTAATTCAGCAGCCAAAAGGCGCTGTCAACGGTATTTGCATTCGCCCTGTTACAAAGTCAGCAACACTCATTGTTTTCCAGAAATGATGGAGCATCACTAACGCCCAAGAGATCATCGTGAGGAGTGAGTCCCGGCTCTGGTCGTCCATCTCAAATTGCTCTTGAAGTTGAATGATTGAATTGATGGCCCAGGATGCGTCTGCTCGGTCATTCTCTGGAGCTTGCCAATATTGTCTGATGGTAGCGGAAAGTTCTTTCCAAGCATTTTTAAGCTTCTTTGGTAAGAGGACTTTGGGGTATCCGAAGACCAGGGCCCAGGCGTTGTCGCTCAGATCCATCATCAGTTCAGTCAGATTGGGATTGAGCTTGAAGATGGCGTCTCCAAACATGGCACCAGTAGTGATGTGTGTGACTTTGATGCGGCAGAATTCCTTGACAGAAATACGCTTGTGAGTCTTGGTGTGTCCGACCAGGAACGGTCCAAGGAATTGCTCCCATCGCAGGGTATCTTCCATGCGGGGAATGGCCATTTGCATGATGCCTTCGAGCTTGTCCCCAGGGAGCAGCTGTTGCTTGTAGACATCCTCAATAGCATGAATCATGCTCTTGTGCTGTGGATTGAGCGGGTTCTGGCTGATGTAACAAGTCTCTCCAGGTTCAGGACTGTGCCAGGCAACTCTTAACGCATCTTCCCGCAAACCGAACCCCATAAGGAGCTTGTTGAGATAGACATCCCAGGAGAATGCGGTTGTGCACTTGTAGACGAGAACGGCGTCCTCTGGGGATGTTATTGCGTAGACTTGCTCGCCCAGAACTTTGACCGCGAATGGCTCACGGCTTCTACGGAAAAGGTTCCTACGATGCCATTAATGCCACATTCGAGGAACAGAGAAAGATTGTGTCTTACAATCCGTATTCAATGAGTCTGTCTGTAGATTGCATGAAATTGATGCTGTGGCCCAGAACTGTGAATTTGGATTAGAATGTTGAAATACTCCCGGTAGTTTCTTGGCTTACACGGGATCCAATAAGGAATTTGCTCCGGCTTTTCCCGGTCGAGAAGAGGCGAAAGAGTGAAGTTCCAGAGGCGCCATGCATACATAAGTAGGCATAGCAGAGCTATGGTGACAGACGGACTTGGATTTGCGGTAAAAACATTAGAGTAGATCAAAGATACCGCGTCGATGAGCATATTGACAAGTGAAAAAGCTCTCTACCTAAAGAGGAAAGATGGTTCAGGATAGTTCTGTGGATCCCCGGAGCAGTCAGAAGGGAAGGTTCCAGGTTATAATCGCATCTCTGACACCCAGAAAATCCACTCTCGTATGTTCCAAGAATAAACCAGACTTTACATCATGAGAGAGTCCGGCAAGATCCACCGTATCCCGTACGCCGTCCTTTGCGGCGTGAGGACTATGAGCTGAGAGGCCCCCAAAAATGCGGCGTAGTGAGTAAATACTCTGTGTAGATGGGCTGCCAGAATAAGCGCTAACAGCTGTGCGTGTGGGCCTTGAGTCGAAAGTCACATATTCCAAAATGAGCTCACGATGGCCAGATCAGGAAGTCTTGCTGAGATTCGTCGGCGGGGAAATCTGCCCCCACGCGGGCGTTGCAATTGAGTGCCTACGTGGACTTGACCGATGCATGTGAGCTGAGTGGCTGTGCTGCTCGGTAGCTGAAGTGTCTACTGACTGTCTGAGGCATATTCCAAGCTCTTAGTGGTGTGGGTTTCGTCGTCATCCCGCGCCCCGCAGAAGGGGCCCCAAAGCGATTGGCACAACCGCTGGGGCGGTGGCGTCCGGGGCCGGATTATCTGGCAAAAAGCTTCTTAGCGCCATGGCGGGCGGGAAGGAGTGGTAGGATGCGGGATCTTTAGATGCGCGCGCCATTCCAGATGTGGCTGCCATGCCCGACCCTGGCATGCATGCAGTTTCCCGCGGCGGCTGCATCCGTCGGCTGACACGCGTCGACGGACTTGCTGCCTGTCTCGGTCCCCTGCGCTTTGGGTATATCGTGATGGCGCGAGCTGCCTGGCGCCGATGGTGGGGGCTGCCCATGGTGTTTGGGGGCGAAGCATGCCCAGCCTCCATGAGCCAACCACTCAACCGCGGACGCGACGATATTCATAGAATCTGGGCACATTTTCCGTCCACGCGGACAAGTACAAAGCAGAAGCTCCGATATGTGTTCGGCTGCGCAATTCAGCTGCTCTGGCCTCCTATCGCCACCGTATCAACACTCTTGCCTCACAGAAGTTCTCATCCACATCTCTTCTTCCCGCAATGCTTCTCCATCCCGTCAAGTTCCCTGGCAGTAGCCTGATTGCTCCCATGGAGCCAACAAAATCTCCATCGCAACCAACCCAACTGTCGGGCCTCACAACACTACTTCTTTTTGCGCTGCTGTTCTTGGGTCCAATCTCGCAGCTTGGAAGGAATGGCTTCAAATTGTCAGCCCTTGGATGGAATGACTGTATGTGTATCGTAAAGTGTTAATAGAATCAGGACAGGTAACTGACACTTGTTTTGCAGATGGTAATCTGATCGCAATGGTAAATTGGTGTCCTATTCAAAGTGCTGTGTGATTCAAGGGCATTGACAAAGTACGCAGTGGATTGTTTGGTACTACCGGCGACCACAAGTGGTCCATGTACTAGTTGACGATAGAGCTTAAACGTCTGTTCTGATGATTGCCAATGTTTTCTATCAATATTCTTAGCTTGCTTGGGTTTGGGGATGAGGAAACCAATAGAGAGACATTTTTGTACGCCATACCATCCTTTTTGCAATGAAGTATGGCCGGACATTGAGAATACCACTGATTTCGACATATGCAAGTATTCTATTCCAGGCCTACTTGTAGCTTTTAACGTTCCTACAAATTCTCAATGCTTTGAATTGGTACATGGTCTAAATATGGATGGTAGACGGACATTCCATTTTCTCGATAATTTCAAGGTGCTATTTGATGCTCGCCAACGAAAAAATACCTTGACGGTTCTGAAGCATCTTACACCCTTTCCTCGGAAGAATCCGATAGATCTCTCTTTTGCGCTGGCTTTATCCTCAACCACTCCATTCCACAAGCCAATGGGAGCGACACCGCTGCCGCAAAGAGTGCCAAGATGAAAGTGTGACGAACGGCGACAGCATAAGCTTCACGCAGCTGACGGAGCACTCCAGCATCTGATGTCAAGAGTTTCAGGTTCGCGGCCCCGACCTGAATCACAGCTTGAGGTGAAATTGACGGGACGCGGCGTGGGATCTCGGAAGTTAGGCCGCTGACGAGCAGAGTCTGACAGACTGAGAGAGCTAATGCTCCGCCAAGTTGCCAGGAAAAGACAAAGAGTGCTTTTATCTAGTCAGCACATATAAATGGCTTAAGAGAGGATTAGTTAATATGGCGTACCATTACCGGTAGGTATATCCTTTTCACTGTGCAGCTTAGTGTAAACTCAAGGCTCTGGGCCAGATGATTGCTAACCTTAATACCACTTGCACTGCAGTATACGGAAGCTGCATTGCCATCCCCATGCCAATTCCATTGAGTGCCAAAAATGAGGCCCATTTGACGGTGGGAGTATCAACGTTTATCGTGGTGATGAGTCCGCAGCCCATAATAGCTACCGAAGTCCCAAGGATGATATACGGAACCTGCAGCGAATCCGTTAGCGATGGAGTCCAAGCAAAATATGACAATCGTCACGTACGTAGTATCCGTACTTGGTCGCCACGGCCCCGGTTATGATGACAAACACCACTTGTGGAACAATGAGCGCGATGAACCGGATGCCGCTGGTGGTAGCAGATACTCCTTGGGCCGATTGAAAGAATATTGGAATGAAGAAGTTGTACTTGCTAGGGTCAGCATACGGAAAAGCAGAGAGTGAGAGAACTTACTGCAAAACTTGACATCCCAAGGATCAGCAAGTAGCAGGATCCCATGAGTATGGACCGTTGACGCAGTACACGCAAGGGAATTGTGGCATATTCGCCCCTCTTCCACTGCATATACCAGAAGATAGCGAACAGAATGCCAAAGCCAACAAACAACCCAATGACCTTGGATGATTGCCAAGGAAGGGTTTGCCCGCCCCATTGCAGTGCCAGCAGGAGGCAGCAAATCCCCCCGACAAATGAGACTACTCCCAATGCATCCAAGTGACGAAGACGGTCTTTGAGTGGCAAAGTCTTGTTCAGCTCATTCGACTGCTTCAAGGAGAGGGCGAAGAAGATGAGGACTAAAGTCACAGCACCAATGGGTACGTTGCTATCTCAGGTCAGACGCGGCTGCGAGTCAAACAAACCAGAACTCACATCCAGAAACACCACCTCCAGCTCGCATGATCGGTAAGCACCCCGCCGAGCACGGGTCCCACGCAGACACTTATGCCAAAGACACTGATTACAACGCCCATGTATAGGGGACGTTTCTCCAGGGCTACTGTATAGCCGATTATGCCGAGGGCGCCTTGGAAGAGACCAGCGGCTCCAATGCCCGCAACAGCTCTGCCGATAATGAAGGACGTCGAATTCGGAGCGGCAGCGCAAACGATGGATCCGGCTGGACGGGTCAGAAAACGGGTCTCGGCGGATCAGTGGATTCACAGCCGCACCTTCAAACAGGAAGATAGACGCCAGGTATGTTACTTTGACGTTGAAGAACTTATATACGGTGCCGAGCGCGGGTTGCAGCGCAGTGACAGTGAGGAGATAGGCAGAGCCATACCAGGCCAGGTCGTTCAAGGAGTCGAAGTCGGAGGTGATCCGGGGCACCGCGGTGCCGATGATGTTGATGTCGAGAGCCACAAGAAAAGTGCCCAGACAGAGGGAGATGATGACAACAGCGAGCCTCCAAGAGCTCAGGTAGCGGCCGTCCTCGGGCGACGGCGGCTGCAGTTTCTCCTGGGAATCCATCGTCGCCTCCTGTGAGTACTGCTGTCGCCAGGCTCGGGCGGATGGGATCATAAAGTCGCACCGCACTGCCGGCTAGCTGCTGCCGAAATTATCCTATTCCTGGGGTGCGGCGAAGTACTGTATGGACGGCCCCAAATCGCCAGACAGGGATGTGCGACATGAAGCAGCAGGCCAGGTCGCTATCGATACGGAAGCGCGCAGCTCATGCATCCGACCAGGGCATGCTGCACGCCCGCGCCGCACGCCCCTGTGCCGCTATTGGGGGCTGCATCGTTGCCTGCAGCTGGCGCGGTGCTGCTCTTTGTCTTTCCGCCTTCACCCCCCGCGCTCTCCTCCTCCCTCTGCTCCACGTCGCTCGCCCGCCCCCGCCTGCTCGCCCGCACCAATGGTCCACAAGCTGCTTCTCACGCTGCTCCTGCCGCCTTTGGGGCTGCTGGTGTCGACGATCTACTCGTTTGCCCGGAACTACACCCTTGCGCGTAAGATCGGCCTCCCAACTGTCGCCGTGCCCGTCAGCCTCGACAACCCGATATGGATGCTCTCGGCGCGCTTCGTGATGCCGTTCATCAGGCGCCTGCCCTTTGGCTCTGGTCACTTCACCAGGTTTGGCTACGTGGGCTGGGAGTTCCGTGACAAGAGCCGCGTGCACCAGGAGCTGGGCGACGCCTTCACCCTGGTCACTCCCGGTACGAGCTGGGTGTACATGTGCAATGCCGACTCCATCTACGACATCATCCAGCGCGAGCGCCGCCACGACTTCTCCAGGCCCGTCGAGATCATGGCCATGCTGGATGTGTTCGGGCCCAATATTTCCACCGTGAGTTTCCCCCGTTCTCACATCAGCACCCTACTCAGGACATGCAGGTCGAGGGCAGTGATTGGCAGCGCCAGCGCAAATGCACCGCCGCCACTTTCAACGAGCGCAACAACCGCATCGTCTGGGCGGAGGCGCTCCGCCAGGCCCGCGAGATGCGCGACTACTGGACCGCCCGCGCGGAGCACGGTGTCAGCACCGCGGCTGACGATGCCCGCACCCTAGCCCTGCATGTGCTGCTGAGCGCCGGCTTCGGGAAGTCGTATCCATTCCGCAGCATGGCCAAGGCAGACGCCACTGGCGAGCATCGCGGGTCCCTCAGCTACCGCGAGTCGCTGGCGCTCATCCTGGAGAACGCCATCCTGATCGTCGCTCTCGGCCCCAAGTTCCTGTCCAGCCTCACCTACCCCAAGCGCTGGGCCCGCATCGGCGAAGCTACCGTAGCATTCAAACGCTACATGGCCCAGGCCCTGGACGAGGAGAAGCGGCTGGTCGACCAAGGCAAGCCCAGAAGTGATGGCGACAACCTCCTAACTTCTCTGGTCCGGGCGTCAGCAGAGAACAACCCGCAGCAGGGCGGCTTGACCCAGGATGAGGTGTTCGGTAACATGTTTGTCTTCAACTTTGCCGGCCACGACACGACCGCCCACTCGCTGGCATACAGTCTCCTGCTGCTGGCCGCACACCCCGAAATCCAGGACTGGGTGAATGAGGAGCTCCAGCACGTGCTTCCCGAAGACGACGAGTCCGCCTGGAGCTATGACCGGTTTCCGAGAATGAACCGCTCGCTGGCCGTCCTGGTACGTACCTTAACGTCCACACCCCTGCCCTCGGACGAACCGTCTGACTCTTTCCCAGTACGAGACGCTCCGTCTCTTCGACCCGCTCCTGAGCATCGTCAAGACCACCCACGAGTCGCCGACGCCGCTGGAAGTCGGCTCCAAGACCATCGTCATCCCGCCGAAGACGAAGATCATCCTGAACATGCAGGCGCTCCATTCCCATCCCCGCTACTGGGGCGACGACGCCCTCGATTGGCGGCCTCAGCGCTGGGTCAAGACCGTGCCCGGCGACGGGCCCGCCATAGATCGTGAAGAGTTCGTCACGCCGCCCAAGGGCGCCTTCATTGCGTGGTCAGAGGGCAGTCGCGCTTGTCCCGGCAAGAAGTTCGCCCAGGTCGAGCATGTGGCTGTCATGGCTGGCTTGTTCCGCAGTCACCGCGCTGTGCCGGTCAGGCAGGATGGCGAGGATGAGGCGGCTGCGAGGGAGAGGGTGAAGAAGGTGGTTGATGATACTGGCATGGTGCTGTTGTTGCAGATGCTGCATCCGGACAGGGCGGTTGTGGAGTGGAAGAAACGCTAGGTCAATGTTAAACTTGGTCTAAAGGAGGGAGAAGTGTCGGACTAGGATTTCATCTTCACTTTGATTGTAGCTGTAGCATATTGGATAATAATGGTTAATATGACTTCAAATGCGGGACAAAAGATAGCGGCGCGTTTGCCACGAACTGAGCCTGACCTGCTTGCGTACACTCTTATTCATTACATTTTTGCCTGATTGACTCGAATCTGAGATAGTAAACCAAAGGAAATAACCGATAGAATGTGGAAGAGTTCTTTTGCGACCCACTGTGGCATTTTGAGATCCAAAGCTCAGAACAACATTCTTCAGGTTGACCCAATGTCTTTCTTTGTTTGTTTGTTTCTTTCTTTATTCTTCTTGTTCTTCTTCGTCTTCTACTTCTTTATTCTCTTCATGGCACTGGAGTGTATTAATGCCAAGCGCCTTTCAATAGAAATGGCTGGCAGCCTCAAAACATACTCACATGTCTCGGGAACTCGGAAAACACACAAGATACGAAGATCCGCGGTCGCCCGTCGAAAAGGCCCCACTTGCCTGCAGCAAAGGCATACTGTGGCACATTACGATTTAAGTCTTTAGCAAATTTCGGCCTCCTCGATATCCCTTTGCAGCAAAAGTTGCGCGGAGGCGGAGGATCCGCATCGTATTGACCAGCACGGGCAATGGAACCTCCAGTTGGCCCCCAAACCATGTCTTGCAATCCTCCTCCACGGCCCGATTAAAAAAGAAAGTTGGTCTGGCTGAACATCAATCTAAAAGGAACTCTGCTAATGTGGTACTAAGCGGAATTCGGTTTCGGCCTTCCCGAAGTGTTAATCCTATCTCTTGCTTTATGTTCGCAGCACGGACGGGCGGCCTCTCAGCCGCATACCCTCGGGAATCGGCTTCTGCGCGCAAAATAAACCACACGTCGGCAACTTATAATTTGAGCCTTGATGAGCTGTAAGATGTAATGACGTTTAAAGCAGTGGCCAATGAACCTTTCGTTCTCTCAGCATTGCCACTCCAACATTTCATCCCCGCATAACCTCCATAAGTCTTTTCGCCTTTTCTACACTCATCTTTTCTCTGGGACCTTCAATGGACAACGCATCAATTTCGGAAGACGAGCACGAGGACAATCGGCTCGGCGAGCTATGCAAACAAGTTGTGAAAGAATTCGAAACCGCGACCGGAGAGCGTTTAGCCGAACCTACCACTCTCGAAACTCACAACATGGAGAGAAAGCTTGCCGAGATCCGTGAGAGCGACAAGCATGAGATCTTCAAGAAATCAGCAGAGAGTATCTGCAAAGTTGCACAATACGCGACATCAGCAGCACCATCGGTAAATACAGTGCTTCTGAGTTTGCGCAGAAGTGCCACTGACAATCATCAAGGTCTTCTCACAAGTGTCAATGGTCTTTGATGCTTTGTCTGCAATCCAAGATACGGTGCAAAGATACCGGTGGAACTTCACCCCGAAGCGCGTCCTGGAACAGCTACGGAAAGTCAACGAGGAGTTTGGTCACATCGCAGTCTACATGACACCTTATGAGAATGGTGTTGAATTGGACAACGCTCTTCAGATGTCGATCATCCAACAGCTCACTCAGATTCTGTACTTATGCACAATCTATGCAAACGTCAAGAAAAGTTCCAGATCGCCTTCCGGGATAGCGAAAAATATCTTGAAAGCAACAATCGGATCAGACGTAGGTATCGCGTCGAGGCTGCAGGACATCAAGGATATCAAGGCACGAAAGCTTAGCGACAACGTGACAGCACTCCGTGTATCCGACTTAAAAACCAGCCACAGGAACCTTCGAGAGTCAAAGCTGAGAAATTAACAGGAATATTTGACCCTAGGAAGCCAGGAGCGGAGTTGGATTGCCAAACAAGATATCCTGAAGGGAAGACACATCGACAGAATGGGGGAGTGGCTACACGAACAGCAAAGAGTCCATTCATGGCTTGATATGGAGCATCAGACTGACACACCTGTACTTCTCCTGAGTGCTGAAGCGGGTTGTGGAAAGGGTCACCTGTGCTCTCAAATTGTTCGAGTTCTCAGTGATCAGCAGAAAACTGAAAATCGAATGAGCTCCACAGCAGTGGCCTGGGTATTCGTTCAAGGGCGAAAACAAGCACTGAAAACCTCGGATCGGGGAGGAAAGGATTCGAAACAAACCGCAAGGAAACACTTCCCCTTCGGTGAAGCCTTGAAAGCCCTAATCTGGTAACTTGCCGAGAGCGACATGCTATTCCAGAACTTTGCTGTAAAGGAGTTGAGGAAACACCCTCTGGGACTCACGGATGCCATGGAGTTTTGGGACAAAATTGTCATGGGATTCTTCAATTCGTCTCGATCGGAAAGCGCAAAGCCGCAGAAGATATTTTTCCTCGTCCTCGACGGATACTATGACAACAAAACGGAAGAGACCTCAAGAACGTGAGCATGCAGAGAATCTTACAAGATGTAGCAAGTTTGCGAAAGCAAAGTTCTCAGATCAGGATCTTGCTCTCTAGTAGCACCAATTTCAGCCTAAAAAATTCCTCGAAAATCGAATTCCTCAAGGACGATAAACGGTGCGACGCCGAGTTATTCGTTCGGTCCCATTTGAAGAAGTCACATGAGCTTTGGGATGAGGAAAGCGAAGAACATAGAATTCTCTGGAAAATCCAAAAGGAATTGGGTGCCAACTTTAATGGGAACTATCACAATCTTATGGCATCCTTGCAAGATATTGTGCGCCTGAGCGAGAGAGGACCGTCATATCTCCGAGATTTTCAGGGCGAGGGTCTGACAAACTCAGAAAAAAATCATTCACCGTAAGCTCGAGATGCTGAGTCTTGACCTCGAAAGCGATGATTTCGAAGTTCTAAATCAACTGATGGCCTGTGTGGTCCACTAGAAAGTTTGGCCGACAACTCAGCAGGCCAACGATTACCTTTTTCTTCGCCTTGGAAAAGAGTACAAACCACCAATAGAATCACAGATAGCCCAGAAGTTTGGACGACTGGTTTTAATTGACGAGTACGACAACACAATCCGGATCCCTGCCCAGCATCATGAGTTCTTGGAAACCAATGATGCCATTATCTACCCAGGGAATGATGGAGAAATCCCACTTCCACCCCAACATCAAACACGTGCAGACACCGTGGAGGTACCGAGGATTCTCTTGGCCCATTTTCTGTTTCAGAGATCTTCAAATGATGCTATCACTACAGCATTGAGAAGATGGGTTGAAGGAAACACGTTCTTCAGACCACGGATTCGTTTCGATCCAATCGAAAGCAAAGTGGATATGATAGTCTTTTTATTGCAAATCGTCTGCGATGAACAGTACAGAGACCGCGCCGAATCAAGATGTGTTGGCGAATATACAGCGATATGGCTGCCTCGTCACTTTTTCGATGTTCCAGAGGACAAAATTCAGGATGTTCCAGCCTCGAAGAGAAAGGAGATCGGGAAATACTTGTGGAACTTCTTCATGAACGAGCAGATCGTGGAATCTTGGATGCCAGAGGCGACATTGATGACTACCTAAGCTATGGACCGAAGGATGGCATTCATCATGTACTTCTTTGGTTGAATAATAGTTCGGTTCAAGAAGGCTCCTACCAACAATCCGGGATCGAAACTGAAGAGAAGAGTACAATGGAAAGAGAAGCTCAAGAGGAGTCTCCGGAAAAGGGAATTGATAACAAGGACACCGGGAGCTCAAGTAGGCACGGCCCTGCGAGCAGAGCTTCCTTGCAAGACCGGTGTAGGATGAGCGAATCCGCCGAAGCGAGTAGCAACCGCAGCGGCACACATCAGATCACCCGTCCCCAAGGCTCCCCACCTTTGACATGGAATAAGTTTCTAGATGCCTCCTTCAAGGTTATAGCGGCACAGTGGCCCCAGCAGTACAGATGGGATGCTTATAAAGCACTTAAATTTCTGCTCCAAGTATCACAGTAGGTTAGTCCTCGCCAATACTTCGCCTCGACAATGAGTGCTAACTCACACCTATTAGGAAGATGAAACAATCTCCGTCTAAATCGAAGAAGAGATGGAGCGATGGGCCATGGCCCTTCTGAACATTCCAAAAGCGCAATCGCGCTGCAATCCAACACACGACGTTCGACTTGCCGAGACTTTTCTTAGTCTCTCGGGTCACAAAGGTTAGTTATATCAAATCAGAACAAAGATGCGAGCTTGTGCAGATACGAGACCCTTTCAACGTCAAAGCGGTTCTAAATTTGTCCCATGTCCTGGAGAGAAGGAGCCGAATGAAGCTCGCGCTAGACGAATTGATGAAAATTCGCACGAATATCCAGAGCGCAACTTTCAGAAAAAAGGGACCCCGGTACCTGGAAATAAGAGCTCGAAAGGATTTGGTCTTTGTGCAGCAGCACAGGAAGTGCGAGAGAAGCTTTTCACGCATGCAAGGATCTGGCAGACCAATTTCCGGAAGAGCTATTTCCTCTTGAGTAACTTTGAAATACCTTTCACAAAGCGCAAAAATGATGGACACAGCATTTTGGCCGCTCTTTTCCGTAAGCATGCCCACTCCGAGGACTTCCATCGGAAATTCTACTGCGCCCCAAAGGAATACCAACTTCTCATATCTTCCACATACGAGGACGCCATCACTACGGCGACTTCCCAAATCGACAAGGCCCATCTCCAGTATTATCACGGGTTTGCACTATTCCACCGAGGCGACGCGACAGAGGCTTTGCGACGGTAGGAATCGAGTGTTAATGTCATGCAAAATGAACAGGAAAACACCGAGGTGTAACGGCGGGCCTCTGCCTCTAAGGATCCGAACACCAAAGAGGGTGGTAAGCCGTGCAGGGTTTACCTTGATTGATTGATTGATTGATTGCTATTTGACGTCCGGCGGGTCCACGCGTGGGTCGGCAGTATGCCTATCACCGTGTGCCCTTAGGCCTCCCATGGGGCATAGGACGTGCCACTCTACCTACAGTCTACGCTAAGGGGTGACATATCTGGGACGTCGCGTCTCTGTAGGCTGGATATCGCAGTAAGGCGTTCTCTACCTCCTGCTCGGCTTTAGGGTGTGAAGGAGTGTTTGGGCCTCTATGGACGACTATACATAGGAAAGAAAGAGAGATAAAATATGAAAGGGGGAGTCAATTTAGATATGGTGGTGATGGTCTGAAGAGACTAGGGTTGACAGTGTGTCTGCCTGCTGGTTCCGGGCGCTAATATCCGTAAAGAAGCGAGATTCTTCTACGAACTTTGCGAAGAGGATAGCCCCTTTTGGCGTGGCTAGAGTCATAGGGATAATATCCCTCGGCTTGCCTCGAAGGTGTAACGAGCGGGCCTCTACCTCTAAGGATCCAAACACCAAAGAGGGTGGTAAGCCGTGCAGGGTTTACCTTGAGTGGGTACAAGGTAGGGGGTGAGAACAGTATAGACAAATACACGTGACTGAGCACTGCGTGCGAAGGCCGTGTTACTAATCAATGGTGTAGATTGATTATCGAAGTTGACCACGAAGGTCAAAGCTATCTAAGGAGTGTGGTTTATATACATGTAGGAGAGTGTCTACAATCTAATATTGATCTGTTTGATCTGTGTTGCCTCTTGGGCAGGAGCGTATGGATCAGACAGATCAATGTTGTCTTGATCTTATTAATAATAATAATAATAAATTCATTTCCTCCCGATATAGCTCCCTTGCGGGTCCATGCGGGGCTGGCTATCTGCGCTTATTTTACACGAGGGGGAAAACCTTATTCGCCAGGCAAAAACCCCTCCTCTCTTTTCAGGTTTGTCTTCCTCTACTTGTTCCGTTTTTCCTGCTTACCGGTAGTAGCTGCTGTGGCAGCCCTTCATTCGATTACTGGTATCACCTTCTCAGTTCTCAGTTCAGTTCTCCTCTCCGTTTTCCTAGTGGTCCTCCTGGTGGTCCTCCTGATGGTCCTCCCGGTGGTCCTCCTGGAGCATCTCCCTCGCCATAATAAACTGATTTAGTAGGCCCAGCTGGAGGAACCAGCTTGATGCGGCTCCAACGCCCTTCTTTGTGGCAGGAAATCATACAATTGTATCTATGTACAAAGTTGTAGTAGGGTTCGACATGCCTATAACCTCCAGTCTCCTAAAGGTCTATCCAGGCCCCTACCCCAGTTTTCAGCCGCTTCTCATTGCGGCTTCCACAGTCAGGGCCGGGCCAGACCCCTCCTGCCTGAGTGATCCCTGTTTGCTCCTTAAGCATGCATCGCCGGCCTTCTGTCCTAAAACCTCTGATTTCTCATTATCGTTTGCTTCAGCGTTGGTTTTGGAGGCGAACAGTTCCGTCTCTATGTATACCGACACGCGCATCCGTTCTCTCGAGCCACGCAGCAGTCTCTCCGGCCAGGACGTAATCCTGCCTGCCATCCAGGTGCACCGAGGGTCAGAGCCCAGTGAAGGGGTAAGGTCCTCGGAGCCAGCAGTGGCTGCTGCGCACTACGCCCCGCGGGCAGCCCAGATATTGTGCAGCGGCGCAACACCCTACACTCACTAAGTCCCCGTTTCGCGTTGCCTGTAAGGGTCTCCCTATAACAGGCCGACCGTGTCTTGCAGGAGGGGTAACGGACCAGATCCCATGCCGGGCGACCTGCTCCACCTGCTCCTACTAACCAAGCTTGTGTCCCCTCTTGTCTTGAGCTGGCCTGTGTTTCCAACGTGCTGAGTCTCTGCGCGACTAGCCTGTGACTCCTCGAGAGCCTCCCCTCACCGCTAGCCTATGTCATCGTCGTAGGTTGCGTGCTTCACGCCTATTAAGACCCTCCATTGAGTCGCCTAGATGCTCGCTTAACAGGGTCGGTGAGGGCCGTCGAAGCTGGCCTGTGTTTCCCTTCTCTAGAGTTTGCCCGTGTTTCCGTCTCGTCGAGCCGACCCGTCGCATCGTGCCAGGTTGCGAGCACCACGCCTATCAAGACCCTCCGCTAGGTCTCCTGTGTGCGCACCGGATCGGCTCTCTCGGAGAGGCCTTAGCGAGTTCTCGAGGTCGAGCCTTAACAAGGTCTTCGTAGTCGGAGGCCTCGAGACCTTAACAGGTTTCGCACCGAGGATCTACATCACGTTAGCCTTAACAAGTTCTCAAGAAAGAGGTTCCCCTATGCCCTCGCCGCGTTCTCAGCGATCTCAGAGCCGGTGCAAGCCCAAGGGTGTCCTGTCGTACGCCTAGGGCGCGTCCACATCGGCTGGCTGGATAGGGCCAGCGTCGGGCCTGGCTGCGAGCCAGGTAGTCGTACGTCGGGTGGTTTTCGTATCCCAGTTTCCCTCGATGGGCCTCCCTGGATGGATGGTCGCGTTACCCAAGCGGAGGCAGTAGGCAATGCGGTTGTGGTCGCGGTCGGTGCGTCGATGAAAAATTTTCATCGCGTCGAAACCGCACCCCAACAGCCTGCAACAGCGTGTTGCAGGCTGCCATCCATCACCTCTGCACTCAGCTACCCATTAGAGACGCTCCTCTGATGGATATTACCAGCCGCGGCGACGAGGACGCGTGCAGTAGGATTTCGCGGCCGTCCGAGTAACGTAGGCGATCACCAAATGCACGCTATCACCAAATGCACGGTCGCCCACACAAAACCCTCCCTCTTCAAAATTGAATAAAATGGTCAACGAAGCAACTATTAAGCTTGCGCTTGATGATTTAAAATCGCAAGAAGTCATCAATTTTGCCGCTACAGCTAAAATATATAATCTTGATCGTACGACCCTTATGCGCCGCTATGAAGGCAAAACTACTTCATACCATGAATCACGTTCTACCCACCAGAAACTTCTCACGGACGCGCAAGAAGAGGTCCTTCTCAAGCATATATCAGACCTTTCTGATCGGGGAATGCATCCAACTCCTCGGATTCTTGAGAATCTGATCGTAGAGATCGTACGGAAGCCAATCGGACAGTGCTGGGTTCGCCGGTTCTGTCAACGACACAAAGATCGGATTAAAAGCATCTATCTCCGCGGTATTGACCAAACCCGTAAAGTCGCTGATAACTCGACGTATTTTGAACATTTCTATTCCGTCGTACGAGCCCTCTCTCTCCTGGCTTCCTTATATTTATTATATGAAGATATAAGCTAACATTGCCCTTATAGCTTCAGGAAAAGATTGAAAAATATCATATTCGTCCAGCGAATACGTACAATTTTGATGAAAAGGGATTCTTGCTAGGTCTCTGCCGTACGATGAAAAGAATCGTCTCAATTCAACAGCTTCGGAGGGGAAAGATTCTCGGGTCGGTTTAAGACGGGAGCCGCGAGTTTATCTCCCTGCTTGCAGCGATTTGCGCGGACGGAACAGCTCTCCCACCAGCCTTAATCTATCAGGGCGATTCTGGAGACTTACAAGATACCTGGCTTGAGGATTTTAACGGTTCGTACGAGGAAGCCTACTTCGCTGTGTCGAAAAAGGGCTGGGCAAACGAGGAGCTTGGAATCTTATGGCTTTCCAAGGTCTTCGAGCCTCGTACGAGGGCAAAAGCAGGAAATTCCCGACGTCTACTTCTTGTAGATGGTCACTCAAGCCACGTCAATCTTCGGTTTATCGAGTTTTGCGACCGACACGGGGTTATCCTGGCTATTCTACCGCCGCACTCAACCCACCGTCTGCAGCCTCTTGATGTTGGAATCTTTTCTCCGCTCGCCACGGCCTATTCGAATGAAATTGACCGGTTAATTCAATCAAGCCATGGGTTTTCTCGCGTTACGAAACGGACTTTCTGGGGGCTATTTCGTACGGCGTGGAATTCAGCCTTGACTTTTGAAAATATCCGGTCGGCATTTGCTAGTTCCGGAATTTGCCCCCTCAAGCCACAGAAAGTCCTAGGGAAAATCAAAAAAGAGACTCCGTCACCGATTTCAAGTGACATTGAAGGGAAGAAACCTACTCCAAGCTCCGTACGAGGCTTACGTCGTGCGGTCAAGGCGATATCAAAGGAGAAGGCTGATATCGCACTCGGGCTTGATCTCATCATTCGGGCAAGCGAAAAGCTAGCAGTCCGAAACGAAATCCTTAAACATGAGAACCAAGGCCTTCGTGCAGCACTTGTTGGTGAGAAAAACAAGCGGAAAAAAGGGAAACCAATAGGTCTTTTCGATAAAGAACGGCCCGGAGAAGCTCAGTTCTTCTCTCCAGCCAAAGTTAGTGCCGTACGAGCTCGCGCACAAGAGTTGGAGGATCAAAAGCAGCGCGGGAAGGCTGAGGCTGAGGAGCGACGTCAGAATAAGGCGGCTGAAAGGGAGAGAAAGGCTCAGGAGGCTCAAGAGAAAAGGGAAACGAGGAGAAGAATTCGCGATGAGAAGCAGCAGCAAAAAGAGCGGGAAAAAGAAGAGCGTCTAGCACGGCAGCAAACTAATAAACAGCTTCAGGAGGAAAAGCGGCTTCAAAATGGTCAGGCAAAAGAGAAAATTCGAGCTCAGAAGCGGAAGAGAGAGGATGCCATACAGAGAAGTCCAAAAAGGCAGAAATCGGTAGTTGTACGAAGTGGACGTAAAATCACGCTTCCCTCAAGATTTCAGGACTAGACAGTAATATAATTTTTTTCGCACGGTCCTATTTACTCTATATTTTAAATTTCATAGTTATTTAGCCATGTGGTAAGGAGATATTTAATTTCTTGTTCGGGGGGTTGATTCTTAGCGACCGTGCATTTGGTGATAGCGTGCATTTGGTGATAGCGTGCATTTGGTGATAGCGTGCATTTGGTGATCGCTTACGTTACTGTATAATCACTCGGCCTCCGTCGGATCCGGCTCCCTTCCAGCTCCCGAGCTCGCAATTCACTTACCCCTCCTCCTATGCTTAGCGAAACCCGCTTAAGTGCACTCCATGCCTCAAATACACGTCCGCTTGGTAATCTGCTGCGGCGTTTGTGCCGTCAGATCAGCGAGGGCGCCTGTTCTGGCAGCGATCCCTCTGTCCGTGGCGGAGCTTCTGCGTGCGATTTGCTTTGAAGTGTCACTTCAAATGCCACCGGATTCGGACTTGAGAGCTTCCATGCATTTGCCCAAAGGGAGGGGAGGGTATGTGGGTATAAGTAGGCTGCTGATCCGCATTCGTCTGAGACAATCAACTCAGCAATTCAATTGTCACCCAAAGTTCAATCGAAAACAAAACAGCTCAACATGGTCAACATCGCAGGGAGCACAATTGTCGAAGCTCTACAGGCTCATCCCAAGCACAGCCCAATCGTGCTAACGCGTAAGTTATTGAAAGGAGCCTAAAGAAATGAAGTCAGCTTAAAGAGCTCTTGCTAACACGCCAAACAGGACCCTGGTAAAGAAATCTGAGCGCCCATTGTCGAAGTCGACAACAGTAATGTGGAATCTCTGAAAGATTTCCTCGAAAAACACAACATCGACACAGTCATCTTCGCCATCTCCATCATGGACGAAAGAGAGAGTACTGGTCAGATCAACCTCATCAAGGCCGCCGCGAAGTCCTCGATTACCAAGCGATGTGCTCCGAGCGAATGGGGATTTCCCTATCCTGAGGAGTAAGTAAGCCATCCCGAACCTTGAATAAGCAGCAACTCATCCATGATAGAGATGCCAAGGGCATGCCCATGATCAAGTACAAGTTCCTCGCCGTCGATGAACTCAGAAAGACCGACCTCAAGTGGACCAGGTTTTCCAACGGTTTCTTCTTGGACTACTTTGGCATGCCGCATGTGATGAGCTACCTGACGCCACAGACGTTTTCCATTGACATCGAGAACAAAGCGGCTGCTATTCCCGATACTGGCAACGCGAAGGTGAACTTTACCTACACCTTCGATGTTGCCAAGTTCGTTGTCGCGTCTCTTGATCTTCCCGAGTGGCCAGAGGACAGCTTGATCATTGGTGACAAGAAAACCCTCAACGAGGTCCTCAAGATTCCGGAAGAAGCTCGAGGTGAGAATTGAATCGAGGTTTCGTGATTGCTTGCTACAGTGCTGATCATTTTTCCGCAACGGATAGGCAGCAAGTTCACCATGGCATACGACCCGTTGAAGAAGCTGGAGAGGTTCGAGATTACGGAGCTTCCGGCACATCGTGCAGCTTACCAGTTCGTTCCGAGAGAGGTGCTGCAGCCTATGATTGCAAATTTCGGACAATGGACTGCGAAGAACTTGTTCGACATGCCGTTTGAAACGTCACTGAATGCTATACTGCCAGACATCAAGACGGTAACTGTCAAAGAGCTCATCGACCAGGCTTGGGGAGGAAAATAGAGTGATCAGACTAAGTACATCTGGGGAGGTGAGGCTTTGCCAGTCAGAATGCATGGCCCTTCGAGAAAAATCAATCTAATCAAGATAGGTATGGTAGAATTACAATGGTACAGTGTATCTCAGGCTCTATCCACTTGGGCGAGTGACTTGGACGTACTTGCATAATCAATCTTCTTTAATTCGACGTGAATTGTACGGCGCCAACTGGACGAGCGGAAAGCCCTGGCGAGGCGGCGGCACCTTCCCTGTCCCAGCGGAGGCGGGACGACCCACGTCTTAACCATGACGTTAGCCGACTTCACATCCAGTCACAGCCGATGCGCAGGCTTCTTGGTCCTACTCAGGGTTGCATGGAGCCAACTCCAAGGCCGTTGAAGAGCAAAAGCAAAGGCTCCGTTATCGCCTTAGTTGTACAACGCAATCCGCCGTCAATTTTTGTACTCTTCCGCATGGTTTCGACACTGCCGTTCTCCGTCTCCAATTTGGTGACCTTTGCGTTATTCGGAGACTGTCGACTCGCCTCCAAGAAGCTTCGTTTGCGCCTCTACTCTAATTTTACACATAGTTTCACTGTCCAGATTTCTTCGACGCACATACTCGCCGTTTCCTGAAGATGCGCTAGCCATTAGACGAAGTGTGCAATCCGCACGAGGCTAAAGAGCACGTTCTGCAACATCTCAAGAATGAAGTCCTACACCTGAACTTCTACCGGATGCACATGCTGTACTCTATTGTCGTCATCCTTATCGCATCTGTGATTGTGTACGGAGAAGGCTTGGCCAATGATCCCAAGCAAATCAATGGGAGCCCTTCGAGATATATCGATGCGCTCTTTCTGTGCTGCAGTGCTATGACAACCACAGGTGCGTGGAGGCACTATCTTACAGATTTTGACACTAACGAGCCGTACAGGGCTCAACACTGTCAATCTCGGATCAACGACCGGGTTTCAACAAGCAGTCCTGTGCATCCTGTTCATTGTCGGCAATGTACCGTTCGTCTCGTCCTTCGTAGTTATCATCAAGCGCCACTGCTTCCACCGCAAGCTGGCCGACATCGTGCAGCATTCCCGATCCGGCAGGCAGATGGTTCTAGATCTGGGTGAGCAAGATCAGGAACCAAGAGCCGAACGCGAGACTGCCTGCCCGCGAAAGCGTATCGTTCCCAATGATGACCGCAAAGCCAGCGATGAGCGGCTCCTCCAAGACGTGCTGAAGAAATTTCAGAGAAAGCAGACATCGCCGGAACAACGGCTGTACCACCACGCACCCGGCTTCGGCGCTTTCTCCTGGCCATGGGAGACGCATACCGCGCAACGCCTCTTCCACTACCCCTTCAAGCGGCTCCAACAAGAACGGAAGCCGCGAGACCGCTCCTACATCTCCTTCAACGCCGAATACGACGAGCGGGGCCGGTTCCGCAACCTCAGCGACCACGGGTGTACCGAGCTGGGCGGCGTCGAGTACCGCGCGCTCAAGCTGCTCCTCGTGCTGCTCGTGGCCTACCAGGTAGTCTGGCACGCGCTCGGCACGCTCTTCCTCGTCCCGTACGCCTACCGCTCCACCATCTCGCGGACGCTCGAAACCTCCCAGCCGGGCGACCTCAGCCCCGGCTAGTGGAGCTTGTTCGCCGTGGTGACCAGCTTCTCCAACGGTGGGCTCAACGTGCTCAACAACAACTATATCCCGTTATCGGGCAACGCCCTCATCCTCACCGTCACCGGCAACACGCAGTCCCCCATCCTCCTCCGGCTCGCCATGTGGTCGCTCTCCAAGTGCGCATCAGCCACCTCCCGCCTCCGGCAGACCTGCCTCTTCCTCCTGCACCACCCGCGGCGCTGCTTCATCCACCTCTTCCCCAGCAAGAAGACGTGCCACCTGCTCGCGATCCAGGTGCTCATCGAACTGGCCATGTGGGCGCTGTACGAGCTGCTCAACATCGCGGGCTGCCGCCCGTCGAGGCCTTCCCCCTGGGCACGTGCATCCTCGACGGGCTCTTCCAGGCCATCTGCCTGCGCAGCAGCGGCGTCTACATCTCCTCACTCGCGCCCGCGCTGCTGGCCGCCTACCTCGCGACCATATACATCTCGTCCTTCCCCGTCGCCATAGCGCTGCGCCGGACCAACACGTACGAGGAGAGCAGCGTCGGGCTGGACAAGCACAGCACCCCGTCCGGCGCAGGCCTGGGCATGCATCTGCGCCGCGTTCCGGACGGGCAGCAAGCTCGTCATGCCGGCCGTCATGCCGCGCGGCCGCCACCGCGGCCTGCCGCTGGCCGTCAACCAGAGCATCCTGTTGCCCAGCGAGGAGCTGATGGACCGCATAGGCGGCGGGCACGGCGAGTTTGGGCGGTGGTCGAGCGAGGAGCAGAGGGAGCTGCAGCGCGATGAGGAGAGCGGAAACTGAGACCTGGGGCCCTGCAAGAGGTTAGATGAGCAGGATCCGCAGAGGCCGGAGGACGGCGGCGGGAGTAGCAGGGTTGAAGCGACGAGCAAGTCGAGGGTATCAGAGTGGGAGGATGAACCACATTTTGAGATGACCTGATAGACCGTCACCTGTAGATGACGGGAATCTCCTTGACGCCTTGGTTCCAATACAAGTTGTTTCCCAGCCTCTTGCGCTGCCACCTAGCAGTGAAGGTTCTTCTGCTCGCGACAGAAATTGATGTCTGCGAGTCCGATACCCTGCCTGCTTCTACTACGACCCCGCAATAATTCCTTGAGGGCTCAACGGAAAGAGCACCTACGATAGGCTTTCTGCGGGTCCTCCATCAGGGGAGACCCACAGTTTTACTCTTTTTTATCTCCCTCTCTTTTTTTGGATCTTCATCAACTCTGTGCTGTGCATCCTCGCTCTTTCTTCATCCAGGAGCCTGAGTTCCCACTCTCTTTTCGGACAGCTTTCCTCTGGAAGGACACCTGGTTCAAGATGAATGGGCTGTCGGATGTTGGTGGCGAGAAGAAGCAAAATTGTTGCGAGGATTGTTGTACCATGGATCCATCACCACAGTAGCAGCACGGAGAACAATTCCGTTGGCATGAGTCAGTAGCTGCAAGTTCACGGTGATGCTGATTCCGGCTGTCAAAGCATCTCTAGATATCCACGTAAAACATCTGCGCAGATTAGTGGTGTAGGAGATTGTGCCCAGCATCGACATATAATGCGCGAACGAAGAGCAAAAGAAATCAATTCTGGGATATTGGTCTTCGTGCGATCAAAATAGCCAGTTGAACTATCTATCTTGACGCCGGGGAAATCGGACCTATGCACAATAGTACAGTCCCGGCGAGGACGAGGTGATTTTTGAGAACCATGAATGCATCTAGAGGACGGACAGATCGCCGAACTTCTCCTGTTTGGGGGTCAGTCATCTGGAGCTCCAGTCGAGATGATGAAAAAGGGTTGACACGCACCTTGTAGCCAGGAACGGCCCAGCGGCCCTTGCTGACGAGCTGCTCGGTACGCTGGTCGACGTCGGGGCGAGCGGCGGCAACTTCGTCCTGCAGCGGAGACACCAATTGTCAGCCAAACCATCCAAACTTACAACACCAGCCCCATTGCATCCACAGCCCGAGCATATACGCACCACAGTGAGGTCCTCGAACGGCCTGGCCTCCGAGATGTTCTTCAGGGTCTTCTCCAGGTCGCGCAGCTCGGCGTCGATGGCGCCCTTGGTCTCCTCGGCGCTCTTGACGGCCTGCGCCTCAAATGCCTCGATGGATTTGATCTGCCTGTTGACGTCGTAGGTGGCGGGCTTGAACGCGGAAAACTCCTTCTCGATCTGGTCGACGATGGCCGTGTTCTTGAGGACGGAGCGGTAGTGGGAGAAGTCGACGGTGGTCGGCTGCTCGGACAGCGCCTGCACCTTGCGGCGCGCGTCGTCGTTGCGCTTCTTGAACGAGGCGAGCGCGTTCGCGGTCGAGCCGCGCAGGCCCAGCTGGGTGCCCAGCTTCGTCCAGTCGAGTTTCAAGGCTGCGCTGCGCTGCAGGTTGGGACGGATGTTAGCGCTGCCAATTGCTCCGGCACCGGGGCCCCCCAAACACAGCTCGGATGCGCTGCGGCAAGTGCAATCATCGGAACGGGCTGCGACAGGCTGGACGAGGGGATTGCACGTACTCCGACGGCCATTGTGATGGTTCTGGTGTTGGTGGTGAGTGGAGAGTACCGGGGCTGGCAAGGACGAAGTCGGCTGCGTTTTCGAGCTTCCCGCAGGCCCGCCTGCACGTGATCTACCGCGCCCGCACCAAGCTCTGGCAATTGGCAACACAGCTGTGCACAGCTGCACAATTCGTCATGGCACTGCTGCGCTCTCACATATCAAGTAGCTGTATCTTTGTTCATACACAGGGAATTATCAAATTAGCCATTGTGCCCACGCAGGCTTGGCTGGTCACAGCATGCAGCTTCAGCCTCGAAGGAACTTTTGAGATTTTACCACGGCTCCACAGAGTCCAATGGTTCCTATCCTAGGTCGCGGCCCAGTGCCTTATCTTGTAGAGATGTCGATAAGCCCTTCGCCCAGCCTTCGCTCCGGGGATACAGAAAGCAGCGCATCACTGCACCTCAACGCCCGCGTTTCCGCGAACTTATATGCTGAGAGCCATGATGGAGTTGACAATGTCGTTGTCGTTCTCCTTGAGCGCCTTGACGGCCTTCTTCCGCGAGACGCTGGCCTGCTGCATGACCAGCTCGATGTCCTTGGCCTCGAGGCCGGACTCGTCGACCTCCTCGCCGTCATCCTCCTCCTCCTCCTTCTTCTCCTCGGTGGCCGGCTCCTTGCCCTTGCCGTGGTCGTGGCCCTCATGATCACCGGCAGCCTCGGCCTGAGCGAGCTGCTGGGCGGCAGAGGCCTGGGCAGCAGCGTTCAGGTCTTCGATCTTGGCCTCGCCGAAGATGCTATCAAAGAGTCACTATTTTTGCCTCAGAATTGTGTTTCCAGAACGCTTACATCCAGGTGTTGCTGTTGGGCGACTTGTAGACATCGGGGTTGTTGATGACGAAGAGGATCTGGATTCAAAAGTCAGCCATTGCTCCAATATTGAGGTACAAATTTCGCAATTGCTGCTGCATTGGTTGCAACTTCGGCACGCGACTGGCAAGACGCCAATGCCGCAGGCGCGAGGCTGCAGTCGACGCAGGCGCCCGCTAGGCGTGACTCACGTTCTTGGGCCTGCGGAGAGTGACGCGGGTGATGCCCTCGATGTGCTTCAGGCCGAGCTTCGCGATGGCCTTGCGAGCCTTCTTCTCGTTGCGTGAGTGGACGGTAACCTGCGCGCCGGCGGGGATGCTGGCGTCACCGGCACCCTCGTCGCCAGACTCGGAGCTGGACTCATCCTCGGCGACCTCGGCGACCTTCTTCTCGGGCTCGTCGGGGAGCTCTTCGACGCGGGGGTTGGACATGGTGGGCGGGTTGTTTGGTGGAGCGATGCTTGGGTTGTCGTCGCCGGGCGTTGAGCTGTTTGGCGGGATGGAAAACTGCTTGTGCGCGGGAGCTGCTGCAAGCGAGACGGTGTAATGCCATCCATCACCACACCAACCCCGCAACCCCAACCCACCGCAGCCCAACCGCCAAACAATCCTCGGTGCGACCGCTGTGCACGCGTGCAGTGCGCGCCGGTCGAGATGCCTGTGAATTGTGACCCTTGTGCACGCTCCGGATCCTGCGCTCGCGAAGAGCCGCGTCCCCGCTGCCTCGCCTCAACTGCATCCCGTCCTGGCAACTTTCTTCCAAGATTACTGGAGAGCAGTGCAAACACAGCACGATGATGCCTGAATCTGGCTGCGAATTCCGGGCCCTGTGCACCGATCGCGGGCTGATGCTGACCCGTCCAAAGCTGTTCAAGTAGCTCGGACGAAGCATCTCGGACAAGGTGAGGCTGCACTTCGTTACTTTCTCCGTGGACGACTACATCTTTCATATGTTTCCTCAGAATACCAAAGACATTGTTTTCAAAAAAATTTCAAGCTGTTGCTGCTGGTATCTATTTCATCTTGAGCATGCATTCCGAGCTCGCGTTTTTGTCTTTCGCGTCCTCCGACAGGTGATCTTGAGCCCAAATGTCACGGCATATTTGTTCTATTCTGCAGACTATGCTTGCTCCTGCATGATCCTTCCGGCTCGCCAAGTTTCCGAACCGCGCTGTGTGGCACGGCTATGTTTGTCATCAGGTGTACGTGACCGACCCTCGACAGCTAGTAGACAAGGCGCGTAGCCTAGTATATCATCTGAATACATAAACAGACGCCCATCACCATTCATAATTTCCACCTTCCCACTCACCTTTCCCAACTCCAATCGTCTCTTCCAACTCTACACCCGGCAGTCAAGCAAAACTTCCTTTCATACTCTCAAGATTCTCCAAAAGCACCTCTACCTCTCTCCGTCAAACTTCGTCCGAAGGATTCGCCATGCCCACCACACCATCACCACCACCACCCACCATGCGGGCCTGGACCTACAACGCCCGCGGCCCCGTCCATACCGTCCTGCACCTCACCTCCACCCACCCAACCCCGACCCCCGACCCCACCACGCCGAACCTCCTCATCAAAATCACCCACACCTCCCTCACCCCCAGCATCGCCCGGCTGATGCCCCTCCTCCCCTTCCACCCCCTCCACCCCACCCCCTCCATCCCCGAGCTCTCCTTCGCCGGCACAATCGCCACCACAACCCCCCACACGCCTTCGCATCTCACCCCCGGCCTCCGCGTCTTCGGCTCCATCCCCGTCTCCGCGCAGCTGGCCCGCGGCGAAGGCACACTGGCGCAGTACGTCGTGGCGGCGCCGGCCGACGTTGCGGCGGTGCCGGCCAGCCTCTCCTCCGCCGACGCCGCCGGGCTGGACGCCAATGGGCAGACCGCGCTCCAGATGTGCCAGAACGGCGGCGTAGGGCCGGGCAGCCGGGTGTTTGTGAACGGCGGGACGGGCGGGGTGGGGACGATGGTGGTGCAGGTGGCGAAGGGACTTGGGGCCGTAGTGGTGGCGACGGGGTCGGGGGAGGAAGGGAGGAAGTTGGTGGAGGGGTTGGGGGCGGACGTGGTGATTGATCACAGGGCGTGTGGGGATGGTGGGGTGGGAGGGTGGTTGGCGGAAAGATATGGGGAGGGGAGGAAGCTCGATGCGGTGCTGGATTGCGTGGGGACGCAAGTGCTGTTCGACCGCTCCCCGGCGTTTCTGAAGGAGGATGGGGTGTTTGTGAGTGTAGGAGCGATGGAGGGAATGTTTACGACGTTTTGGGGCATGGCAAAAAACCGTTGGTGGCCAAGGTTGCTCGGGGGCATCCCGAGGAGGTTTTTCTTCCAGCAGACGAATCCGAGCCCGGAATGCAGAGAGGAACTGGTGAAGTTGGTGCAGGAGGGAAAATTGAGAAGAGTGGTTGATAGTGTGTTTGAGATGGAGAATGCTCTCGCGGTAAGTCCATTTCTTGTGTGCTTAACATATTTGGCGCCATGGTACTTCAAGCATGGAGCCACTGCTAATGATGTCGGGAACAGGCTTATGAGCGGAGTATGAGCCAGAGGGCAAAGGGAAAGATCGTTATCAAGGTCCAAGACGCGTAGTGTAAAGACTTTGAATAGAACTGCGGTTTGGGCCCGGAATAAGTAGTTGTACGGCGGTACATAATTCGCCGGTGTTTGGCATGAATTTCTTCCGTTCGGACAAAGCGTTGAAACACAACAGAAGTTTGCTTCATTAGTAAAAGCCGGGAGGAATCATTGGAAGTCAGTAAATTCGGATATCATTAGTCTGCAAGCAGTCAACGTTCGATGTGTCAGTTGACATGTGCGTGCATGTTTGCGCAATAAGCAAAGCAATATGCCCCAGCCAAACAAAGAAGCTGAGCGTTCCCAAGAATATGTGTAGTTCGATATCAAAATCAAACACCGTCTGCACATTAGAGATCCCGTGGCACACTCTTCAAAAAAAAATCAGTCCTATACGCCCCGTTGTCCGGATTTGCTTTCATTTTTGAGAACCTTGGATACTTGATATCTTTTATGAACCGTCTCCATTGTGTTCTCGGGGATGGAAAATGCCGCGCAGAGTTATGTTGAACTCAAGACCTTCTCCAGTGTAATGCCGTAAAACAACCCGTCCTTAAGAACCCCGTCTCACCCATGAACCCTTTTACGCCTTAGCGGAGGCACGGAGCTTGGCGAAGGTCTTCTTGACCTCGTAGTTGGCCTATAGTTCAACCGGTTAGCGGACCATTTTGCATGGAAATGCGGGTTTCGGGAGTCATAGGAGACAGTCACGCACAACCGTGCGGTAACGTCTCCCCAGTACCCGATCCGTCCAAGGTGTTCAAATCTGGGGGTTACCAACCTGCTTCCTCAACCTCATGACCTTGAAGCGCTCGAAGTCGGTCAACGCCCTGCGCTTGGCGATCCTGTCCTTGTTCTTCGCCCATGCGCTCTCGGAGAACTTCTTCTCGACCTCAGAGGCCTCCCAGAACTTCTTGACGATACCGTTGCGAGCGCCGCGGGGGAGCTTGGGGATGACGATCGGGGTCAGGGAGAGGTGAGAGAGAGGAGAAGCGTGGCGAGGGACGGCCTTCTCGGAAGTGGAAGCGGGGCCATCGACGAGGACCTATGTGGATGTGAGTGTTTGCGTTTCGGGTTCGGCGCTGGGGCAGCGCGCGAGCAGACAGAGGCGCTCAACGTACGCGCTTGTGATCGATGATCTCGACGATGGTGGCGAGCTTGCCCTCGAAGGGACCTTGAGCAAAGAGGACGACACGGCCGACCTCGACGAGCCTCCACTGCGATGCCTTGACCTCTGCGTCACCCATTGCGGCTGATTTGCCTGGAAGACGGGAATGTGAGCGAGCGAACGAGGAAGCAGTGACGAGATGGTTGCGCGGCGGCGGTGGGCAACGTACTGTGCTACGGGGTCGGTGGTGCTGCTGTTGTCGTTAGTTGGGGAGGTCGAAATCCACAGCGTGCTCGCTATCTCGAGAGTGCTCGCTTACCGATGATTTTGGTTGTGTGCGAGCCACACCCCCTCTGGACTAGCGTCTCTTGGCGCACCTCGCGACTTTTCTGCGCGCCGGCGCCCGAGAACTTCTTCTCCCCAAACATTTCGTGCGCGCTCGCCGCCGCATCCAACATGCTGCCGCTGCAGTGCAGGTACGTCTTTTCGCGTCTTTTTCCCCGCCTCTCGAATGATGAGGTAATTTGCGATTGATGCCAGCGACCGGAGGCGCCCGCCAGCGACTCTTAACGGCGTTGGATCGATGATATTCAATTCTTACATATTCTGACCCCAATCCCACCCCAATCTTCCTCGATGCGTATCGACGGGCAGTCGCTGACTTGCACAGATTCTTGTAGGCTCTTTACAGCGCGTAGCTGCGCCGTCCGTCTGGACGAAACGCCGCGCTTCAGGCGTGTCCGTTTTAAGGTAAGAAGGCAAATTCTCGCATTTCCTAGCACAAGTCTTCCCCCCGTCCGATGATTAAAAAACATATCACGCCTAGATAGTATCTGATCCTTCGGGAATGATTACCCTTTATACACCAAGATCACTGAGGACACACCCATATCATCTATTCGATGTTTACATGTTTGATGCACCGAGCTTCCGCTGATATGGAATTCACAGTTCACGCGTAAGGTCCCACCGTCACAGCTTGTCTTGCAACCGGCATGGTCGAATTTGCGATGACTCGTGCATCGCAGGGCAGAAGTGGACCTGCTCCTTTGCGTCGGAACTCTGATTCTCACATGTTAGAGATCGCTGTTGCGTCAGATGGAGCAAGCCACTTGAGCTGTGATCGCATGGCGTTTAGTAGTATAGTTTCCTTGAATTTAATAATATACGGCCAATCCTTGACTTTGCAACACTGTTCTCATCCGTGAATTGCCTTTTCGGTGCTGGCATCCGACTTCAGGTGAAAGGTGAAATAACAGCATATGCAAAGTGCCAAGCCTTGCATTGTATTGTGCGTGTTGAAGCACCGCCCGTGGCGATGGGTCTTCATTTCACCCTGATGGCTGCCCACCTGGCCCGCCGCCCTCAACCTCTTTCTTCTCCGTTACCTGGCCCACAGCAGTCGTCAAGCAATCGGAATTCAGCCATCGACGCGTCGCAGCAACAGAGCTGCAAGGATGGCACAGATTCAGCCGCGGTTCGGGGCGGAGCTAGGATTTTCCAGCGCATCGGGAACGACCGAGAGTGAGAGCGTAAACATCTGTGGCCCGCCCTGGACAGCCGCCTTTCGATCGCGTGCGCGCGCCGCCAACTCATCAGTCACAATGAACTCGTTCCGCGGAGGCATGCAGGTGCACGCCGTGCCCGAGTCGGAGCGCGCCTTCGACGCCGCCGGCCGCCAGCTGCCTTGGGGTTATGAGTACGCCGAGTAGGTCACACCTTCCCACCCAACCTTCCCTCTCCACCTCCCGGCTGCACACTCTTCTCCAAGATGCGTCTGTTCTGGACCGACACAATCTTCGATGCTGACGAAGAGGTGGCTAGTGGCGACACCCACGGCCAGCGCCGCTACGTCGAAGAGAAGGGACCATTCGGCCGCTCAACACGCCGCCGCGGACTGTCGCGCAGCAAGACCACTGGGACTCCGGCGCGCAAGGAAGACCAGGCGCGCGCAGAGAACCTCAAAGCCATCGACGACATCTTCAACAAAGTCAAAGCCTCCGCCCCGAAAGCCCAGGAACAGCCGCCCGCCGCTCAGCCACAACCGTCGCAACAGTCCACCAGCGCACCCGCACTCCCCACCACTCAGACGTCCGTCGCGAAGGAACCTACCGAAGTGATACTATATGGGTTTAGCAGCGAGACGCAGTGGGCGGCCATTGACTTCTATGAGCGCGTGTCGGAGGGCATCGTGTACGAGGACTACGACCGGCACCCACCAAGCTCCAAGTACAATCTCTCTCTCAGTATCAACCGCACCGCCGCAGCGCGCAGCCTATCTGCCGCCGCGCTACGCAAGAAGAACACCTACTCGGGCGGCAACCACTGGATCAAGGTGACCTTCGACTCGCCCGAAGCCGCCGACCGCGCGTGCCACTACTCGCCGCACACCATCCACGGCCACGCCGTCTTCGCCGAGCTGTACCGCGGCACAGGTCCGGCGCGCGACATCGCCATCCCAGCCTCGCACGCCGGCCTAGACAGCCTCCAAACCAGCCCCAGCAACAGCACGACGCTCCGCGGTTCCGGCGCCAGCCCCACGCACTCAGACACGGCGTCCTCAGCCACCGCGACCGCCTCCGGTCCTACCCTCCGCATGCGCCCTTCGGTGCGGCACCAAGCGCAGTCCGCCCCCGCAGCCGTCGCGACCACCACCGCCACCCCGCAGACCTCGTTCTCCTCGACCGCGACCGCCACGCTCACGGCGCAGACGCCCGGCGCTGCCCCGACCGACCCTGCGCCCGTTGCTCCGCCGCCGCTGCGCATCCGTGGGGCCAAGCGTGCTGTGCTCCTCCCGGCTGAACAGGCGCTTCTGCCTGTTGGGAACAAGTGGCAGCAGTTGCTGGGTTCGCTGCCAATCATCAACCTGTTTGTCGGTGGTGGCACTGAGGTTATTGGTAGCGAGGTACCGCGCACAGATGACGGCAATTTTGATTGGGCTAATGCGAGCACGTACTGGAGGTTCTGGGCATTGATTGACTCGTGGTTTGGTACGGATTTCTTGAGCATTGGTGGGGATGACTAGGGGGCCTGAGAGCAGGTTGAATGGTCAGGGTCAGGCGTGGGAGTGTGGACACGGATCTTTAGCACAGTTCAAAGATGCGGCAAGACGATTATTGTGGCGCAGGTTATACAACGAGGGCAGCATCAAAAAGCGACGGCGTTCTGGAGGTGGGGTATTGAAATGGCATTTCGTTCTTTTGATTTCTGTCTGGAAGTTTCGAAGCAATCAGCACGAGGGACAAGAGATCACTATTTCATTTCTGGTTTGTTTCAAGTTGCGCTAGGGCGAATACCACGTGTCCTTGCACCCAAGATCTTTGGCAGGCTAAAAGCGTAATGGAAAGTCAATTGCATCATCCGTATAGCCTGAGCATCCGTGTCTCATGCGAGGCAGTATTCGAGCCGATGCGAGGGCCGCAACACCGTTGCCGCGTACTCGCATGAGAGAAGCACCCTGTGGCTATCCAAATGCATGATCCAGCCGAAACTACCTCTGTGGTACTCTCCCACATCCCGCACGCATCTCTCATATACGCACTTCTAAGCTTAACAACGTAAAAACACCGCGCAGACGCATTCGTCCGCGGCCCGCCACGCGCAACAGGCCCCAGGAGTACGCGGCCAACGGAGCGCATGACCTTAAGCATGGTTCCAACCCCCATTCATCCTCCACACCTCGCGTAGACGCCGTGCAACAACAGCAGCACAATCGCCTGCCCCTCCCCACCACGCCCCCCTCCAAACCCGGCCGCCCGCATGCCGCGGCCAAGCCTCACCTCAAAGCAGCAACCAGGAAGGCAACCCGGCGGGCCGCTGCATGCATGCATTAGCAATGCAAGCCCCGCAGCCACCCAACCACGGGTCGCACTTTGTGACCGATGAGGTTGCGGGCGGTGTCTTGGGGGGGAAGGCCAAATGCCGGGAAGGTGCATGTACTCTGCGGCAGAGGAGAGGGGGTGATTACTTTACGACGGTGCATGCGTGGTCGGGGCGTTGTGGAACTTGCTGTTGCGAAGCGGTCTCGGGTGTTATGTATGTTTGAGCGCCCAGGTGTGAGGCATCGGCTTTGCGTGATGGAGGGAGTCTCTGTATCCTGATGTGTGTGCGTTGACGCATGTACGTGCAGGCGAATCGTGGTGCACATATTCCGTGTTCCATTCAACTCCCGCATTCAATGTGGAAAGGAATTTGTAGAAAATAAAATGATGCTACGCGGCAACCCCTCAACTGTCCGCATCTGTACAACGGAGCGGGAAACCTTCTTTCCTTTTTGCTTGCTTACTTCCGGCTATCCTCATGACCGGTTCTCCCAGTAGAGGGGGGACGAACTGTATGCAAGCTTCGGGAGGAAGCGTCATCGATCTGGCTTGTGTCCAACTTCTTCGTGTGACATCCTTTCTCTTCTCCTTACTCCTCATTGCCGCCGCTCACGCAACTTTCTCGTTGGAAAGTATGGAGAGTTTTTAGAGAGGTTATACAGCAATAGCTCAGTGTGAAAATGCCTTCCACCTCCGCTGCTGCGTAGGAAGTTGAAACACTGTCTGGATGGTTCTTTCCACACGTTTGGAATTACTTTTTAATTCTGGATGGATGGTTCAACTCCCTACAGCCATGCTTGATTTGATTGGAACAGGACTGTTTTGAACTATTTTCTTTGCGTTAGCACGCCTTTATAAGTACAAGAGAAGAAAAAGAAAAAGAAAAATGGTAACAAAGAGATGTGGTCACGAAACTCACACGTCTCGTATTCAGGGCTCATAAGAAACCCTAATCACCACAGAATTCACTATTCCGCTATCTTCTGTATCTACAGGAAACCCGTCATGCCTTTGTCTTACAACACCCTCGGTAAACCCTCCATAATCCCAGTGCCCAGCATTTCTCCCTTTCATCATCTCCATGAACTAGAAAACACCATCTCCCCTCGCTTCCATTTAATGTTTGTTTCCCATTTTTCTATGCTACCAGATGCCGAAGAGAGAAGAAAGCAAAACCCATATTTCGTCAAGAGCACCACCAGAATGCATGCATGCTACCCAGTAATATCCGCAAGACAATGAAAAAGACGAGGGTGTAATTTTATTAGGGCGAAGTTTGCCGGTAGGAAAGGAAAAAGCAGAGGAAACCCGGGAAGCTCTCAGTCAATGACCTATTAAGAGAAATAGAACCAAAAGGCTAACCGACGACAGGGCAACAAAGCAGCAAGTGATGAAGCCCAACGCATTACTGAGAACTGCACTCCCCTGTGACCAGCCACAGAGATGAGTGACTGAAGTCATACAGTTTCTTTTTCCTCTCCTGGCTCTTGCCTTTCGAGGTTGTGTTGGAGTACTTTTGAGAACTTTTGTGCTCGGGTCGTTCTTTGTGCTGAGGAAGTGAAGCAGAGCCGCAGTGATGCATAACAGAAATCAGATTATCGCCGCCGTGGATGCAGAGTATGAAGCGAACGAGAAAGAAAATTAGTACGGTGGAGGTAATCGGAACGTCGCCATGTGGAAGATGAGTGTCGGGAGAGAGGGAGAGAGGGAGTGCTTTCGGGGTGTTCTCCGAAACGAAGGTCGATTGCAGCCGGACGATTTGGTCTCTTTCCCCCTTCGGACTGATTGTGGCGATGCAAGGAATGCGACCAGAGTTCAGACTCCGAGAGTGGAGATCTCATGCGGTCCAGATCCCAACAGCCGAACTTCGCCAGCCAACAACTTGAGCTCCGACAGTAGGCAAGCTCTGTTAACCCTTCCTGCTCTGAAGCCACACAGCAAACATCCCCGTTCATTAACCACCAACTCTTCATATCAAAACAGAACCAAAATTTGGATCCCCATCCAATCGAACGTGTCAAGCCAATACTGGAATACCAATACTGCCATAACCCAAGAGAAAGGATACGCATGTAATGGAAGACCCAGCGAGGTTCAACGTCGATCGACAACGTTCTCCAGCGTGGTTTGGAAAGGGCGAATGCACTAGCCACTCAGAACGTTGGCAACTTCCTGTGCACGGACCTCGTCTTCGATTAGGAGGCCCTTGGTCTTGAGAACATCTTCGATAATGTCGACAACCCTACGAAAGCTGCTGGCGGCACCACGAGTCTGCGTGAAGCGGCCAGCGCACAGGTGTGCCCGACGGCCTTGCTGGAGAACGGTAAACAGCTCGGCGGTGAAGGAAACGGGCTTCATCTGAAGCTCTGGTTGAGGTATGCCTGTGTCAGCAGAAGTAGCGGCGTTGGAAATTGTTTTGTAATATTGCTTGGGTTTCGATGGTGCATTGACTGGAAGATCAAACTCACGGTTGTTCTTGTCCACACTGGCTTGGATGATGTTCGTCGCGCGATCGAACTTCACATCCCGCACACCGAAACGCTTCCATTCGCGCAAAAGGCGTACAATTTCCTGGCGAGCACGACCGCGGCCACACTGGAAAGCGAGGATCTTTGTAACGGGCTTGATGTGGAGGAAGCGGGAAAGCCAGTTCTGGCCTTCCGTGTAGCGCGGCACGGACGGCTCAAAGTCATCGCCAAAAGAAAAGCCAGACGATCGAAGGGAGCTTGCCGAGTAGTCGAACGGCACTGTTAATGCAGACCGTTAGTACATCACGTTCGGCGCTTACGGGGGTATGAAAGGGAAGTGTAACTTACTCAGCATCAGTGAACCGCGCTCCTTCTTCTCCGGAGTCTTCTTGCCGAACAGAGTCGCCAGGTTCTTCTTAAGGCCAGCCAGCTTATCGGTCTTCTCCTTCTCCGAGTCGCGCATCGGAAAGCTGCTGTGACTGCTCATGCTGGCGTTGGGAGCTTTCTTGTCCTGCTTGGTGTATGACGAGACTGCGCGGGGCTTTGGCCTTTCCAGACGATCGTCCAGGCCCTGCCATGCCTCCGGGATCCTCGGCCGACGAGCGTAATCCGTAGGGGGCTGCTGCTGTTCAGATTGGTCCCTATCGCTAACACGGCGCTTGAACCAGCTACGCTTCTTTGTCACCTTTTCTTCCTTGGCTACCGTGCTGGGGGTTGGCACCTGCGCCGGTGTCTGTGCAGGCGTCGTCTTTGTCGCAGCATCAAGAGAATTGCGCTGCGCGAATGGTGACGGCGTCTGATCAAGCTCGGGGATACGGCTGGTCTTGTGGCGCAGCGGATGAACAGGGCTGGGCGTAGCGGGAATCGAAGACTGGAGGTGGTACGAGCGCGTAGGTGTCGGGGCACCAGATGCAGCAGTCTGGCATAGTGTGCTGCCACTGGTCTTCTTCCGGATATTGAGGGGCGGGATGTGCGTGCCATTTGGAACAGGAGAACTGGCATCAACGAGGCGGATTGTCTGATCTCCGTGGTACCGATCGACTGCTTGGCTGATAGGCGCCGTGGCAGCCCGGGTTGCAGCGCGCCAATTGGGGGTGCCAACCTGCGGGCTTGCATCGGAAGTGGGCTTTCCCTCCTCCGAGATGATAGGCAAAAGGCGGGGGTGCTGCGGAGATTGGTGCTGCGGCGCAGAGACCGAGCGTTGGTTGACATCAGCTTCTGTCGGGCGCGGCGGGTGCAACAGGCGGTCGAGAGAATGCAAGACCTCATTGTAGTTGGCCGTGTTCTCGCCACCTTCCAACGCGAAGCGCGCTGCGAGGCGTTCACGGGTCTCAGCCAGCTCACGGGCAAGATAGCTGCTGGCTGAGTCGTTAGCAGCCTCAGGTGGGAGCGGAGGCAATGGACGCTGTGTATCGGGTTGCTTGAGAGCCTGCGCATCTGCCGTGTAGGCTGAGGCACCAGAGCCACGATAGGAGACGGATGATGGGGGAGTCTCATACTCAAAGGGCGTAGGCCTCTCGGAAGAAGTCCTGACGCTGGAGCTGACAGAAGTACGATTGAAGGCTTCGTCGAGCGCCTTCTCGAGCTCGACGCTTGCCTTGCGGACCTCACCATCAATCGCACGCCCAGGAGTCTCTGGAGCCTTGATCTTCAAACGAGGCTTGGTATTCTTCAACGTAGAGCTGGCAGGTGCAGGTGGGGTAGATGTCTGAGCAGGTGTGCTTGGAATAGGCGGGATCGGCGTCTGCAGCTGCTGCTCCTCTGCGGCCTCTTGCAGGTATTTGCGTTGCTCAGGCGTGCACTGCGCCAGGTTCGCCTCCGTAACAGTAAGACGGCTCCCTGTGGAACTCTTGCGAAGGTGCGCGAAGCTAACACCGCGCTTGTGCGAGCTGCTGGGTCTCACAACTATCGGCGGTGAGCTCGCCCAAAGTGAGCTGCTCGTCGACGATTTGGACAGAGATTTCTTGTGATTTGCAGTAGGCGTAGCAATCGACCTCCTCGAGCTGCCTCGCGAATGGATGCTGGAAAGTCCCGAGTTCCTCCAGCCAGTCTTCCTCAAGGTCTCAACCCTCAAAGAGCTTCCACGCCCGTGGCTGTTGCTACGTGCCATCGATGACCTGCGCGTGCGATGCCCACTGGATTGCCCACTTCCAACCGTGCTACCACGGTGGACCGTGACGTTCATGTAATTGCCCTTGTTCGCTATAGAAGGCTCTCTAGAAGATCGGAAGGGATCGTAGCTCTTCTCGGACGGAGGGGGCTGCTGAAAGCTGTGCGGAGACTGTAAGTGCTCATCGTTCAGGATCGAGAACTGGGACTTGGTGCGGCCGTGAGGAACTGGAGGTGGCTGGCTTGGACGAACGGGCTGAACATGGTGATAGTCGCTTGCCGAGTATGCAATCTCAGGCTCTCCAGGCCAGTGTTCCAGCTGCTGCTCCTTGTACTTCTGAAGAGAGCGGTAGAAAAACTTTTCCTGGTTAGCGTCATTGTTCATGAGCTTCTGCAGAATGTTCTTCTCCGAGTCGCTGTGCCAGAGGCAACGCATGTTCCGCAGCGTTTCCTTGTCGACGTCCTCTGGGTGGCGTACATCCCAACTGCTGATGCGCGGCTTAGGGCCACTCCAGATCTCCCTGTCCGACTCTTCATCGAAACCAAACTCTGCATCGTACTTGTGGAGGAAAGGATGCTGCCAGACGCCCTCGATGTTTATGCGGTGGCGAGGATCGGGTACGAGGATTTTACTAATCAGGTCCTGGGCCTCGTCGCTAAGGTTGTCCGGCATATGGTACCTGGCCTGTGCGATTATCTTGAACAGGTGCGTAAGGTCCTGGCGATCGTTGTACGTGAATGGAGGCTGTCCGGTGAGCATGACGTAGAGAATGACACCGCAGCTCCAAACGTCTGCCTGACCGCCGTCGTACTGCTTGTAGCGGATGACTTCCGGTGCTGCGTAGTGAGGGCTTCCGCAAGGGGTGCTGAGCCACCTACCCTCCGGCTGGAGAGCGGCCATACCGAAATCAACGAGCTTGATGGTCAAGTTCTCCGCGTCGATGAGGATGTTTTCAGGCTTCAAGTCGCGGTGGTGGATCTTGATGCGGTGACAATAGAGTAGGGCGGCGACAATTTGGCGGAAGATGAAGACAGTTTCCATTTCGGGGAGGCCAACGTTCTCGTCTATGTATCCGAAAAGCTCTCCACCCTCGACGTACTCCATGATGAGGTACCTGGGTTCTGTTAGAGTTTCTGCACGTACTTGGTTGAGAAGGGTTATCACTTACAGCTCGCTGCGGTTCTCCCAGACGTCGAACAGCTTGACGATGTTAGGATGATTCAGAAGCTTCATGATGACAATCTCTCGCTCCAGCCCAAATGGCATGAGCTTCATGTGCGCCGCAAGCTTAGGGTCGGTCTCGGCAGACTTGTAAAGGTTCAGCAGGCTCTGGGCCTTGACCTTGTCTGCGGTCTTCTTGGAGATAATCTTGGCTGCGCCAAGCTGGCCCGTAACGCAGTGCCTGACTGCCCTGACGCGCGAGCATCCTCCTTCGCCAATGGTCTTGCCAAGCTGCCACGGTCCAATGTGGGTCTTGCGACGGTGACTGCTATTTGTGTGGGTCGAGGAATTAGAGACCGCAGAGTCCCGGTTGGTAGCTCTGCCATCGGCCTTTGCTGCATTGGCTAGGTTTTTGTTCTCCAGAGCCGGGGCAGGATGGTGGACGGTCAGGGTGTTACCCTGTGGCAGCAAGGACTCGTTGTGAGGGAGTTGCTGCTGCGCGTAGGCATGCTGGGCTGAGGAGACCTTGGTGTTGCGTGACGGTGGAGTGGCCGAGTTGGCTCGCGAGGTCGCGTCTGTTAGTGGCCTTCGGAACTTCTGTGCATTGTGGTGGGCAGCTCGACCGGAGCGGTCCATCAGGGCGTTTGCGATGCTTCAGAAGCTGGGAAGGTCGTAGACCAGACGTGTGCGCGCGTGTTCACCGTGCTTGGTTCTCGGCGGTGAGGGTCGTGACCGCGCTGGATTCAGCAGAGCGGGCGGGTGATGAAGGACGTCTACAAAGGAAAGGCGGGGGCTGCGACCGAAGGTGGGCCACCGCGGAGGGGAGGACGGAATCAGAGAAGGAGCGGGGGTCTGCGGTGGTGGCTGGCGGAGGAGGGGAGAACGAGGCCGGTCCGGAGAAGAAGTCGATGCTGGGGATGGTCTGCCAAAAGGACCAATTGATGGACGGAGCGCACCGCAAAGGAGTGGACGGCTCGGCAAACAAGCCAAGCTCCCGCGGAAATGAGGATCGAGGGTCTTGTCGGGACGGAGAAGACGCAGACGGTCGAGAAGGCGGGGAGGCAGGCGGCGGTCTGCGCGGGTGGTGGTCGCTGTCGGCGGCGCAACAGCAATGCGCGACAGCTCCTTCCCAGGCGAGGCGGCGGCTCGGGCAGACGGCGATGACGACGAGGGGAGGCGCCGGGCCGCGCACTGAATGGAGCGAGAAAATGAGGTGGACGTCCAAGACAACGGAGACTCGGTGAGGGTGTGCGAAGAATAAGCTTGCACCGAGCAGGCTGTTTGTGTGCGAGATATCAGACCGTTGCTGCGGACACGCGCGACGAAAGAATGCACGCCGACGACGCTGCGCGGAGCACGCGCGGGCGCAGCAGCCGTACCAGTCGCCGTCGCTGCTGCCGCGCGCTCTCTCTCTCTCCGCCGTCTCCGGGCGCGAAAAGGCAGCGCAGTGCAGAAATTCCTCCCCATCACGAGCGCGACTGCTTATTTCCCTCCTACCTGGCTCGGAGGCACTCAACGCAGCGTGCCACGAGCAGGACGCGGCGCCTGCGAACCGGGTTGCGGCGAGCGCCTCCATGACAGGAGGTCAGCGGGTTGCCTCCGCGCATGCTTGCAAGCGAGTGCTGAGGAGAGCGGTTGAGACGAGCGTCGTGCAATGGTGGAGAGCGACGATGTCATCCCTCACGCCGATCCGAACTCGACCGAGATCGCTCCCGTCGCACCGCACTGGCACCGCGCGATGCACCCTGCTGCACACATCCACCCAGCGCGCCCTCCCCCATGAGCCCAAGCACTGCACCTCACCTCTTTCCCTGCTGCACACCCGCTGCATCACGACCCTCGGCCTGCCCACGCGACGTGTCTCATTCCTGACAAATGCTCCAGCTCACCACGGCCGACATCTGCCTCCTCGCTCGCCCTTGCCCGCCAACCACATCCCTTGATCGCCACATGTCAGGCGCATGCTCAGACTGCCGTCGCCAGTCGCCTCGATCAGAGCCTGCAAGAATGCTGCACGCGGGTGGCCCTCGAGCCGTCGTCGTCGGCCAGCCCGGCGAGCGCGCCCATTCGATTCGGCAATGTGCCGAAGCCTGGAATGTGTGCCTGTGTTCACCCTCGAAAAAGACGCAGGTATTATTAGCCACCACCACCTCCTCCACCATTGCAGCTGCGCCGGGAATACGCAGCATCCCCGCGTCCGCCATTCCCAGCAATTCAGCCTCGCCCACCCGCCCGGCGCAAACGGAAACCATCTCCGACGTGTGGCTTGCCCGACCTCACAGTCCAAGACAAAAAGGAAAGAAACAGGTGAGCAGCAGCATAATATTACCGTGTCTCGCTCTGATATCATCCAACAACCAAAGGGCCCTATTGTCTTCAAAGTTTTGTAATTGCTGTGCCACCCTTGTCCGAGGGTCGCCACGACCAAAGGGCACGCCTGCGCAGCCGACTTCGTCCTCGGAGGCCTCGATGCAGTTCCATCTCGTTTCGGAAGGTGTTCGCCTTTGCTTTGTTTCCCAGCCCGCATCGTGAATGACTTGCATCTGCGCATTGAAGTCCTCAGCTCATTGTTCGCCGCGTCGGTGGTGGCCTGGAAGCTGCTGCTAATCGCTTTTGTTATCGCCCCGGAAAGCTGGTGCTGGCCAGACCACTTACCTGGTTCGCCGCGCCACAGAACGCCCGCCCCCAAGCTACCCCTGCCCAAATCCTGCCAGGCCTGGACTCCTCCCTACCCAAAGGCTCGCCTGACGTATCACAGCTCGATTCTCGGCGTTTCTGAAGATATGCGGACTGTGATCCATGATTTCATATGATGCTGTAACGGTATCTTGATATCGTAATATGATACTTTTGACTCCCAAACACAGCCCTGAAGGCGCGACCCAAACCAGAATTTCACACGCGCCGTGCTTGCTTGATTCCCACCGTATAGACATGCCCGCAAAGAGAGTAAAGGTCCGACATTCCCGCTTGTTACTCCAACCGCCTGCCGAAAATGAGTCTGAAATTCTCTGAGAAGTGCCGTGTACCCATCCGTATCGCTGCCTTGTTGCCAGAGAGGACCGAATCCTGGATCGAAGAAAGGCCTGTATAGTGGGAAAAAGGACCCTAGACAGAAATAACAGAAAACATAAGAGGTATCCTAGCTTAGGAGAAAAATTCAAGACAGCTGAAGCAGAAGCGACTGTAACAAACATCAAAAACTAGAAGATGAGAAAAGAATATGTCCATCAGAAGAGCAAAGTAAAGTGGTAAATAGGGTTGCTGCGATCAGCTTTGGTAAGCCCTGATATATCGACAGCGAAGAAGAATCGAATTCGAAGGCGCAGAAAGTCGGACGATCGGAAGGACATAGAACCGGGTTCTTCATGCCGCCGTGGTTTGCGTGCTTAGTTGGCCGTGATTTTCGGTACACCGAGTATGTGGAATTGGTACAGCAGCTGGAACCCCAAGGCAAATAGTACAACGGAGATCTGAGACGACAGATAATGGGTATCGTATCCAAGGAGCAGACAAGGAATCGGAAAACGCCTCATTGGTGGCCTGATAGAACAGGCTTGTGCTCGCTCGCCTCGCTGACCATCGAACCTTTGTCGGTTGGTGAAACGGATCCGTCGTGCTTGTCGGCCTCTGCTGCCGCCGCTGCAGCCTTTCCGCAACCCTTGACTAGGATATGCCTCTGCCAAAGAAGTTAGCGGTCCCGTGCTACTGAAAAGATCACGGACGAGTTAAGATGGGGTATATTTACCTTGAGCGCATCCTTTCGAGAGAAGCTCTTGTCGCAGTGTCCGCATGGGAACGGCTTCACTGCCAAGTGAATCCGCTTGTGACGCTTCAAATCGTGGTTGCGGTTGAAGCTCTGTGGGCACTGATCGCATTTGAATGGACGGTCGTTCGGCGGTGCTTGATGAGCTCCGGGGTGACCTTGACCATAAATGTGGCCCATGCTCGCTGCATGCCCGCTGTTAGGGAAACCAGGCATCATTCCGCCGTGCCCCATGCCGCCAACCAGTGCAAGCTGGCCGTTCGGGTTGTTGACGTTGGAAAGTACCGGGCCCGGGAGCGGGTAGCTCTGATACGGTCGTTGGTACGGAAGCGGAGAGTGCGTAGGCCCGGATTGCAGCGACGGGATCTGGGCTGAGCTGTGGGCGGGCGACATCCTGTGGTGCATCGGGCCACCGGCGCTGAGAGGGCTGGCCTGCGTTGGTGATGGTCCTGTGGAGTACGGGAAGTTTGACTGTTGTGGTGTCGTGGATTGTTGAGAGTTATAGTGGTAAGTGGGGGTGGGAGGCAGCCTTGCGGAAAATGGCTCCTGGGAGTGGATTGGAGACTGGTGCGGTGCCGATGAGGAGACCGGATTTTGTGCGTGCATCATGTTGGACATCGCATGATGCGATCCGGACATTGTTGGTAGTGACGAGGGCGCGGACATCGATCCTGACGAGGGAAAAGGTGGTAGGTGGTTAAGCTCGTACGGAGGTGGAGGTAATCCTAGCAGACTTGTTAGCCGATCACTGCCAAGTTGGACATTTTCTTTCACGCTTTGTTCATCACTAACCTCGTGGGGTGGCGTATGACTGTGATGTCGAAGGGGCTTGCGGCTGGAAACCATATGGGGTTGACCCTTGGGGTGGCGGCGACCAAACATACCCGTTCGGGTTGTAGGAAGACATGTTTTGCGACGACTGCGCGTGGGAGCTCATACCGTCAGACAAGTTGCTAGGCGGCGTCAGAAGATTGCCTATATTGCCCGACGCGGGAGACTGCGAGTTGTTGTGGTGTGAGAAGGTGGGGAATTTCTGGAGGCTCGAGAGTGGAGGAGGAGGAAGCTCAAAGTTAGGCAGAGAAGAAGCGTTAGGCCGGCGAGCTGTGAAGCTCGTTGGTGCACCCATAGAATCCGGCCCAGGATGCATACGGGTCGGGAGAGCGACGGCGGCAGCCACGTTGAAGGATTTCTCGGGTCCTTGGCCTGCTGGCCGATCTTTGGAGGAGAGAGGAGGAGAGGGGAGTGAATACAGAGTGCTGGTCGGCGGCGGAGTTCTCACGCCTGCGCCGGGCCAAGACTGACCACTTTGTGTCCTTGAGTAATCCAGAGAGGGCTACTACTATGCGCCGGGAAGTGGGCGCGGGAGATGAGTGCTGATGAGAGGTGGTGGTGGTGGTGGTGGTGTTGGTGGTGGTGGTGAGGAGCGGGAAGGTTGCGCGCTTGGCCGTAGGCGAGGCAAATGGCGGTTAAAGAGGCTCGCGATGCCAGAAACGGACGGCTGTCACGCACAAGGACGTATTCCTGCACGGGTAGCAAGAAGTGGTGGACCTGGTGAAAAGTCTACCGAGAGATCCCTGCGGCGTGGTCGGAGGGAGTAGCACCGATCTCTGCAGGCCAATCCAAAAGACTTCTAGAAAGTCTCAGGCTACGCCGGCGGAGAGGGTTGGGCAGCGCGGGACGAGCTGGCGCACAATGGACGATGGAGTCAGTCGAAGTGCCACGGGTGCTCCCTAGCGCTACGGGCCAGCTTGGACGAGCCCGGGTTCTTGGTTGCGCAGATGCGGTGCAACGAGGGTCGTCGCACGGAGCTGTGCAAGATCTGGTTTCTGGTAAACAGAGGAGGCGCGTCCCGGTGCCTGGGATGGGAGAGAGACAGCGGGCGCGGAGCGCGGGCGCGAGAGAAGTTGGGCGCGTGTTGGGGCGGCGGGTCCTCTTTGTTGCGCTCTTGGGGCGTGCCTGGCGGCTTGGGGCGCGGTATGGCTGGACGAGGCTGAGGTCACTCGCGGCGGCGGCTTTGTCGTGAGTGGAGGTGCGCCGTCACGTATATGTACGCCAGGCCAGGAGCGTCAGGGTATGGTGGTTCGCGTGGCTGACTGGCTGCTAGGGGCCCTGACGCCGTCGACCGGCCTCACCAGGCGAGAGGATCCGTCCGTGCTCTGGGTGAATCTGGATCGGACGCAATTGGCGATGGATTCAGGTGAGCCCGCGCGGGAGAAGGTTCAAGCCGGGCGGGCTAAGCTTAGCTGCGCGCTGGCGGACGCAGGCCGGGCAAGCGAGCGGCAGAAGCAAGCAAATCAACCTCAGTGAGATTAAGGGCTGGTGCAGCCAGATCGCGCCTTTTCCTTCACACGGCGCCGTGGCAGGGAAGCGGCGGCATGAATGGAGCGTAGGTGCACAACTGCCGGGGGGCACGCCGCTGCCAGCGCGCTCCCCGCGCCCTGGACCCTGCGGGCGCCGCTGGATGACATGCTGCCTGCCTGGGCCCCGGCGGCCCAGCTGGCGTCAAGCGGCTGGACTGTGGGCGTGCGGGACGACCGCTTGGGCACCGGGCCGGGTCAAGCCTCTGCCAGCCGCGCTGGGAATGCGCCGAGAGACAGGCGTATAGGCACTGGCGCCGGCGAAACAAGGGCGGGGGAACGTGCGGCTCTCAGTCCCGGCTTTGCGGCGCACAAGCAGCGCTCCCTCCCACCTTGTTTTTGGCGAGACAGGCCGCCCCGAGCGAAGGGATCGGGAGCGCGCTGCACCACCACCCGCCGTGCCGCCCTTAGACAAAGCCCTTTGTCGCCCCTGAAACGCAGGAGGCGCCTCTTCAGCACGGCGAGTAATCACTGACCGTGCCGGCCAGCTCGCGCAGGCTAGCCGAATACGACTGCTCGGCCTTGGCCGCGCTGGCAATAAAGATGTCTTCCCCATTCGGATCTCCGCTCGGCGCGTTGCGAGGCCTGATGACCGCGGTCTAAGACCGTGTCAGACCTGGGCAGGCACTGCTATTCCTGGCGCCCGGCCTGGGCCCAACGGAGAAAAGCAAGCGCGGCGGAGAACGCCGGCGATCCAAGCGGTGCCAGACGGGCTCGCGGGCAGGTTAGCGCGCTGAGCAGCGGCAGGCATCCAAGCCCGCCCACGTGGGCGCTGAGCGAGACAGCCAGACGCAGGCGCAGGCGCAGGCGCGGGCGCGGGCGCGAGAGAGCTGCGCGCCCTCCGCTGTGCCGCGGTGCACAACTGCTGCTGCGCCGCGTGCGGAATGCCCAGGCCCGCTGTCCCGGTTTGCGCGCGCGAAGCTCGAGGAGCAGGCATGGGCGACGCTGCTGCATGGGGGGCGCCCTCCGCAGTCGATCGCAGCAGCGCGCGAATCCCGCGACCGCGAGCCAATGCCGCGGCGCCGTGGCGCATTGCTGCAGCCCGCGCTGCATCCGGCGCCCGTCCGCCCAGCGCCATCCACATCGCCGCCATGATCGCTCAGGCCGGCTGCGGCCGAGCACACGGGCGGCGCTGCCAGCGCCCTCGCGCCGCCCTCGGCTGGCCGTGGCCGTCGAGCAGCAGCAGAGCCGCACCGCGATGCACATTGCAGGACGATGCCTCGTGTCGCTGTTGCTGCTCGCCCGCTCAGGATGCGCATCCCGGGCGCGCCGGCCAACGAGACGCGCGCATAAGCGAACAGCGCGATCCGCCCGATCTGAGCTGTCGCTGGCTCGCTTTCGCGTTGACTGGGAAGCGTGGTGATAGACGGCAACTTCCAGGCTCCTGACACGCGCAGAGTCAGTGCCGCCGGCCCCCAGTGCCAGGTGCCAGCACGCAGGCCACTACCCCGCGTGCCGCTGCGGCGTCGCCATCGTACGATGGCCTGGCGACGCGTGAAGATTTCTGCGACAGCGAGCCTTGCGGGCGGTTGTGGCCTGGCCCGCGGCCGGCCTCTGGGGCGACTCGCGCGCTGGATGCTGTGCAGGCATCCCTGCGGCGATGCGAGGATACTCGGGGCGGCCGACGCTACGCCCAGCGCCGGATCGCTGGCCTTTCCCCTTCGCGCTGCCATGGCGTTTCCCGCCGC
Source organism: Neofusicoccum laricinum (assembly GCA_029906385.1). NCBI lineage: Eukaryota > Fungi > Ascomycota > Dothideomycetes > Botryosphaeriales > Botryosphaeriaceae > Neofusicoccum > Neofusicoccum laricinum. Next base: position 452,396 of record CP123716.1, on the reverse strand, counting down.
TCGTCTGGCGCCCATGATCACCCCCAGGCCGAAGCGAACACCCAGCCAGACCCGCACGCCCGGGGCCGCCGCGACTCCGGCGCTGTGGGATGGCAGGCCCTGCCCGAAGCCATCGCCCAGCACAGGCAGGGCATGACGTGCGTTCCCGCGCTGCCCGCCAACGAGGCCCAAGCAGACGGCCGCCGTTGCGCTCGCCTGCCGCCTGCGTCTGCATTATTTCGCGGCCTCGCGTGCTCGCCTATCGGCGGCAGGGCCAGCACCTGACGCAAAAATAGCCCGTCGATGATGAGTCCACTGCTGTGCCCCTCGCCTTTGCATGTCCCACGCACGCTGCATGCTGCACGCTCATTTCGGCCGTTCGCCCAAAGCGAGCGCTTGGCCCCTTCCGGCCTAGCAAGGGGTCGAAAACACCACCCATGCCCGCGCCCGCAGAGCCACCCGCTGAGGCTGTTTCTTCTGCACGGCGCCTTCGTCACGTCCTGCCCACGCTCCTTCACCAACCGTCTCAGCAGCCCGGCAGTTGCCCGCTCTGCACCCTCTCAACCGCGACAGAGGCGGCATGTCCCGCGCCTCCGCTGCGTCGCTTGCACGAAGGATTCAGCCTACCGCTAGCGCTTCTGGGAAGTTCCTTCGAGCGCGCGATCTGCCTGGCCTGCGCGCTGCGAAAGGGGGCTCGACCGCCATCAACTGATCACGACGCTGCTGCTTCGAGCGCGTCTCCGCCGTTGGCAGCAGGGGGCCGCGTGGATCGCTCGCAGGGATCGCCAGACAGCCTTTCCCGACCGCTCTTCTTCCGTTTTTCCTCAGCTCCGCCGGCGACCCCTCCACGCGACCGCCGCGACCGCGTATGCAGCGAGCACCGTTTCCCGAGGCGAACGGCAAAACCGGCGGCCCACGACTCGCCGCCGGCCCAGGTTCCGGGGCAGCAGGATTGCGAAAAGGGGCCAAATGAGCAGGGCCTGCAGACGCGCCGATCAGGCGGTGTTGCTGCACGCAAGAGCGCTCGCTGAGCAGCAGCAACTCATCGCATCGTCAATCTCGCAGCCGGGCACGCGAGCTGCGAGTGACAAGCTCAGTCGCTGCGCATCGCTGCTGCCCGCCGCCAGCTGAGCCGGGGCATCCCTTCGATGCGAGTGGCTCCTGTCCCAGCAAGACGATCCCGGCGGATCATCACATTGCTTGTTCGCAGGCGGCTGCCCATCACTGCCTCGAGCGGCAAAGGGCGTGCTGGGAAATCTGGCTCGACCCGCTGCGGTTGGCTTACGCCTCGTTGCTCCAATCTGCCCGCCTCCCCATCCATGCGTTCAGCCACTGGCAAACTCTACTGTGTTTCCCGGGTCCAGTGCGCGCCTGTGGCTCGCTCGCCATGCCGCGCGCCTCTCCGCCTGCTTAACGACCGTCAGACTGCTGCTTTCGTCAACAAACCAACGGCCGCCTAGGGGCGCCTGGCAGTTGGCTCTATCTTTAGCCACCGTACTCGTGATCGATAATCCGTACAGGCAATCCAATGTACCTTCGCGTGCCTGCGGCTGATTTGCAGACTTTTTGCAGCCGCTGTCAGATGCCCTGCTCGCAGCACGCTGCGCTACACCCAGCACGGTCACCAAATGCGAACCCGAGCGGTGAGAGCCTTAGCCGCATAGCGTCAACGGAGATGCGTTTGCTTTCGCGCGCGCGATTCTAGCGCCAATCGCTCCGGGAGCTATCAGAACGAGGCTGGACGCCCGCCGCACTGAGCCCAGCCAGACAAGTACCGTTAGCGCTCCAAGCACGCAGTCATATGAGCAGGTGCAACCGCTTCTTTCATTTACCGCTTTTTAACATCCGCCGCCAAGAACGGAAGGCTTTGGTTAGCCGACGGAAAATGCCCTTGGGTGACGGAGTGTGCCTTGGGACAACTAGAAACAGCTGCGACGCCGAGGCCTACCAGGTCCCCAGCTGTCACAAGAATTCTGCCGCGTGATGGAGAAGAAAATCGAGGCACCTTGGGCCCGTAAAAATTGAGTGCGCTACCAACGGTGTCGGCCGCCGCTCAATCGTTCACGCCGCCGCCGGTCTTCTCGAAACACCGAAAGTCGCCCTACAGGTGGAGCTTACGTCCTCACGGTGTGGAGAAGATCGGACTGCGATACTAAGTTCAGCTAATTGTGATACTAATCGCACTAGTGGGATGACTGTCTAAGATCCGGATCTAGTCGAGAGACACCGCGCCGACCGGTCTTTGAAGAGATAGCATCCCCTATTCCATCGTACGACGCTGCTCGGTCCTGTCGCGAGGTGAGTGGCGGTCTTCATCATCTCATTTCCCCTTCGTGCTTCGATAAATCCTTTCAGCAAAACTGATATTGAAAAGTAAGCTTGCGTCACTGCTCCTGCCGTGTTCTGCCGATACATTCCAAATATTGCCTCATTCGTGTATAATTTCTATTTTCGCTCTGCTCTTCTACGACGACTCTCATTGTTAATGTCTCAGCCAGAAAGTCAATTGCACGAGCCCGTTTGTCGGTCTGGGGACTGCAGTCCCGGAGACCGGGTTTGAGGTTTCACTGCCCTGAGCGGCTGCTGCAAATGCCAGAACGGGTTGCAGTTCCCTTCCCGTGAGACGCCGCGTCAAATCACATTATCTGTCGCGGTCATCTGGCTCTGAGCGGTTCCAAGGGCCAAGACTGAGCCTCTCGAAACGCTCAGCAGCCAGTAAGTCCGCGTTGCCAGTGTCAGGATGTCGGGTTAAACGTAGCTAGTGTAACCACACTACAACTGCGACGGCGGTTGATGATGTAGCTGGTGGCGATCAGCATCTGATGCGTTATGATCAGCACTCAACTCTCCTGGACCCATTTGGTAATGTCTCAGATGTGATTGTGTCACATAGCCAGAGAGGATCCTTCGGGCGGGCCGCGGGACGGATCAGCCACGCGCCTGGGGGCCGGATGTCAGTATAGGCATTTGTCGCGCAGACACGGGACACCTGAAGCGACACGGCCACTATAGCAGCACGAGCATTCGCTGCAGCAAACGCCGTGATGCCTGACTGTGGATTTCGCGTATTTACTTTTTCAGCCATCACTCCTCTTGGCGCTGACTGTGCCTCCCAGGGCCCAATTATGATCACCGATCTCCGCTTGGGGGCGGCTGCGTTTCATTGGTGGGCGATATTCCTTTTTTCTTTTCGAAAATCGCACCAACCGCGCGTCCTCTCGCCTGCGTTTGGCTCCCGCTCCTCCTTATGTAGCGACGAACGAGCACGAAGGATGAGAGGGGTCGGTGTGCGTGAACGAGACATTTTCCTCTCGTGAGGCTCTGCTGGCTCTCGTCAGCGGAAGGCTCGGGGCGGAGGGAGCGAAACGGGCAAGTCAGAAAACTTGGTTCGGCGTGAAGAAAGAGCTGACATGAACATCCGCATTAGGCGCGTGAGCCGATGTCTCTCGCCTCGTCAACTGGGCAGAAGGAAGAAAAGGGAGCTTTTTCCTGCGATGAGGTGTTTTTTTCTCTGCAACACACACACCACGTTCGCTCCCTGCCGCTTCCTTCCGAAGTCATCTGCTCGTGTGCCCCGATTTCTTCGCAAGATTACGGCCGTCTGCGGAACCTTTTTGTTTAGCCGTCATGCGCACGCTCTGGATGATGTAGGGCGGGCTCTCTCGTGGCCCAGAGTGAGGTGACTTGTTTGTTGAGACCTCGGCGGCAATAATCCTTCCGTGAAGGATTCGAGTCATGTCCAAGACGACGGTTGCTTTGCTTTGCCGCACCCTTCCTTTTCCTGTTCGTCCCTCTAAGCGCGCCTCCGTCCCAATCAATCATGCCTCGGGCGGGAAGCAGTATGCGTTTCTATTTTTAGGGGTTGGTGAGGGGTGGGGAGGGGTCTGGTGGGTTGACGAAGGATCGCAAGGCGAGGGAGGAGTAGAATTTCGCAATGCAGGCCGGCCGGGGCTGTCACGACAAATAGGATGACGAGAGAGTCGAATATGGGGTATCTAGCCGCAGTTCCGGGCCAGAACGCTGGGAGCAAGCGAGAACGCCGTTGGCGAGGAGCAGCCCAGCGACTCCACAGCAGAGCAATGACCTGCGTCTCGTGCGGCGTGGCTGCTGACTCCCGCCGATTGGCCCAGCTGCACGGGCAACGTCCCCAGGGCACTCGGGCGCGCAGGGACTAGACGGAGTCGGTATTATCGCCACTTCCCGCATCAGGGTAATGGAGAGATGCGTCGGGTTGTCCGTCAGGCTATGATGATAGGCAGCAGCGACGCCGCGTCACGATGGCACAGCAGCAGTGCGCGCGCGTGCTCGCAGTGGTTGCCATTGTGGGGACAGCCCGTAGCGAGAGATGCTGTTCAAAGCTTCGCATCTTTTGCCGTTTGCAACTGGGGGCCAGCTTCAGCCTTATCTAGTCCGTGTGGTGTGGAGAGCGCGGTCGGCTTGGAGAGATGATCTCGCCGTCACCGCCCTACGCGCCCGTGCCCTTCTAGCCTCTCTTCAGGAGCGAAAGAAGATTGGCATGGACGAGCTTCTATTTTTACTTGCGCGCAAGAAGATGCCCAAAAAACGGCAGAGCTGTCTCCACAGTGACCGCAGAGCGACAGAGTTCGAATTGAAAGGAACCCCTTACAAATCCACTTATGCGGAGGCACGCTGCTCCCTTTCTGCGCTCACCGCGCGGTGATAGCACTGAAGTATGTAGAATCCGACCTCGGCTCTGGAGCAGCTGCGAAGACTTGAGGCGTTGGGCGAAGCAGTTGGGCTTTCCACCAAGGCTTGACTTGGAAGCCTAGGCGCTGGCAAGGCTCGCCACCCAGCCATTTGAAGTCCAAGCGGAGCTGGTAACTGCTTGATTGGAGTGCTTTTGACTTTTGTAGCTCGTCAAAAAGAAGAAGTTGGATAGAGTCGTTCCGTGCGATCGCATTGTGCTCGGTTTCATAGTCATCGAATAGACCACAGCCGATTGAGGAATCAATTTAGCCCCGCGAGCAGCTTGCACAGCTGCAAGCTGAACCAGCGCCTTCGGATTAGTAGTGGGAGCATCGCACCATAGGCTCATTCGCGACCCAACCAACTTGCAGCAGTCCCGGCAGGACCAAGGAGTTGTATTGTGATGCTTTACAGGCTTATGAGGTGCGGTTCGAGCGCCCTGGCAGATACTGGATGTTTCTGTGGTCTATCATCCCTCGCATCTCATTGGCTTAGGAACAGGATTGTTGGATCATTCCCAGACGCTGGCTTCTCTGATCTGAACGTAGCAGTCCAACAAGCGTGATTGTCTCCCGGCAGCACGCAAAACTACTCGAAATCGACATTGCTTTCTGTCTGTTCTAAGCGAAGCATATCTCTCCACCAATTTGTCCGAGTGCTGCATGGACCCATTCCTACAGCCGCTAAGAAATGATCAGTGTTTGTGGCTGTCTCTTCTCTTGACGCCACGGCCCGATCCGGTCTTATCCGATTCAACAAACACCACAACACTTCTGAATCGAACAAAGCCGCCGACCCATTCGCTTCGTCAGTCCAAGAAGTCATGTGCTAACTTTTTCGTGCCGGCTCAAGTTCTATCGCCGGGAGTCTCGGATGTTCGACCAAGACGCTCCCAAGACCTGGACAAATATATAAACACCAATGGATAGCCAACGAATAATTTAGCCGACGAGGCTCAGAAGATCACAGGAAAGAAACTCCAGGCAGTCCGCAGATCGCGTGGATGGCACGCCTTATCAACGGTTAGATACCCCGCACTATCCGAGATTTCTTGGTTCGCCGCACGATGCACTTCTTTTACGATAGCCTCTTGGCTTAGTCTGGTGCCCTTTGGACGACTCATGGAGTCAGGGTTCAGGCTGAAGAGCCGGGACCTAAAACCCGGGCAACCCTATCCAACAGCGAATAATTGCCGCACTCTACTACTTTCTTGGTCAAAAGACATGTTAAGCGCCCTATCGCCGTGCCTCATAAAGGTCACCGGCGTCATCCGGCGCTTCCGACACATGTGCGCCGGATCCTGACAAGTATCCCCATGGTTAGCGCCGAGGCCGACGTTCGTGTTGGAGATGAAATGCATTGACAAATCGGATAGTGGGTTGCGCGTCCCAGGCCCAGGTCACAGCTGCTAGGCCTTATCAGGCATTCCGTGCCTCCGGAAATGAGAAACATACTTTCGACGTCCGTTGAAAGATTCGGCGCCTCCCTCTCTCACGACCAGGGACCAGGGAAGCTTACGGCTGGGTTGGTCACGGCGACCCGCATGAGCTCTGTGCAATAAAGTTTGCAAATTGAGGCCGACAACCGTGCACTACCAGAACTAGCTGCGGAGCCAGCGTTTCGCTGCTATTTTTTTTTTATCTTTGTTAACACGCCCTGATAGCGAATGGGGTCCAGATTTCAGCATGACAAAGCATCAATAATAGTGTTGGTAGGTTGGAACGGCTGCTTTACTGCCCGATCTCTGTCAACACCAAACGTTGTGTTGGCCGCGGAAACAGGCCAGATGACCAAGCTTTGGATGGAATGTTGCCGTTACTTCCGGAACTTCATGTAGCACAAGCGAACTCCCTCGGCCGAAAACGAGTATGACGGTATTCAATTTTCAAGTTCTTCAGCAATGGAAGCAAGGACACTACGACATAGACTCACAGTAAGAAGATGCTGTTTGGGACCGCCCAGGCTGTCTCGGGAAATCCCTTGTGTTACGAACACGCCTCTGTATATAGAGTTGTTGGGGCACGATCAGCCACCAGGCTGATCATTGCTGAACCTTTTGTCGACTTCCAGTCGACGGGAGGTTGGCCGAATGGTCTTACGCGCCGACTGAAACCCAACACGGTCGGGTCCGTCGTAACACCTTGTACTTATCAACTTTTTATTTCAATGATTTTCACAGGCCCAAACACCATCCACAACACCTATTACTGTTTACTTACATATGATTCGTCAGAGGTATGCGTTGAAACGCACTATACTGTTACTCTAGAGTCACGGAAAATGTGTATTCCGCGTCAGAAGAAATCCGTTGATATCCCTCTCCCAGCCTCGCGTTTCCTTTTCATTGAATTTCCTGCATACATCCTTGCACTTTCCTGCGCTTTTTTAATTTAACTCCCATCTGTTAGAACCTCAGCCGTGCCGTTTCTGGGGCCGTTGACGGTGTCGTACTTTCTCAGCAACTTTTGGACGGCTTGATCAGTAAACACCATCGTCTGCTTGCCCTGGACAAGCCCCCCTTTCAAGTGACCTCAAGCATGACCCACCCGGCCTTGAGCTTCAGGCACACGGCCGACAAAAAACCATACAGCTTGATTTCTCCAGCCCGGGAGTTGGACCTTGCTGAGTCGAGGCCGAGTGTAGAGAAAACTTCGTAGCCGAAACGCGAGAGACTGGCAGCTTTTCTTCCAGTCTGGCCGATTGAAGGTGAAAGGTTAATTCGAAGCTTCTATCCACTTCTTCTTACACGTGAAGTTGTTACTCAATACCGTAGAACTTGTGATTCGACAGTTTCTTTATTGTGAGCCTTTCACATCGGAACAAAGACCGGCATTTGGGTCTCAAGCCTTTGAAAATTTTTGGGTTTTTTTCATAAAACTCCTCCGCTCCGAATGTCTTGCAACGTCACCATTTCTCAACTAAGGTCAAGGATACAGGGCTCTGTATCAGCCATACCGAGATATACATCTGCATAGAGATACTCTTGTCCATCTTCAGTTTCGCTAGAAGATGCTTGTGTTTAACGACGCCATTGAGACCGCGACGATGACTATCAAATTCTGTTCCAGCATTTTATCATGCACCATCACGACACGACCCGAAGCAACGTTCAAAAGATAGCTCAATAAATTCGCAATTGTATGCACCCCGAGCAACGATTGCAAAGCGGCAGCGCTTGCAAATGCAGTGACGTCACACACTCTCTCCTTCGCCTACCTCTTCTGGGAAGTGTCTTGAAACGCCCATATTGCCACAACCTACCCAATGAAGCAACAAGAAAGAGTATCAAGCATGTTGACACGCAAACGCCACATCTGGAAGATATCCGTCAGGGTGCGAGACTTACATCGATCTGAGGATCTACCGCGGCCTCCCATCAAGGCACACGTAGGTAAGAGCAACGGGCCATCATCAGCCACAAGGCAGACCAGCAGACCACGTGCTCCTACCTCGAAGCACCGGAGCGACGTTGGAGCAGCCGACGTCCTGCCTCGACTATGCACAGCTGCTCCTCGCGTATCAAGCAGAACGGACAGGGTGCGTGCGAGAGCAGAGCACTACGGCGGGGTGGGCAATCAGAGCAACCAGAACCGCCAGAAACGGACCGATTGTCCTCTACAATTTAGTGCATTGACAATGCGGGGAGTCCGAAATGATGAGCGTGATCAGCAGAATGCATGAGCCGGGGAAAGGGGGCGGGATGGGGTTGGTTGCGCGTTCTCACCACGGACCGGGGACAGCGATTCGGCGATGAGAACGCCGTGCTGAAAACGGTAATGCGGGAGGTTGACGTGTGCGAGCAACAAGAAAAGCTCCGGCGTCGTCATGCTTGCGCGGTTTCGCTGCAGCGAAACCCACGTCGGCGGGCATGCGGGAACAAGGGATGTTGTTGGTGCCCAGGTTGGGAGTCACGCAAGGCAGAGAGCGCGGCGCACCGCATACCACGAGACCAGGAGGAGCAACCAACATGTCGGCGAATCAAGGTGACGACGATGAAAGAGCATCAGCCTTGGCAGATGCTTGACGACAGCCAGCCGTTGCGCCCAAGAACCGGGGACAGATTTTGGAGACGAGTCATTCATTCGTCGACGACAGGTTGGTATTGCCTGGGCTGCCCAAACTAGCAGGCCTCGACTGCATGTCTCTGGCCTTAAATTTCCCCGGAGCTGGTCACGAAACACGGAAGGTCAGGTTTCCTCAAAAGTGCTCTTTACGCACTTCCAGAGACGACTCCTGTTTCAAATCGAGGAAAATATATATGGCTGAGCCGGACTGACTGTTGAAAAGAGAGCTTTTTCTGACGGGACTAGCCGTGGCGAAGCAGTCAGGTTTCACCTGAGCTATTTATGCAAAAATCGGAACGTGGTGCCAAATTTAGATCATATGCGGGACATTGGATTAATATCTTGGCGGAATGTGCTTTAGGATGAATGACGTGTTTCGCACAACAAGGGCTCCCGGTAAAGTAGGGTTTGCAGGCGACAGGGCAAGCTGAAGGGTCAAAGTACACACGTTGCTGAAGCCGGACTGAGTTTTGTCGTATAACAGTTTCGTTGCTCATGCTCCGTGCTCTTCAGGTCGGTTGAGGGCTCTAGAGACCATGCTGGGTGCAATTACTTGGGTATTTTTCTTGCATTCCTACTACCGACTTAGTGCTGTCAACCTTGATCTTCCACAGTGACACGGCGAGACGAGCAGACGTGAGGACGTGAACTGTATTGCCGTGTAAATGCCTGACCCTATGTCGCAATACCGGCAAAGAAACTCAGCCCATATCCCTCAATCGTCCCTTGATCCGAGAATTTTTGAGAGCATGCAACCGTTTCGAAAAAAGCAACACCGAGCACCTTCCTCATCCCGACTCCAGTCCCATTTTAGCGGGTCTTAGCCTGGACCTTGGGCGCCGAACCCTTGGCACCCTGCTTGCTCTGGATCCTCTGGGTCTGGCCACGGGCGGCGGCGGCGGAAGACTTGGCCTTCTCAGCCTTCTTCTTGCTCTCGGCAGCGGTCTTCTTCTCCTTGGCGTCCTTGATGGCCTGCTGGCGGGCGGCGGCGCGGGCCTCGGGGCGCTGGGCACGGCGCTCCTTGATCACATCGAGGGAGGCACCGACGATGGCACGCTGGGACTTGACGGTGCGGCGAGAGCGCTTCTTGGCAACCTCCTGTAGTGAGACGATCTCGCATTAGCCCCTGCCCAAATGTGTTCTCCTGCGCAGCCCATCGGGACTTTGTCGCCAACTACATGACCCTTCTCGAATGCGGTGCGAACCGGTGTCGACTAACCTCAGAGATACCCTTCTTGTGCTGTCTCCTGTAGAGGGTGGTCCAGGCAATACGGCGGGGGTTCTTGCGCTGGAGGAACAGGCTCTCGGACTTGCCGTTCTGGAAGCGGAAGATCTTGGAGTCGCCGCGGACGTAGAGCTTGCCCTGTGGATTGCAAAGGTGCATCGTCAGCTAACATGTCCCGCTGCATTGGTGGGGGTGCAGCCGCCACTGGTCGTCCCTGGGCGCGGTAGGAGTGTCGCGGACGGTCGACGCAGTGGTTCGGGAGCTGGAGACGCACCTTGCCCGGGTAGATCTTCTGGCCGCTGAAAGTGTCGTCGTAGGTCCGCATGTTGACGGTTGTGCGATGATGCGGTACCCGTGGAGTCGCTGTGTCGTTAGTTCTCGATGTCGTCGGCGACCTGGAGTGCTAGAATTTGGGTAAGCGGACGTTTGTGCGGCGGAGGAACATCGGCCCGCCACCTGATTGGCGCGCCTCCCGCACTGCTCTCGCGAGGGCTTGGCGGCCGATCGCCAACCTCACCTCCAAGCCACCCGCCCTCCTAGAGCCCGTCAGTCGCTGTGTCAAGATTGCCACACTCGTTCAATAGCCCTGTCGAGCACCCGCCTAAGCTTATGTAGTCACAGAGCAAAAGCCCAGTCTTAGCACGACACTGCATCGTCAGATTCATCACATGTTCCTGCTGTGCATTCTTGCCGTTGCGTGAGTACAGCTCGTAATCTTCGTGCCATTTCTCCTGTCTTGATGGCTATGGGTCTGGTTTCCTGAGAAGATGGTTCCAGCCAATGTCTCCAGTCAGAGTGTTAGCTTCCCTCAGAAGAGCAACGGCATGCAGAAGAACCCCAACTCCAATTTCATGCGCTCCTAGCCCACTCAAAGATTCTCAATCAGATCGAGAGCAGATTGCTCCACCGGGTGACCGTGGAAAGCTGCCATAATGCATCAGCCTCTAGCACATGTATAATTGCACGGAAAAGCACTTACACGACACGGGCTTCGCCCTGAGCTCCCTGAGATGTGGCGTGCAGATGTTGACCCCCAACCTCGTCTGGCACCGAACACAATCCTCGACGACGCACCAATCCTCGCCCCTGCACCTGCTGCCGCAAGCCGCGCACAAGACGAATCCACAGTCCTCGCAGATGATGTCGCTGCGCTCGCAGCAGTCCCGCAGCTCCTCGTTGCGCGACTTCCCCGGCCGCCAGCATTTAGGCACGTCGCTCTTTGTCGCATAATTCTTCTCACGCAGCCGCACGTGCTGGTTCCGGAATGCGGGGTGCTCGTCGAGGCTAGGGGCCAAGGCTCCGGCCTTTTGGGCGATGAGCTGGCGTGCCTTTTCGCGGAGGAAAGGGCGGCGGCTCCAGTTGTTACGTGCCAAGTCGTCTTGGTCCAGCAGTTCCTTCCTCAGGGCTTGCTTTGATGCGCAGTCCTTCGGGGTCTTCTCCAGCACGCTTTTCTTCCAGTTTTCGAACTCCGATAGCTTGCTTTCCATAAAGCTGTCGCTGGAAGTTCTGGTGTCAGATCGGTCGCGTGAGGCAAATTCATGTGGCAAGTCTGGCAGTGGTGACCCGTGTAGCGGCGAAGGTGAAGGCGAGGAGGGGGCCGACGACGACGACGACGACGACGACGACGAAGCCGATGCCGACGAGTTGGCGAACGAGATACCGAGCCCGTCCATAAGGGGCGACTGTCGTGGTAGCTGTTCTCTGGGACGTCTTTGCGAGAATGTGTCGATGTGTCGGCCCAGAGTCGCGCAGTTAAGTGCGCAATATTGTTCCGAGGTGGTATCGTAAAAGAAGGTGCGAAGTTGGAAAAGCTCTTGCTCTGCTCACCCAGATGTAAGGAACGATGTGAATGGCCATTCATAAGTGATTCCGACCAGCCTCAGAATCAAGTGTGATTGCATTTTTTTATGGCTTTGGCTCTTCGCTGGTTCAGCAAACGCCAGGTACAACTACACTTACGCACTTACGAGCCATGAGTGAATCGCAGGGAGCGCTAAACACTCCGCTGGGTATTGACCGGTGTCGTCGTGTCTTCCTAACTCGAATTAGACAATGTCAGGCACATCAGGGTCTTTACAGGGCTCAAAGAAAAGAAGCTCATCGATTGACTAACGCTAATATCTGCCTAATGGCAGATATCTCGTCCTTTCACTGCGCGCGTTGCAACCCTTTTCACTCTTTTTTCTTTCTCTCCCTGTGAGGCCCGTTCGTATGTAGACATGAGTGTATCATCAGTTGAAAATGAAATGGATCTTGATTTGTGACGCCCAACAAAAGCCGACGCGTAACATCCGGAAGATATGCTCAGCTTCCTTCCTGGATGTACGCGCTTCTCATCTATCAAGGAGCAGCAGTGTGTGCTGCAAGGGAATCTCAGTCAAGATTACCATATCCGCAACGCCTGTATAGCCTACCGGGAAGTGGATGCATCTATACCGTGGTTCAGCATTCAACCGTTATCCATCACTCATCATCAACAACAGGCAATCCCTCTACCCGACAGCCACGCTTATTTCATCTTCTCCTTTCACCTCCCAGCACTCATTCCAACACTGGGCTCTCGATTGTTGCGTACTCATTGCGACGGCTGAGCGTAGGTCTGGGTCCACTCGCGGGCGGTGGCGATGGCGGCGTTCTGGTCCTCCTTCCAGCGCTGGGCGACGTCGTTGGCTAGCGGATCATCAGGGTTGGGGGCGCCAAGGAGGGCCTGGATAGAGAGGAGGATGGTGCGAATCTGAAGGGCCGGAGACCAGTTGCCTATGCCTGCTTTAGCACTATCGCGATAGCACCTGTGCGAGCGGAGAGGAAAAACTTACTCTTCAGGACGTCAAGACAGATGCGGCCCAGCTTGTCGATGTTGGGGTGGTAGATCTTGGTCAAAAAGCGCACCTTGGGCGGCGTCATGGGGTAATCGTCCGGCAGGAACAGCTCGAGCTTGAACACTCCGCCTGGTGCGCACGCGATCAGCTTGTGTTGCTTTTCCAGGAAGTCGTATACACCCGCTCCAGGCTTGTGATCCATATTCTCCCGGGCCCTAGAGCCCCGCGCATGTTCGCTCCATTCCGCCTAAGCTGCTGGGAAACGTACCTTCATACGGCGACTGCGAAGGGCCGTGGACGGTGACGTCGAAGTAGCGCAAGTTATCCTCGTGCGGGACAGCGCTGATGCCCGGGACCCTGTTTGGGCAGTGGGTCAGCACTGTACATGCATCAGATCCTTCTAGGCATTCTTACGGCTCGGCCATCAGGCGCTCCGTCTCCTTGACAATACGCTTGGGAAGCGCCATGGCGGACGGTCAAGCTGCGATTTGCGAGGGTGGTGGTGGGTGCTGGTGCGGCGGGCAACGGATGGCAGGTGGACGGTCGGCGCGCTGCAGCGAGCGTCTTTTCGGCGGATAGTGCGAAAAAGAAAACGGTGGGTGCGTGTGGAAGTCGAGGCTGGATGAGGGGGCTCTCGGGCGTTTGCTGCTCTGCAAGCAGAGAGTGCAGGCTGCGGCTCGTCATCAACACCCCACGTCGCGCTCGGCACTTCCCGCCTCTTGCATCACCCGCGCCCCAAGCCGCAGAGCTCATCCTCCGCGCCATCATCGCACATCTCCCGTCCTCCCGTCCTCCCGCCGCTCCCACCGCCCGAGCATCGCCTCTCCCTATGCACCAGCCCGCGGTGCAACCTCAATTGGGCCAAGTGGCACCTCGCCATGCACCCGCACGGTGATAGCTCGCCCTTCGACAGCCCTACCTTTGGCCGCGATGCGTCGATCCGCGTCGACGAGCCCGTTGGCTCCGCCTCCATCTCGCCCAGCAGCCGCGATATCGTGCTCGCGTCGCGGGAGGGCTTGCACATCATAGACCTTGACAATCCCTACTCGCCGCCCCGCCATCTTGCCCATCGCACCCTGTGGGAGGTCGCCGACGTGCAGTGGTCGCCCTTTGCCAGCCACGACGGTCTTGTTGCGAGCACCTCGAACCAGAAAGCCTTGATCTGGGATCTGAACCATGGCAACCAGCCGCCGCTCACCCTGCACGCCCACTCGCGCGCCATCACCGACATCAACCTCTCCGCCCATCACCCAGACATCCTTGCGACCTGCGCTGTCGACACCTTCGTCCACAAATGGGACCTGCGCACTGCTGACAAGCCTGTCTTCTCGTATGCGCAATGGGATGGCGGCGCCGCTCAGGTCAAGTGGAACAGGCAGGATCCCCATATCCTGGCCTCGGCTCACGACAGATTCCTCTGCATCTGGGATGAGCGCAAAGGTGTACAGCCCCTGCGCACCATCGAGGCCCACAGGAGCAAAATTTATGGCGTGGATTGGAACCGCACACGCCAGGGTGGAATATTGACATGCTCGTTGGATGGCTCCATAAAATTCTGGGACTACACTCGCGAGGAAGACTCGATGCTGGAGCGCGTCATTAGGACGCCCTTTGGCGTCTGGCGAGCACGGCACACGCCTTTCGGATGGGGAGCGCTTGCCATGCCCCAGCGCGGAGACTTTGACTTGCACCTCTACGACAGGCGCTTGCGTGACGGTGTCAAACGGGATGCTAAAGTGCCGGCAGTCCATACTTTCAAAGGCCACAACGATCAGGTCAAGGAGTTTCTGTGGAGAACGCGCGGTGACGTTACGGATGAAGGCTACGATGAGCGTGAATTCCAACTTGTTTCGTGGGGCAGTGATCGCCAGCTGAATCTTTATCGCATCGATTCATCTATGCTCGGGTCCGTTGGCTACAGAAAGGGTGAGCAGGTGCGCAGGAGATTCCACATGACGCGTCAGGGAGCCTTGTACAAGACCTTCCACGATGAAATGCCCACCTCGATCCCACAGGCCAAGGCCCCGGAGCAGCACCAGGCCCATACTTTCTCTGCCGCTCCCAGCCAACTCAGTGCCCTGTTCCAGTCTGCCGGTATGAGCAAGCCTAGCCTCCCGTATGCTCAAGCAGCCTTCCAAGGACCTGGTGCCAGCGCCCGCGACCGTGGTCTTACGACGATGCAAGCCCGTACCCGCGAGAAAAAGACCGTGGACAAGCTCACGTGGATGCAGGGGGTCAGGATTGGTGGCCGCAGCGGCGGCCGATTCGATCGCCACGGCTCTAGGCCAGATGTACTCTCGCCAGACCAAGCACTGCTATGGGACTCACCTGAAAGTCTGGGTGACGAGATAACACATGTCGGCAGCAAATTCAAGAAGGTCAAGTTCGAAGAGGTTGAAATACCCCGTCGAACAGCAACCGTCACCTTGAACGGTCCGTGGGGCGAGAACGAGAGCCAGGTCTTCATGAGAATCAGCATTCGTTTCCCACCGGATTATCCCCTGTCTGCAACACCTCACTGTAGCCTCGAGAAGACAACCTCATACATCTCTGAGGCCACAATCTCCAAACTGGACAGCGAGATCAAAGCCCTCGCAGAAGTCTACAAGAATCGCAAACGAGGCTCCCTGGATGCGATCATCAGCTACTTACTCGGAGAGCGTGGTCTCGAAGAAAGCATCAGCTGGCTTTCGGATGGTGCTATCACAGACAGCGGAATCACGCAGGACGAAGACAGTTCCAGCGACGAGGAAGACGAAGTCGGTGCCGATTTCGCAACCCCAGCTATGGAGATGAGCGGCACTGACATCCTTGGGCCAATCAATGCAAATGCCAATGTGCCTCTTCCTCGACACTGTGGCGCGGTTTGGTCGGCAGATGGCCGCCTCGTCACCTTCTTCCCGCCCAAGCCAGAACCCAAGCCGATGTTCTCGAATCTGGCGACGCTGAGTAACGATAGTCGAACATACAAGAGCAAGTGGATTTTTGAAGTGCTTGGTCAGCTGAACAAGGAATCACCTGATCCCAGCCGGAAACTCTCCTCGGCAGTGGAGAACCCCGACGACAGCGACTCCCAGGGTTCTTGGGAGACTTCATCGAGCTCGTCTTCAGGCTCTCCAGTCCGTGGGGGAGGCTTGTCGGGGATCGCACCACCAGTCGCGTGGCGCGGTGGTCCATTAAAGTTCCAGAGATCATCACAGCAGTCTAGTGCTGGATATGAAGTGAAGGCGATTGCCCCGAAGCCGAAGTCTGTCGTCACCATGCGCAATCTGGCAAACTTACTTCCGGCGAAGAGAGAACTTGCCGAGAATTACGAAATCTTCGGAGAAGGCTCTGAAGTTTGCGCGCACAATGCTGCTGTAGCAAGAGATTGTGGCTACACTGAGCTAGCCGACATTTGGAACCTCATCGGCCTCATCCTCGCAGACCAAGTTCCCTTGGAGATCATGCAGCAGAATTACCGCCGTGAGCCTATCTTGGTGGTCGCAAAGCGGACCGCGGTACAGATAAGGAAGAAAGATAGCGGTCTCGACCTCAGTTTCGACGAGCCTGAAGCCATCGCCAAACCCAAGCTCAAGAGCCGCGTTAAGTGGGGGAACCATCCATTTGCCAGAGTGCTGGTACAAAGGCTGTTCAATCACTTCGAGAAACTTGCAGACAGCCAGATGCTGGCTATGTTGTCCTGCATGTTCCATGAACCGGCGGCGAGCGAGGGTGTCACCACTGGCATGATGATGCGCAATCCTCACGCGGACCTACACCTTTCCATGAGGACACCCGCTTTTTCCTTGGACTACTTTCCATCCAAAGAGGTCGCTGGCAGCCTTTTTCAGCCGCTTGTGTCTATTACGGATCAGTCCAACGGCATACACTTTCGTCCACAAATGGGTACGGACATGGGCTTGTCCAAATACGATAAACGATTGAACACCTTCGGCTCTGCAGGGTCCTCAAATGGGCCGTGGAGCGGCGACATGATACCTAGTGGACCAACGACACCTTATTCTACGGGAAATACACCACCACCTACCTTCTCACGTTCTGCAACATTCCGTTCAGCTTCGAGTGCACACGCTAGCATTGCGTCGTCTCCAGAACGTAACAAGCGTAGCTCCACACCATTTACTAGTGCCTTAACATCTTTCTCGCGACCTTTCACCAACGTAAATTCTTCTCCACCCGTCAGCCACCAGCGCTCTCGCACATTTGATGGCGACCTCTCCACCTCCGCACCGGAAAAGAGCAGCGTAACTTGGGGACCCAACACCATTTATGGCGGCGCTTCCACTGGCTCCAATGCCTCCTCATCGCACCGCTCCAACAGCCACAAGCGTAGCCGTACCGGGATACAGACAACCACTGAGCAGCAGCAGCAACAGCAACAGCAGCGCTTTGTGTCTTTCGATAGCATTGACGAGGACGGTGTTGACGACCCGGGCTTTTCCGACGATGAGGACTTTTACCCCAACTTCGACGATGACAAGACGGACGTCGCACCCGTGGATCGCACTTCGGGTGGCAACGTAATCCACGTGACGCTCAAGAACCAGGATCAGTTCGACGATGATGGACACCTATCAGTGGCGCTGTTGGACCAGGCGCAGCAGTGGATGTATGCCGCGTACCGTGCGAGCTACGCCAACAATGAGCTAGCCGGCTGGGGTCTGCAGGTCAAGCGGAGCGAAATTCTCAAATACAATGGGCTAACCAGCTACTGGGTCAAAGATGAAGCCGACGAGAATCGCGAGGATCTAGCCGTCGGTCGCAGCCAAGAGAGCATCGGCGCCAGGGTACGTCCTCTCCCACACTCACACCCTCCAGCCACGCTGTGTGCTAACCACTCTAAAGTCCTCCACCATCGCCCCAGACGACCTCATCCTCTGCTCCCTCCCCCTCCACCTCATCTCCACACCCACTACCTCCGGCCCCAACACAACCTCCACCACAGCCCGCAGCTCCGCCACCTACACCCACACCCATACCCCTGACCCACACACCCTCCTAAACGCCCCCGTCGCTGCCGCAGCCGCCGCCCCGAACCCAACCCACTACCACCCCCTCGCCCATCACCCCTCCACCACCCTCTACGCCACGAACCCGACACCTACCCCTGCCCCAACCCGTCCCCCCTCCACCAAAAGTGCCAGCCCGCCCAACGAAAGGACACCTCCAGAGGACGACGACGATGTCAGTATCGGCGGCGCCAACGGCGTCGCGCAGGGCGCGACCACCCGGACCAGGACGTGCATGGTGTGCTGGCTGCAGCTGGACGGGCTGTACCGCACGTGTGCGGAGTGCGGGCACGCGGTACATGCGGAGTGTGGGGGTGGCCGCGGGGAGGGGCTGATGGGCAGGGAGTGTTGGTACTGTGCGGGGTGAGGAGGGGAGGGAGAAGTTTATGATTTGATGAGGTGGGGGGTTTTTTTGTTTCAATCGTGTTGTTGTATGTGATAAAGGAATACAGGATGGAGCCTCACCACTACTATCTGTTGGCGGTGGGACGAGATTATCAATGGGTTAGATACCCACCACCCTCTTTCCGCTTCATGTGTATGTCCTGTCGGTGTCACAGAAGCAAGTCTGAGGTAGAATGCGCTGGGTAGAGCGCCTTGGGTTGATATGGGCCGTTATGTAGATCGCAGACACTAAATATTCCTGCCACAAATCTGCAGAGTGGACATGGGATGGGTGGCGAAAATGGTTGACAAATCCGATCCCGAAGGTTGCCTGAGCTCGAGCTTCAATTCCTTAGGCAGCGATTTTTCAATGATCGCTTCGAACACTGGCAACCGTAAAAATATCTAACTTTCGTGCGTGACTTGGTGGTGACAAGGCCTTGATGTTAGATATTTTCGCGTTAGCCGGGGTGCAACGAGGCAAAAAAAATTACACATGTCGAGGGTCGCGCAGCTGAACAGAAGCGGATCGTAAGATAGGAGTTGAACTGATCATCCCGATGCAAGACTTCAGCAGAATGCCTTGAAAATGAGGAACTCCGGAAATTTCTTAAGAGTCATTAAGAGAGATTGAGTCGTGAGATATGCTCCGCCCGTACGATAGAATGTCACACTCCACATCGCCCGCATTGGTGTAGGCAAAGCATGTGAGCTTAAGTAGCCATCTGTGCGCAAAGGGTCGGCGAGGATTACGGGGTTTCTATTTCCAACGACTGTAGCAGTGCGGAAACAAATGTCTCGATTTCACAGGCGTAAATGTCGAGGACCGAAGTCGTAATGACGGCCCGCATCACATCACCAGCCGTAGCAAACTAACCGCGTTTTGAGGCACGCAACAAGCGTTGGATTTGCTAGCCGTGCAAGGAATACGCATGAGTCCACGCGCAAAAGCCAAGCAGATTGAAACACAAGTTGCGCCTTTCATATGCCCCTTTCCTTCCAGAAGCAAAAGTCCGGGGAACATCATCTCAATCAGGTCCTCGAATGGACAAGTTGACGATGTCGCCATCTCCAACCACGCCCATCCTCATGACGAGAAAATATGCCGTTGGCCTTCCATCATCTGATCCAGAGTCATATTCGCGATGTCGTCGTTGTCGGAAGAGAAGAAAATCCCATTTGCATTTGCAAGAATTCGAAGAGCAGATCGTGAAGTTGCCCGTTCGTTTGAATCCCGTTTTTTTCATAACCCGCAAGAAGCCAAACCCTTCCCTTCAGAGCTCCTCCATTATCCCAGAAGTCGCTCCTTCATGTCGCCATCGCGAGGATTCGGTCGGGTTGTTTACGAAGTGGGGTTGGGGTTCATCTGCATCAAATGAGTCCATGCCGCCAGCCTGGAATATGTCGCGTGGCGAAACTCACCTTCCTCTTGCCGCCGGTCATAGTGACGTTGACGAAGCGGCGAGTGTACTTTATCCTCTTGAGGGCGCGGCCCTTAGGCTGCTTCTTCTTCTCCTGGGGCTCGACCTGTAGCGCGCGGTATCCATCAGCATCCATGTATTGGATTCCCTTTGATTGCATCCGTTCTGCACTCCTGAGCCGCCCGGTAGCGACTCCTGTCCCTCCCCCTTCCAGCTTCGCGTTTCCTGATTCCCATGTCGGAGTATTCGGGGTTTATCGTACCTTGGGGGTCTGAGACTTGACCTTTCCGGCACGGGCGAGAGAACCGTGAACCTTACCCATGTTGGCGGCTGTGGGCTGTTGCTAACGACGTTGGGTTGTCTGCTCAGGAACGGGTGGCGAGTCAGCTTCAGCGGCTCTGTAGGGCTCTGACGTGCGTCGGAGCGGCCGCGGCGGCGTCGCAGCGGTGCAGCAGGACGATAGCGATGGGTATGTGATGCGGCGGGCGGACTTACAGATGGGCGCGTTGGCGGAGTCGTCGGGTGCGTGGTGTCGTCGTTGGCGGGCGTACGTCGAAATTGGCGCTGTGGATGAGGAGCCCTCGCTTACTCGGCAAAACAACGGCGCTACGCCCGATGCGGTAGCCACTGAGCCTGGGGCAGAAATCGTGCTTCCCACAGAGTTCCGCAATAATGTAAGCAGGCTGGCGTTAAGCTTATCGGGCATTATAAGTTCAGATGTGACGCTTCCATGCGCGGCTGTCCTCTGGTCTCCGCTTTCCTCGCAGCCGCCGCGAAGCAGCACTGCGCAAGCGAGGAATCACGCCGTCGCCGTCGCCGCGCCGCCGGGCATCAGGTGCCTCTCCAAATCCATCAATCTTAGCTCCGTTATCGCCAGTAATCAGATCATCGATCATATCACCGATCATGCGCGAGCTCCCGCCGCGCTCCAACCCCGACTGCACCACTCCTCGCCCATACTACCTCTTCTCTCTCAGCACCCATTGCTAGCTGATCACAGTATTCTTCCACCATGCGCCTTCCCTACGCTCTCGCCGCCACCCTTGCAGCTGGCCTCGCCAGCGCCTCACTGGTTCCCCCACCACAGAGCATCTTCGCCAACCCCGAGGCCGACGATGTCTCGGGCTACCGCATCCCCACCGTGCACGAGTCGGCCGTGATGGCGCGGCGCATCCTGCACCTGAACGGCCTGGGCACGCTCTCGACCATCTTCCCGGGCACCAGCGCCCAAGAGAGCCGGCCGTCGGACGTGGCGGGCACGCCCATCGGGCTGGTCGACTACATTGCCGACTGCGAGCACTCGACGGGCAACCCGACGATCCTGGCCATCGAGATCGCCACCTCGTTTAAGAACGTCGCTGCCGGCTCCAACATCTCGCTCGGCCTCAACTGGGTACCGCCCAAGGGCCAGGTGCGCTCGCCCGCCAGCCTGCCGCGCTACTCGCTGCAGGGCTACCTCGAGCCTCTCTCCGCCCAGGACCTCGTCCAGCACGCCATCCCCGCCTGCTTCGCAAAATACCACCCGGACTCGGTGGCCTGGTACCCTGGCAGCCCTATCCACTCGAGCCACTGGGTCAGGTTTGTCGTTCAGGAGGTCTACTGGATTGGCGGTTTCGGCGACCGCGCGTATATTGGTTGGATTCCGGCTGAGGGGTGGAGAAACGTCACCAGGGAGGAGGTGCGCGACTGCGTGCTCCCGGGTGAGGAGAAGAGGGGCGGCTGGAGGGAGTGGCTGGGCTTTGGAAGGAGCTGGGAGCTCTGAACTGCCGGCGCCTGATCGGTAAGCCTATGTCGTATGAGTGATGGATATGATGGATGTGATGAAGTCGACGTGTTGTTGAGCAAAGCTGTGGATGAAGTTTAGTTGTAAAGCTGTCGTTATTTCTCATAACACCAGGAGTTGGATCGTTCATTCGAGGTGTTGGTTGGATCTGATGTGGAGTTTCTTGAGTAAAGTGTTGTCCTTTCTCTAAATAACCCCACCGCGTTCTATTGCGTATAGATGACTGCTCTTGATATTGGTCGTTTGAGCAGCTTTAAGGATCGGAAATTGTCAGCTGAGAGTAATGGAAGTACAATACTGAAGTTTTCTTCACCTTTCATAAGTAATCGAGCAGGCAAGAGGGGTCATCGTTCGCCATATCAAAATCCTTGTAATAGTGAAACGTTAACTACGAAGTCATCGACATCGACATAGCCATCATTGCCTCCACCGTAGGAACTAGACAATGTTCCTATCGTTGGTATGGTGAATTTTTCTTTTTCTTTCCTCTTCTCATGCGACGCAGAGTTCTCGAAGGAGGCTGCTCTCAGAAGAAGGGCAGCACCCCCGTTATAGTCACCGGGCTTCGTGAGGAGCAGAAGGGCCATATTGCGGTATAGATATGCTTCGACCTCGACTATCCGATTACCTAAGGGGCGAGGTTGCGCATGAGGGCCATGGTCGGCGTCGACAAAACCGATCACGAGGCCGGGCTGCTCATTTAGGACCACAGTACATTTGTGAATGCCGACCTCATTGCCGTCCCCCGGCTGATGTGTGGTGTTTGTATGCCACTTCCGTCTGCCTGCCTGCTGTCCGAAAATTTGTTGTCCGACTCCATCAATCTAATCCGACCCTGCCACTCAATATTTAATTGGCTCTATAGATAACAAGAGTGACGATCTACCCTCAGGAATGCTGAATTGCCACTAGATTGAGCTACCCCAGACGCCGTATAATAGACTTTCCCGCTTGCGTAATTGAACGAAGATTCTGTTATCTCCCATTCATGATGTTGGATGAGTGTCTTCGAATATAGTCGTGCAAAGATTAGTGGCAGATCAACACTGGGATATTAATAAGTTTTATGTTCTCGCATTTTCACAACACTTTGCCTTACGATGAGGACATGGCTGATATCTAAGCGCAAGCGGGTCAGCTTTCAGGGCGTGAGAACCGGCTCTCCACGCCTTCAGTAGCTACATGGATGAGGCCATGCAACTTTCACAGAACCCACTGAGCCGATAGCTCAGCTTGCAGTCGCCCCGAAGGAGAGGTTATCTCGCTTCTACCATTTCAGACCGGACGAGAGTTACCTCTCGACCGATCGACGCCAATCCACATGCGAGCAGAAAAAAAGAAGTGACCGCCAACAAGCCACTCGACGGACTTCTCACCCCTTTGCGCGAATTCAACACCTACATCTCAGACTCCTTCCAAGCAACACCACAACCTCAACCCCTTGACCAGCCACACCCTCGCACCCTCACTGCCTCCCTCCCTGCCAACCGCATCCTCCTACCTCCGGGATCCTCAGCTCGGGTCCATTCCCGAGCACTACATCGTCCACGTCAGCCCCGACCCAGCCGAGCCCGCGTTCCTGTGTCAGCCACCTTACCCCCCCTCTCCTCCTCCGTGTACCACGACGTGCTCCGCGCGTCAACTGCAAGCCGGCGAAAACCACGGCACCCGGCGCCGTGGGAACAATGCTCCCGAACACCCGCACAATTCGGATAGACGGGACAAGCAAGATCTCACGCGCGACAAGACGACGGGCCCGACTTGGCGGGGAAAGACATGGAATGGCTGATTGAACTGTTGTTTCTTTTTGGTAGGTTTGTATGTTTATATCCCACGAGACTATGCCTGTGTTCCAGTCGTCAAAGCGAGTTGGTCAGAGGATGAGCGTAAAGACGGAGAGGGAGAGAGCGGAGCTCGGGGTCATGGTCATCGTTCAATAATTATTCATTTCGAGATAGAACAGAGATTGGTCGGGAGCGCAGGCACCTTCTTCACCCGAGATTCGGGTTGTGGGGGCGTTTCGGCGCATGTGTGTTTGGGTTTGGGGAATGTTTGAGGCGTGGCGCGTGAGATGGAGCAGGCCTTCCTTTTCATTTTTCTTAATGCTTGTGCAACGGTCGGTTGAGTGTGCCGAAACGCGTGCGTGTGTCTTGGTTTGAACATTCCTTCCGCTTATACCGTCCCGCTGGGCTCGAAGCACGGACGGGTGAGACGAGCGAAGTGAGAGGAGTGGGAGGATCTCGATGTCGGTTGTCTGAAACGGGAGAAAAAAGCAAGCGACCAAATCAATTTGACATTATCTTTGGAGCTGAGAAGGGGCGAAAGACGGTGCAAGGAGTGAAGGACGGACGACACGCACGCGTGGCACACGGCCACCGCATACATGTGTGGTGATTATGCGAGGGTTGCTGAAAGCGGAAAGGAGCCGGGGATGCAAGAGCTGGATTGTGAGACGAATTTAAAGCATTTTTTTTTTTTTGGAACAGAGACATCAGAGACAACACGTTACCGTCGGCGCGGTTCGGCCCTGCAGATCCACCGCCCATCCGGCTACCGGGCGTGGTCACCCAGTCCCGTCGTCAGTGGCCTGCATGTAATTTGTTTTGAGGCAGCATGAATGATGAGATGGAAGGTAGAAAGTACCAAGGTCGTCATGCAAGGACGGGGCGGTGTCGGCTGCATCCGAAGGTCTGGACTAGGTGGCGTAGACTTTGCAGGCGCGTCAGAAGAAGAAATGGGAATGTGCTGCAACAGGCAAGATACGCCAGGGTGGAGGCGACGGTGTTGGTGTATGGCCATGCTGAGGACGTCGTAGCGGATCGTCTGAGAGCAAGTGGAAAGAGCGGTGAAGGGGCATTTTGTGAAGGAGGTCAACTTGAGACGAGTCGATTTGCACACGTGTGTTGTGGAGAGGAGCAGCATGCGCGTGGTGCAAGGCCAACAACGGGGGTTTGCTTGGCGGGCTGCCCATGATGTGCAGATTGATGGCGATGAGTAATCGGCGATGACGAAAGAGCTCGTTGTTGACTATGTGACCTCATTCCCTGCTGGCTGACCAATAACTCACCTGCTATGGCCGATCAACATGATGCTTCATGCGCGATACGAACGGCCTTGGAAAAAGCGCGGGTACGCGAAATGAGTGCTCAAAGACTTTGATGAGCCGTCAGGACAGCAATACAAAGCAGCAGGGCAGTCGTGGTGAAGCAGATTGCCGCAAACGCCGAATTTCCGCATTAGGCAAGCTGCTAGAAACAGTACCAAACTAGGTTAATGCCAGCAGGACGCTCCGCGAGGCGGCGAGACGTGTCTCGCCCAAATGCTAGGTCCACGGGTCGCCTGGGGACAGGAGGTCTAGCGGACGCTCAGACGGCTGTCAAACGCTGGCCAACGGCTGTCAAACGCTGGCCAACGGCTGTCATGACCAAGAGCAGCCCGATTGGCGCTCGCCCTGCCCAAGCCGTCGACTAGCGCGCGCTTCTTCCGCCGCGTCGTCGACCAATTTACGCAAGACGCGAGCGCATCGACGTGCGGTTAGCGAGGATCAAACAAGCAGCGCCCCGTAGCGCAACAGCTAGACAGCGAGCAAGCCCAGTTTGCTCAGTCCTCCGCGAGCTAGGAGTAGAAGAGCCGCACCAGAGCGAGCCCTTGCTAACTCCGCGGGCCAACTTTGACCCTGACTCCGGCGCCGGGTGCTGGTGCCGGAGCAGTCCGTTTTCGCGCGTGGTGGTGATGGTGATGGGCACGCCTCGTGGCTGGGAGCAGCGCAGGCAAGGGAGATCGCACGGAAGACGTGCTCGAAAAAGGAACGGCCGGGCGGGAATAGGGCGGGACGACAGCAGATCCAGCGCATCATTGATATTTTCTTTTTGGCGGTGGCCGGGTGACCTGCTGGCGCGCGGCGGCGGCTCGGGAGACTGGCAGAAGGGGAGCCAACAGCGCGCTCCTGCGACAGCTCGCGTCCGTGGTGTGCTGGGCTGCTGGAGCTTGCCGGGCGAGGGAGTGGCCCTCCGTGCCTGGTGCCTGCCCGGGGACGTCGTCGTCCATCCCGCCCCCACCATCGCCGGTCAGAGGGCGATGCGCCCATCTCCGCCCGGGTTCCTGGGTGTGTCGGGGGGGGGGCGGCGCCGGGCCACGCAGGGCATTTGGGGCGCGCGCAGGGCCGGGGGCCAGGGGCGCGCCGGGCGGGCTCCCACCGGCGCTCACCGCTTCGGAGACGGATGCCTCGTCAAGCGAGCAGGAACCTGGCAAGCGGGACGGCGGCGGCTCTGGCAGCGGGCTTCTGCTGGGCGCTGGCGCGCATCGCGTGTGGGTGGACGCCAATCTTGACCCGAGTCGTTCCCGACGCCGCGTGCCGGCCGATGGCTGCGCCAGCTGCGCCCGCAGTGCCTGAGGCAGCGCAGCCGGGCGGCAGATTTCAGGGGAGCGCGAGGGAGGGCGGGCGGCGGAAGAATTGGCGGGTTGCGTGTCGCGGCGGAGCGGCCGCGAGAAGCGAACCGGCCCAGGGTCCAGCGGTGCAGGCGCAGGCGCAGGTGCACTGGAAGCGGCGGCGAACAATTTTCGGTGGGCAGCGTGCGTCGCGCTGGCGCTGGCGCGTAGCGGAGCAACGAAGAGTGGGGAGGCGCCGCTGCAGGCCGGTGATCGCGTGCAAATCACGTATGTCATGGCCAGCGAATCCCACAGCACCGCCCGCCGCGCGGCGGTGAAGAACGCAGACGATGCAACCACAGCCCACCGCGTGCTGGCGCCGCTAGCACCAATCCACCACCTGCTGCAGCTTCCCCGGATTAGTCGGCGGCCGTCGTAGCTATTAGGTAACACGCGCGATACACGAAGGCGGCGCCAATGACTGCAATTCCGAGCTCTATGGGCGAAGCCTGGCCTATACTATACAATAAACGATCGGTATCTGGTGGTGGGACAGTAGGAAACAAAGCTATACGCGCGCCTGGAACAGCGATGCGACCCGTCGCAAGCCCGGGTCTATCCAAGACCCGGCCTGGCGAGCGGCGGGATCAATCGGCGGAGCACGCGGGCTCCGCCGATGAAGGGTGGTGAGAAAACAAGCCGCGAAGAGAATTCAGCTACAACATCGACCGCTCCTCCGTGGCAACGCCGGTCCAATGCAAATGATGTGGAGAAAACAAAGCGAAAGAAGCGAACAACATTGATAGCAGCAACCTCCGCTAGAACGCCCATGTCAGGAAAATTAAACGCCGGGGGAATGATGCAAGTGGTATAAAGCGTGGATGAAATCGCTCAGTCGAGCAGCCGCCGTGTCGAGTTCGATGAGTCCATTACTGTCCTCGCTGCCATGGCCACCGAAGAGCCTCAAAGCTCTCGCCCTGCCCGCCCAACACGGCCCTGGTGGTCTTGCGAGGCATGAACCGGGTATTCGCCCAATGCCGCCGTTCTCACTCGTGGCCGGAAGGCTCTTGGCCGTGACCAATGCCCCTGAAAGCCCCCTCTTCTAGTCCTTTTTTACTTTTCGCGCACGTTTCGTCGAGAAATCCGTCCGATGCTGTACATGTACAGTCCTCATTGCCGCGTCGAGTCCTGCTGCGCCGAGAAGAAGTCGTCATCGCGATCATGATCATGATCCGTGCACCGACGGGCCGGCCGTGGCGTGGCAGCCGCGCTCGTGGCGCTTCATGTTGCTGCGGACGCTGAAGGCCTTGCCGCAGCCGGCGTGGGGGCACTTGAACGGCTTCTCGCCCGTGTGGCTGTGGCTGTGGATGCGCAGGCTGCTGGGGCGTGAGAAGGCCTTGTTGCACGTCTGGCAGATGTAGCGGTCCTGGGACTGGGGGAACGCGGCCGCCGACGAGGCGCTGATGTAGTGGTGGTGCTGCCACGGATTGGGGTTGCCGGGCGTCGTCACGGGCACCGACACCGGTACCGCCGGCGGCGGGAAGTTGGAGGGCAGCGGCCGCTGGGCGTACATGCCCGGGGAGGAGTAGACTTGGTTCTCAGGAGAGTAGTACGAGCCCACGGACGCGGCGCCAGGAGAGGATCCGTAGGGGGAGGGCGCGTAAGGCGAGGTCGTGTAGGGAGAGGTGGCGGGCTGCGACGGTACTGAAGGCCGCTGGCGCATGGGAGCAGTGGGGGGCATCTGCTGGCGCTGCTGGTGCGGCTCCATGTTGTTCAGCGATTGGCCCAGGTAGTAGGGCGTCTGCTGCGGAACAGACGATTGCGAGGAGGTGGAAGGAGACTGGTGCCCGTCAATGACGGAGTCCGGCCGCATGGGAGGCGTGGGCGGCAAAGTCATTCTGGGGTGGCTCACGATCGTAGGGGCGAAAGCTTGCTGAGCCTGGTCGGGTCGGTGGTCTGGCGGCAGGACCGGCTGGTGCTGTACCTGCTGCGGCGGCTGCTGGTGCGGTGTTTGCTGCTGCTGCTGCTGCTGCTGTTGTTGTTGTTGTTGTTGTTGCTGGTGCTGGTGCTGGTGCTGGTGCTGGTGCTGGTGCTGGTGCTGGTGCTGGTGCTGGTGCTGGTGCTGCTGGTGTTGCAGCTGCTGCGCGTGCACCGTCTGCTGCTGCTGGCTCGGCGAAGCCTGCTGCGACTGCGACCCTGGGAGAGCGTTAATTTCCCGCGCTGGCTGAGGTTGCGCAGCGAGGCGAGCGAGCCGGTCGGTGCTCTCTCGTCTCGCATGCGGAATGGCCGGAAGTCGGCGGTGCAGGACTTCACTCACCAGGCTCTTGACTGGGGCGCTCGCCGTCGGCGATGCCCAGCAGGCTCGATATGGACGGCAGCGACGGCTTGTTCGCCAGCTCTTCCACGGGCGGCGACGGCGGCGACTGCGGGGCGCCGGGGTAGTGGTGGGGGTGCTTGAACTGCTGCTGCTGCTGCTGCTGCTGGTACAGCTGGTGGTACTGGGCGACGTCCTGCGGGTGGTGCTGGACGCGCTGCTGGCTCTGGTAGAGGTGGTGCTGGTGTTGCTGGCGGTAGTACTCGTGCGCCTCTTGACGGCTGTCCCTCCCAGTGCCGTGGACCATACTCGACAGCTGCATCGCTCACCCTGGGGCGACGATGGAATAAGAGGCGGTGGTGAGGGGAACGGAATGGAAGTTTATAGAGCGGCGGCGGACAGCGCGTGTCCAGCAGATGCCGTGTGTCGGTGGGCTACCTGGGCTGAACCGGTGCGGCTTGGGCCAGGGCGGGCATTCAAGTACGGCGTCGCGCTGCGGTGACCGTCGCCAACGGGGTGGGTCACTTGTGCTGAGACCAGCGGGACCCTGGCTTGGGCGAAGGGATCCACCGTTGAAGAGGCGGGCCGTTATTATCTGGAGAGCGCCTGTGCCCACTTCTTCACAACGGTAATGCAGATGATAGTCGTGCTTTGTAGCCCATGCGGCAACGAGGCCCTGCCGGGCTCTGCGACTCGGAGCAGCGACAGGGATCCACTTGCGCGGGCCAGGGCCCCCCTGCGTGTCAAAGGCGCGCCCAGCAGCGCCGGCTATCGAACCGTTCGGGGAATGAGGCGGCCAGGACAGGCCCTGCTGCACTGCAGATCGGCTGCACTCAGGCCACTGCCTCCCACGAGTCCAGCGTGACGGATGAATTCCTCGGCTGCGCTTGACGGCTCGACAGGAATGCGTGATGTGCGCCGGGCTGCCCACGATCTTGCGGCAGAGCGGCCAAGTGCTCGAGCTCCGCCTGCAAGGGACCTGGTTGGCCGGCTCCCCCACAATCGCGCCCGTCATGCGCCGCGCCTGCCGTATATTGCGTGTGCGACGGTCTGATGAAGGGAGCGCTGTTTATGGCCGCCAGGAACGCGAGCGGTCGGAGATGCGCAGTGCAGCGCAGTGCGTGCGGGCGTGCCTCCAGCGCGGGCGGGCAGATCGCTACCGCTTCGATGGTGGAACGGCCCCAGGGTCCCGGGTGCAGCCAGGTCACCGCCAGCCAGCAGCAACACAGCAAAGCCTCACGATGCGAGACGGGCCGAGTGCGGGCGTCAGGTGCGAGCGCGGCCTGCGACTCACCGCAGTGGCAGCAGCACTATCTGCCAGCGCCAGCGCCAGCGCCGGCCAGCGCCAGCAGTGCCCGCTCCACCCACTAGGGCGGGCAAGCGCGGAAGGCGAAAATCGACTGGTGAATCGCATCGCGCGGCCTGCTCCGCGCGACGCCAGCGCCATCCGCCGCGGCGGGAGGTGAGGTCGCGCTCGCCGTGGCAGTGGCCGTTGGCCCGCCGCGGGCACAGGAGGAGTGGTCGCGCTGATCAGCCGCCCGCTCGCTCATCATCTGCAGCTAACCTTGAAGCCACGTTCGCTGCCTCACCACGCCGACGACGCCCTCTCCGCGCACGCAGCCGAGCGCTGCTGCGTAAGCCAGCGGTCCAGGTCGCCGTGCTCGCTTGCGCCGCCGAGTTGCACCGCATGCTGGAGCTGGTCGCGCGAGCGCGGCCGCGCTCAATTAAACATACGACCACGCGCCGCTGCAACCCATCCGACGCAGCCCTGCCGCCAGATCGCCCATCGACTCGGCACTGCCGCCCGCGACAATAGCCGGCCGCTTAAAATTTGAAGCTGCCTGCTGCTCCGCACACTAGCACGCTCGCCCTGCAATCACAATTCCGCACGCCGTCCTCCGCATCGCGAGCATTGTCTTATGCCCACGCCGCTATGACGGCGCCAGCCACGGTGGACCCTGATCACCAGTAGACGAACGCGCAGCCCATCGCGCCTGCCAATCTGGCACGGAAAGCTGCGCTGCCCGAGCGTGACGGACCGTCGTTTGACGATGCTTGCTGCCCAACGAACAAGGCAGCACGGCAACCAAACGCTGAGTCGATCGCGGTGGTGGCTTCTCTAGCTGCATGACGCTGATGACGATGCTAGGCCGCCAGGAGAGCCCATCTCCGAGCGGGCTATATCAGTACCAACGGCGCAGCGCAGCATCCCATCGCGGCGGCACAGCGAAGGATCGCAGGCGACATGGGACGCACGCCATGTCCCAGGGAGCTGGGAAATTGACGCTGGAGAGGCGCGCGCGATCGCCTGCAGCGCTACGCAGGTGGAGGATCAGAATCAGATCATGTCGAGATCAACCAGCTCCGCCGCCGACCTCATGAGGGCGATTCTGGCACACGATGCTGCACGCGCGGCCCGGCATCTCGTTGCCGTCATCATCTGCGCCTGCCGCTGGGATCGGAGCGCGTTAGTGCGTGATCCTCCCGGGGCG
The DNA here is from genome assembly GCA_029906385.1 of Neofusicoccum laricinum. Lineage (NCBI taxonomy): Eukaryota > Fungi > Ascomycota > Dothideomycetes > Botryosphaeriales > Botryosphaeriaceae > Neofusicoccum > Neofusicoccum laricinum. The sequence goes on along the minus strand of CP123716.1, from coordinate 421,828 downwards.
CGAGGGTGGGATGAGGTTGGCGGCGGCCAGGGATGGCTCCCAGCAGCCAGCGCGGGCGGGCGGTTGCACGTCGATCGCAGCACGGATCAGTGGAAGCTTCGCCGGGCGCCCTGGAAGGCGTCAAAAATTCGTCCCACGTTCTGAGCGATGCGCATCCCGGGCGCAGGCGACACGACTCTCCTGAGCGGCGTGCAGCACCAAGGGACGCCGACGCCGTGGCCGCTGCTCTTCATCAAAGACTCGCGGGGCCATGCACGCACGCTGACCGATCACCACGCGAGCAGCGCCCAGGATGGCATCGCTGCCGCTCCCGACGCCGTGACGGGCCCGGCGAGCGCTGTTGCCTCGGCGGTGCGCGGCCTCGTACCGCTCTTCGAGAAGGCGTCTAGCGCGGCCGCGCTGATTGGGCCTGACTCGGCAGGCCAGATTCTCCAGCTGCAGCTGCAGGCCGAACACGCGGGGCCACAGGGCCTTCACCTCGCGCCTCACGTCGACCACCAGCCGGCGCGCATCGCCGTGCTTGTTCGGCGCGTGCAACCAGCGCCGCCCGCGCGCGGCCGGCCGACGCGCCGCTTTGGCTGCTCACGACAGCGCCCGCCCCGCCCCCAGCACCCGGCCCCCAGCACCCTCCAGCACCGCGACAGCACCCGCGCCAGCACCAGCACCCAGGCCTCCCGGCGCACGCGTGCTGTGTATTTTGGCGACATTTGGCCGCCGCCGCGTCCATTGCAAGCGACGCCGCGCTGCACGGAGTCAGGACGGCCAGGGCGCCGCCTGGCGCGCCGGTGGAGCCGCGACTCGCGATCACCGCGTCCGCCGCGGGCGTCTCGCTTGCTGCCTCGCATCACCGCCGTCCTCGGTCCTCGTCTGGTCTGCTCGATGCTCTTTCCCCTTTGGCGCGCGTTTATCTGTGTTTCTCGCTTGTCAGGAGGATTTGCAATCGCCCGCCGCACCCACTCCGCCTGCTAGTCATGAATTGGGACCTACAGCCGGGATGCCCGATCTCCATCCAGGAATATCGGCCGCCGGAGTCTCTTCCCTCTTGGCGTGCCGGGTGCGACGTCCTCTGCGCCAACCTCACCTCCAGCCCGCCGGCGCCCGCCCCTCCAGCGCCCTGGCTGCGCTGCGCTGCGCGTGCTCATCGGCCTCGGCCAGATCGTGGGTGCCCGCGGGAGGCGGCGCGTCAGCAGCCTGCGTTCCGAGCGTCTCCAAACACCACACGCGCGGCGCACGGCTCGTCCTCTGGAGGCCCCCAACGCGGCGGTTCGGATCAGGGGGCAATTCCTCGGCTGATCTGCAACACAAGATTATCGCGCACAAAAACCTGGGAGATTCACCGGGGACCGGGGTCCTCTGCGAGATGGCGGTGACCTTGACACATTGCAGAGGCGATTCGGTCCTAAATGAATCGCCCCTCGTCGCTCCCACGGCGCGCGTGATGCCGGGGCAGGATTGCACTACGCCACTTTAATTGCTGCTGTCTGGAGACCAATCTGGCAACACGCTTCGATCTTCACAATCCCTGCCTCAACACTGTCTTGGTCTGTTGCGATCTCGTCAAATCAGACGGGCTCGTACCAGGTCCAGCCTCTGCTCCGGCGATTAGCGCACGCGAAGGCCCGTCCGGAATGGCTGATGATGTCGGCCGCGGGACGCCAATATCTGCCCTCCACCGGGCATCGTCGGCGCGGAGGGCCAATTGATTCGACCTCGCGCGCTAGCCGGCGGTTACGGTGGGCGGCCGCATGTAACAGGGGCCACCACCTCAACGCCTTCGTGTGTCCGCATGTAGCGAAGCTTCGAAACTGCTCCGTGCTTGCCGCGTCGTGCCGGTAAGCGTGGCTTGGGATGGATCACCCTTGATGGGGGCACATACCTAAATCGCCATTGACGTGCCAACGCAAGTCATCCATCAATATTGATGCTGCAAGCAGCTGACCGCAGCCCCTACAACTGCAGCGTCGCATCTGCTTATCCGTCAGCTTGAGGTTGGAACAGGCAACTGCGCAGCCCTCCTTGACCCTTCCCAGTCGCCCGGGGTCCCGAAAACGGATCGGGTCTGGACAAGCATGTCCTGAAAGCCGGAGTAAAGCTACCGCGAGGGTGGCAAGGGGCCTTCTCCTTTCGGGAAGCTGACCGGGCTGTCACAAATTTGCGCAGCACATGGCTCAGACAGCGGCTGACGTAGATCCTTTCGTCAGCCCGTCAGGAGCAACCACAACCGGCGCATCCCACACATCCCTGCGCTCTAGCAGGCATCGCGCCCACGCTGCTGCGCCAATCCGAGATCCCAACGGAGCGTCCTTGCAAACTCCGCTCCCCTTCGGGCAACGCCCCAAATCCAATCTGTCCCACAGAGAGCACGCTCCTGTGGACTGGGTTCTGGCGCCGGCACGGTCCTCCGGTGAGTCTCGCTGGACCGCCGTTTGGTACGGTAGCTTCCGAGGGCACACAGGCAGATCCTCGCCCGAAAAGACGTAATGGGCGACCGCTTGGGTTTTGGGGTTGCCGCGTGTTCATGCTGCAAACCGATTGGCGGCTCGAGGGGCGACTAAAGCGGCCCGCCCTAAATCGTCCGCCTTGTACTCTAAACGTACGTTCTTCGATCTCTGGAGCCACGGAGAACCTTTTCTTGATCGCTTCCTGTACAGCCCACCCTTGAGTGGGCTGTGCCGCACTATCCTCGTCGACCGCCCACGGGATCTTCTCCAGGACGGCTTGCTGTGATTTACCCACCCCTGAGACGGTCGCTAGTCTCATTGGCCGTGCTGGACAATGCCCCTGCGCGTCCTGCACGTGTTCCTGATGCTTGTTGGGCGGGTCTCAGCAATGAAGTGTCACAGAATTTCCTGCCATCATCATATCAGACGCCAGTATTTTCCGAGCCTCCACAGTAGGCGCGCCCAAGCCCCCGCATGACTGGCCAAATTTCCTTCGCTGCGGAATTGGATTGGCTCGAGACCATGCATCTTCCCTCCAATCCGTGTCATAGACCTGACTGAATCAGCAGTGTTCCCCGGCCACATCGCTCATGACTATCATTCCAGATCTCCGCGATACAGCTGTCAAGGACCCGGCTGCTTCCCTTCGCTTCATCGCAACCGAAATGCCTTCGCAGTCGGCCCGCCCCTTGGGTGGAGCTGCGGTACAGCCTCAACCATGACATGGCGGCCATCGCGGTACTCCAGCATTGCATGCCCAGAGCAATGTCGTACGACGTCGTCTGCACCTCCGGAAGATCTCCAGCCTCCTGTCGCATCTTGCGTAAGGATCTGCAGGCGCTCGCAGACTGAGCATAACGGGTCATCTCCGAGACCAGCGTGGCGCTGATCGCAGAGAGGAGGGCATTCCCAAAGTGAGTTGACACGCTTCCCCGAGAGGACGGCGCCTCCACCGTCGCCTTTCCTCAAACAGCTCGCGAGCGGCTCGCTCGGTGGATGAAACCCAAGTGTCTTGCGTTTATGGCCGAAGGCAGCCCTTGCGGGCAGCGGACGATACGAACAATTAGATCCACGCACCGCGGGCGGACTTACGCCCTTGTTCGGGGCCTCCTCCCTGCTTGGCTTACTCTTTGCCGACGTATGTCATAGTACCCTTCCGGCGTGCAGCCCGCGGGAGGGCTGCGTAGGATGCGAGCGGATTCCCATCGATCATCGAAGATCACAGCATAATGTCGTCTGCAATATGGACATCCCCCATTCGTCCCCCACGCGGAACGTCTGCCCAGGGTCCCGTCAGGCGAGCGCAACGGCAACGTTTCATCATTCATGCGCTGGAAGCGACCAGCTTTCTCGCCAAGGCGACGCAGTCAAGCGAACCACTTCTTCACCGTCTTTCCATGCGGCGCGCCGTTTGCCGTTTACGCTAATGCAGAGGTATGGCACGGGGCGCGTGAATCCCTGAAGGGGAATTGATGATCTTCGATTTGACAGTCTGCGGTGCCCCGGTCCAGCATGCCAAAGCTTGAGTCAGCCTACAAGTCCCCCTTCGCGAAGGCTAAGGAAACCAAGAAATGCGGTGAGCTACGCCGTTTGATCGCTGTGCCTGCCCGCTGCGGGCCTGGATGATCATAGCTCGTTTCCCTATGGGGCGGCCTCTATACGCCCACAGCTCATGCAACATTGCATGCACCACCAGGTCCGCTTTCGGCAGTTTGGACGCGCTTCTTCCAGCAGACAGGGGAGGCGCCTTGATCATATAAGACCCCTTCCTCCTCCCAGCCAGTGGCCAGCGCAGAGGGGAGGCGGATCGCATCCGACGGCACGCGCAGACATCAGCCCGCTGACCCAATCAGCGGAATCTGGAACATCCAATTAACGCAAAGATGAGGATTGCGTCGGCGGAGCGCCCATCCATCGGCGTGATTTTCCGGCGATTCTCCCGAGCGCCGTGGAATGATGGCCCTGCCCAACAATCAGACGAAGCACACGGCGGCAGCTAGGCTCAACACGTCCCTCCCGCCGCTTTCGAATGCTGTGCTCCCCACCCAGACGCCGCAAGTGCCGTCGTTCATCGACGTCATTGTGGGCACTCCAAGGGGCGGGACCTGGGAACCCTGATCGATGCTGCGCCCACGTGCCCGGAACATGGCGAGTTCGGCAGAGCTCCCTTCGCCAGAGCCGCCGGTGGGCTGGAAGGCGCCGAAGCCATCCGTGATTTGCTTTGCGTTGACTTCCACCGCCAGAGCGGTCCTGCGGCTTCCCTGCGCCGGGCGAGGAGTGCGTGTAACGGATTGCCGCTCTGCCTCAACACGCGCCGTCGGAGCGGCCATGACGTTTGCCGATAGTGCGGCCTTTGCTGCGCCCCCACGGCGGAAAGCTTGAGACGCGCAAGCTGCGAGTGCGGCCAAAAGCAGCAACGGAGGCACGCCATTAGGTGCGACGACGAGTAGCTCCGGCAGCCAATCTTAGCTGACCTGGATGATGGTGCTGGGCTGCGAGTATCGCCGACCGACGACGGGAAGGCCCTTGGCTGCGGAGATTGGTGCGCGTCAAGGCACAATCGAGCAGGGATGGGCCGAGTAGGCTTTCTGGGTGTGTCAGGCATCGCGTAAGTATACTCCGGTAGGTTTAGAGTCGCACCACGCCCTCGGTGCTTCACAGTGCTGCGTTGTTTTCTAATTTTATGTTTGTGCCGGACTTCAACCCTAAACCTGGGCCAGCGCGGGAGCGTGAGGGGCGGCGCCGCGGGTGCCTTCTCCCCCCAGGCGTGGTGGTGGCAAAGCTCACGATGTCGTCCGCCGGCATGTCCCTCGGATTCCAAATCGAAGTGCTTCCGTTGGGCCCGTTTGGGAGGCGCTATGCACTGGCAATCCCACACGTTACCTCGCAGGCAAAAAGGAAGGTGCGCACCAGCAGGGTAGAGCCAGATCTTAGCCTATTCATAGGCCAACCAGAATAGCTCCCCAAACACCACGGCCTCCCCGAGCTGCAGCTCCTACTAGAGTTGTATCCAGCGCGGCGGAAACGGCGGGAAAACCGGCGTCCGTCACCACCGCCCGTCACACCTCATCTCCCCTTCCTCACAGCAGGCAATCAAGAAGGGCGGCAAGCCAATTCCCGCCTGCGGAGACCTCCGCGCTGGACAAGCTCCCCCCCGCCAACTTCGGTCGATCTCGCGATTCCAAACACCAGGGCCAGGCATTGGTTGGGCAACAAGGCAGGATCCCGCTCTCATGGATCTCGACAAGTATCCCCAAGTAAAGGGCCTTGACGGCCTTCCTGGTCGAAGCGGGAAGAGCGCATGGGAAGGCATGCGGATGGGAGCCAAGTTCAGCCCAGCTTTCCGTCTCATCTCATGATCATCTTTCCATGGACGTTCGACGCTCCCGGCCGGTAGGCCAAGATTAAGCTTGGGGGTTGGTTTGGATGATTCCTCGGGCGGCTGCTATCTGCTGTACCAAAAGACGGCCATGGAAATCATCTCCCGAGCGCTGGGGATGCTGCTCATCTCCATCTCCATCACTATCACCAAGGACGCTTTTTCAGCTGTCGGGACCACGCTCTGTCTGTTTTTGGCAATAGTGCTGCCTCTATCCTCATTTCTTCATGGGCCTCCAAGATTGCTCCCGCGTTCGTATCCTGCTGCTCATTTCCAAGGCCCCTGAACCTTTTCTGCGGCACGATGGAGCAACGCAGTTCTCCCGCGGCGAGAGCTAGTGAGTCGCAGCAGCAGCAGCCCACGCGCGCCGTGCCGTACGGCAGCGCAGGGTAAGCCGAGCGAGCCAAGGCAAGACATGACGAGTGGACGCCTGAGCAGCGCACTCGCGCAGTCTCTGGGCCCTGGGTAGCGGGCGGTGCCCGCCTGCATGGGGCAGCGGAAGTGCGCGGCTCAGGAGCCCTACCAACATGACGCCGACCCCCATGGCAAATGGCACCGCAGCGTTCCTTATCCGAACCCAGGCGATTGGGTCGTCGGATATGGACAGCCATCAGGGCGGCTGGAGGAACGTGTCGGAGGTACCTGGCTTAGCACGTAGCAGCGGCGGGCACGGCAGTCCGGGCTGGGTGTCTCAGTGGCCCACGTCTGCTAGCTGTTTTGCACGTAGTTTTGGGTACGGCGGGCGACGACAATGGCTCCTTCAAGGCGCCCAGTCAAGACACAAGATCTAGGTAAAGCCGATGCGGCACGACGCAAGTCAAGGCACGGCAACAACCGTCACGGCAGCCTTCTTGGGACCCCGGTCACGCGCGGCGGCTGCTGATCTCCCTTTGGCACTGCTCCTACCTGGCCAATTGCCACACCTGGCCGTCACTCACTCAACCACGACACAGCCGTCCAGAGCCATGCCAGCCCCAGGAGATCCGCCCGCTTCGGGGAACGCCAAACGAATACGATGGCGATGAGAGGGGGATTTGCCGTACCCCCATGTCCAGGCAAACCGGGGGGCGGGAAAAGAAAGGGAAGGTGCGTGTGTCGATGGCCCTAATGGTGCTCTACCCGGGTACAGCACGTCGTGCGTACCAAGGCCGGCTCTGGCGCTCCACGCCGTGACCTGAGGTGTAGTAGGTTCTACCAGCAGGCCGGCCTGAACGGCGCGCGCTGGCAGGCGGCGCTGGCCGGCCCTACAAGGCGAACGCCCTACGGCACCACACTAAGGCGCACAGGCAACGGCACCGCGCCCTTCGTCGTCTCTCGCGCCCCGCTCGTTGCTGCATTGACTGCAATGCGCAGGCCGCACCTCTTGAAACCCACTTCGGCGAGTTATTCTGCGGGCACACGCGCCTGAGACAAGGAGCTGGACTGACTCTGCCCGCGCAATAGCGGCGGGGAATTATTGCTTGCAGGCAGCTTGCCTCTGCGCGGTTGACCGGCTCGACGCGCTGGGTTGACCGCCGCGGGCCTCTCTGCGCCAGCGGGGAGCACGCGCGCGTCACATGACCGGCCCAGCTCCGCGGAACCCACGACAACACACGCGCGCACGAGCAGCGCCGTTCCACCACCGCACCGCCTCGGCGCCGCCCGCCAGCCAGCGCATGTCGCCGCCGTCGTGGACGCGGCGACACGGCCAGCACGCGGCCGCCAGCCAGGCCGTTGCCCAGGAACCCGGCCGGCCGCTGTCTGCCTGCCTGTGCCTGTGCCCGCCGGGCAGGCAGACACTAACTGCAGTCGGCGCATCATGATCACCGTCAAGATTTCTCCGTCGCGCTCGCGGCTCGGCGGATTTTCAGGCGCCAGATGCGGACGCCGTGTCGGCCAAGCAGCAGCCTCCGCCCGATGGCAGCCGGCGCCGCACCATGCTCTGCGCACCGCACCGGCGCGCGAGAAAATGCAAGGCAGCACGACCGGCAGCTCGCGCGCGTCGCGGGGCGGCCAAGGCCGTCCATCTGCCGCCCGGGCACGTTCTTGGGGAGCGAACAGCAAGAGACAGCACGAGGAAGCTTTTGCACAGCACACCGCACGCGTCCTGACTCGGCATGCAGACCAGCCAGCAGCCAGCCCGCCGGCCAAGGTTCAGGCCAGCACAATCGGAAAGGCAAGCTGCACCAAGCAGAAAGTGAGTTGATGACGATGGGGATCCCGAAAGTGGAGATGTGCGTGCTTTGTTGTTTGTGCGCCGCCGTCTAGCGCTGCTGCGGCGCACGCCCGCGCGCGCGCGCAGCAGAGAGCAATCAAACTCAACGACGCAAAGATCACGGTCATCAAAAGAGTGGAAGCAAGGCCCTCCCTTTCTTTCAAATCGCAGCCCGATCGGAGCGGAAAAAGAAGGTTGGTGGGGCTCCTGATGTGACGACGTGTGAGTTTTTGGAATCAATCCACGAGGCGGACAACGAATCAGACGGGCACAGAGGGGGGGAAAAAAGGGCAAGTGAGGGGGGAAAGAGAGAGGAAAAAGGCCCGCAGCAGAACCGCGACTCAATCGGCAGGAAGACTCGCGCGCCGGATGATGATCATCGACGCGGCGGCGACACACGCACCCCAAGCCCGCCCGCTTGTCTTGTCCCTCCTTCTCTTGCCATGCCTCTCTGAGGATCCCTTCACCGCCGCGTGCCCATCACGGCTTTCCGAATCCGGGGCAGCCGCCCGGGAGAGGGGGAGGGAGCGGGTGAGATTCGGGGCGACCACGCACACGCACTCCCCCTATCATCATGCCCGGCATCCATTCTCCCTCCCTCCCTCTGTCCGTCACCCCTCTCGCCGCCCCGGTGATCACTGGGCGAATCCGCCCCGGCTGTGTGAATCAGTTGTCGTCAGTCGGCGCCAGTGCCGGCGCCACCGGCACTTCACTCGCGCCCAATTGTCCCACGTCCCACGTCCCACGTCCCTTCTTGTCCTCTCCCGTGGCTCGCTGCTTGGCCAAGTTCGCGGCTGCGGGGGTGGCCAGACAGACCAGACGAACACTGACATGGCCTTGACCTTGACTTTGATTTACTGACCGGCCCCCACCGCAAATCATCATTAACCACGCACAGGGCGCTGGCAACAGTCCAATAACTCCTTTCCTGGCGCCAATCAGTCAGTCAGTAGTAAGACACTCAGACACGGCACTCGCCATCATCATCATCATCATCGATATCGTCGTCGTCACAAATCATCCACGTCCATCACGATCAGCATCGACGCAGCGCATGGCACACGGACGACGGCGAGAAAACGCACGTACGTGATAGTATACGGAGTACGCACGCATCGATCCAAATGCGGAGGCGTCTGCCACGATCACCGAGACAAATACAAATCAGATACGGGTGATTGACGGGCAAAGAGAGATATGCACCACTACTACGTAGGTACGTAGGGAAGAGGGGAAGTGGGCATAGAGACTCGGGACAAGAGACGAAGCCGAAATCGAAGTGGAAGAAGCCGCCGGAGCTCTGATTCCTTGGAGCCTCCCCAATCCGGCCGGCTTCACCGTATCTTTCGTCGACGCGCGCATTCGATGAACGCCCTCTCCCCCGATACGCCCGCGCGGCCTGACACAAACGACGGGTGATGAAGGTGATGACGATTGACTGCGGCCGGCGTCGAGGACGACTCGTAGTCGGTCGAAGTGGGACGGCTTTCGAGACCGGGCACGAGCGGAAAGGAAGCAAAGACCCGCCGAAGCACGACGGTGGACGACGGCGACGACGCGTGCTGGTTGATTGACGTGGGCGGCCAACATTGGCATCGACGCACACGTGCGTGGCTGGCGGCCATGCAGAACTCCAATGCCCGGGGGCCCAGTATTTTTATTTTTTTTTCGCCCCCCCCTTCACCCATCCCTTCTGTCGTGCATATGTCTGTCTGCCTTGACCTCTTTACCAAGCCCCTGGGTTGGCTGACGATTCCCGCTCACCCTAACCCCCCCCTCGCCGCCGCGTTTGCCCGCGCTTTCGCGAGAGCTCGACACGACTGGGCACACACACACACACACACACACGACGGAGATGCGGGCCTTCTCGGCCGCCGCGCCGGCCGGTCGGTCCAATGCCGCACCACGCACATGCATGACGATGGAGCCTTGGTCGTCTTCGTCTGCCGTTCTTCGCATCACGGGTTCGCCCACGCGGCGGCGCGCGGCCGTCGCTTGGAACCTTCTTTTGCGTTGCGGCGTGTGGGGCGGGGCCGCCGCGTATCAGTGGCAGGCCTGTTAGGGTGCGTGGCTGAGTGATGATGACAGGTAGGTACGCAGATTGGTAGAATACACGCACGCCTTTGGCATGGATGGCTCTCTCTTTTTCTCTCTTTCTTCTTCTCTCTCACCTGCTACGTACTTGGTTGCTCTCGAGATTGAACATTGCTTACCGTGTCCTGCCCGCCCCACACCAGACACATGCAAACTCGGCGTTACACCGCACGCGGCCACGATGCGTTGCGTTGCGTTGCGTTGCGTTGCGCTTTCGCCCTACGAGGCGAGACATGCGCCGCGCGCAGCCAGCTGCGGAGATATCACCGGCGCCTTGGCCCCCCCCCCCCCCCCCCCCGCCGGCCTCGCTCTCGGACGGCGGTGTGTGTAGATTCGATATGTGTGACTTCCGTTTTACGAGGCAGCCGCTCTCGTTGGCTGGTGTGTGGCACGGCACTGGCGTCGCGTGGATAGCTGGCCTGGCTGTTGGCCAGGCGGCGGCGGCGTCGGCGGCTGCGGCTGCGGCGCGAGCCCAGGGAAACGAACTGCAAGGAACACACGGACAGGAACGAACGAACGACGACGTGCCCCCCCCTCCCTTCCCCTCGATCCCCCTCCCCCCAAAGGCAAGAAGAGGAGCTTCGTCGAGCGCGCCGCAAGGCGATTGCCGAAGAAGCGGCGGGAGCGGAAGTGGGTTGGGAGGAATGATGGACAATGCATAGCGTGCGTGCATGCATGCATGCATGGCGCGGATGCGGTCCCTTTTTTTTTTTTTTCTCTTGCACATCGGTACCCGTTTCTCAAACCTTCCATCGGCCGTGTTCGTTGGCATGGGGGAGGGGCGGGGGCACCGCACCACCCTGCTGCGCCGCCTCGCTCCGCCGTCTGTTCTTCGGAGAGGCTGTGCTGTTCTGCCGGGCGGCCTTGACGTGTGTTTAGTGGTCGGAGTGGGGGCCGAAGGAGTGACGAGGGGGATGTGTTGCATGTTCCCACCCGCGCCAGCCAGTCATTCCGCGCGGAATAGCAGAACGGGGGGAGGGGGAAAAAAAAAGGGACAGGGGTGGTGGGTGGGAAGAGGAGGGAAAATGTCTCGTCGTCGCCATTCGCCTGCGTATGTACTGTACGGCGCGCGGAAATGGGGTGCGAAAGATCCGCGTGCATCTCCTCTCGTCGCCGTTCTCTCTGCCTCTTCCCCCCTCTCATCTCGTCCCTCTTGCTACCTCTGTTTCCACCCCTTGCCGTGCGTCGTGGTGGATCCCCCAGCGGCCGAAAAAAAGGGTCCGGGCATGAGGTTGCTGGCTGGAAGGTGGGGGCCGGATTTTCAGCCAGGCAGGCGACTGATGCTCGGTTCGTCTCGCCTAACGCGCCGCCGCCGCCGCTCGCTCGCTGCTGTCAGACGGTCCGCGCCGTTCTCGCTTGCCCGGTGTGCCTTCGCGTTCGCGTCATGTTGATGAACGAGTGGTGGGTGGGCTCTGGCGTTTCGAGCGCTCCGTTGGCTGCTGCGTTGGCCCGCCTCGTATGGTGCCGTGGGGTCGAAAGGCGGTAAGTGGAAGTCCGTCTTGTCTTTGTGAGCGCTCACCACAACATTCGCTGCCCTCGGCAGGGGAACGGAGCCCACCCAGCAAGCACAGCAAGCAGGGCGCGCCGTCATCGTCGCGACGTGAGGCGGAGGAGCGCCGTTCATGCAAGGCTAATCGCCCTGTCGGCCCAGCCGCTAAGGCATTCGTCACCGCGATCGGTAGGCAGGTCCGCAGAGAGGGGTCCCTCTCGTCGTTCCTTCCGCTGCGTTGGTTTGCGCGGTCTCCGGTCTTTTGCTTCGCTGTCCGCACTGGCCAGCCGCGGTGGGGGAGGGGCCCGGACGCATCGTGAAAGGCGGTCTGCGCTGCGCGTCCCTCCGCTTTCGGCTGGCGCGGCAAAAGGGAGGTGAGGCAGAGTCCCCTGCTGCTGCTGCCAGAGGAGAGACGGACAGCGGCCGGTGCCCGCTGTCACCAGACGGCCCCTCTCGCCCGCCGGTGCTGCTTTCTTGGTTCGTCCTGAGGGAGGCCGTGGCAGCGCGCGCAGTCGTTCGGTCCTCTCTTCTGCTGTTACTTGCGTTTACGGTGGCTGACGGATGGTTTCTCATGTAGTTTCGTAGTAAAGGCCGTCCGTGTTTCGCGTCGCCACAACGTGTGCCGGAGGATAATGGCCGCTCTGCTCGTCGCCGATGCGAGCTCCGATGGACGTAGGGAAGCCGTCCGGTCTTGAAGGCCAGGCCGCTCGTTCATTGGAGGCACCCGCCACCCTTATATCGCCCTGCCTCCGCTGCTTCACACTACACACAGCCGCCATCTGCATCGTCGATCGATCGAAAAAAAGCGGCAGCATCACACGACCCCGCTTCGCTCCGCCGGCGGGTGGCGATGGACTGGTTACTATCCCACCCCAACTTCGAGTGCCCGCCTCGTGGCAGAGTGCCCCAAGGTCTCGACTGTCTGCTGTGGCGCTCTTGGAAGACGATCGATGGAGACGTGGTGGAGTAAGAGAAGTTGGTCTGTACGCTCGAGGGCGCGCCAGTGCAGGTCATTTGGGCGCAAGAACCACGCCGGAAGATCATCGCGACCCATCAAGTCCCACTCGAAATGTCGGTCGGGGCGGGCGACTAGGACGCTGCACTGCTCGCAATCTGCTGAGATACGGACACGGCGTTTTTGTGCCAGGAGTCGGAGAGGTAACTGTGCGCTGGTAGGCATCAGAGATATCCACGCAAAAGGAGAGCCGGAGATCTGCTGGTGCCATGAGAGAGGGGATGTACCTCCTGAATCTGTGCCGTCATTGCGGCCTGCTGTGCGCTTTGTTCTTGAAATGGCTTTCTCGGTGCGGGATGACCGTAGCCTGCTCGAGGTCGGTATTTTCTTTCAGAGGCTGCTAGCTCCTGCGTTATTCGGTTGCGTCATCACTCTGCTCTCTTGCCTGCGAGAGGTGCCAGAAACCCAGTATTGCTAACGTTGCAAAGTTGTCAGGAAAGCAATTATTGAATTCCCATTTAATCTGCCGTTATGTGATCTTGCTACACAGTCTCTGCCACGATATCGCCCTTAGTTATCCCCTCCGCCGAGTATGATTTTCTGTTTTCGAACTGCTTCCAAGTCATCATCCACAAACTTAGCCCCTCCGAGCAGGGGTATCATCATTTCCTGAGCCTTCAGTGCCACACAAGTTTCTTCCCCCGAAAATCCCATGGAGTACGTGCCGCCATAGAGTCGGGCAACACGGCGGTAAAGTCTCCGTCTGTTGCAAAGGCTGTGGTGCTTCAATGCTCAGTTCTCGAACACGAAGTTGTTGTGCGAGCCTATCACTTAGAAACTTTGGTGTATCAGTAGCTTCGTGGATCTGAAAGGGGCTTAAGACTTACCGGACGTTCCCTTCTTTCCCTTGCCGTAAGACTTGCCCTTCTTCGGCTGCTTCTTCTTGTCGCCCTTCTGACGAGCCATGGGGTGGATCGAGCCAGAATCATGTGGCATAGACTTCTCCGAAGCTTCTGCAACCGCAGAGTCCTCCACCTTGGGTTTGTTCGTCTTCTCCGCAAGCTTTTCTGTTTCAGGCTTGCTCTTCAAAGGGGTGCTGAACTCTTCAGGTGTCGCGGTGCCATCCGCCCAGTTCGACTTGCCGGCGGGTGCCGGGGTTGCCATAGCCTCACCGGAGGCAGCCCGTTCTTTCGGTGAACCAGGTCCAGTAGGGGTATCCGGAGACTCGCGATAAGACTCAACCGCCTCTGCAGTCTGTACGCCAGATTTCACCGCAAGAATGTTGTGCTTTTCGAGTCCTTTCTTGGCTGAGGAGGGCTCTTCATGGACAGTGACGAAGCTGTCATCCTTTTCGGGCGTCTCTTCGGTCTTTCCAGCAGTAACGGTCACCGGAGTGCCTGGCGCCACCGTCTTCTCGGACTTGCTAGACGGTGACGTGGGACTGTCCATAGGAGTGAAGTACCTGCTCTCGGTATCACGCATCTCAGAGTGCTCTGATGCTGGAGATTTTGCTGCAGCGGGTGCGATCGGCATCGGAATGGACGACTTGGCCGATGCTGCAGCTTGTGCATAACTGAAATGTCCAGTGGAGGATGCAGTTGAAGCGGCGCTCGGCCTCTCTTTACGGCTGTGGATGCTGATATCCGGAACTGGGATTTTGAAAGCAGGCTTCTCAGCATTCCCGGACTGCGGCTGCGCATCAACCGCCATGGGAGGATCGATTTGTGGCCCCTCAACGATACATGGCTGCTGCTTCAATGAAGTAGCATGTCCCTGGGTGTTCTCCTGCTTCCCATTAATGGAAAGGCTGGAATCCGTCCGCACCAACCTGCCAGAAGCCTCCAGCTCCAATGTCTTCTCTTCCGCAGCCTTCTCATTCTTGCCACCCTTTTTCGACTTCTTATTCTTCTTCTTTCCAATAGCCGGCTTCGCCGAGGGCGGCTTACCCGCGCTCTCCTTGTCCCGAGAGACCCTCTCATCTGGCTGATCTTGCTCGTGACTTTCGGGGATAGTCGTGATCGTCTTATCCACCATTCCATCATTGCCGCCTTGACCGGTCACATTAAGATCGTCCGGAGTCTGCTTTCCAGAAGTAGTGGTGTGATCTACGGAGCTGGGAGTGGAAGGCTCCGGGGTTGAAGTACCACTTCTGGATTTGTCCCTTCCTGGACTTCGACGCTTCTTACGCTTGGTAGTAGATGTGGTAGATGAGCTGCGTGACTCAGGACGCTGCTCAAGATCCTGGACAGGTGCGCCTACCTTAACAAGCGAAATCTCATGAATTGCTGCTGTCTGAGGAGCTTTTGCTGCGGTTGTGCTGGATCCCTCAATTGGCTGAATACGGCGCACATCCTGAGGAGAGTAGGACATGGGATCATCAGCCTTGGCTTCGTAAGTGCGGGAGGGCCCACGACTACGCTGAGTGCTTGCTGCAGTCGATGCGTGATGCTCCGATGTTGAAGTCCGGCGGTTGTTTACGGTCGGCGCCATGTTGTTTAACTCATGAGGAACGTTAGGCAACATCTGCTGGCTCGCTGGGAACTGGCCGTACTGAAGTCCGAGCTGCGGAGGGACGTAAGGCCGAGAGTCCGCCATCTTTTCGTGAGCCGTATGCATCTGTGCAGGAACGTGGTGCTTATTCTTCAGCATCTCTTCAAGATGACGTTCCTCGTCCGTCAGGTACTTCAACGGGACCTTCACGATCAACGGCTGGCCCTGGAAATCAGAGTGGTGAAGACTCAAGGCCTCATTTGCGTCATGATTGTTGCTAAACTCAACATAGGCATAAAGCCGACGGTTCTTGTCGCAGTTAACAGTGACGTCTAGTACCGGCTTATTGAGAAGTGATTCGAAGTGGGTCTTGAGTTCCTCAGAGGTGCGGGGGATTCCAATGTCTTTGATATTGTGAACCCAGACTGAGCACATTTCCTCCCGATTGTCCGTTGGCTTGGATCTGAAGCTATACCTTCTAGGGTCTTCACCAGGTGGCATGAAGGGCGGGAATGGCTCTGTGTTAGGCATTGGAAGCGGATGCTGGAAGTGCGGGCTTCCATGGAAACTAGGCTGACTAACACTTGGAGCAGCGAAGTTGGCCCCGTTGTAGTTGCCTCGAATCGAGTTGCGACGGCCGCCACGAGAAGGCTTTCCAAACGGCTTTTGCGGAGGGCGGGGATGGAAATCCTGGCGGGGTCCCGAGACTCGACGCTGCTGCCTCATGGTCTGCATTGATCCTCCATGCTGGACATTGGTCATGTTGGCCAGACCAGGCTGCACCATGTGAGCTGAAGTGTAGGCAGTCATGGGCATATAACCAGCCGTAGACACAGGCGCTCCGCCAATTTGTGCAGCTGTCATGCGTGGCGTAGTCTGTGGAGATACGTATAGCTGCGCCTGGTTGCTGGGCATGTCTGGATAGTTCGGATACACGCCAGGGTAACCCGGATAGGCCTGGAGCTGATCTATATTGCACCCGTCTTGTTATTATGATTACGTTTCAAAGAGATCTTGTCATTAGAGCCTGCGAACTTACTGGGATCTCTCGACATAGAGCTGGGATCGAGTACGTGCGGACCGCCCTGCATAGAGGTATGCATGAAAGGCATGGAAGGAGAGCACAGCTGCGCAGGAGGATCTTGCGGAGTGGCAGCCTGAGAAGGCGGGCCTTGTAGAGCAGCGCCAGGACCAGAATGACCAGGAAGAATTTGGGGGGTGAAGCCAGGCGCCATTGCGCTCATCCTAGGCATGCTGTAGATCCTCTGTTGAGTCGGTACCCTAGTCGAACCAACGGGGTTGTACGGCTGGAGTCGAGGTGCGTTCTTGGATGAGTTCAACTTCTTGGGCAGCCGGGGTGATCTCTGGGCCTGATAGGTCGAGGTGTTTTGCACTTCCTTTTGAGGCAAGGTTGGAGTGGCTGGAACCGAAGTGCTCGCTTGGCTGTTTTTACGGAAGCGATTATCGGTGGCCGTTCCTGGTCTTGCAGGAACAGTAACGGCGGAACCCGAGTCAGCTTGCTGCGGCAAAGCGACCTGAGGTTGGCGCAGCCCAACACGATACAGTCCCATGGGAATTTTAGCTGTTTGCGGGCGCTCGAAGCGGGGCTTCTCGGGTCCAGAAATGCCTTGCTTGGCTTTCGTGCTCCCATTCAGCTTGTTGTCTGGACCAGAAGCTTCCCTCACGCGGGCGGCCTCGGCACAAGCCTGCTGCATTCGACTGGTCCGTTCAAGAGACCTACGAATGAGTTTGACAGCGTGGACGAAGAACATGACGCCGCGCTGCTTTAGCTCGTACTCAGTGAAGAACTCTCCGAGCTCTAAGGGATAGCACATCTTCTCCACGGCCTGGCGATTGTTCGCACTCCATTGATATGTGAAATCCACCACGGCCTGGCTGTTCGACGCGGCGATGTGTTCAAGCACACAGTTGAGATACTTCTCACCAAGGCGGGCAATGTCGGAAGGGTCGAAGTAGTCGTCAATCGCGTAGAAGCCCATGTAGATATCCCTGCATTGGTCGGGGAACTCTTCACGCAGCTGTTCTGCGAATCGGTCAATCTGCTGCGAGAAAGCCCGATTGATGCTGTTAGGAGCGCGTGCGATCACCGGATCGGGTGGATCAAGTACCGGACGAGGGGCAAACTGGCCAAGCTTGGTCGAGAACAGAGCCTTGCCAGTGGCGCCTGTCATGGTGTCTCCGGCGGGTGGCTGACGATAGTGAGGGTTAGATGCGGGAGGGAGGGAGGTGGGTAATGACTGCGAGGGAGGAGCGCCTGCGCTCGCCATGGCCCTTCAAGGCTGTGCGTGGACAGCAATGAGGAGCAAAGTCGAGCGATGGGCCAAACGCAAGCCAACGAGAGGCGTCCAATGAGGACAATTTGGTGCAAACTTAGAGCGAGAAGCGAAGTTCGCAAGAGGATGTGTGGGGGTTGGAGGGTGGAGGAGGAGCGAGGAAGGTCGCGCAACAAGAGGAAGGCGCGCGAAAACACCACCCGCCCAGCCGAGCAGCCACAGAAAACGGAAGGCGTGCCCGCAGGGATTTGCTTCGTGTGCGCGCCGGTCAAATGCGTAGCATGAGCCTCACTTTGTCAGCTGCCTACAGCTCACACGGCACGACCATCTGCGCTTTGCACTCACCCTGAGCAACGCACGGCATGACTGTCACTTTGCACTCCCTCCCGGTCACTCTAAATTCATTCAGCAGCCATGTCCGCCCGGTATCGCTTATTGCCCTCAGAGTCAATGGGGCTTTTCTGCTAGGGCTTGTCCGCAGAGAGCACTACTAACCTGCTCGCTGACTTGACGACGTTGCGCATACCAACCCAACATGGCATACATCCCCAGCATCAACTTCTCAGACAATACACTGGCGCGAAATGCGAGGTCACGAAACTGCTGCGGTATGGGTCAGTGTTCGAACACACGTTTCGTCCTCAACAGTCATGTGGGCATTCGGTGTATCCGCAAAGCCGCTGCTATTAGTCTTGAAGGTCTTTCAAGACAGCATACTGATGAATGTGTACCCAGGAGCATCTGAAGCCACAAGTCTCATCTCCAAAGCCCACATCTGCGTTGATTATTGACAACTGTAAATTTGAGAGGCGTCTTACTCGACGAGCCTGGTTTTGTCTATTGCGCGCTTATACACCCATCTCACATGGAGACAGCTTCCATCAAACTTTTTGCATTTCGAGTAGACATCGGGCTTGCGGTCGGGCGGTCGGGGAAGTTCGTAAATTACTAGGACCGCGACTCCTTCACCAGACGCAAGATCTCCGACTGGTTATCGCCAACAACAGCCTTACCCGCATTCCAGTCCACAACCTGGATAAGATTTAGCAATCCTTAGTCAAACCGCATGATGCAAAGCATTCTTAAACCCCGGCGAAGCGTATGCGAGGACAGGATGACGTACCAACGGCTTGACGAAGCTGTTCGCATTGAGCTTGAACTTCCTCACCGCCTCCTCCTGATTCGTCGCGCCCTCCACGACCTTGCTCGCGCTATCCGCACCCAGGTACTCCAGGATCGTCTGCACCTGGTCGCTCGTGGGCGGCTGCTCCTGCACGTCGAGATCGAACTCCTGCTGCTCGGCCTTGGGTTGGTCCGTACTCGAGGCCTGGTCGATTGTGGTGGTCGTCGAGGCATTGGCTTGCGCCTGCTTGAGCAGGTTGAGGACGCGGACGGACGACGCGGATGCGGGCTCGTGGAAGAGGGTTACGACATTCTTGACGCCGGCCTGCGGGAGAAGCTTCGCGTCAGTCTGCGGCGCGTCATAGAGGCAATTACGCGCGGGCGGATGGCGGGAATTACCTCGCCGAACATCTTGGAGAAGATGGACATCCTGCTCAGTGTTGGCAACATCTTGGATTGTGAGGCGTTGGGGTCAATTGACGATGAGATGGAGAGAGAAGTATCTTCGGAGTCATGGGATGACGTCGAGTGTAACAGCTCGCGCAGGGGCCTTCCGATTCACCCCGGTCAATCCGTCTTGGCGATCTTGCACATCTTACTCACCATGTCGAACCCACGAAGTGCTGTACTTTCGAATTGGACGAGCATAAGTAATCGAGTGAAGAAGTAAATTATCTATACCAATATCATCAATCGTATCGACCAAAAGACGTAATCATTATGTATGTAACAAACTGCCACCCAGTCTTGAAAGGCCACGACCTTGTCTACCACTGCTGTTCGGCCCAGTCTAAACGCCACGCTGGAACAATAAGCCGCCATGTTATATAAATACCACGACCATCGGCTACTCTCATAACACGCAGGAATAGAAGCACGGATCACTTCCGACCGAGAAGTTCTGTTCTTTCGTTCGAGGTGGAATCTTGTTCTTCATCTTCGTCATCTGCATCTTCGTCTGCTTCACTGCCTTCCTCCTCATCGAAACCTTCAGACTCGAGACTGGCACCTCGAATGCCGAAGCTCAGTAGGAAACCAACAAAGGTGATGCCACCAAAGACGCCAAATGCCATAGCCTCTCCTTTCGGTCTAAGACGCGTCGCAGCGGAGAACAAACTGCCGGACACGAAAGGACCGACTGCACGGCCAGCTGCTGATAGAGTCTGAGCCAAGCCATTGAGCGTGCCGAGGACAGCGTGGTCGGGCGCAGAGTTCGTGATCTGAGACAAGGTTAGCTGGTCACCGCCTTCAAGAGTGTGTTGCGCAGCCCGGGAGTCTGAGAGATACGAACCAAGAGCAACGCTGAGGTCAAACCTCCGACAGCAGCAACCGTCTTGACTATGAGTACAAAACCCAACTCGATCCACATAACCGCCTTACCACGCCCAAGGCCCGCTCCCGTGTTCTCATCATCCTTGTAGCCAACCCACGGCATGAGCAAGAATGCAACCACAAAGGCAGCCAAGCTAACCCTGTATGTGCTCTTGTTTCCCATTTTCTCACGAAGTTTGCCGTAAATGCCAATCTGGAACAAGATTGTGATTGCTCCAGCGAAAGCCAACGAAACACCGATCTCCTCTGTGCTCAAGCTGCGACCAGTAGGTGGAGGAGCTTGCGCGAAGATAGGATAGAGCGAATTATACGAGATATTGGCGAACTGAAAGATGAGAAACGTGAGGAGAAGGAGAAGCGTGTCGCGGTTGAGAACCTCCCGCCTACTCAGGTTCTCACCGTTGGACACGTTCGGTAGGAGAGTAGGAGCAGAGTCTTGAGAAAAATCAGAGGCATCGTCTGCGCCGTCGCCGTCACCATGAGTGCTGGAGCTGCTGGTGCGACGATGCTTGCCCACCATGCGGCGGATATATGTTGGACTCCGGCTGGGGCTCGTAAACTGCCAAAGCCACGAGAAGAGATTCTCCATCCTCTTTCCGAGCGGCGGCAGGTCCTTGGCTTCCTCCAGACTCTCTTCCAGGAACAACATGGTGAGGACCATGTCGACAAACAGAATTGCGGCCGCGAACAGATTCGGCGCTAGGTAAGGATAGCGAGTCTCATTCCCAGTGAAAGGGTTCTTCTTGAAGACGAGCAGGCCGCCTACGATGGGACCCGTGATGCCCCCAATACCGTAAACGACGGGCAGGTAGGTGAAGGCGCGGCTTTGGTTACTCCGATCGGTGATCTCACCCAAGCACGTCGAGATGACGCCCTGGTTGCCATTCACAAGACCCATGAAGATTTGCACGACTATGGCTTGCCACAGCGTCTTGCAGAACCCGAAGGCTATGAAACACGCAGTTGTGAGCAGTGTCCCCACCAGCACGACCGGCTTGCGGCCTATCCGATCCGACAGCCAGCCCCAGAAGAAGTTTGTTCCAAACTGCGCCAGCGCGAACGATGACGCTATCAAGCCCACGTATATTCCTACTTTGTCCTCCGTCACGCCGGGAAAGGTGGTGGTCATCTCGGGCAGATACGGGCTGATGGAGTTGAGCGCCGTCTGCTCGGCCAGCGCTATCACGGCCAAGATGGCCAGCTGGGCCTTCGGCAACGGCGATTCATGGTGTTGAGCCGACGCGTCGGAGTCACCACGGCGGTGGCCCAAGGACGGCTCCGGCGATGGCGGGGCACCGCGTGATGTGGGAGGCTTGGTCGGGAAGGTCTGGTAGTGCAGCGTAGACGACTTGCGGCGAGACTCCAGGTCGGGCCTGTTGGAGCGCTTCATGGCCGAGGACGAGTGGGAGGCCTGCGCAGAGGCGGGCGGGCGCAGGCGTGAGCGCGGCGGTGCGCTACTCCCAGGCAGGCTGCGCGTGGTCGGCGGGTGAGATGCTGGGGGGCCGGGACCGAGGCGCATATGCACGGGGAAGGCACAGAGGGTCTTCAGACGGTGGTCGGCGGGGGTTGTCTGGCGGGCGCTGGCCGTCGCCAGCCAAGTGAGCCGTCATACGGCAGCTCTCTGCGTCAGCTCGGGTGCGAGCTAGCGGCCGCCTTGATTGTCGCCGCCGGTTTTTCTCGCACGCGCCATTGGCCCGCCTGCAGGGCCTGCACCGGCCGCCGCGACTCCCCCATTCCGCGCGCTCCTCCACTGCGGTGTGAGCAGACAGCGGCCGCCTTTATTCCTTCTCGTATCGCGCATCCCGCTCGGCTGCGGCGCACCTGCAACTAGAGACGTCAATAAAGCTTCCGCCGCGGGGAACCAAAGCTTTACGTACAAAAGCTGCCGGCGACGTCGTATTCAAGTACTGTCGACGCCAGAATCCCTCCGTCGCCCGTGTTTCCTCCGCAGATCCCCCGCATTCTCAGCTCCGTCTATTTTTACCTTTCGCTTGCACATATCGTCCTGCGTCATTGCGGTGTCTGCATGGCGGCGATGGCGGCGATGGTTGCGGCTGCCCGTGCCGGATTGCGCCTCTCGCCCGCTCACACCGCGGGTGCGTCGAGGGGGGCGCTGAGAGTGGCGCCGGACTGGCGAAGGCGTGCGCTCCGAGCTGTTGCACGGGAGTATTGATCCCACGACATCGCTGCACTATGTCGCGCCTTCGGCCTTACAACCTGCGTCTGAGACCGCGAAGCGTGCCCTCCGACTTGCGGTGTGCTCACCTGCACGTGGACCGAACGAGACTCTCGCACAAGGAGCTTTCCGTGCTCTGCTCTGGCTCCTGGATGGTGGCTCAGGGCGTCCGCGGAGAGCGAGCGCGAGCGCGAGCACGAGACCCAGGGCCGGCTCCCGCAGCAGGGCAGCAGACAGCTGAGGGCTCCGCGGAGGCTATGCAGCATCGCTTCCCGTGGATTAAGCTCAGGTAGCGCCAGATCTGGCCGCGGTGTCGCGCCCCCTATCCTGGATGCGGCTCCTCAGCGCAAGGCCAACCACCACGCCGGCGTGTCAGATCACTAGGCCGTGAACAGCGCTTCCCCAGCTCGTGCCTGGCCATTCATGTGACAGCCCCAGCCTAGACATGCCGACTGGTGCGCCCCGAACCAACCCGCCGCTCTGGTTGAGGATCCAGAGCTACAGCTCCAATCCGCTTCCACAGCTTCCAGCGCGCTTCCAACGTCTCCAACGCTTCCAACACTTCCAACGCTTCCATGCTTCCATGGCCCTGACCAGACTAGCGGTCAACCGTCATCCAGTGTTACGGGACGCAAATTTCCGCGGCCTTGCTTGACGAAAAGTTCCGTCGCACATCTGGAGTCGGAGAAGCACAGTTACATCTTCACAGTGTGCTCGTATCTACAGTAGTGGTGGTCGACGGGCGCCCGGCGTCCGGCGCGAGCGCTTCAGAACAAAGCGCACTTGCGCTTATAGGAAGAGATTCTCTGGACATTTGGAAGAACAACCGCCCGAGTCTGACCAGGGGCCCCGTTGGCTCGTTTCCGTCCCGTCTTCCGTTCCACGGTTCAGCTTCGCGTGACGCCCCGTTACCCAACAAGGCCACGTTCTAATCCAAGGCAAACAGAATGCTGACGTCTTGGCACACAAGGTTCTGGTGCCTGCAACGAAGATGCAGAGGTGATCCTATTCGGCCCAAAATAGCCGTCCGAGTAGTCTGCACGGCCTCCAGCCCAACATACTTTAAAATGCTCTCCCGTCATGCTCCACGTTCCTGCATCAACACATCCTCGTTCTTCCCTTAGCCCCTCGCTCCATCCTGCTCCTCACCCTCCATCTCTCGTCAATCGCTTTAGCCATGCGCTTCTTTGACGTTTCTCTGGCACTTGGTGCCCTAATTTCTCTTGGAGCCAATGCCTCGCCCATCGGTGTTGACCTCGTCGAGAGGCAGAATACCTTTTTTGCCATCACTGGCCCTACCGGCACCTCCGCTGGCGTTGCGCCACGTCTGGAAGTCCGTGACTTGGCCAACAATGCGGATCAGTGGAATCTCTTCGTTCTTGCTATGAGCCGCTTCCAGTCAAAGTCTCAAGACGGCAAGCTGTCGTGGTACCAAGTTGCCGGTAAGCTGCATATCCTCAGGTGGCGCGAGACAGCCACAGAAGCTAACCGCATCGTTGTATAGGCATTCACGGAAGGCCCTACGTCAACTGGGACGGAGTGGGGCCGTATCAGTCCAGCCCTTGGTGGCCTGGCTACTGCCCGCACAGCTCCAACCTGTTCGGCTCCTGGCATAGGCCTTACATTCTGCTCTTCGAGGTAAGCGGTCCCACTCTAATTGGAAGATCAATTTTGGTCGTGGGGGCTTGAAGGATTCGTCCGGATGAATTTCCCCTACTGTTTGGAGGGCTACTGCATCCGGACGCAATCTTTAAACTTGGTTGTTGATTTTTGAATGTTTGCTTACTATGTTGTAGCAACTCATGATCCAGTATGCCAACGATGTCATCACCGAGATCCCTGCCGGCGCCACAAAGACTCGGTACCAAAATGCCGTGAAAACCCTGCGTTTCCCCTACTGGGATTGGGCCAAGAAGACAACCGGCGGGATCATGCCGACAACCGCTACGCAAGCCCAGATCAGTGTAACGTTCCCTCAGAACGGCACTACCGCTAGTATCCCGAACCCGTTGTACAGCTATCGTCAGAAGGTCCTCCCCAACAGGGACTTCGACTCCAACTACGCCAACCAGCAACAGACTACCCGCCTGTCAAATGCTGAGGCAAGGCTCAACGCTGCCTATACCAGCCGTCGCAACAACCTCCTCACCCTTTTCAGTCTCGACCAGAAGTTCAACAACTTCACCACAGATGCAAACGGCAACACCTCTCCCAATGTGGAAGCTATCCACAACGGCATTCACGTCGATGTCGGCGGGTGGATGCAGCAGATTGCCTACTCTGCGTTTGATCCCATTTTCGCCATGCATCACTGCAATGTTGACAGGGTCGTTGCTATTTGGCAGAAGCTGTATCCCGACAGCTGGGTTGAGTCGGCGGCTCAAGCGGCGGGTACCAGGACCATGGCTCCCTCTAGCATCCAGGGCCCCGACTCTCCACTCACTCCCTTCCACAGGAACACTGACGGCACCTTCTGGACCTCCAACACTGTCAGGGACATCAAAAATCTGGGCTACACCTATCCTGACCTCCAGAATGTTGCTTCCAACCAGGCCCTCGTCTCCAACCTCAACAAGCTGTACGGCAACTCGGCTACCAACACGGCCCTGAAAGCTAGCGTCAATGGGAACTCTCTCCAGACCACCTACGACTACCTTGCCCAGATCACCCTGGACAAGAGCGCCCTGGGTGGCCAGTCATACGCGGTCGAGTTCTCCCTGGAGGGCGCTTACATCGGCTCTTACGCCGCGCTCGCCCTCCCTACCTCGCCCGGCGCTCCCGCCCGGAGCGGCCCTGTCACCAGCTCCGGCACGATGATGTTTACGGATGCGCTCGCGCAGAAGGGCATCGACACGTCTGACCAGGACGCGACCATCGAATACCTGAGCAAAAACTTGCGGTGGACGGTCGTCCAGAACGGCGCCACCGTCAACAACGTCAAGAACCTCAACGTCACGGTCTGCAGCTTGGAGGTCAAGCCCGCTAAGGCTACCAACCAATTCCCCAAATGGGTCTCCCCGCCCGAGGCAATTGCGGACAGCTCTTCCTCGTAAATACGATAAATATACTCAATCGCTCTTCTGTTGAAGTTTGACGCAGCATCGGCATTGCGGAGGAGTTGGGATTTGGCATTCGGGATTTTCTCCTCGACGTGCTTGATTATGTTCAGCTATATATACTCCTTATCTTTCCCTGAATCATAATTTTCACTGATATAACTTCTTGTTTGCCGCTACGCGTGACAGAGCAAGACTGTGGTTCTCCAACCGCCCTCAGTGGTGATTCAACCACCCATCCGGTGCGGAACAAGCCCGAGCGCGAGAAAGTCGGCGCTGTAAAAGCGCCGGGTCATGCTGTTTGATCGCATGATACTCATCTTCTCGGAAAGCATCATCGGCTGTGGTTACTCCGCATTGGGGCCAGAGCTCGTTGACAAGGCCAATCTTTTCCGAAGTAGGCAAAGCTTGGATCTCGTTGGTGGCGCCTTCGCTAAAGAACGAACTGCGGAAGCGGGAAGCGAAATCCATCACTGCGTAGAGGGAGAGGTCGCAGATGTTTCCGCAGTCGCATGCCTTGCGGAAGGGACCTGTACACCTCGGACCCTGGTGGGGTGCATGATAAGATGGATCTCCTCCGCGCCAGTGTTGGAGCGTGCGCACAGACTAGCTGGATTGGCGCAAGAGAAACAGTGCTGCGTTGGCGCATGCGGGCGGTCACAGTCTGTGCTACCATCCGGGCGCTTGCCCGCCTTGCTCAGCCCTGTCTACCGGTCAACTCAGCTCAGCATCCCCAAAACTCAATCTCTCCAATGGCGCCCCCGCTCCCCCATCCCTGAAACACGACCGCTCTCTTTCCTCTCTTCTCGATACATGCTCCTTCCACTGAGATTGGGGATCCTTTCGTGCCCAGTCTCTTGGCCGAGCAGCATTTCCTCCAATGACCGGAAGCGGCCGGCTCGCCAATTCCCCTGGACCGACCAGCAGCAACGAGAGTCATCATTGTAGACCCGACGGAGGATCCCCGGACAGAGAAGATGCCATTGGAACGCTCAGCTGTGACAACCACCGAGGCTGTTTCTGAAGTCGCAAATCTCTTCACCTCCAACTCTTCGCAATCTGGCCTTCCACCCACCCCGACAAGGCGATCAACCATCCCCCAGGACGTACCGCTTCAATCTCCTACGCATGCAAGCGACGGCACCGTCCACGCGAAAGGCCGTACCTCGACGTTCTCTAATCCTCCCCAATCCCGCAGCCGTCTCCAAGTCGTGAGTGTCGCATTGACCTCTCGGGACATTTACTGCCGCCATGAGACCGAGAAGCTCTACGCCGGCAAGCTCAAGCAGATACCGCCGCCGGAAGAGCTTGAGAAAGAGTGGAGAGAGCATGTCAGGCCTCGCCTGGCCGTGGATGTCCTTACGGTCATCGAAACGCTGCCGAAGAAGCTGGCGCGGAACGAGACCATTGTCGAGCTTGAGCTTTGTATGGCCGGATATGCCACGGAAAAGAGCCAGAAGGTGGATCTTTGCCCTACGGTGTGGTTGCGCTGTGGGAGCCAAAAATGCCGAAAGGCCGTCCGCTCCGCTGTCCAATCTCTGGCTTATCTGAACGATTTTGCCAACAAGCGTATCGAGATACGGTGTCGTGGACCGTACCCGGCCGCCTTTGTTCCGATAGAGCCCACCCAGCCTGGTATCCGCGCCGTTGATGACAAATGCGTCATCCACCTTCACGTACAGACGGCCGACGAGCAGTCCTCCGCTTGCGGCACGAGATTGCTGGTTACGGTCTGTCGTGAGGAAGAAATTATTGCCCAACAGAGCTCTACCATTGGAGGCGTGATAAGCGTTCCTGACCGGCAAAATTCTTCAGGGGATAGCACCGAATCCGTTCCGGACTACAAGAGCATCTTTCACGGGCTCACAACTGGCCATGGCCTTGTCGATCTTTACACGGATGCCTTGAACAACAAGGGCGATTCGCCTAGTGCTGGCGAATCGGAATCCCAGTCCGAGACGGACTCGGACGACGCGGCCTCAGAAGATGACTCGGAGGATGAGGTTGAAGAAGATGACTCGGATGAAAGCGTTGCATCGTCAGAACACCCATCGGACCTGCACGAAGAAGAGCTCCAACGTACTTCCTGGACCAGAGCTGAGGGCCTCGGCCTGTCAAGTTATTGCGGAACTAGCTTACGGGATAGTGATGTTGGACTCAATTCTACACCGGAATCTAACGCCAATACGGACTTCGCACTTGTCAAAGTGGGACTTTACCCGAGCGCGAAGAATCCAAACACCTACCTGCATCCGGACTCCGGCCACATCTGTTATGTGAGAACGGTTTGTCCGGAGAAGAGGATCACTCCCGGACCTGTAATCGTTCTCGCTCGAAGAGAGAGCGCGTTCCGGGGACATTTGCTGGCAAGCACCTCGCAGATCATTTCTCGAGACCGCGATCCTGCATTCCGAACCAGGAAGATACAAATGGATCACCCATTGCGTGAGCGCTTTTCAAGTCCCATGACCACAGTCTGCTGACATCGATGTAGCACTTGGCTCATCAGGAAGCTGGGTCGTCAGAGGTTCCAGTCTACTTGGGGTCGTGGTGGCGGTTCACAGTCATGACCCGTACGTGCACATGATTCCGGCGGAGAAGGTGTTTGCGGATATCAAAGGCCTCTACGGTTTCGAGGCCAATTCAATTTGCGTTACACTTCCATGCCCAGAGATGGTCGAAGATCAGCAAGCCGGATTTGTCTGGAACGTTCCGAGGAAGCCGGTCAGTTTCTTTACCGGCCGCGCCGAGGTGTTGGACGAGATTCAACGGGTTCTGGAGACTAGGGAGACCAAGTGTCAAAGAATAATCGCCATCACTGGCGCTGGTGGCATGGGGAAGAGCGAGATTTGCTTGAGGTTCGTCCAAGAAAGGCGCATCGAGTAAGTGTTCTTTGTCCCTGCATGAGAACGAAGTCACTTACTTTGGTAGTTTCGCCGGCATTGTCTGGGTCGACGTTAGCAACTCCTCCAAAGCCACCAAAGACTTGATCAAAACTGCAGCAAAACTGGGCTCATCCGTTCAGAATTTGGAAGAGGCTTTACAAGTGCTCAGCAGTATTTCAACACGCTCTCTTATAGTCCTGGATAACGCGGATGACCCGAGAGAGGATTACCGGAAATACTTTCCCACTGGTACCAATTGGTCCATCCTCTTTACTTCCAGGAATCCTAAATGCGTCAGCCACAGTACCTTCTTCTCCATCGAGCTGGGCCCCATGAGTCCTTCTGAATCCGTATCCCTCCTTCTTCGGACCATTGGATCCCCGGAAAAACCATCTAACGAAAGCTCTGCGAAGCCGGTCACTGAAGTTCTCGGATACCACCCCCTCGCCTTGGTTCAAGCTGGTGCCTATATCATGGAAGGACACTGTAGCCTGGCGGGTTATCCTATAGAGTACGAGCAGCGATATCATCAGCTCCTCCATTTCAAGACACCCAAAGCCCAATCAAGATACACCAATTTGTACACAACTTTCGAAGCGTCTGCTCTTGAGTTGCAGCGTTTCGGTGATCCGATGGCTCATGAGGCGCTCGTCCTACTGGAAACTTTGTCACTGTTCCACTTTTCAAGGTTCCCGATGGAAGTTCTCAAGGAAGCATGGAAAAGCGCTCTTCAGGTAATGAACGCTCAAGCCAGAGAAGAGGACGAGTCGGCCGTAGATTGTTTATCAGGAGACCATGCGGAGATACTCTCTAAAGCCCTCCCCGTCTCATCCTACCAATGGGAGTCTTCCCGACTCCGAAGAACACTTCGACTCCTTAAATCCTACTCTTTGATCACCACGGACGAGAAGAAGAACATCTCAATGAACTCATTAGTCCAAGCCTGGGCCAGATATCGGCAGACGCCATTCAAAAGCGCGGAACTGGCCGGATCGATTATCGCCCTCTCACTCCACTCGTCAACAGTCTGGACAGACCTGGAGACGCAATTGCGACCCCACATCGAAGCTTTCCTAAACAACGGAGCCAAATTACTCAGGTCAAGAACGGACATTCCCTCGGAAGTTCAGGTCGGGTTCTGTTGTGCAAAGATACTTCTCCAGATGAGGGAAGATGCAATGCTTCACGACTACCTCAGCCACATCTTTGAGAAACTTGGGAAGGATCCTCGGAGACCGACGGTACAACTTCTGCCACTATACAAGATTGCCGCTCTCAACCTCCTCGACACCGGAAATCAAACGGATTCGGTCGAAATGTGGCTCCAAATCCAGAGCATCGAGAAAGTATCGCTACCGAGAAAGCACCCGAACATCCCACCAGAGACACACCCAAGCATGCTGGCAACACTCCACGAGCTCGCAGGCGCCTACCAAGCAACCGGCATGGTCCAAGAAGCTGTCGACATGCACGAACACACCGTCCGCATCAAGATCCAGACGCTCCCGGAGGAACACCCCAGCCTGCTCGCCTCGCAGCACCAGCTGTCCCGCGTCTACCAGGCGACTGGACATACGGATGAAGCCATCCAGCTGCTCGAGCACGTCGTGCGGGTGCAGGCTAAGACGCTGGCGGAGACGCACCCGAAGCGGCTGGCGTCGGAGCACCAGCTGGCGCACCTGTACCAGCACGCCGGGCACAACGAGAAGGCGGCCGCGCTACTTGAGCATGTCGTCCGGGTGCAGCAGGGCGCGCTCGCGGAGACGCACCCGGACCGGCTGGCGTCGGAGCACGAGCTGGCGTGCGCGCACAAGGCGGCCGGCCGCGTGGGCGAGGCCGTGCAGCTGCTTGAGCACGTCGTCGCCGTGCAGAAGCGGACGCTGCCCGAGGCGCATCCAGACCGCCAGCTGTCGGAGGAGGCGCTCGACGTCTTCCGTCAGCGCAGCCGGCTGGCGAGGATCAAGGGGTTGCGCTCGCACAGGAAGGGAGGGAGCGTCGACGTCGGCCGCAAACCGGTAAGTGATGCTGCCTTCAATCAGAGCCAAATCGCCAACAGCAAACGGGTTGCGTTTGCCCATTCAGGTTCGTCGGGCCAGCGCGTCCCGGGCAAGCGGGACCAAGACCTGGCTTAGCCAATGAGTGAATCAGGCTGTGCGGAGGGCTCGCCTTGCTATGTAGGTTGGCCCCACAGAGATGTTGTTGGCGGCATGGTAACTGTATGTACGCAAATTTGTTACTATTGTCGGCATTAGTAACGTGGGCTTGGAGCATGTAAACAGGAGAATGTTCTCTGAGATCTCATAGGTTGTATTATATATTTTTCAAACCCTTTCGGTTGATTTCACAAACGTGCCTGTTAATAGTAATTGAATTTCCAGTTCCCCTTGTCCGCTGGATCGTAGCTACACACGTATGGCCTTCAGAGTTTCACCAGCTCTGGGCCCGAAGCTTCAAGTCTGTATGATGACAATGCAAACCAGACCGTCTATATACTTGTACCGCTGGGCCAGATGGTTGTTGAGAAGGGATACGTATATCACACCAGTCGGTCCCATGAGGAGATCAACTGCCTTGCTCCCTTTTGATTGGACAACCGAAAATGACCATTATGAGCTCTAAGTACCTGGAATATCTTTGTCCTCTAACTGACGGTTGAGACGAGTCTGTCCAATCTACGAAATCATGCATGGTCAGATACGATTGCGTATCCTGGGTAGAAGATATACATACTTGGATGACAACCAGCCATATACCAATACCCGTGAGCATGGCTAATTAAAAAGGACAATATTAGCGTGTGGTAATCACTCAAAATGTTTGCCACCCGTGTTTTTGGGGTTCCGGTATCGTTTTAGCGGTCCAATTTCCATTGTGCGAATTCCAATGATACCGAAAGCATTGATTTGCATGGATATCCGACCCGGGGGCTTACCAGCAACTACGTCTCGATGAGTGCCGCCCAAAACTTTCACGACCCAGCTAAGCAGGCTGCTTGAAATCAAGGACCAGAAGATGGCTATCCAGAAAAAGTATTGTTCGAAGGTGGGGGAGAACTCGCTGTTGGTTGCAATGATACCTACACCATAGAAACACACAAGAGCGGCAACAGCGAGGTAGAGGGTCATCTTCCAGGCACGGGCAACTTGGTAGCGAAGCTCCGTTTCCCCACTCACTTGGTACCTCAAAGACCACCTCTGTCGCTCCTCAGCTGTCTTTGTCCGCCGTGTCCATGTGTGGAGATCGGGAAGGCCGGCACCCATGAATTCCTGATATTATGAGAATGCAAAGCCGTTCAGGACAGGGCCAAGAGGAGATTACCTGTATCTGCTCCAAATGGTACTCGGACAACATTCTCCCATGGGGCTTGTTGATGTCGACAGGGTCGACAATGTTGCTTGTACTGTGTCCCCATTTCTTGCTGAGCATCAGCCAGTTTCCCCGTCAGGTCGCAGTGGCCTGATTCTTTGGTTCGAAGTGCACAATACTCAGGCCGCGCGATGCCGCGTATTCGGGGTCTTCCATGCGAAGACGCTTCGCTTCGCTTTCGACCATTGTATCTGCCAAAGGCCCTTGGTAAGCAGGTGGTTGGGTCTTGTGGCCGGTCGCTACTGACCCATATCTCTTAGAAGTCCGATTGCCTTGTCGACCTTGCCTTTGTCCTGCTGCACAGATTGCATCTCCCTCTCCAGTTACAACAGAGAAGAGCTGACATGATCGAAGCATTTTCTCCGCAGATATACGAGGCTGGGAATGAAGATAGGTGGATTGGCGTCCTGGTCGAGCCGGGATATCTCATTGAAGACCTCTGCATAGTCGCTGGTGTAATGGCCGAATAAGGGCGTACCACTCAGCGGCCCTGCAAATCCGTTGCCGATCTGGTGTGCTGCTACTCAAATAAGCAGGCATCTGGCTACATCAGGTGTTTATCGCATAAACGTACCAGTCTCATTGATGGGAGTGAGCGGGATCTCGTCGTCTGTGTGCCCATTGTTTCGACGGAACCGATGTGCCATTCCTCAGGATAGAGAGGCTCTGCAAGTAAATTATAAGCGCACTAGTGTCGTGTAATTGGAGTCCCACTTCGCAAATTATACAAGATGGGTTGGACCAAGGCGAGTGTGTAGGGGATTGGGAATGGTGCCACTCCCCTTCCTATGCGGGATCTCTGTCAAAAGCTGGTCTTTTGACCCCCACGTCAGTTTCAGCCTCATCGGAAAGAGGGGATGTTCGAGAGTAAGCCGCCACGAGGGCTGGAGTTCAACAGAACAGGAAGTGATTTGCTGGCAAGGATGCACGTCGCTCAGGTGATAGAAGCTGCAGGATATGTGATTCGCCTTTTAAGTAGCCGCCGACGTGCCTATCTGCTGTGTACCCCAAACTCATCAACAAACCCACCATCTCACAGAAAATTGAGCAACCTTACAAAGCCGCAGTTCCGCGCACGAACACAGCCTTGCCAACAAATCCTCGAAAGCTGACGCGCAACAACCATCGGCACCCCGCATCTTTGCTTGCATGCTCTTGTGATCATTCGAGTAGCAATATGTGGCTTATTCACTACTGCTTTTTCTCAGCACTCATTGTCTGGCTGTGTGTCCGTCGTGCGGACGCATCGCGCGAGGAAGCTGTAGGATCCTGCCACCCGCCATCCACAATTCGGGATTACCCACAGCCTAACTGATTGAACAGGAGCAAGTCGCATTTGGCGCTGGTAGAGGATGTTCCAGTCCAAGAAAACTCCGCTCAGCTTGGCCACTGGGTCTCGATCTAATTTTGAACGCCTTTCGAGCCGCCAAGAAGGGGTACATTCTGCAATTCTTTGATGCACTCGTCAGTCGCACAGGCAGAACTTTTGAGCAACGACTCTTAGGGATTTCAGGGATCGATACTATCGATCCAGAGAACGTGGAAGCTATCTTATCAACTCAGTTCAAAGGTACGTTCATCTCCAGGATCCCGCCAAGTTCCCCAGCAGGTGCAGCCGACCTGGGCTGAGATGTGCTGCATACCTTCTTCATCTGGCGGAGTGGCACCCCCATTTGTACGCATCCAGCCCAGCAGTCTGACATTTGCCCAGAATTCGGGCTTGGAGTGCGTCGCGCCACCTTCTTCCCCCTCCTCGGCGACGGGATCTTCACGCAGGATGGACGCGCATGGAAGCACTCGCGCGAGCTCCTCCGCCCGCAGTTCACGGCGAACCGCGCGGAGAACTTTGTACAGATACAAGACGCCGTGGAGAACCTTGTGCATTTGATTCCAGAAGGCCGCCCGGTGGATCTCCAGCCACTGTTCTTCCGCTTCACTTTGGACACGACCACCTTCCTCCTTTTTGGCGAATCGATTGGGTCCCTGCGCCCGAAGAGTGCAGAGCTCACGGCGTCTAAAGAATCAGACTTTGCGGAGGCCTTCACGGTCGCACAAGACTACCTCGCCCAACGGGGCCGCCTCGGGGACATCTATTGGCTCATTGGCGGCCCCAAGTTTTGGAAGGCGTGTAACACAGTACATACCTTTGTTGATTCGATGGTGCGGGAGCGCTTACAGGACTCGGAGCTTGAGCGCTCTTCTGCCGCAAGCCCCGGGAAGTACGTGTTTCTCGACGCGCTTTTGGAGCAGACGCGAGACGTCTTTACTCTCCGATCTCAGCTTCTGAATGTTCTCCTCGCTGGCAGAGATACCACAGCTTGCTGCCTGTCCTGGACCTTGTAAGTGACAGCCTCCGGCTCTCTCAACTTCTGTGTCAAATACTGATAAGCAACCGTTCACACAGCCGTCTTCTGTCCCGTCATCCGGAAGTTCTCGCCAAATTACGCGAAGAAATTGACCATGAAGTGGGCTCAGATCCACCACAGCACAATGACATCAAACGGATGTCCTACTTAAGCCACGTGCTCAAAGAAGTTAAGTCATCATGATTTGATATTCGCTGCGTAGCTCATCCCTTGTGTAGTGCTCCGTCTCTATCCTTCTGTCCCTGTAAATTCACGCACGGCGCTCTGCACGACGACTCTTCCCAAAGGCGGTGGTGAAGATGGCCTTTCACCCATCCTCATCCGGCGTGGCACGGCCGTGGGGTATTGTCCATACCTGATGCACCGTCGCGAAGACTTGTATGGTGAAGATGCGCATCTGTTCAGACCAGAGCGATGGGAACATGGATTGGAACGGAAGGTGGGATGGGGTTACGTGCCTTTCAACGGGGGGCCAAGAGTGTGTCTAGGTCGTAAGAATGCCCTTTTTACTATTTTACCAGCATGTTTGTTTGGGAAAAGATGGCCGTTAATTATTCTATCCTCCTATCAGAAGACTTCGCGCTGTTGGAAGCGTCTTATGCAATCGTACGCCTCCTGCAAGCCTTTCCGCACATTTCCCCCTGCGATGTCGACGACAAATCGATCAGGCCAGTAACTACTTCTGCTCTGGATGAAGGCCACAGCGACAAGCACCAAGAGGTTCCGGGGAGCGAAAGACAGCTCCTTACCCTTGTACTTTCTTGCGCTGATGGTTGTTGGTTAAAGACCTCCAGTTCTCATAGTAACCTGAAGAGTTGATTGAAGAGGGACCGTTTCATTGCGCCGTATATCGTGCATTGGCACTACGAGATCCGGAAAAATAAAAGTGGGAAGTAAAATGCAGAAAAAGAGATATGTTGCAACGAATGGAATTTGATGTGAGACACACAATAGCGATGAGCCGCCAGAATTCGAAATCTGGGATGTTGAAGCACCTATCAACTAAGCCGTCGGTCTGGCCGATGAGGCAAATGAAATCCTGGCTGCCTTTAAATCTCGAACCATGTCGTGTAACCCTAAAAATAGCAGCTGAAGGAAGCAAGCCAACTGTAGGCAGCGAGGCGGTTTTGCCAGGTTTTGAAAGGGCGAGGCTCAAGCAAGGAACATCGAAAATAGAACTCAGCCCATAGGATGGAGCCACTCACTGATTAAATTATGGGGTTTATCAACGTAGCCTTTTGTTCTGAAATTCCTGCCTCATCACTATATCAAATATTTGGTCTCGAGTGAGAACCAACACGAAGCATGGCTCCATACAGATTTCAAGGTTTTCTGTTGTTCCTATTTCTGGCTTGCTTTTGCACTGGGCAGTCACTAGATCCAGTCGAGGATCACTGTGCGCGCTGGCATCATCAGTGTGAGTACCAAAGGTAATCGAAGAGGATGTCTTGAGACTAACGTGGACTTGAATAGCTACAATCAAGGACGGATTCCTCTACATCGATGGAGGAGTAGAGACATTCCATTATGATAATGGAAAGATACTAGGATATAGTAAGAATCCATTCGCAACGCGTCGTATTTGTTGCTTTTAGATGCATAGCTTACGAAAATAAAATACTTAGACCAAGAGCTGTTGCGCATCAACATGAGAGACTCCTGGAATTGGAAGACGAATATGAGCAGCCTACCCATCCGCAAGACGCAAAACGAGCGAACCGGATCAAGTCCTCGGAGCCTTGTTCGAGGTGCACTTTTTCAGGGACCCTCAAATGATTCTAAGATATGTACGTACGGTGGAACCAATTTCCTCGGCAACACATCCTTTCCTGGGTGGGCTGGGCAGGATCCAGACACATATTCGCTTTGGAGCTACAGCACCTCGACGCAGTCGTGGGATCAGTACGACGTCACAAAGGTGTGGAGGGCAGCATTCTGCTATTTGATCCCTGCTAATAGGTGAAGAAGGCCAGTCCGCGGCGACCGAATTACGGGGCCTCTGCTGAAGCCCCAGCCCTCGGCCTGGCGTTCTACCTCAACGGGCAAGTCGATGCCGGCTCATCATCAGCAACGTCTTCAATGAAAAATGCAACGGAACACCTAAATGGGATGATAATTTTGAATACGGTCGATCAGAGCGCGAGGAATGTTTCCACAATTTCGCTTGGAAATCCTCGAGTCGCCGGTGGTCTGCAGTTTATTGAGGGTGTAGGTGTTAGGAATCGATAGTGAATTTACATTCAGCTACGTTCTATTTACAAGAAGAAGTTGCTAAGGAGTGGAGAGAGCTACGAGAAATGAGAGACTAAATAGTAGCGCGGCGAAACGATGTTCCTGAACTAGTACTGTGCGTACAAGTCCTTTGGACTCTAACAAAAGGAATCCATGTGTAACGGCGGGCCTCTACCTCTCAGGATCCAAACACCAAAGAGGGTGGTAAGCCGTGTAGGGTTTACCTTGAGTGGGTACAAGGTAGGGGGTGAGAACAGTATAGACAAATACACGTGACTGAGCACTGCGTGCGAAGGCCGTGTTACTAATCAATGGTGTAGATTGATTATTGAAGAAGTTGACCACGAAGGTTAAAGCTATGCTAAGGAGTGTGGTTTATATACGTAGGAGAGTTCTATACAATCTGGAGTTTTGCTCTGTATGCTCTGTGCCTCCGGTGGGCGGGCTGTAACAGAGCAGACAGAGTTCCTAATATTGCTCCGGCTGCTCTGTCCTCTGGGGTCCGTGCATAGGGAGAGCACCGAGAGCAGCTTCTTGGGTCCTCATCCGCGCCACGACTGCGCTCCCCACTTTCTTCCTTATCCTGTTACTGTGAAGGCTGCGCCGTAACACCATGGTGCTCTCGTCGCCATCGGGGGCTTGCAGCATTCAGACGCCGGTGCGGAACTGGTTAGTGATACAAATTCCCCTTTGCACTAGCCTTGAATAATTTTTCAGGTCGCTTTTGATCACGTCGAACTTTGCGACGATTTCACAGAGAATTCAACATGGTTTCGTCAAGCTACAACCGGCGATATCCCCGAGCCACGCTCCGATTTCTGTGTCGTCACAGCCTCTGCACCAGACAACTCCAGCCACAACATGTATGTCACCATCTCCATCGAACCCCTCCACAACGCCGACTGACAGGCCCAAGCTACCTTTACGGGGGCATCGACGCAACCGCCTCCAACAACATGACTATGTACGACGACGTTTACGTCCTCTCCCTCCCCTCTTTCGTCTGGACCCGCATCTACGGCCCCGGCGATAGTCCTCGGTGGGGTCACACATGCCATTTAGTTGGCTCTCGCTAGATGCTGACTGTCGGCGGAACTATCGACGAGTCGGTTTACGATATTGAGACCACAGCCCAGCACGTCAACACAAGCAGCCTCTCCTGCGACTGGGAAGACAAGGGCGTGGCAATTTATGACCTGACGTCGCTCAAGTGGGGCTCGGTCTTCAACGCGTACGAGCCTGCCTACCAGGTGCCACCCGCAATCGCGTCCGCGATCGGAGGCAACGAGAACGGCAGCGCGACCATGACGGCGCCGGTCAACGGGTTCGCGGATGCAGCCGTGTCTGCAATGTTCGCGCCGCGAACTACGGCTTTGGAAAACGCGACAGCAGTGCCAGATGATTCACCCGAGAGCGGAAGGAGCAATACGGGACTCATTGTTGGCGCCGTAGTCGGTGTTGTGGCGGGGTTATGCGTCTTATTAGGTGTGGCTCTGTTCATACTTCACAGGATGAAGAAGGCGAAGAGGAAGGCCGACAAAGTAACAGCACAGCAAAAGAGAGCAGGTGATCCTGCTACCCCGTATGTGGAGTTGATGGATGATGCATCAAGGTATGAGTTGGACAACCGAAGCCGAATGCCGGAAATGGCGGTCGGGCCATCAGCGCAAGAGCTCCATGCGGAGGTGGAACCTGCAGAGTTGGTAGAAAACAATACGACGCCTGTGGAACTACCGGTGGGACGCGCAAGGTAAGTTCATGTCAGTAGTGATTACGGATGCATATGCCAGTGGTCCCCTTTGTTGGAGAAGACGTATACGCATGAATAGAAAACAAAAATATATCAGACATACATACTGTTGCCAGGCAGTTCCAGTGTGTTCCCAGCAGCTGTTCAGAGAGTTCTTGTGGCTCTACGTGTCTCTATGTGTTGGCCTTGGGATTGTTCCAGTATCGGCATGGAGCAAGAACATGCCACGAACATAATACACAAGAGAGCTAAAAAGAATAGCGCTGGTGGACAAAAGACAAAACATACAACAGCCGGGATTCCCCAATGGTCACCCACTTGAGTACTAATCGGCCGGTCCGAAGCTTAAGTACGGCTGAGCGGACGGGAAGCCCTGTAGTCTTCGGCCTATGGTCGTATGTGGCAATTGAACGGAATTATTTACAATATAACCTAGAATCAAAACCTGACCCGATTCCAGTGCTGCGAGGCTGTATTCTGTGGCCTGCGACTGTGTTTTGTGAGTATGAATCGAGCTTCCGCCCCCAATTAACGATGGCACAAGACTGAACCTCAACGACAAAAAACTCACATATGAATGCACAACAAGAACATGGGCTTGTCGATTCCATGGAGTTTACGGAAAATTCTTTAAGGTTAAATGGGGAGTTCCGCCCTCGTCGCGACGCCCGCAGCACACAGCCATTGATACCTCAAAACTCTACGGACGGCACAGCCAATGAGACCTTCGAGCCCTAGAGTCCCTCTTCTTCGCACGACTCCAATGCCACGAACAATCGATATGCTAAACAGAGGCGAGGATTTCCAGTAGTGCGGTTTGGGGCTGGGCAATACCGTCAATTATTCTCAGCATCGCGTGTGCCGTTACTATCGCGGCTATGCTCTCGATATGTAGTATGTGTCTCTCGGAATAGTAGTAAATTTATTTCGACCTCTGTTTGAGTCTTTACTGCTTGTGCCAGGGAAGTAGCAAACCAGGCTGTTCAGCTGTCCACCCCAACCCGATTACGCGTTGAAGTGGACGCGCAGTTCAGGTATTCTCTGTGATTCTCTCTTTCGGTGAATCTCAGTACAGGTTTTGTCAATTTGAATTCCCTCCGCAAAATGCTTGCACTCCATCTTCACCATTTCCAAGGCCGCTTTCCAATTGACTAGAGGATGGTCACAGCTCCCAAAGCCATGGCCGTGAGGATACCGAACGCAACCTTTCCGACGGCGATGGTCTCGGCTGCGGACGTAGAGGAAGATGACGGGGAAGCAGAAGCCGAAGAAGACGAAGACGAAGAGGTGCCCTTGTTCGCGTTCTGAGCTTCCTTGGCCTGGGCGATGGCATCGCATTCGGAGACGAGAGTGGTATTTGAGGTCATGGCCTGGAGCTTGGCGGCGGCAGCGGCAATCTTGGCTTCGATCTTGGTGTC
Source organism: Neofusicoccum laricinum (assembly GCA_029906385.1). Classification (NCBI taxonomy): domain Eukaryota; kingdom Fungi; phylum Ascomycota; class Dothideomycetes; order Botryosphaeriales; family Botryosphaeriaceae; genus Neofusicoccum; species Neofusicoccum laricinum. The sequence goes on along the minus strand of CP123716.1, from coordinate 382,789 downwards.
GTTCTTGGACTTGTCGAGGAGCTCTTGCTTGAGGGTGGTGTTGGTGGAAGCGTCGGAGAGCTTTTGGAGCTTTGCCATCTATAATATCATCAGCCATCGATCATGGAGCGGTTCGGTATCGTCTGACCTTCTTGCAAGAGGATTTGAGCTCGTGGTGAGCGTTGATCACGTTACAAGCCGAGACAAGCGTGGTGTTGGTTGCCATAGTCTTCAGTTCATCGGCAGCACCATCCAACTCGGATTGCGCCTTTGTTTGGTTCTTTGCCTTGTCAAGAAACTCGGTGGCCTTGGTCTGGTTGGCTGCGATTTCGGACAGCGCGGTCAGCTTGTTGAATTGGTGACAGGCAGCCACGGTCTGGTTGACTTCGTGCTGGGTGCCATTTGCTGATTTTTGGTGGTCTTTGGCAGCACACGTCAGAGCAAGAGCTCCAAGGACGACAGCGGTGACGGATTGGAAATGCATGATTGGGCAATGATGTTGCTTTCAATAAAAGACGTTTGATGTAAACGGTACCTGCCCAAAGGAGTGGAAGAATTGAAGAACCAAAGACGTGCCGGCACGAAAATGGCAAATGAGCTGTAAAGTAGTAAAGAGAAGCGCTGTGATGAAGCTTGTCACTGACGAGCACGTCACTCGATTTTATACAAGAAGCGTTTACAAAGTGCCGGGCGCTGTGGTTGACAGGTGTGTCACCAGTACTGCCAATCGTCGTCGGGCGTTTGCGGCGAAATTCATGGCCTACACAACGCAAACACGCTTTTGAGACTGCCACAGCGCCGGAACCCTGTCAAGGGGTCACTGACCAGCAAGCCATAGTTCTTGGAGGCGCTCAGGTCGTAGTCCGCTTAGATGGCAGAAGACAACAGTGAAACCATAAACGGAGTCAGCGCTGCCAAGGACGCGCGTTAAGGAGCCAAGCAAACAGTTTCACGGCACTTAAGTGGCAGTCCAACCGCCCAGGTGTAACCGTCCGGTATGACGCTATCCACGCTCGGCTGGTGCTGAAAACCTGAAACCCGGTTTGCGGCTCCAATAGTGTCAGACCGCCAAGACCACCACTTGATCTACTGCAAGTCGCCGACTGGCTAGAATTCAATCGGAGAGGCTGGGTAGTGCTTTTAGAAGCTTGATCAACCTCTTCTGGCTGTGGAGGGTCAACCCTGCTGCGGGCACACAGAGCTTCCCCGGAGCATTGACACATGCACAGAGCAGACCGCGCGCATTGCGGGCTTGGGGATCATTGTATAGCTCGTCTTTGTTGCATACAGTGAATGCTTGATTGGTCGTGTCGGCCGCCGCGAGGCTCTTGTAGGGGCCAGCGCTCCCGCCCAAGGATGACACGAACCGTGAAGGAAGAATCTGCTCTTTTCCGCCGCTCGGGGTTATGAACCTCACAGTTTTGCAGAGAATGTGCCTCAGACCTGTGATCCGACACCTATATGCCGTGTACTCCGTAGAACAAGCGAATCTGGAGGCGGATCCCGTTCATCGTCGGGCCGTTAGTAAAGTCGTGCTGGACCAAGCCCTGCCGTGGAAGAAGCGAGCCATGTATTATGATGTGACTTAGATGCGCACTCGCACATTATGCGGCCGGCAAGTAAAAAAGAAAAAAAAAAAAAAAATGGCGCCACCTCTGAGCGGCGACTAACGAAAACCTCTACTGTGACATTCACACATTGGCAGTGTCCTTTGGAAGGCACTCTACAGGATATTCTGTTAAGATTTCACAAAAGAACTGGGAGCGCTGGGATCGTTGATCAATTATCGATTGGGTTGGATGCCAGTCATCACGGCCAAGTGGTGTGCAACAAGCCCTGGTGCGTTACACCGAAGCGGATTATTCCGAGGGCAGAGCGGAGATGCCTTGCGGCTTTTAAATCCTGTTACGCCTCGTCTCGACTGCGACAATGAACCCCGCTTCAAGTCCGGGAGGCCAGCTACCATATACCAGTCCGAGACTGGATACACCGAGAAAATGATACAGCGGCTGTGTTGCCGCGCTAATCTGGTAATTCGTGACGGCTTTGCAGATAAGACGCCCCACAGCGCGGTTAAGCATTAGGTCGAGCCATTCCAAGGAGACCGGAGTGGCGGAAGTAGCGGGATCTGAGACGGAGGCACTGGCGGTTCAGCGGGAATATAGTGAGGAGCATGGACCCAAGCACGAGATGTTGGAAAGAATAACCCAGAGCACCAAGTTTTTCGAGCTGGGCAGACGATGGATGTGAGGGCCAATGATCTTGATTCCGGAGGCGGGCTGATGGACTATGATGAGAGCGTTGTGGGATTCCTCGAGCGCGCGGAGGGCCGGGGTAGTCGCCCAACCTGAAAGATGAGAGAAGATTCAAATGTGCTCCCACCACGGCATGTCTGCCTCAAAGTTCGGATCGAACGGCATCGCATCCAACGTATTCGCCAGCTCCAATGCTGAAGCCATGGGCCAATCCCACACGTTCCACTGCATCTGCAACTGCTCTGCCGGCACCTGCAGGCCCGGACTCCTCAGCCCTTCTGCCGCCGCTTCTCCCTCTTCGACGCCCTCCCTTCCACCAACCTCCGCAAAAGTCTTCTTCCTCAACAGATCCAACACGTCCGCACACTCCCTCACCACACCCGTTCCCTCACCACTCACACCCCCGTCCGCCAACGACCTCAGCGTCTCCGCACACATCTCCACCACTTCCTCATCCTCCTCCCCGTCCCCTCCCACCTCGCCCACCCACCTCGCAAACAACACCGTCAACCCCGCCTGCCACAGCATATGCAACCCATTCGGATACAACAACGCCACACACGCCCCCTCCCCCCACTCCCTCGCCACCTCCCCGGCCACCAGCCGCACCAGCCGCACCGACGCGTCCCTGCACCTCCCCAACCCGACCGCAAACAGCGGATGCGCCGTCGTAAACGCCAACGCCGGCCGATTCACCAACACCACCGCACAGCACCCCGCCGCCTCCAGCCACGCCGCGCCCCACCGCCCGCGCGCTCGCGCCGCCGCGCCCACGCCTCCAGCTCCGCCTGCAGCCGCCCCACCTTCGCCACCCCGCCCCGCCGCCGCGTGGTCGTGTACAGCGCCTCCAGCGCGCCGCCCACCACGCGCGCGAGTGCGAACACCGCGAGCGCGGCGTCGACCGCGCTGCGCTCGCCCGGCAGCGGCCGGTCCAGCTCGTCGCCGATGTCCGCGCGCCCGCACTCGTCGACGTCGCCGTCGCGCTCGCGCACCAGGCGCGGCAGCCCCGCGGCCGCGGAGCCGAAGGCGTCGAGCGCGTGCTGGCAGTGCCAGGCGCGGCGGCGCAGCTCGGCGGCGGGGGCGGCGAGCTTGAAGCGGTGCGGGTGGCGGTGCAGGCCGAGCGACTGGGCGAGGCGGACGGCGGCGCCGTTGAGGTGCGAGCAGAGGGCGGGGCGGGAGGAGAGCTGGGCGTAGAGCTGGGCGAGGACGAGGGCCTGGAGGGAGGGGAGGGATGGGGCGGCGGAGAGGAGGAGGGGGGTGAGCGGGGTGGTGAGGGCGTGGTAGGGCTCGGAGGCGCAGAGGAAGCGGTGGGGGCAAGAGGGGGTGGGGCGGCTGATGGAGCCGAGGGCGAGGAGGTGGAGGGTTTGGTGGAGGGTGGGGGGTGCTGGCGGCGGGGTTGGAGAGGAGCTGGCGGGCGGCGGCGAGGGTGGTGGGTTTGTGGACGATGGGGTAGAGCGGCGTCCAGCGGTCGATGGCGGCTTCGAGGATTTCCTCGGCGTTGGGTGGGAGCTGGGCGGCTATGGCTGCGACCAGGTCGGCGTCGGGGCCCTTGGGCGGCGTGTTCCAGATGCTGGTTAGGCACAGGCTGTAGACGCCGCTGGGGAAGCTATCGGCGTGGATGCGGAGCATCTGCAGCTTCTGCTCGGCCTGGCTGATGAAGTGGACGCCAGTGGAAGAGCCGGCAAACATGGAAACTTGCTGGTTGTTCGAGACGAGCCGGCCCATGTGTCCGATCACAGGCTCAGGGCTTTCTTGGTGCTTTGAGGGCTGGCGGCCTGGCGCAGCCGTGTCAGAGTAGACTGTCCAGGGCAGTTGCTACGAGACGTCGTGGAAGCATGTTGCTGGGCGCGAGGAACCTTGTGCGGCCGCGATGGCGTTTTCTGTTCAGCACTGGGTTCTGGGACTCCTTCATTCTCATTCTCGTAGAAGCTGGATTGCGTCGTTTAGAACGGAAGCGGTGGTCAAGGACGGTAGCGTGCTCCTCACCTCTTGCGCTTCCGGTTTCTCCGCAGCTTTGCCGATGTCACGCAGGGGACTTTTGCTGCGACGCACGGGGTGCACTAGCGCAATGGCGGGCCAAGATCAACACATGCACAGCGCTGTGTGGGAAGGGCTGGGCTCACTCCATCGCCGTCTCCATAGCATCTGGTCTTTTTCCTATGCAGGACAAGTCAGAGCGAGGCAGATGGCAACGATCGAGAGGGCGATGGCATACCGCCGACAACGATCACTGCAGCGCTGTCAGTCGTACACACGCATGAGATCCGAGCCGCACGCTTGGCTCTACCCCGATACATACCAGACCTGCCCCAGCGTCGCACTCATGGTTGGAGATGGCGCCAGAGCGCGGCGTGCAGGGCCACAGGGCGGGCGAAAACGAGAAAAAAAGCGAGAGCACAGACCAGTCCACGGCCAGCAGCCCCGCACCATGCACCATGCACCTGCCACAGTCCAGGGCCGAATCGGTCGACCGGGCGCAAGACGGCAGCGTGTTCATGAGAATGGCCATGCACTCGGGCCGTAGAAGTCAGGATACCAGCCCGCCATCGTCCTTGCATGGCCCATACGGATGCGCACTTGTATACATTCGGTGCTGTCATCTGCTCACGACCACGAGCCCGTGGACCGTGGGGGGCAAGCTACTTATTCATGGGACCATTCCGTCCAATGCCTATCAGCCCTCAAGATCTCCTCAGCCCCTCCCATCCACCAGCACCACCCAACAAGCATGCAGCACCGTGCCCTCCTCCCCGCTCTCCCCGGTCTTCTTCTTCTCACACCTCCAGCACCTCCGGGGCAGGTGGTGGGGAGAGTAGCACTGCGTGCTACGCTGCCGTCTTGGCCCGCACTGGTCCGTGCTATCCCGCTGTCCCGCTATCCCGCTGTCCCGCTATCCCGGCGCGTCATTGCATTATTCCGCGCACCGCTGCGGGGACGGACGCGCTTTTGGAGGAGAAAAGAGCAGAGAAGCAGCCGGTGAATAAAACGAAGTCCCGCCCTGCATCGTGCGAGGTCCGCACAGCTAGTTGCTCCTGCCCGGCCCCCGTTGCCGCCGCGAACACCAGCCATGTCGGCAACCACCGTCTTCGACTCCAAGCTCTTCGGCAACATCTTCGGGACCGAAGAGATCCGCCAGTGCTTCTCCGAGCGCCAGTACGTCTCCAACCTGATCGACGTCGAGTGCGCCCTGGCCCAGGCCGAGGCCGACGAGGGCATCATCCCCGCCAGCGCCGCCGCCGCCATCCGCGAGCACTGCGACGTCTCCAAGATCGACTGGGACCTGCTGGCCGCCCGCACCGAGATCGTGGGCTACCCGGTGCTGCCGCTGGCCGAGCAGATGGCCCAGTGGGTTCCCGCCGAAGCATGTCAGCACCGCCCTTACTCTTTCTCCCGCTCTTGCTCTCCTTACACTGACCCCACCCTCCCCCCCGCCGCAGCCGGCTACATCCACTGGGGCGCCACCACCCAAGACATCATGGACACAGCGTCCATGCTCCAGATCAAACACGGCCTCGCCCTCGTCTCCACGCACCTCCACGGCCTCGCCGCCACCCTCACCACCCTCTCCACCCGCCACCGCTCCACCCCCATGCCCGGCCGCACCCACCTCCAGCACGCCCCCCCCATCACCTTCGGCTACAAATGCGCCGTCTACCTCTCCTCCATCCGCCGCCACCTCGCCCGCCTCACCACCCTCCAACACACCGCCCTCCTCGTCCAGCTCGGCGGCGCCGCCGGCACCCTCGCCTCGCCGCCCTCCTGCGCCTCGCCGACCCGCTCGTCACCTGGCACGCCGCGCGCGACGCCGTCGCCGACACGACCAACTTCCTGGCCCTGCTGGGCGCCACGCTCGGCAAGCTGGCCCTCGACGTCGCGCTGCTGGCGTCGACCGACGTCGGCGAGCTGGCCGAGCCCCACGCCCCGCACCGCGGCGCCAGCAGCACCATGCCGCAGAAGCGCAACCCGGTGGGCGCCGAGGCGGTGCTGGCGCTGAGCCGCGTGCTGCGCGCGCAGGCGGGGCTGGTGCTGGACGCGGTGGTGGCGGACTGCGAGCGCGCGACCGGGCCGTGGCATTTGGAGTGGGCGGCGGTGCCGACGGCGTTTGTGGCGGCGGTGGGGGCGCTGCGGCAGGTGGGGGCTGTGATGGGCGGGCTGGAGGTGGGGGAGGGGGTGATGGGGGAGAATTTGGGGGCGTCGCGGGGGTTGATTGTGGCGGAGGCGGTGATGATGGGGTTGGCGAGGTGGACGGGGAGGCAGGAGGCGCATGAGATTGTGTACGGGGCGTGTGCGGCGGCGCGGGAGGGGGGCTTGTCGCTGCGGGAGGCGTTGGAGCGGGTGCCGGCGGTGGTCGAGCACCTGGGCCGGGAGGAGCTGGCGGAGCTGTGCGATCCAACGCGGTATCTGGGGTGCTGCGAGCTTATGGTGGACGAGCTGGTGGAGACGATGGAGGCAGAGGCGGGTGGGGACGGGGCGCAGAGCGGCAGCGGGACGGGGAGCGGGGGCCAGTGAGGGCGACGACACGGACACGGACTCTAGTCACGGGCTGGAGAGCAGGGGCGTGGTGGATTCGTTGCTAGATTGAGATGGGGGGTATTGCAATGGCATCATTGTTTGGTGTCGGAGACAAAGGGACCCTGCACACCTTGTCAGAGCGCGGGACGACCCGAGCCGGCGCAGCGCCGCAGAACTCACCATGTACACCAGATTGCGGTGCTCGACCTTCCACGTCGCATCGGCCTGCTTGCGCCACCGGTCCTGGTACTGGCCGTACGCATACATCACCTCGCTGTCGTCGACGGGCGCGGTCGGGCTGCTCGTGGTGTTGCGGAAGTGCGCGGCGGTGAAGTACGTGATCGAGACAGCCGTCGCCGGCGAGCACACGTCCACCAGCTGCGTGCCCAGCACGTGCTGCGTGCCCGCGAAGATGGTCAGGTACGGCGGCAGGGTCTCCTGGATCTGCGCCAGGCCGGCCAGCTCGCCGATGGGCGCGCCGTAGTTGGCGGTCGCGTCGTCGGCGAAGACGTGCGCGAGGCCGTCCCAGTCCTGGCCGTCGATGGCGAACGCGTACAGCGTGAGCGTGCGCCGGATGCTCTCGACCGCGGCGGCGTCGGCCACGGCGCGCGGCGGGAAGGCGGCGCTGAGCTCTGCCACCGACAACGGGCGCGGGGCAAGGTGGGGGCATTCTGTCGCTGCGCCGCCGGAAGCGAGCATGTCCTGATTGGCGCTGCCCAGCCCGTGGAGCCCGCTGGCGAGGGGGAGGAAGCCGAGGAGCTGCATCGTCGGTCGCACAGCAAAGAAGAGAGGCGCGTTTCTTCGGCGAGGACCTGCAGCGGCCCATATATATATCTCTATATATATACATACCGCGCCTGGCGTCACCGCATGTCACTTCGCCGCGTCGAGTCAGGGCGCTGCATCGGCCTGCCCGGAGGGCACCGGCGCGTCTGCTGTGCCACTTGGGAACTAAACCTCTTCATGTGCTGCGCCGAGCAGCCATGCTTCTGAGTGGTGCGTGTTGCGGCACTGCTGATCCCCGCCCGATCTTCCTCCGCCGCCATCTCCACTGCTTTTTTTTTTCTTTTCTTTTTCCGACCTTCCGCTTCAGGAACACATGCAATTGGCGGGGCGTCACGCTCTACAGAGGGGTGATGCAGCCACCGGCTAGCGGGAAGAACCTGTGACAGCCTCTTCGCAGGCCTGATGATACCCCATAGGATCTGCGGCATGTCGCGCTAGCCGTCCGCTGCACGGCCAATCTGCACGGCGAAAATGTGCCTGAAGAAAACGTCATCGATGCGCGAAATCACTGCAGCCAGGCTTGGATCGATATATTGGCTCGGATTAAGATTGGTGTCTGCTACAGCACAAGGGAAAGCTATACGAGGTAAAGAAGACATTGTGAGGCAGCAAAGCCGAAATGATGGTATTGCTTTCAACTGAAAATCTATGTACAAGGAGAAAAGGAAAGAGAGTCTGGAAAGAGAGGGCGAAGGGTAAATATACCCAGTCGCTTAGCGCTGGGCCCGTGCCCTAGTGCCTGACCGGGTTATCCTTGATACAGCTGGGGCCTCTGGGGTGGTAGCGCTTGAGGGGCCTGACAGACATTGCTGGAGGCAGGTCCACGAGAAGAAAAGGGACAGGCGAATCCCAAGAAATCTAGTTGCAGGAAAGGTCACCGGTGTTGCCGTCGAAGCTGCAGATGTTGCCGTTGTAGCGGTAGCAAAGCTAACAGGAACTTGTTAGCCGAATCCCCTGCACCTGGGATGGGATACTTGCGTTGATGTAGCCACCGTCGCCATCAGTGTAGAACTGGTTGTTGCGTCCGATATACATGCAGTCGTAGTCGGTGTGAAGAGCGCCGAGCTTGAGGTTGACGTCCTGGACGTCGCTGATGGCGCCGTAGTTCTTGACCCGCCAGCCCTTGTTGTAGCAGGCCACCGCCACCCACTTGGACGGGTTGGGGTTGTTGGCCCACATCAGAGCAGTCGTCTCCTTGGTGAACGTCTCGCGGGCTGGAGTCCAATCCTTGAGCGGGACCAGCTTTTGAAGGAGAGAATTGAAGGTCTTCCCAATCGCAAGCCCGGCATCACCAGACTTGGCTCCGACCGTCTCGGCCGTAGCCCCACGCTTCTCCAGGGAAACCTCGGCGGAGACGTCGATATCCAAAACCTCGACGGAGACGCCATCCTGTGAAATTGGTAAGTCTTCATGTCTCGGACACAGACGAGCGTTCATACGCTGACAGTGACCTCGCCGGCCATGGCATTGGGCTCAGGAACGGCAGCCGCGCTGGCAGCAGCGGCAAAAGCAAGAGCGAGAGGAATGGTGAAGCGCATTTTTAGCAGGGTGTCTGAACAAAGAGTGTTCTTGGGATTGTTGGATGAGCGAGTGGGTGCTGGCTGGAGCTGGAACTGATGGCTGATGCTGATTCCATTACACCCGCTGAACATGTCGTTTATATACTTCCTGGACTTCTCAGCTGCTCTGTTCTGGCGATGCTAGAATCTCCGGTATATGGCCGCTGCTAACCCGGTATGGTAGGACGGTGTTGGGCGACGGAGATATCCATCAACGCTCGTATACGGCCTGACCTGGGGTGAGGGGGAAGTGGTCCTTGCATACAGACTGCGATCAGGTACTCGCTAAAGGTCCGGCATTCGAAGTTGGATACCGTAGGCTGTGTTGCGGATGGGAGTGGCTCCATCGTCTGCATTAATCCCAAATCATAGTGGACTTAAGATGATGTAAGCCCGGCAAAGTAAGCATCAATGGGTGATACGCTCTCAGTCTACCGTTAGAGCGAATCGCGTTCAACCACTTTCTCTCATGCTCGCGATGCACGTGGTCCGACAGGCCGGTGAGTGAATCGCGGATCCACGAGTCAAAAGTCGCCGCAACACCAAACGCTATGCGCATATTCTCGTAAGTAATTCGGTCAATCCAGTCCGATTAGCCGGCCCTTCCCAAGAGCTGACTCAAGATTCTCTGCCTCGTTCCAGGCTGAAAGAAGTGTGGTGGCAGCGAGCTCGAACAGCATAGACGCTTCTCCGCATACGCTATGGCCAGCCTTGAGATTCGCTGGTGATGATGGTAGCCTGCGGGTTTCAATTTCCCACCAATAAACTGTCTGGCATATACGTATTGCACCTCAGATTCCTGTCGACTCGTCCTCACGCTATTGAATGCTGTGGTGTCCACGGCTCCACAGCATCTCAACTCTTCAGGCAAGCCCAACAAAATGGGGCCGGAACGGCTTGATGAACTTAGACTTGCCATGGTTTGACTACCCTTATCATTTGCCGAAACTCTGACGAGTAGCCATGCGTTCCATAGGATCTGTCGTCAAAGGTAGTTCCCGGTATGCTTACTCGGCAATAACCAAGCGGGCGCCGATTAAGCCTGACTCGGGCCGAACCGACAGAGGCAACAGACCGCTCATTGGCGGCGGAGCATCTCTAATATTAAGCATATGTCGATTCCTATGGGCGAAGGGTTAGCACCCTCGTTTTGCCAGCGCTTTGACCTTGTTCTCAGGGAACATGCTGCCCTGTTCCCACCGCCACCGAGCACCCGTTCGTCTCCACCTCCCTCTTCAGGTGCAGGACTCGACCACGTGGGCCGTCTAGCGAGTAATCCTCTCACCAGTCACCACCATGGTGCAGCGTAGTTTGCTGTTCACCGGCGACCTTCGCCCGACCGAGTAAGAGAACACTCGGAGACCCCTGCCGTTTCTTCCTTTTTGCTTGATCTTTGACACGCCGATTGTCTCTTTGGAACACTTGAACAAAAAATTGAGGAGCTTGTAGCTTGAATGTTCTGCTCTTGAACGGCAGTCAAGCTATTTGCTACTCCGCGAAGCTTTTGTGCAGCCGCTATCTCTCCCGCCGCGCCGGTCAGCCTGTTCAACCCATGTCCGGGCCGATCCCGTACACCGTAAAGCCTCAACACAACTGAACCGGATCGGTGCAATTTTACTTCGTCTGTGTTCCTGTCACGCCTTTGACTACTTACTGAGATAATGAGTAGTTGTGTGCAGCCACCAGAGGAACCACCTCTGAGTTGGGGGCCAGCCTGGCTGCACTGACTACAAGCCCCACTCGACAGCAGCTGACAACTTCATCGCTTCCTGACTTCTCTAGCGCTGGACACTAACGTCACAGTAGACGATCCCTAATTTGTCCCTCGTATGCCTCTCGGTGAACCTCATCGAACAACACCGCTGGCCAGCATGAACGCTGCACAGCCGCATAGATACAACCGCCGTTCCAGACACCAGCCCCTCATCCCACCACCACCACACCTCCTCCAAGCGCACCCCGTCGGCGCCCCAGTCACAGCAACACCCTCCGGTCCGTCCCCCGAACCCTCAACCCCAACCCAGCCCTTAACCCCCGCCCAAGACACCGCCACCATGAAGCTCTCCCTCCTCGCCGCCGCCCTCCTCCCCCTCGCCGCCCAGGCCTGCGCACAGTACAAGTTCTGCCACTGCTACGACTCGAACGGCGTGCCCAACGACCGCGCCACGACGCAGGTCTGCAACGGCCTGACCGACATCGCCGGCATGGTCGGCGTCAGCAAGGACTCGGACGGCGCGCGCGAGTGCGCCGCCGCCAAGGACAAGAGCTTGAGCAACTGCAGCTTCCGCCAGTGGTGCCGGCTTGCGGGCGCGTCGGGCGCGGATTCGAGCTGTCGGGTGAAGGATTGAGCGAGGGGGCCGTGCCGGTTGGAGCTGCACATGGACGATGGGAATGTGATGAGACTTGCTATTTGGGTTGGCTTGTACAAGGATGAACTGTGATGCTCGCGAGGACTCACTCAAGAGCGGTGAGCGATATAGTACAGGCCTTGCTATTGCAGAAGGGAGAGCCGTTCGCCGTCCAAGAAAAGCAAAAAAGTTTCAGAACTCAACGCCAGACTCCATCCATCGCACCTGTCTTCACCCAGGCCTGGTTCAACTATTGCACCTCTCTACTCCCACCATCCCCACCCTTCCACCACCGCCACGCCCACTGGCACCAGAACCACGTTTCGATGGCGCCGAAGATGCTGAGCACAACGATGAGGCCGACCCGCATGTTCTTGCTGATGCCGAGCGCCTCGAAACTGAAGGAAGGGTATTCTGGGGTCTCCGACGATGCCTTGGCATCTCTGCGCTTGTTTGACGACAACGGAGGTTTTTGCAGTAAGGCACGATGGGTTGAAAATGTGAAGGAGAATGGTTTTTGATTGATGTCGGGGTGTGTTTGAGAGAAGCTGATGTGGCGGCGCGTAAGCGGGGCGCGGAGTATGGCCGCGGAGAGGCGCAGAGGCTTCGCCGGGAGCAGCATGGTTTGGGAGCGGGGTGATGAGTCGAGGAGATGAGTGAGATAGAGTTGCGAGGAAGGTGTTGGACGATGATGATGATGATGACTATCAAGGGTGATGATGGCAGGCAGCACTCGCGTGGCACAGTAGGGCTTCTGACTCAGCCAAGCACCGCCTGAATCCTTCGGGGGCGGGTTTGGATACAAACAAATTTTGCCTATATTCAGAATTATGCTATGTTCTACTCTTTTTACTCAATAGGGTAGCCGTGGAAAATATAAACTCCGACTGATGCTACGCTGACATGGTCATGGCCCTGGTATCAACAACTCTGTGCACAAAACGTGATTTTCAACAAACATGCACCCGAAACACTGAAAGGTATCTCACGTCATCACCGGTGGTGGTCTCCTGGCAGCTCCGCTGGCGGTCCGTTGTTCTCCAGCTCCACTGGCGACTCCTTTTTCTGTGTATCCATCACTGGAGCCGCCGCTCCTTTGCCTGCCGGGGGCTCAATCCCTCTCCCCGACAGCTCGGATATCACACTCGTCTCATGCACCGGCGTGTACGCATATGGAGGATCGACCACGGTGCTCTTCATGGTGCCCCTCTTCCTCCTTCTCCGCATCCACAGTAGCGCCACCACCAATGCGATGATCAAAACCGCGCCGCCGACCGAGGCTCCGATAGCAGCCTTTGCACCTGTCGAAAGGCCTTCGCTACCGCTGGAATGCTTTTTGTTGGAATTCATCGTGCTCGTGCCGCGTGGAGCCGCCGTAGCCGTTGCGCCGGGCATCTGCGATATCGCATTAGCATCGATCCTCCCCTCCCTGCGCCCCCAAAAAACTCACGTCGATGGTCGAGAACTTCCGGTTGTTGATGTTGCCCACCGCCTTGAACGTGAAGCTCTGCTCGTCCTGCGGCGCCGTGATGTTCGAGCTCATGTCGAAGTACCCGCTCCCGGTGTGGTTCAGGTGCCACGCGCTGCCGTTCTGCGCGTTCTCGAAGTAGAACAGGCCGTCGCCCCAGGCGTTGATGCTCCAGAGCACCGAGGCATCCATGCGCGTGTGGTTGCCCATGATGGGCTTCGTGTTGCCGCCGTTGACGGCGCCGACGGCGCCCGAGTCGATGGCCGTGCCCATGTAGTTCGAGGGCCCGGAGGCGCGCGTGCGGAGGACTAGCGTGGTCTCGTTGACCGGGTAGATCTGCCACTGCTGCTCGCGGTCGGTGCTGTTGGAGGTGCGCAGGAAGACGGCGCCGTAGGGCTGCACGGTGGTCTTGCCGTCCTTGAGGACGTCCGGGCTGCCGACGAAGGAGAGGCCGCCGCTGGGCGTGGATATCTGGTACCACTTGTTCTGGTCGAAGTTCGCCATGGCTGGGGACTTCTTCCACAGGTTGGGTTCGCCGGCCAGGAAGGGAAGATGGTAGTCGCGGGATATTGTGGAGAGGAGGACGTGAGACTTTAACTGACATTGTGGTAGAACGGCCCCAAAATCATCGGGGTTTTGGTATGGAATCCTTGCAGCCACAAGTGAGGCTCAGACTGAGGCTGGTCCAATGGGTGCTGCCACAAGGGAGCTAGCGCCGCACCCCGGATCCTGCTGCTGACAACGATCGATGTCGATCCGCGCATGATTGGATGCACGGTGCTATTTTTGGTCAGCTGGGCGCGGACTGGAGATGCAGTAATTTGCCCCGTTGTCCGCAGTTCTTTGCTGCGCAAGTAGTCGTTGACGGCAAGTGTGAAAACAGAACACAGAGATATTCCGCCACGGCCCGCGGTCCATTCCGCAGGGTTGCTATGCTTTCTCCGACGAATACCTGGGTGCTACTCCCTCACATTCTACCCCGTGCTTCGGCTCTCCACGACCCTATGGCGCTGTGGCGCATGCCCTCGAAGGTGCCGACGTGGCGCAGCTTGATTTCATCGTTGTCGTTTCTTGTAGGAGCATCCTTGTCTTGGCCCGTCATCCTGTGTCGGAATCTTATCTTCCTCGGTTTATTTTGAGGCCTCGAAGGCGCATAGACCACTCACTGGGCGATTGTCAACCAGGGCACAATTGCGTAGATACTTGGTCAGTTTGCTCGGTCGGACGCAAGTGTGCAACATGCTGCCATTGTTCCGTGGCCTACCTCGTATAATGTGCAACGGATCTGGAGACGACGGACAGGACAGCTTCTGCATAAGATGTGAAGCGTGGGGTTGTCATCCAATTGGTCCTTGGTACTGGCCTTACCCACGCCTCCGCGTCAGCAACATTCTGATAGCCCTGAGACGTTTCAATTGCCGGACGCACCGAAGACCCATTCGAAGGGCCGCGCGTGTATCCGGTCAATCAACCGGTTGTCTCTGGCAATCTCGTCAACGACAGAAAAATGACGTCATACGGGCCATCTCGCAGCGAGCCCCGCATCTCGGGAATCTTGCCCTCTCCGATTGTACCTGAGCCGAAGAAACACACTGACCAAGATTCTCACCAATGGCTGCCGAAGAGAGCGCGTCGCCCCGCGTGTTAGCGCATCGCGTGCTGCGAGGCGGGCACCGGCGCCGGCCTGCCGGGCGGTGAGCTGGCCGTTGTGGATATGTAAGGCGGCTCTGCGCGTGCATTTCTCGCAGCTCTCTTGAGACGTCCGTTCGTCATACGCCGCTGCCAATCCAACCATGCAGCAACCGCTCTGCCCCTCCGCGTCCACAGCGGTCCTCGCGGCAGCCGCGTTGCTCGGCCCCGGCGCACCGCTCGTGGCCGCAGACGCCGTGAAGGAGTACTCGCTGGGCTCCTCCTACTCCGTCCTTGTCGACCAGGCAGCGCCGTCGGTTGAAATCTACACGCATTCCGGCGCCGAGGTGTGGAAGTGTGCGTGCCCCCCAAGCCAGCAACCCCAAAGCGAACGCAGCACTCACGCACCACCACAGCCCCCTCCACCCACCCCTTCATCTCCGCGTCCACCGGCCTGACCAACTTCTCCGACGCCTCCGGCAACTTCGAAATCACCACCCACCCCAGCTCCCAATGCCTCTCCCCGGCCATCACCTCCGTCACCCAGTCCAACACCACCTCCGCCCTCACCCTCGCCGGCGCCTTCGCCGACTCCGCCCCCTCTCCCTGCACCGGCTGGACCTGGACCCTCACCTTCAGCGCCAATGCCACCCACCCAGGCCTCTCCTTCGCCGCCGCCATCGCCACCAACTCGTCCGCCACGGCGCCCGCCAACATCCACCTCGCGCACGCCTCCCCGCCGCACGAAGCCTTCTACGGCCTCGGCGAGCAGACCGGCCTCGGCAACCTGCGCGGCTGGCGCATCCCCGTGTGGACGCGCGAGGGCGGCGTCGGCCGCGGCCACGAGCCCGTGACCTCGTACCTGAACGGCGACGCGTCCGTGTCGGGCGCCTTCGCGGGCGGCTCCGCGCTGACCAGCTACACGGCCGTCGGCTCCGTCGTCAGCAGCCGCGGCCGCTGGCTGGTGCTGTCGGGTGCCGCGTTCGCGCTGGTCGACCTGGCGAGCAACGCGACCGGCGCGCCGCTGGTCGACCGCGCCGACGCCTGGGCCGGCGTGGGGGATCGGAGCGGCGGGAGCGGGGATGTGGTCGAGGTGCTGTACGAAGGCGCGGCCGTCGAGGGCCTGCTGGGCGTCGCCGTGGGCGGGAATCCGTTGCTGGGCGCCAGCGGCGCCGTGACGGAGGTGACGGGCAGGCAGCCGGCGCTGCCGGACTGGGCGCACGACGGCGCGATTCTGGGGATCCAGGGCGGGCAGGAGAAGGTGGAGGGGATCGTGCAGGGTGCGTTGGCGGCGGGCATGCCGTTGGTGAGCGTCTGGCTGCAGGACTGGAGCGGGACCAGGCTGCAGGCGGGCGCGTACAACGTCTCGATCAGCCGGCTGTGGTGGAACTGGGAGGCCGATGCGGTGCTGTATCCGGACTGGGCGGAGTGGGTGCCGCATCTGCGGAGCGAGTACGGCGTCAGGACGATGAGCTATGTCAACACCTTCCTGGCGAATGTCAGCAGCAAGACCACGGGGTATACGCGCTCGTTCTACGCAGAGGCGGCGGCTGAGGGCCGCTTTGTGCTGAACGCCACGGCGGATGATGGTTCTCCGTGGACGGTGACGAGCGGCCCGGGTATCGACGCCGGCCTGTTGGATCTTTCGAACGAGACGACTGTTGCGTGGTTTAAGGACCTGTACAAGCAGCAGTACTATTCGGTGCCCATCTCTGGCGGTGAGCCTGCCCTCATCCCACCCCTCTTCTACTCAATGCACTGACTTCCGTCTCCCCTGGATCACAGCCATGCAGGACTTCGGCGAATACCTCGACGTCGACTCCACCGTCAGCATCTCCTCGGGCACCGTCTCCCCCCGCCTCTTCCACAACGAGTACCCCGCCGCCTGGGCCCGGCTCCTCCGTGAAGTCGTCGAGGAGCTCGGCATCGCGAACGACACGATCGGCTTCCACCGCAGCGCGGCGACCTTCTCGGCGCCCGACACGAACCTGTTCTGGGTGGGGGACCAGAACATCGACACGTCGCGCGAGGACGGCATGCGGGCGGCCATCAGCAGCGCGTTGCACGTCGGCTTCTCGGGCTTCGCGCAGTCGCACTCGGACGTGGGCGGCTACACCAACACGCTCGCGCCCGTCGGCAACATCACGCGCAGCGCCGCGCTGCTGGGCCGCTGGGGCGAGATGGCCGCGTTCGCCGGCGCCGCGTTCCGCACGCACGAGGGAAACATCCCGCAGGTCAACGCGCAGGCGTACTCGAACCGCTCGACGCTCGCGTACCACGCGTACAGCGCGCGCCTGTTCGCCAGCCTGAAGGCGTACCGCAAGAGCGCGCTGGCCGAGTACCGGCAGGAGGGCTGGCCGCTGCTGAGGCATCCGGCCGTGTACGCGCCGAACGATACGCGGGCGATGGCTGTCGTCGACGAGGTGTTCTGGGTCGGCGAGGCGCTGCTCGTGGCGCCGGTGTATGATGTCACGGCGAAGAGGCTGCCGGTGTACTTGCCGAGGATCGAGGTCGGCAGCGATGGTGCCCGCGTCGATCAGGATGCTGTGCGGTACAGGCATCTCTGGACCGGGGAACTGTTCGAACCGGGTAGGACCGTTGTGGTCGACGCGCCGTGGGGCAAGCCTGGCGTGTTTGTGAGGTGGCCGCTCAAGGATGGGGAGAAGGAGCTGTTGCAGGGACTGTGGGACTTTGTCAAGAAGGAAAACGGAACGGTGTTGGCTGCTTAGAACGCAGGAGTCAAGCGGTCTGAGTACTGACGCCATTGCACTGCTAGAACAAAAATGACTTACCGATTCAGAGTGGCCACTATTCGTATTCAATACTTCAACAAGGTGGACTTGACAGCTGAGGATGCCTGCCTTCAGAATGGACTGGCAAGACCAGCGGCAAGCACATGCAAACGAACCCCGTGCGATCACTACGATCAAACTGATCCCTGTGATGCCGTAGGAACGAAACGGCGATGCATGAAACACGCTCTTTCCTCCCCCGCATTCCAGGGTCGTCGAAACAGAATCCCGGTGCTTTGGGGAGGCCGAGCTAGCTTGCCTGGGGGCTTCCCTGGCTCGTGTTCCTTAGCCGTGCCGACCCGTGTCCCACCCACGTGCCTGGAATGTGAAACGTCGACAGAGCGATGAGATAGGCCCGGGTGGATGGCAACGAACATTCGAGAGACGTGGGAGCCGAGGTTGCCGCCTTCGTGCCCCAGCTTTTGTTCGTGATGGATTGCATGAGGGCTCGTCGGCGGACTTACCTACTTTGATCGATGTTTGTTTTGAATTACAGAGAGATAGTGCACCATACTCGTAAACCTGATCAATGGGTGTCTGTGCTCTTTGCGCCCACGTCACTGTCATTCGTGTTCCGTGGTTCTGGGTTCTGGGAAGGAGTGTGAAATGTTCAAACTCAAACTGCCGGATTACAGATTTGGTGGACAGGGGTTGAATCCAAGCTTTGCGGCCATAGCGCAATGAAGTAATGGCGTATTTGGGAAAACCCGACGTGCATGCAGAAAAGTGATAAGCACAATTGAACGGGATCAAGGATCACTGAACGGATTTGGTGGGGGAGAGACAGCAGATAAGAGGAAAAGCAAAGAGCATGGCTATCGAGTGACTTACTCAACATACGACTGTTTTTCCAATTTAAATTTCTTTTCTTGTTGCCCGGTGAGCGCACAGGAACCGCCCGTAAATTTCCGGCGTGTTCATGAGCTCAACATAGTTGCGATGGCGGCTGCTGGCTTACCTCGAGCTACCGCGATGGGGCCAACCCGTTTCCGCGGAAATCATGGCTTCGAGAAGCCACAAGGTCCTGTCGTACGATGTTCATTGCATGTGTTTAGCGAGCGAGATGGTGCTGAACGCTCCATGCCGCCATCGCCTCCCGATGTTGCCAATAGCGCTACGGCGGGCGCCGTGACAACTCACTGGCGCGGCACTTGGACTCAGCACGAGCGCGGGCGCTAAAGCGCTGTCGGGAGGTGGCTGGAACGGTGCTTATCCCATTGCATCTTTCCGGCTGGGTGAGCAGCAGTGGTGCAGTTTCTCAGCTGCCTCCCCGCGCTACGTGTATGGCCACCTCACGGCAGCCGATGACCTCACCCATGATCTGGTCTTCTCAGATTGAGTCAGGAGCGCTGCGACACGCCCTTTCTGCGAGGTGCGCGAGGCCGCGTAGGTGGGCGTCGGGGTGGCGCGGACGGCGGTTAATGCAGGCCTCTTGAATCTCCGTCGGGGCGCCGGCGCGGCGGGATCGCAGCGATTGGCGGGCCCGAAAAGCAGCATATTCTCCAGGCTGCGCGGGGCTAGTAGATGCGGCCGGATAAGGTTGAGGCGCTTGGCGGCCATGGTGGAGGGTCAAGTGACAGCGGCGAGCGAGGGGTGACGTGCAGCCGTGGTGGTGAGGAGTGGAAGCCTGTGTGGGAGGGCCGTGACGAGCGCGAGGGGGCCCCTGCAGGCCGCCGTGGCCGCCGCGAGGGCCCCGCCAGGCCCATCCGCCGAAGCACCCCCAGCACACGCACCCTCTGCAGCAAGGTGGCGACCGACGCCTCCAGCGCGCGCGCCCACGGCCACGGCCACCGCCTACCCCGCCCAGCCCGCCGTCGAAGCTGCCCTGCAGCAGAAGCGGCGCTGTCAGACGCCGCCACCAAGGGCCCCAGGGCCCCAGGGCCGCTGCCCGCCCGCGGCTGCAGCCCCCGTCGGAGCAGAGCACGCGCGAGCGACAACGCCCCGTTGCTGCTGCTGCATCGCGACTGGCGCGGCACTGCCGGCGTCGATTGGGGCAGCTGCAATGCGCAATTGCAAATCAACCGGGAGTGGCTCGTGGGCGCGACGCACGCGGCCTCGGCTGGGCCCTGGGCCCTGCTGGAGCTCGCGCCTAGATGGAGATCCGTCCCGTTCGAGAAAGTCCCAAGCCCCCAGTCCGCAGCTGAACCCGGTAAATGCTTCTGGCTGGCTCAAGCATATCGAGCTGCTTTTCTCCTGCCTGTGCCCGCCGGCGCTTCCACGTCGCAGCGGCCTCTCCTCCTTGCCTCGACTGCTCTCCCGTTTCTGCACTACGCCCTCCTTTGTACCACCGTCACTGCTGCTTCCACACATAACACCCTTGCCCGCAGCTCTTGACTGCCGGCCCTTCACGGCTTCACTTCAACCTTTCCCTGCTCCCCACCAGGATGCCTCTCCTAAATCTCCGTGGCACCCGCTACGCGCGGCGAGCTTCCACGACTGACTCTGACATGACCGAGTCCTCCTCGCCCACTACTTCCTCCCGGTCCGGCCACTCCTCCCACAGCTTCAACGGCACTCTCAGCACCAATTTTTCTAGCATCTCGTCTTTTGACCAGTCGAGCGACCATGCCCGCACCAACTTTCTGCACGGGTCTTGCTATTTCGACAGTGCCGACTACTTTACTCAGTTGCGGGACGACGTGAATGTTTCTGACGACTGCCCGGACAAGAAAACACTGGACGAAGCAGGCGAGATTCCCATTTACGACTCCGACGGAACTCCCAGACCATTCAAGAACTTCTTCCGGGGCGACATGGCCATCGGCCAGCGGCAACTAGTTCTCTTTGTCCGGCACTTCTACTGCGGCGTACGTCACTTGCACCCCATTTCCTCCCCACCACCCAACTAACCCCTCCCGCAGGCCTGTCAAGCCTACCTCCAAGCCCTCACCAAGAGCATTGACCCGCAGACCTACTTCACCATGCCCATCCCCACCAACATCATCATCATCGGCTGCGGCGCGCCCTCGATGATCGCGTCCTACAAGCAGTACACCGGCTGCCCGTTCCCCATCTTCGCGGACCCGACGCGGGCGCTCTACCGGGCGCTGGACATGTCCATCTCGTTCGACATCGGCTCGAAGCGGCCCGAGTACATGCGCGACATCGCGCCGCCGGCGTGGCTGGCCGGGCAGTTCAAGCAGGTGGGCCAGCAGACCAAGCGCCAGGGCGTCAAGCGCGCCATGAAGAGCGGCAACTGGCTACAGATTGGCGGGGACTTCCTGTTCGAGGACGGCGAGGTGGTGTGGTGCCATCGCATGCGCAACTACCGCGACCACACCGAGGTGGGCACGCTGAGGAAGGTGTTGGAGATCGATGACGATTGAAAAAGAAAAAAAAAGAGACTGCTACTGCCTACGGGCAAGAGAAGGGGACTTCGGAGTTTGAGACGTCGTACGTCACGGATTGGCGTTCTGGGCTGGACGATTGTTGCGGCGACTATACCCTCGGTGCTTCCTTTTTTTTTTCTTTCCCCTTTGGGTTGCAGGGGTGATGTGCTCGCAAGGGATGCGTAACCTTGCAGTTTTTTTCCTTTTTCCCTACCGCATGGATGCCTCCATGGGTACGCACATCATCAGACGAAACGGTTGCGCCGCACATGAGAGGGGAGCAATATTCTCCGGATCACACGACAAGCCCTCCCGACGGGGCCGGCCATCAGCCTCGGTGCCATCAGGAAACCGCAGCGGTTGCCGTTTTGCCCTCGGTCGGGACAGCCGCAGAATCTTACGTTGCACTGCAGCGTGGCGCGGCCGCGCTTCGGAGAGATTTTCAATGCCGCTCACGCACTTGTCAGCCGCAGCCGCAGCCGCAGAGCGCCATCGGGAGGGCATGGGAAGAAAAGAGGAAGACGAGAGAGGAGGGGCCATGGTGTCAGGCGCATGACGCATGCAGGCCAAGTGCTGCAAGCGTGGCCCGGAGACAGGCGGAGTCGGGTTCTCGTGGAGTCGGGAGCGGAGGAGACGCACGCGATCGACGAGCGGCATCGATTGTGTACTCGGACTTCGGATTTCAGAGCTGCCGCCGCAGGGAAATGGGCGGTAATAATAGCAGCGTCTATTTGAGTTTCTCGGTGCATCGTTTCGAACATTGCTGGCAGTACTTGTGCAGCGGCACTTGAGTCTGTTTTCACAGATCTGAATGAGACATTTGCTTCCTCCTACTTGTTACCATGTACATACTTCGCTCTGAAGATTGCATACTGGTCCTTTTTCTGGCAGCATCGAGCAATTCTCTTCTCCTATCTGACGTGTCCGCATCTGCTCGCATGATACTTATGACACGCGCCATCAAAATAGCACACAAATGTGCTGCCGATCTACATTTCTTCCAACCGCGAAGCACCCAAAACCACTCACATCGCACATCCCCTGACGTCCAGTCCATGATCCCACTGCCCAATGCGCACGTCGATCCGAGATCTACGACACCAGGTACCACGCACGGCAAACCGATCGCGGTAGTGCCACGGACCTTTTAGCCCACCGCAAGGGCGCCGCGGGCTGCAACGTGGAGTTCGTGCGTCTAGTGCGGTGGATCCGCGCGGCGATGTGTTTCACCACCTCTGTTCGGTACCGCCGCTCTGCGAGGACATACGCAAGCCGCTCAAGCGTGCTGCGGTTTGGCGATGGCATGCCTGTTGAGAAATCCACGCCGCACGGGCATGGATCCGGGCCCAAGGCTCGTCAGGCACCGAGGATTCCCGGTCGAGGACGAGCCGGCGGCGTTTTGGGCGTCGGGCTGGGCAGGGGATGACATCACTGGTCGTGAGGCTGGAAGGTGCCGAGGAGATGCGTGGAGATGGATGTCTTCGCCGTTTGTTTCTCTCGTCGGGTGCCTTCCTTGTTTCGTGTCTCTCTGGGACCCAGGGGTCGCGTAGCACTGTCGCTGTCGTTGCTTTTCTTGTCTGAGCCCTTGGTGAACTAAGGGAAGGGTGCCTGGGCCCTGATTGGCTCGACCAAAATTCCCCGATGCGGAGCGGGGCGGGGTCGGGTTTGCATGTGAAGAGATGGCTAAACGATGGCGGCCTCTCGCCTTGCATCGTGCACGTATAGAGGATCAGCGCTTCCACGGAACGCTTTCCATTGGGCGTGTCGATTGCTATTGTCTCGGAGTTACACCGCGTTGGCAGGATTTTACGATTGTAGTGGAGGAGGAGGCTGGAGGGATCGCGGCTCTGCGGTACAAAGTACAGGCTTGGCTGGAGAGCTGATGCCTCGGGTGACTCACCTGAGAACAAAAGGGCGAACCTTGGTAGGCCGTATCCGTGTGAGCTCAGTCAGCTGTGTAGCACTACTACTCGTTTGCTTCCAAGTGTGCTTCATCAATTTCCACAAGTGCAGGCATGAATCAAATTTTTTGGTCAACGTGTGAGTGAGTGATCTACAAATTGCCATTGGGAGTAGATCTCTGGCTCATGCTGTGAGAGTTACGCTGATGTTGGTCTACTTGCAGGTGGATTCAGACAGAACACTACCGCCAGAAGGATGTGGATCCTTCGTACCTATAACCTTAGTCGATTCTTCTAGACTTGGCGGTGGGAAAGCCAGCCGCATTAACCTCCCCGAGCAAAAGGCTTATCATGTACACGTGGAAACGTTTAAGAAAATTTGCCACACCAGTCGAGTTTGGGTGCACTACAGGGAAGGAGTATGAGTACATGCTAGAACTTGTTTGCTAAGTATTCCACACCCTGGTTTTCCAGCAAGGCAGCACGAAGCCCCTCCCTGCACCTGCAAGTCCCAAATTCCTAGCCTAATTCTGCACCTGCTCCCCGTATGGTAGCTTTGAGACCATTCGTACACGAGCGCAAGTCTTTATTGATCAAATTTGGTGAGCGTCAGGGTATATTGTGAGTGCTATTTTTAAATCTTACAGGAAGCCGTAAAACGTTAAGCTATGCGCAACGTGCTGATCTGCGCTGTCGCTTGAAACGGAAGATGTCAGATGCACCAGATCATGCGTTTCACAAGGGATCGTAAACTAACGGGGCCGGCTCGGAAAGTATTGTAACACGCGTATACCTTGATGTGTAGCTGAGACATTCATTCGAGCGTAAAGTTCCACTGAAAGAAATACTAAGTCCATTCGGGTGATGCTTCAGCTACCCATGAATGAACTTGCTGCCACACCTCCCAAACCGAACTTGCACCAGGAATATCCGAAATACATGTGCGTGCAGGCAGAGAAACATGAAAACCACCTCGTACACTGGCTGCAGAAGTATAGGCATATGTAGAAGGCCGGAGTCCACGTCTTCCAACACCGCGGAAACATTGCCCTGCCTGTAGCTTTGCGGAGCCGTGGTGGACCGGATGTATGCCGACTGTAAAAGAGACATGAAGTACATGCCACTTACCATAATTCTCGCGATATTTGTGCATCGGAGCTAAAAAAAAATAAAAAAAATCAAGAGCCCTCATACGATCGGCATACAGCCGAGTGCCGCACGTTAACAATCCCCTTGCAAGGCTGTTCACATCTGCTGACCTTGAGTCAGTCAACCGCATATGTTTAAAGATTTGAGTGCTAAAAAGCAACATAAACATTCTTACATTGTTTGGCTGTAGCTTGGACATACGAACGGGGAATACCGCAGCAGGTAGGTAGCGCGCAAATGCGCTTGACATCTCTCCCTGCGTTTGAAGCTGAAAGATTCAGAAAAAAGCAGGAGTAGAATAGAGTATGCACGAAAGCATTCCGGGCGAATGTATCACCTACCTACGGTCAGGCACGCATTCGGGTTGGTTGGTTCAGTCCTCATAAAAGTCTTCGCGTGAATCGTTGACCGCAACCTCCTCCCCTAAAATCAACACCATTGGCTGCTATTGACCAATTGTCCATTTCCAAATTAATTGTGGTATATAGTCCTAAAAATCCCCAAATGAATTTCCCCAAGGCCGCAAGAAAGCCATCACCCCAGCCCGTTCCACAACTAGCAACCCCTCAGCCCTACCCCCTCGGCCCCCTCGCCTCGAACAGCAGCGTCACCCCCTCAACCCTCCACACCACGTCCTCAAACGCCTCCTGCAGCGGCTCCACGAAGCTCTTCGCCCCGTCATCGCGGTTCGCAAAGATGCCGGCGCGGTTGTGCCACCACATGAGAAACCGGCCGAACAGGTTGTGCCGCACGTCCCGCCCCAGCACCGTCGACCCGAACAGCACGCCGTCCGCCGACAGCCGGTCCTTCAACGCCACCAGCGCCGCGGCTTTGCGGGACGGCGGCCCCGGCACGCAGTGCAGCAGCAGCATGACGGAGATGGCGTCGAACCGGGCGTCCGCGGCGGTGGCGGCGGCCGGCAGCGGCGCGAGGAAGTCGGCTCGCACGGTCGAGCAGGCGAGGTGCGGGTGGGCCTTTTGGACGCGGGCGGCGGCGGCGTCGAGGCAGTTTGGGTTGAGGTCGACGAGGGTGAGGGAGGTGATGGAGGTGAGGGGGGCGTGCTCGAGGAAGAAGCCGGTGCCGACGCCGATGTCGAGGAGGCGGCGGGGAGGGGAGGTGGAGGTGGTGGAAGGGTCCTTGGTGGGGTGATCCGCGGGAGAGGAGTTTTTGATGAAGAAGGGGAGGAGCTGGGTCTTGGTTGGGCATCCCCAGGCGCATGAGATGTAGAGACCCAGAACGAGACGGTCGTAGAGGAGGCTGAGGAACGACGGCGAGTAGGCGGCTACGCCCTTGGATGTGTCCGGGCCATCTGCTTTGGTCTCTGTGGAGCTGACCATGACTGCAGAGGATGAAAAAGCGCCTGTCGTTCCTTATTTACTGTGCAGAAGATCAAGATAGGGTAGCTTTAGAACTCGACTCCTGGCCTATGGGCTACTTATAAGAAAGTGCCGATACAGGGGCTTTGCGCATTCAGTGGCTGGCGCATTGTGGGGGTTTTTGTCTATCGTGGTCGCGAAAGTGGAGGCCGAAGCCGCCGAGGTTCAAGTGCGGGCAATGGCCGAATGGCCGACATGGACGGGAAGCACCGTGGCGTTGAAGCTTGCGGGATGAGCATTGCGGGATGTGGTAAAATATTGTCAAGCTCGGCTAAACGATAAGCGGTGTAGGCAAATGAGGGCGAGTTATGGGATAGTCGAAACGTGCTTTCCAAAACGTCGTGGGCAGGACGCAGCATCTTTCCAGATTCGGCGGCCAGAGTCAGGGATACGACGTACCTTAGTGCTGATGGGCTGACGGGACGGCACAGACCACTTTTGTGCGTCATCGGCTCTGGCTCCGCGACACGGAGTACAAAGCTTCCACCTCTCATTCGGCGACAGCCATACGTTGATGGCTACATGATTAAGCTTGTGAGTGGAGAATTCCTTATTTCCCATTTGTGTCGATCAACCTCTTTCTCATGCGAGCCTCCTGTAGCTTACGCAGATCCCGCCTCGCTGACTGGCTCTTCCGCCTATCTTTCGGCCCAGCCCGCGGGTCCTTCCCGTCTTACCTACGTAGTGACGGAAAACACCCTGCAATCACGCGCGGGTCCCGTGCTAATGCATACATATGCCTGAACTACTTGCATCAGCCCGCAATCGCGCGTATGTCCAGGTGGTAGTAGAAGCCGAAGCCATCAGGACAAGGGAACTGATCCTTTGCAGTGCCCTTGCACATGCCATCCACAGCCCTTCAAATGAAAGTAGCCTCTGTCTTGCACTTCAGGGTTGTCAGCTCATGGTCTAGGTATTGAGGAGCTCCTTTGCCTAACCTCGTCATTAATTTCACGCGTAGAATTGTGGTCGGTGGGCAGCTTACGACGCTCAAAAGGTGCTCTTTGCCCTGCTCATGGGAGCTTATGACGCCTCCCGAGGGATAGAGAGGTTTTAAAACAGGTACTAAAGGGGCAGGTATTGATGCGGAGTTGCCTGTCGGTGCTTTTCTTCAGAGAGAGCATTCTTGGTGGTTCCCATACAGCCCAAACGTCAACAGTGCTCGTTTACTTCAGCCAACAGTGTCTGCCTCATGGAGCACTATCAAAATTGTTGGTTATAAGATTCATTCAAGTATCTGAGCGCAAATGGCGCGGATACTACTCCGATTGGTACACTCTCGGACGTGGCCGTGCCTTTGCTCTGGCTCCTCCGGTGGAGATTCCGTGCGCCAAACTGGCCCCCAATTTAAGGAGTAGAGTACGCATACCGAGGCACTGCGCACTTCTACTAGAATTAATCAGTGCGCGGTGCAAACTTTTGGATTCGTAGAGATCTTTTCTTCCCAATGAGGGAGGCTAAGTAGGATATGGCGAGAAAGATGAAGGTGCAGCAAATGGCGAAATGGGGCCAGACAAGGGTGGTAGGGAAATCCTAAAGTTTGGGCGGCTTGCTCAATTTCGATCTTTTACAAGACGTTCTGGCACATTTGCTCATTTTATCTGGGGCATGATGGAGCGGCGTTTGCGATGTTTAAATAGACACCAGAAGTTCGTTGAGATTGATAGGATATGAAGAATTGCTTCCACGATATGTGGTGTGTAGCAACATAATCAAAACCATGCTCATACTCTGCGTGTTGTAGTTAATCTCCTGCTTTGCTTGGCAGCTGATTCCACTTGCGCCTTATCGCACCATCAAACACATCACTTCCCCCGCGCACTGAAAGCGTTTGCGTGCCCTTGACCTCTTTCAATTTCTTGGCAAGTGAATACAGGGGCGAAGTTGTGTATCTCTGCTTCCAATGCAGAAGTCTTGGCCACGGTAGTTGTGTTGGTAACCGACTCGAAGACGTAGCTGTTCTTCGTCCAGGGGCGGAGGGTCCGTTGGGTAGCCTTTCAGCGGCCAAAGCAGCATAAGACTACTGGCCCAGGTGTGCCAGAGGTATCGGAAGACTTCGGGTCCAGTTTTCAGATATATCAGAGAACGGAAAAGACGTTGCTTTGCCGAAGGTCGCCTTCTCTGAGTTGGATGCGAATATGTCGACGCAGTCTTGGTGGGAGGTCGGGCGCTCGCACCAGCCGTAATAACAGAGCGTCAAATTTTCAGCTGTGGCCTTATCATGCACTTCGCTCTCGATGTGCCTCGGAACCTTTCCGCGATCGGCGCTTCAAGAGCTTGCAGCTGCGAAACGTGTTCTTAGATCTTGTCTAGAGCAATGATGCCTTTAGCTGCGCGGCCCGAAATTCTAGAGAATCCGACCGCTGCAGTCCAACCGTCCTTGACAAGGTCCTCGTCGAACGGTTCCCCGGCAGTAATGGCGTTGTAGTTGTATCGCCGCTCTTGTTGTCAACCCGGTCCACATGCAACTTTGGCCCATGTCACCGTATCGGTGGGCTTCTGGTTACGAGGCCTGACGTGAGAAGGAGTCCGCTGGAGCACGTAAAAATGCTTGGATCACCTGGCAAGATGCGGCACTACCTAAACAGATGTGGCGCTAGTACTAATGATAGCTACCCTCTTGTCTTTAAGATTCGTCAATTCCGGGTTATCCTGGGATCCACCCGTAACACGGTGGTCACAGCGAGCTGTATGAAATACGCTATTGCTCTGCCAAAATTTGTCGAAATTGGTGAGCTTGGATGAGTGGAGGGCGGTGAAGACGCCCGGAGCGATGTACACGAACTGCGCTCTCACAGTCATCTTCCGCTCAGGCTCACTCGGCCCGCGGTCTTGGGTCATCTGCACGACACATCGGGCGTCGGCATCGTTCCATTTTAAGCTCTCTAAATGTGTCCCGAGTGGGCCTTTCAGTTTCCAAGTATTTGAGATTCTCTCTGCATCAGGGTGGCGCCCGTCCCGTCTCGTCATGGGAAAGCCGTCCGTCATTCGTCGTCACTCAAGCAGCGACGGTGAATGACGGATGCTTACCAATGATCAAGAGATGGGACGGGTGCTCGGCTTGCTCTCGAATCTCATGCCCGAAGAAGTAACGTTGCTTTAGCATGCATCTGGTCTTTTCCAGGGGCGGTAGATAGATGTATCCTTCCACATCGCACGTAAGCCCGGGGTAGCAGTTCCGGTATCAGGTTCCTCCGTATCGCGTAGGTTTAGGACTGTGACGGTTTAGACCGTAAGGTGCCTTTGGATAATCCTGCGGCGAAGCGCATGCGAGAAGCAAACGAAGCGGTTGCTCCTCGCAACTGTTGGTCCATGCGTAGCGACGAGTGTTTATTAGCGACCTTTCGCTCGTTTTGACTGTTCTCTCTTTTCTCCTTAGCTTAGTCTTCTTGTAGAAAGCAATGCCACTGCATTTCCGCGAGCGCACCGGATGCAAGCCCTCACAAGGACCGGGACCCCTGGTCCTAAAACGCACCGACTTGGCTAGCCAAAAGCATGACGTTAGGTGGCCAATGCCGCTGGTTCCAAGCGGTGTGCCACAGGGTTCTCGTCCGAAATTTGTGCGTGCCTACCAAGCGGACAAAATCTCCTCATAGCCGAAGCCAAGCCAGAGGGTACCGTACACGATCCAACGTAGCATCAAGTTCACCAGCGATGAGGCACGTCACGGTCGGAAGGAGGCCGGGCGGCAAGAAGCTAGTGGAGGATCTCAGCAACTTCGGTAAGGACGCACCTTGCGTCGGGATTGTGAACCGTGGAGTATCAGGCGGATGGTAACAGCCTCGAGCGCTCTGCCTTGGCCCCCTATTTCGTCTGTGCGAGCCCCAGCCGCTGACTTATTCGCTGTAGCTTTTATAGTGGCAAATTTTTGAACACGTAATCACCAGGAGTGAGCGATATATCCCCTCCTTGATTTATTTCTGCTGCAATGAAGTATTGTATCGAAGCCCTTAGCTATTTTGTGTAAGGCCAAGTCTGACAATTGTTGTATTGCAGAGGGTCGACTCGCTGTGGAGGACGCGCTAAAATAAGCTAAGACGTGGCCGCCATGCCATTTTGAGCCTACAACTGTAGTAACCAAGGAGAGACAAGACCGAAACCCTCAGCGTAAGCGCCTCAACCATCAACTGACCCCGTCAACCTATGGGAAGTGGAAGTAGACCTTGACTTCCTCATGGTCGCTGAAGCGTCGATAGTATTCAGGAGCCTCCTCGATGCCAACTGAAGCCGTGGAAATGTATTGAGCAATGTCGAATTTACCGCTTGCAATCAAGTTGATGAGCTCCCCCGCGACGGGCAATGGATCGACAATGCCGCTTTGGAAGCTTAGACCCCTGGTAAAGAAATCAGCGGCCGGAAATGTGATGTCCGTGTCGATGTTCGAGCCGAGAGGCGAGCCGGTGCCGAGCATGTTCTGAATGACAATCCCCTCATCGGTCTCACCATCGCGGTTGACGGCCTCCATACCGACGCAGTCAACTGATCTCTGGACGCCGGACGGCTCATACTGCAGGAGCTGTTGCACTGGATCGGTCTCGCCGAAGTTGATTGGAATGGCTCCCATGCGCTCCGCTATCTCAAGACGCATCGGGACGTGATCGATGGTGTAGACACGCGAAGCACCACGGAGAATCGCCGAGTAGGTAGCGACCAAACCGACCGGCCCGGCACCGAACACGGCAACAGTGTCCCCGGGTTGCATTCCAGAGCGTGTGACAGCGGTATAGCCCGTGGGATAGATATCGGAGAGCAGAACATAGTTTTCTTAAATGGTCGCGTTCGTTGTGTTATTGGTCAGGGGAACAGGGGTGAGACTATCGTCGGCGTAGGGGACCCTCGCATATTCAGCTGCAGCAACAGAGTCAGCGGCATACTCAGCAGGAAAGGGCCAATCGACGCGTGTTGGCCACGTACTCTGCAGACCACCCAAAGTGGCACCCACGCCGAAGGATTCAAAAGCGCGAGGCGACAAGTCCAGATGTCCGCTGGCAATGTTATCGGGAATAACGACGTAGTCGCCGACGGACAATGAAGACACCGCATCGCCAATCTCTGCGATGTAGCCCATTGCCTCGTGGCCCATCTGCCAAGAGGGACCGAAGCCCTGATACCCATGGTACATGTGAAGGTCGGATCCGCAAAGCGCAGAAGTTGTGATACGGACAATGGCATCCGTCTGGTTCTGGATGGCGGGGACAGGCAGTTCCGTCACATTGACCTGATATGGCACGCCATAGTACATGACGCCGCGCATCGTAGCGTTGAGAGCCATTGTGGTAGGGGATTCGGGGAACGAGCGATAGATCAAAAGGTTTCAGCAAAGTTTCCAAGAGCCTCTGGGCAACAACACAGAACGGTTGCGTTGGGCTCCTTCAGCAGCTATGTTTTATATAACGTGCTCCATACTCTGTAGAGTCTGGTTTGTCATCTGCCACTTATCGAAATGACAAAGATGCCCGTGGTCCTCAGCCCAGGCGTTGCGTGGACAGGAGGCTGTGTACATAGATAAGCCTGAACACGGACTGCTAGCTGCCCTCAAAGCTTTCGACACGACCAAGAAAGAGAAGGTGACGGCGCACTGTGACGCAACGAGCCAAGGATTTCTTATGTATGGATCCCGACTCGGCGGTCCCCGAGGAAAAGCTTCGGGCGAGGCAAATTTTCGGCTCCTGCAGGCCCATGCTATGCCCTGCCCATGTCTACTCTAATAATGCTGCCACGCTGCTACTCTGTAGTAACTTCATTGATCTGGCCTCGGCAAAGGGCCGGGACTGAACCTCAACACCAAGACTGTCTATCGTGATCCTCCTACCCCCCACATGGCTCGTCACTTACGGCCCTTGCGTCACTCTACTTAGTAACATGTTGCTGCCTTGTGCTAGTCTTCAAATGGAAATTTAGGCGAGTCTGCGGCCCTTATCATCTCATCCAGCCGCTCTTTCCTTCCATCCCATCAACATGTTCCAGTGGTTCCGCTCCAGTCGCGCTCGTGAACAATCTACTATCAGCACATATTATGCGCCTTCATCGCCGCAACAGCCTGAGCCGCAGCCGCATCCTCTCCAGCAAACACGACCGCGAGCGCTTACACAGCAGGACCACGCCATTCCCCAGCTGCAATCGCCATTCATCGCTCGCATTCCCCCGGAGCTTAGGATCTTGGTGTATGAACAGGTTCTAGGCCAGCGCGAAGCTGACGATGTTTTGCACTTCGAGCCCGCCGATGGCATCCTGAAGTACTGCCGTTGCTTCGACCGCGGAACCGACAAGCTTGGCTTCCGACACGAATGTTGGAAAGTGAGTTGGACCAAGGAAGAACGAGCCAAGTACGGGTATTCTATGCTGGAGCCCACGGACGATGAGCAGCTTTTGTCCATTCTCTTAACCTGCCGCCTGATGTGAGCACATGCATCCCAACACGTGTCCGGTGCTGACGGGGAAAAGATACATGGAAGCCATCAACACTCTTTACACCTGCAATACCTTCGACATGCGCCGTGCAGAAAGCCTTATTCTGCTTCCCAGGGTAATGCTGCCTCAACGCTTTCAGTGTTTACGCAACATTCACTTCACCACGGCATTTCAGTGCCCAATTCGGTCGGACTACGCCCCCCAGTACAGGTCCCGCTTCCCGCCCGATCATTTGCCTAACTGGCCCCATTCATTTCAAACGCTGGCATCTCTGAGGCGTCTCACGGAGCTGAGAATAACTCTCGCAGTTTGGCACCGGGTTCCAGGCAGACTGGAAACAATCGACGATAATTCCCTCTATTTCCTACTGGAGCCACTCAAAGCGACCACAGCAGAGACCTTCACTGTCATAATCACGGCGGAGATCAGTGGCACGGTTAAAGCCCGCCTCGGCCCCCTTCCTTTTGTGCTTTCGAAGCGGATCTGGCCTGGCATCGGCCGTAAAACTGTTCATAGCGATGACTAGAAGTAAATCGGAACAAGCTCCCGGTAGCGATATATGCCGATTTGAGGAAGCACCAGACCTAGCCGTCTAATGCACGTGGGTTTCCATTGCACGTGCCTCCCGAATATTCGTGATGAATCCTTCGAAAAGAGGATTGAAAACGGGAGCTGGAGACCTTGGGTACATCAACTCGAGATGTGGAGCGTTTCTGGCAAAGTTCGGACTGGTTGTAGAGATGTATCCGTTATCCTGTACGTATTTTGCCTGGTCTAAGTTGAGCAACCGGATGGCTTTCGAACGTGAGTATTCGGATGTGTTTCAACTGAGGGCTAATAACATACCGCTTCCGAAAAGAGCAACTGTGTCGGCGTTGTTGTTGGCACGTTCGCTTTCCTCCCGCTCGTCTTGTTTCATTTTGGCAAGGCTTTTGGCAGACTTCCAACCGTAAGCAGCCCTGAAAGGAATGGTCGCCTCAAATCCGTCTGAGACCTGTTGCAATGTCAACTTCACACAATTGCAATCGGACAGCCAGAAGTAACATACATCATATGTGTCCCCTCCAGAAATGGTTTGCGTGAGCTCATGAAGCATGACCTTGTCCAACAGATTGGTCGCGTCGAACGGCGTCATCATCCAGCCTCTCTCTACAAACGGTATGACCCATTTGGCAAACCTTGCCTTTATTCGAATGTCTTCCCATGTCTGCAGCCTTTATCAGAATCAATGCTCAATCTCAAGTGTGGATGATTGAATTGGATCCTCACCATGTAACGGGCACCCCGAGACCACTAGAGAAACCAAGGGCAGATGTTGATTTGAGCAGCATGACTTCTACTGTCGTACTTTCTCCTGCCCTGTGCATCCGTTGTTTCCCAGGTGATCCGACCCGGATTCCAGGGAAATGCGAGAGTGAAGTCAAATGTCGTCCTGCATTCACTCAATTTATGGTCGGGTGGGCCGCTAATGACCTTGTTGATGGCTTGGTGAAGACTTTCAGTCAGCGAGTCCACTCATTACAGCATCATCCGAAAATGGACGTACATGTCTCAACCCACTCTCCTTCGTCATTCCTTTTGATCCTGGACTCGAGATCACAATAGATAACCTGGCTGCTCATCAGTATTCTCGCGTTGGTATTCTACCCAGACGAAAAGGCTTAACTCACAACATCGTTCTGCGTATCTTGCGTGTCTGCATGAGGGTTCTCATCCTCCAAGTCCAAGATTCCCAGAAACGAGTTCTTCACCCTGTCCATGTCGATGGTAGCTGGGTCCTGGCCCTCTTCGCAAAAAAGCAGCTCAATAAGACGGTTGACGTTAGCATCCCTGGGGTTCTGCTCAAGAGCATCTGCTGCCTGAAGTGCCATCTCGATAGCTTGAACTGTGGCGTCCCTCATCAGCTCTGCATCCTGACCTTTGCAGGTAGCATCGATCTTGTATGCAGACACTGATTGAAGAAGTGAAAGACAAGAAAATAGAGGAAGAAACAAAAGGAGTTGCATTTTAACCCCTGTGAATTTGTGTGGTGTTGAGGAGATGGTCTGAATGTAAATGGTCTAGCAGGACGAGGAAAACGTTCTAGTATTTAAGCTGCTGCTTTGTCTAGAACTAATGCTACCAACCTTCCGCCTCTCTGTGCAAACCAAGGAGCTCTCTGTGCAGCGGAATGAGATGCCGCTTTTGGCCGTGTCTCAAATCCTAATAGAAGGATCTCATCTCTTCCAACAGAGTGCTCATGAGTGAAGCAACACAGGCCTCGGAATCAAACTGGGTTGCCTGAAAAAAGGTGGGGCCTGTTGCGAGGCTGGGAAGCCCAACCACATGCGTTTGGGGGATGAATATACCATTCTCAGGAACACTGCTCCAAAAGCGTGAATGTTAACATGCTTGGCAGAGACGTGGTCTTTCAGCTCTGCGTGGGGCGCGGTGCGGCGCGGTGCGGCGCGGTGTGGCGCGGGTGTTCAAAATGCGGCGCAGAACTGTAGGCACGTAGGGACTCCACAACCAACATTCTTGGTAAATTTTCTTCTGAACCGTCTGCCTACGTTCCCAATTATGGATGTCAGCCGCCAACAAGATACGGTTTCAGATCCAATCCCTAGGCATCATGGAATGCTGCAACGTCGCATGAGTTTCTTTTGCTGGAATATATAAAACATAACAGGCCTACCTCGAACTGCATCATCAGAAGGTGACAGAGTCTCCTCAGTACCAAACACATGAAGAACACCCTCCGCCATACTGCTCTCTTGAGTTCAGCGGCCTCGGTCGTGGGCCAGTTTACCGCTCCGATTACAGCCCGTGTGGATGCTGCCCCGGCTCCGACAGTCACACTACAACCACGATCCGACTACATAAGGTCTCCTGTATGGTTTTATTTCTTTCTGCGGCCATTTCGCTACCGCAGCTTCTGCCACGATTACTAACACTGAGCCAGGATCCTTCAGTAGCCCCTACAGGATCTCAGGTGGTCATTCTTCCAACGGATGTCGGCAACAAAGTCCCAGAATCAGGAATCGACATCTCCTTCGGGCCGGACACGGTCAAGAAGCTCCGCACCACGCTGGACGAGAAGTGCGCCGATGGGGCTACCATCGATTGCAAGAACCAACTGATTCACAATATTAACGAGGGCCGCCAGTTTGACCTCGCAAAGAGGTTTATCGGCGTCGGACAATTCGTCACCACAGTGATGGCTATAATAGTAGCCTACACGATCGAACTGTTCAAGCGGCCAGAAGAGGAACCCACTGGTGTGCATATCGAATCCTCGGTCATCGCCCAAGTCGAATCCAAGACGGCGTCCAACATCGTAATCGTGACCGCCTCCGACGACGGCTTTCCGATCACCATACCGATCCCAACCTCTTCCGCCACGACAACCCCCACCGAATCCGCGACCATCACGACCCTCACCGCAGACGCAAATGGCCATCACAGGGGCGACATCCTCATCACGATCCCGGCCGGCACCGCTGACCTCTTCGAGCAGCTGATCCGCCAGACGGGCCGATGCAAGGACACGCCCGTCAAAAAGCGCGGTCCCAGCGGTACCGATCTGACCACCATCACCGACGTGTCCAAGTTCATCCTTCCCATGGCCGCGCCCACGCAGCTCCTCAGCGCCCTGGCCCTCCAGGCCGCGCAGCGCCTCCCGGAGCTGCGAGACGCTGCACAGCAGGCGTCGCTCGAAGCCGTCCAGGCGTTTGCCGCCACGCTTCCCGAGTTCCAGAACGTCGCGGCCGGGTTCCGCAATCTCATTGCCGCGGGCGTCTGGTGGGGCGTGTATGACTTCTGCGTCGAGAAGGTCAATGATCTGACGGAGCTGGTCATCGAGGATGAACTGATCCTCGAGGACAAGAACGATGACGACGAGGAAGAAGGGGAGGAGTGCCCGAAGGATGCGCCGTCTGGGATCAACGCTCCGCTTTGTGAAAGGTGTGATGGGTCGGTGAACAATATCTGTACTTCGGTAAGTTCAGAGGCTTCTAGAAAAGATAGGGGGAAAGGGTCACTAATGCCACCTGTCTCAGGGGAAATGGAAAGGGTGCATGTGCCTTGGTCGCATTAACCCGTGGTACTATCCAGGTGGCAGGGATCTTTGGAACCAACAGCAAAAAGTGCTAGACAGTTTGTTGAGCAGTAAGGGTGAATCCGGCCCTATGTGCGACGATAAGAACAACCTGAACTTGGAAAGAAACCTCTACAAAGGGTAGGCTCTGTCTCTGGCGCTCAAAGTTTTTTTCCTGTTCCTGCTGACGATGAACTCTTTAGTCTCGCATCCTCGTTCTGCAAAGATTTTGACCTGAGCAAGGACAAGAGCAAGGATTTGACCAACAAAGACGGAGGCGAAGGTAGCTGGGGCGGTTACAGTGGTTTCAAGTTCCACTTCGAGTGGGAGAAAAAGAATGGCGTGTGTAGCGACAGCTGCGAGGCTATTTTCGGTAAATTTTCAGGCACCACGAGTTGTATGTCGTCTCTCAACCCGCTTCGAGAAAGTACTCTCAGCTAAAATTTCACCAGGCTCCTACGACAGTCACACTTTCGCTTCTGCTGGCAGCGTTGATGCCATCTGCGGAACCGCCAGCTTTAGGTTCACTAAGGGCGAGAAGGATGACTCTGATGATGCAGCGGTGCCAGCGCCAACACGGGATGTGGACCTGGGCATTCTTACCTGTGGCACCCACAGGGATCAGGGTAACCCAACATACTTCACGACTCTCGACTCTATGAACGACGCCATTGATCGCTTCTGCTCCTGGGCAGCCCAAAAGGCCCGCAAGTTTTCTTCCGGTAACGTGTCGGGCGATTATGGGACGGTGGACCTCCACTTTATCCCTTTGGGAGGCGGTCACTGACTTATTGGTGCACAGAAATTGCTCATGCTCACGTACATAAAAGTGCTGTCCGATATAGGGTCGAATGCTGCCGTACCTTGCTTGATAAGAGGCGGAAATCCGCACTTGCCACTCTCAGAACCGTCGAAGCGGTGCATCCTTTGCGAGCCTTTCTTTCAAATAATAGTGATAGAATGCGCGTTGTCCTTTGGAGCCCGGATGGCTGCCGAGGTGTTTTCACCAGCAGCCCGAGAGCGTTGCAGGTGCATGGAACGGGCCCAAGGAGACCGCCAGCCTGGCGGTAGCTTCACAATTGCTGGGGGAGCCATGTTTCCTACTGGACTAACACCTGACATTCCAGGCATTGTCCCAATTCTTTCTGCTCTGCTGCATACTCTTTGTAAATCTTCGGGCCGAACCATGAGCCGGGTGAAGGGTGGAGTAGCCAGTGCGGGGTTCATCGGCTTTCGCACTCGTCTCAGTGCCGAACCGGTGGCGAGTGATATGTAGAGTAATGAAGATAACTACGCTGGCTCAAATGCACTCTTTTAATACAGCTGCCAAACTCCAAGTGTGTGACAACTGTCTCGTTTGTAAAACCGAAGAAGCCAACGACACCGAGGCTGAACGTTGTTATCGTCGGCGCGGGCATAGGCGGCCTCTCCGCCGCGCTGGCGCTCGCAACCCACGGGCACTACGTCACGGTTCTTGATTCTGTGAAAGAGTTTGCGGAGGCAAGCAGCCATACTCAACAATCGTACTGGAGTTATCTGACAGAAGACAGGTTGGCGCAGGGATCCGAGTTCCTCCCAATTCGTCTCGCCTACTTCTCGACTGGGGGGTCGACTTTGACTCCGTCAAGAAGGTCATCTCGCATGGCAACCTCTTTGTGGACTGGAAAGGAAGAAAGCTACTGGATGTCCCGTACAACGACATGGAAGAAAAGTACGGCATCCCGTACTATCTCATCCACCGAGCCGATCTCATCAATTCGCTCCTGGAAGCAGCTGCTCGGAACAGCTACGTCAGGGTCAAAACAAACAGCAGGGTCGTTGAGTATGATTTCGATGCTCCCTCAATTAAGACTGAACAAGGCGACTGGTACTCGGGAGACTTGGTACTCTCTGTTCAAGGCATCAAAAGCTCCATCAGAACAGACGTCAACGGCGAACCCCTCGAGCCCCGGGATACGGGCGATGTAGCCTATCGCATCTTTGTCCCATCTGGCCCTCTTCTCAATGATCCAAAAACCCAGAACCTGGTCCAGGAGCCATGGGCAACACATTGGATTGGACCCGAAGCTCATGCCGTCGGGTATTCTCTGCGCGGCGGGGAGCTCTACAACATCATTATCGACGTCACGCACAAGACTGACAAGGGCGCGCAAATTGACGAAGAGGAATGGAGGAAACAGGCGGACAATAAGGAGCTCATCGAACGATTCAGGGGCTGGTGCTACCCAGTGCAGAAACTATGCGGCCTCACCGGCGAATACCTCAAGTGGAAGTTGGTGGATTTCAACCAGCCACTGAAGCGCTGGGTCCATCCCTCCAGCAAGGTGGCTCTTCTCGGGGATGCCTGTCATCCCATGATGCCATACATGGCGCAGGGCGCAGCCCAAGCCATTGAGGATGCTGGAGTGTTGCGCGCTGCTCTTGCCACTTTCAGCAGCATCCCAAAGGCGTTGAGCGAATACCAGCAGTGTCGAGCTCCGCGAGCTGAATACATTGCTAAGAACACGCGTGTGCTGCAGGAATGGATACACCTCTACGACGGGCCGGTGCAGGAGAAGCGGGATTAGCTGATGCGGCACGACGAACGGACGAATCCAATTTTCTGGGCGCACACGCCGAGAAAGGATTGGTCGTTTGGCTATGATCCGCAAAACGTTCTCAGTGGGGAAGACATTCCAATCCCGGAGCTCCCACCTGTGCCTCCACCTGAGGCGTCCGTTTACTCGGGAAGCGTTCCGACAAAGCTTTAATTTCACCCTGATGTCCCGAACTCACGGTTTAAGTAGCTGGCCGTGTGGGGCTTCGCAGTCATAAGAGATGTCAATGTTTTTGCACCTGTAATACAGGTGGAGGTCGAAGCAATATGCAGAGAGCTGTTGTCGCACGGTTGGATTCCGAATTTGGCGCCCCAAAGTAGCATCCTAGCTACGCGACTACTTATAGGTGGGCTCTTCTCGAAGCTCGGCAATTTGGGCCCGTCACCCCGTTTAGCCGGAGTGCCCCGTACCCGAAGTTTCAAACAGTGGGAGCTAGTGCCAGATGTCGCCATTTCCGCCAATCATATGAAACCCTACCAGATGTTTCAAAGTCTCGCTACTGTTTATGGACCCATCCATGCACTCTATTATAAACGTATACACGTGTTTGGAGGCCCTTTAATTTAGCCGTGGCTCGTGGCGGTTGTCCTTATAAGCGTGCACGTGTCTTGTCGTGAGGGTTTGGGTCGATTTGTTTATAGGGTTGTTTGTAGTAATAGTGTTGCGGAAATACTTCTATAGGACAACATCATGATTTCTTTCAATCAAGTTCTGCCGCTGGCGGCAACTCTATTCCTTTCCAGTACTACGTCCGTCAGCGCGCAGGCCGATGGAACCAAGTACCTGCTGGTTTTGTAAAGCTCCCCTTTCCACTCTCAATCACCATCTGTCCATCTGTCCATGACTAACCATCGAGAAGCGGCGACTCCTACTCCACGGTCGGCTTCTGGCCCGGCGGCGACAAACCCTCGGCCAGCAACCCGCTCGGAAACCCGGCGCTGCCGGGCACTACGACCAGCGGCGGCCTCAATTGGGTCGGGCAGGTGACGTCCAAGCTCAACACGTCCCTGACCCTGACGTACGACTTCGCAGTCTCGGGTGCGACCACCGACAAGGACATTGTCGACAGCTACGCGAGCGCGTGCGTCGACGACCAGGTCGACCAGTACGACGAATACGTCAACGGCTCGGTCCCTGTCTCGGACTCGACGGTTGTTTTCTGGACCGGCATCAACGATGTCGGCGAGTCGTTCTGGGATGGCGTGTCGACGCCCATTGAGAAGGTCATGGACCGCTACTTCGAGTTGTTGGAGCACCTGTTCGACGCGGGTCTGCAGAAGTTCGTGCTGTTTACCGTGCCGCGTATGTCTTTACCTCCTCACCTTCCCTTGTTCACTTGCATCACATAGACGCAGTAAGGGAAGCTAACACCCACCCCTCCCGCCAGCATTTGACAAGGCCCCCGCATTCACCAACCAAGACGAGACGAAGCTCGCGCAAATGCGCAGCGACATCGCCGCGTACAACGCCGCGCTCGCAGAGCGCCTGACCACCTTCAAGGCCGCGAACAGCGGCGCCACCGGCCAGGTCTTCAACGTGACGCCGACGTTCGAGAAGGTGATCAACGACCCTACGAGCTACGGCGCCACGGATGCGACGTGCCAGAGCAGCGATGGCAGCTGCATTTGGACGGATACGTACCACCCCGGCACGGCGGTCCATGAATTGCTTGCTAAGGCGTTCACCGAGGAGACGGCAGACTTGTTTTAAGGTGTTTTGACCGCAGCACTGGGTCGTGCGTACACTGTTGTCTTCTGTTCCCACATGTATATATCCTTCAACAAACAAATTAGTGGCATGTATATAACCACCACTGAAATCCCTCTGCCTCGTCCGCACCCCACTAGTAGTTCCACAGGTAGTGGGTGCGGAAACTCGATTCACGCTCACAAGTTCTACAACCGTATGCAGCGAAATATAGCCTCGGCCTCTACGATCCGTGCGAGAATACATTACTAGTATATTATTTTAATTACTGAGTTCCCTCCGCTACATACGATCACAGGTCGAAGAATACAGTGCTTCCCGTCCGCTCAGCCGTACTTAAGCTTCGAACCGGCCGATTAGTACTCAAGTGGGTGACCATTGGGGAATCCCGGCTGTTGTATGTTTTGCTTTTTGTTCCGTCTATTTCGGACTTCTCTCTTTCCTCCTTTTTTACTTATGTTCGGGTTGAAAGGGACGGCGTGGGAGATCTCACGAGCGCAGTTACGAGAAAGTTTTGTTCATCACGCCTACCTGGGGAAACATTCCATTCCAGAAGGGATGTTTAAGATACAAGTGTCCCATTGATAGGACCTCCGTGTTCAAATTTTGGGAATCCCATGGTGGTCGTCCTCTTCCACTCTACAACCTGGCGATCGCTAGCATCTTCAATTGCGTATACCCGAACGGCCTGGAGATCTCGAAGCATGATTAGACATGAATAGTATGGCAAACCCAATACGAAATCTCTTGGTATAACAAGAATTAAAATCCTGCGCGATTTATTTCCAGTGCCAAAGCTTTTCTTGGCATGCGCCTTTTTTTCTGCCTTGCAGCAGCCTTGCCGGATGGTACTACACATGCGCGCTCGACAGTGTCGGAGGCCGCCCGCCCTATCTTTATCGACTTTCACTAAACACAACCCGTGCTCGACCTATGGATCAGGCATTTTATAGTCACGCTATTGGCTTCCTCCTGCGGCTCAATTTTTAACCAGTCAATCTGTGCGTGTAGGCCCCAGCCTCCACGACAAGGGGGCTTGGAGCTGACTGCTGCTCCAGCCTGCTCGCGGATATGTCACAAGAGTCCGTCCGCTTCGACACCTCGAGGCGGACGGGAAGCAGGGGAATGGCGAGGAGTAGTAGAGTATTGGGTGAGCGAATGAGAGTGTGGAGATTTGTTGGGCGGCGAGCCAACGTCTTATATAGCATTACTTTAGGCGACTATGAGTCTATGACGTAGGAGAAACTCAACACTGCGCCAAACATCTTGAAAGGAGGATCTCATAGGCTCCAAACGGTCTTGTGAAACAGCTAAGGAATACTCTCCCTTCCTATTTCATGACAGCCAAATATGACTGGGCACCTGGGCTCGATAAATGACTACACGGGCGTGGGAGCACCCTGTGCGTCCTTCGTCTTGTTCAGAGCGGCGTCGAGCTGGGGGGGCTTTCTCTCCTTGCTGCTGCTGCTGTTGTTGTTATTGTTGTCGTCACCGCCGGGTATGGCATTGACGGCGGAGTTCAGGGCAGATTCGAGATCAGGAACGTTGTCGGAGAGACTTTCACCGGGCTCCAGGATGGTGTCTTTGAGGTGGCCCAGAACTTTGTCCAGTTGAGCGACGAGGGCTGCGTTGGTGAGAATGGAGGCAATGAGGACGAGAACGGTGGTGCTGAACCGCATCTTGGAAATGTGAAGGTGGTCGTGTATGCAAGAATTTGATCTTTCAGGGCCGGTATTGCGTTGTTTGCAAAGATTTGTTCAAGAAGAGCGGAGCAAATTGGAGATAACCTGTAGTGAAATAAAACGGTAGACGAGCCGCTGGGTTTTGTAGATTATCTTGTCTTGTTAGGATCCGCCGGCTAAGACAAACGATTTCAAGCATTGTTTTTTGACAGCTAAGTGACTGGAAACCCCTTTATACTCAACAGTTCTGCTAACTTGACCTTCTAGTTCCTTTCACTGTACGGAACTCTGAGGAGACTGCTTTCATACCAGCATATAATGAAACGATAATTTGTTGATGGAGATAGTATTGGCTGAAGGTTGCTGGTAACTGACACGTGATCTTGTACAGGAGGAAGAGGAAGAGGAAGCAGA
The DNA here is from genome assembly GCA_029906385.1 of Neofusicoccum laricinum. Classification (NCBI taxonomy): domain Eukaryota; kingdom Fungi; phylum Ascomycota; class Dothideomycetes; order Botryosphaeriales; family Botryosphaeriaceae; genus Neofusicoccum; species Neofusicoccum laricinum. The sequence goes on along the minus strand of CP123716.1, from coordinate 340,820 downwards.
AAAGAAACTTGTAACATATTACCAAGCAGCACACCCAAGGTTTTGGGTGGCTTAATGTTGTACGTCAGTGTCCGGGATCTTAAGCGTGGTGAAGTTCCAAGTTTTGCCGCCGTCTGGGGTCGACATTTCTCCACCGGTTGCGCCCTGTTCCCAACCTCCAGTATGACCAAAGCTTTGATCCGCTTTGCTTAACGTGATGGAAACATCCTCCCAGCCTATAGATCATTAGCCACCGCTTACTCTATCGCATTGTAGGTATTGCGAGAACTTAGAGACATACTGTGCGCTGGAGCAGTGGCACAAGTACCGGCTGCACACTCGATTGAGATGTAAAAGATCTCGCCGTGCTCTCCCTTGCCTGTAAAGATGCTGTTAGTCCACCGACTGTAGAAAGTGTTATTCCCGACTTTGATGACGTACTGGTGGAGACGGTAGACACTAGCTTGTCATTCACATAGAGGTTCTGGTCCCACATTTGCGTTTGAGTGTTTAGCTTATCTGAAAATTGCGTCAATTCAATGTCAAGAAGGGTTGGAGACCAGAGCCTACATACAGTGCGTCTTGATTCGAGACCCGGCAGCGGCCTTCACTGGTGTGCCATTGTTGGCATCAGAGCCTGGTCACGATGTCACGTTAGTGTTTGATTTGAGATGCTTAAGCCGGACCGGTAAGTGGTCGTATTTACCTATGAGCGCATATGCGAAGTTACACCAATTGCTTCCGAGATTGGTACAGTACCCCATACTGTTATGTTTTAGCTACATGCCCTTAAGGAACCGCTGGGTCGAGTGAGCCGCATCATACCCTGCCGGGGCATTCTCAGTAACTCCTTGGAGGAAGGAGGCCTGGTTCTCCATCATAATGGCACTCCACAGAGCAACATCTCCCGTGATAGGTTCAGGGACATCTCCGACGACGAGTGTAGCGGAAGCCTCCTGGATCCATGCGTTAGAGTTCGCAAAGAGAGTAACAACATCGAGGTTGGCAGTGGTTTGATGGGTGAGCGTCAAAAGGACGCCAATAGCTGCGAAAACCCTCATAGCGGTTCAGATGCTTGCTTGGAAAAAAGATTTCAAAGAAGATATAAGACAGTGTAGAGAGGTCTCAGTGAGGGAGGGAATAATTTATTAAAGACGGGCGGCGTGTTATACATAGTGGAGACGTCAATACAGGCGCGAGCAAGCCCCTGGGCCAGCAATTACTCCGTAGCTAGCAAAAGGTCCGATACGGATGTTTCGAAACGGATGTTTCGGACAGATTAATAGACAGGCTTCTTCTATTCCGTATAGCCATTCGTCATTCATTTATCCGTAATATTTTTAACTTTGCAACTCGGTAAGTAGAATTTCTGCCTTGTTGAACAAAGGGTCTAGCAGCTTTATACAATAAATTAAAAGAAGAACTAGCATCATCTGTGTTTAGGATGCGCTGTTCACTGCATAGAACTAGAAGACCTGGTGTGAGCACTGATCCCTGAGATGTGCGGGAAGCCGGCGCCCTTCACGGATAATTTAAATTAAACGTGACTAAACTGTCTCAAACTGGGTGTTACGAACACGCCTCTGTATATAGAGTTGTTGGGGCACGATCAGCCACCAGGCTGATCATTGCTGAACCTTTTGTCGACTTCCAGTCGACGGGAGGTTGGCCGGATGGTCTTACGCGCCGACTGAAACCCAACACGGTCGGGTCCGTCGTAACATAATGATCAGCCTACCTATGGGTCGACAGGTTCGAGCCCTGTTGTCGGCAGTTAGTCGAGTGAGTGCTGGTTTTTCGGGTGGCCAGCCAGAGGCAAGAGAGTGGGTCTGGTTCCCCCACTGCCCCACTGACAACGGACAATCAGGTGACTCGTTCCCCCGGCTCACAGCCACAGTCCGCTGCAGGTCCGGTCGTATTTGACTGGCGCATGACTGGTTGGTTGGGGGTAACTCTATATCCAGATGACGAGCTGAGTCTGGCAGCTGGGGTCATCTGCCTTAAGAGGGGAGGTAGTGTTACGAACACGCCTCTGTATATAGAGTTGTTGGGGCACGATCAGCCACCAGGCTGATCATTGCTGAACCTTTTGTCGACTTCCAGTCGACGGGAGGTTGGCCGAATGGTCTTACGCGCCGACTGAAACCCAACACGGTCGGGTCCGTCGTAACAGTAGACAACGTAGACATACATCAAATACAATATATCGATCTCACTAAAGAACAAGGTATAATAAAGTTTCAGCGCGAGTTTATCTCAAATGTAACCTTATTCTGTATAAACACAAATTGATGAGTTTGTTCGTGAGGCTTTTAACGGATATAGATAGTGAATTTTGATCGTCAGAATTTGTTGATATAGGCGCTCTGCGCACGGTCAAAACCTAATTGCACGGCCAAACCCCTACAAGAGTATTTAGTAGCCGGTAGCCGGATGCCGATAGCCGACGGTAAGTTGTGCACATATATCTATCGCAACCAGTAACCTGTATGTTCCTGTCTTTGCTAATACTAGCCGATCCCGAAATTTGAAGCTCGACTCGATACATGCGCCTTGGTTATCCTACACGACGTTTGATCTCACAGACGCTGCCACGGTGGGTCGCAAAAGAAATGGGCTGCTTCAACTGCTCGTGCAGGGTAAACTGCTTACTTGGCATGGTCGTTTCACCAGATCACCCTCTGTGCTGCCATTTCTTTGCGGCCCACAGCGCTGGCTTTACTGTCCTGTACAATTCTTGAGGTAATCAGCCCCGCTAACTATCCCCTTGAATCCTCAAGTTCTTTACGAAGGGTATAATCGAGGATACGAGCGAGACAGAAGAACTCTCAAGAAAGAGGTACGCCCTGAAATTATTTGCAGTGTCCACCTCTGGAAACCCAGGAGTTATCTGCCAATCGATGGCAGGGAGACGGTTTTGATATCAACAATGGCCTCTCTCGTCAACACACCTCTGGTTGGTGGGCACATTCACAGTCCCTGGTGGGCATACTCGCAATCCATGTCGAGTGAGTCCGCTTCACCGCTGGCCGTTTTGACACGACGAGTGCAGCCATCCACAGCATCCTCGCGGGGGGTTTATACCTCAGAGATCTTTTAGATTCCAAGAAGGCTGTTCAATACTGACCAGGCATGATGGACGGATCCGGTCCTGCTGGCCATGATGTTCTCAAAATCAACGCCCTGCCTCCACTTCTCGTCGGGTCCGCCACCGCTTCTGATCGGCCATCACCGGAGGCCAGCTTCCTCAGACTTGATCTCGGCATCGAGCTGCCGAGCGCGGGGATCCTTGCAATGGAAAGATCTGTCGCCACCAGGAATTTGACCCAACCGGAGGTCTGGCGAAGGTTTGAGGGTTGAGAAGATACATCCGTGATATCCTGAAGAGAATGGACGAGGTGGTTGGATGCATTTCGAAGCGTAACGGATTTTTCCAAAGCCCGAGTAGGCATGCTACTAGGAGAAACAACTGGGATATACTCCGTCCAACGTTAACTCCGACTTGGTTCAGCTTTTCCTGCCTATTGATTTGAAAAGATGTGGAATGGATTGCAAATTGCAAGCTGTGATTTCCAAGTTACATGTGAGGAATTTGATGCATCCAAGAACGAAGAAAATGATGAGAGATACTCTGGCGAGCGTTATTAAGAACTTATCCGGAGGGATAGAGGACGTCTTACAAATTCTTGCGGATGATGCATCAAAAGGACAGGACCGCACTTACAGAACTACGCATGCTAGATTCCAAAGGACTCGTACGCACGGTACTCGTTCAGGAACGTCGTTTCGCAGCGCTACTATTTAGTCTCTCGTTTCTCACAGCTCTCTCCACTCCTTAGCAACTTCTTCTTGTAAATAGAACGTAGCTGAATGTAAATTCACTATCGATTCCTAACAACGCAATCAGTTTGACTATATATATTTAGCTAGTGTCACTTAAATAAGGGATCTGTTAGGAATCGATAGTGAATTTACATTCAGCTACGTCCTATTTACAAGAAGAAGTTGCTAAGGAGTGGAGAGAGCTACGAGAAACGAGAGACTAAATAGTAGCGCGGCGAAACGATGTTCCTGAACTAGTACTGTGCGTACGAGTCCTTTGGACTCTAACAGGATCATCGTCCTCTCGAACCTTCAAAAGACTTGCATACCTCAAAAGCAGGCCGATGGGTAGATGCTTCCGGGTTATGCTCTCCACTTCTACCCCTCCACAGCCCACCGTGCCTATATGAGTAGCAATTGAACCATTACTTTAAGAAATACGTTGACCATAGAAGACGCAATGCGCCAAACGTGAAGTGTGAATGGCGAAGGTGTAAAGCAGAGTCTTGATTGAAAAAAGCAGCAACCCATCGTTCTCGGTGGAAGGTCGTCGGCCGTTTCCAAAGGCTGTCTGGTTGTTTGTCATGCCAAAGTGTGGGTATTTGCCAATATCCCGCGGCTGGAATGACATTTGAAGCCGGTAGCACCTTCTAAGAAGGCAATCGAAGATATCGCGGGCGTAGTGACTGAAAAGGACTGCTCCTCCGCAGCCGAAGTCCGTTGCATGAGTATTGAGTCCGGCCAGCCAAACGTCTTCCCGTGCCACCCTGCACGCTTTTCTTAGCCTGCAGTTTGTTCAAATTTCCGTAAACCCTGTGAGGCTGTGGTCCAATCAGCGCACTGAAATAATGGGAATAGTACTACACTCCGGGGCGTTCGACAAATCTGGAGGCAATTCTTCCATTCGGAAGTGTTACCGTCGCAGACGTTCTGTGCCGGACGGTAGTGCCGGAATACGCTTTCAATGGACCATTATTATCGCAAGCATTTCAGATACGAGCTGGCGAGATCCAGCAGAAAACTTCAGACCCAACCAGCACATTTTCCACTGGGCATGCCGCATGCCAAAATTTCGAAAAGAGTATAGATTCCAACGAACGTCCTGAAGGCAATTACGAAGACATAGAAATGAGTATGAATAAGCAAGGTGTTTCTCTGTTGGCATTGTTCAACGAAGACGCATGAGACGCGCTCATTACCGAAATCACGGTAACAGATGTTCAATGGGGAAAATTCGGAGATCATCACTGGCGTCGGAGTTCCGAAGCCTGGCCGGTGAAGGGTCTACACAGTACGTAGTAGGTAAAGGGCGAGCGGGAAAGGATTTGATCCGAGACAAGATCGGAAAAGATTATCTACAACGTGAGATAACGAAGATATCAAAGCCTTGGATCATGATTGAGGAGGCCACATGCTGGTCCGAACAAAGGGGTCTGAAAGCGAACTTATTGATATGTGGTCCTCTGGTGGATCTGCTCCTGTCTGCGATTCTCTGCTCTGTGACCGGTTTGTGATCGTCCGGCGGAACGCGCCTAGATCGCTTGCATTATCCAAAGACAGTTGGGTCCGCAGATCGCTAGATGAGGCGCCGGGCGTTTGCGCTTGTGCTCCGCTTCTGGCCAAGAACATGGTGGAAAATAGCTTGGTAATTCGCGTGGCGCTGCGGAAGGCCGGGATTTGGGATCCTCACGCCTTGCCACTGTGCCACTGCCGACTCTTTGGCTGTCGGGATCCTTCCAATATCGCTACAAACGCGCGAGACAACGATCAACGGTTGCAAGGAAATAGGGTGTTGAATAGAGTTTACGCATGAATTGGCGCGGGAAGAGCCTGGCTGAGAAATTCATCATGCTAATGAGCAAGGCATAGCGAAGATAGGTGTGTGTGCCGTCGACGCCCTAAATGGCGATCATGCCGCTCTTCTACCCTATCTAGCCAAGATCGTCAGCAGGGTTAGCAAAAAAATAATGCATTTGGGAGGCGAAAGCTCCAGCATTGGCAGAAGCAGGAAAGCTTCACAGGGCGGGCACGGCAGATCGGAATCTGCAGAGACGTGTCAAGAAAATGAGGCGTGTAAGGGTCTGGTTGGCGTGATCGGTCGCGGGGTGCCGATGGCCGTTTGATGCGGCGTCACAGGTGCTGGCAGGCTCGAGCTGGTCGGCACGGCAGAGCGTGGTCGTCAGCATTAGGCGAGATTGTGGGCATATGCGTCGTGTCCGGCGAGGAGCAGCACGTGAAAAGCGAGACACAAAGCAGCAAAAAATCGGCAGGGGGATCAGGGCCTTATTTACGTCGAGGCGGCGCTACGATGGATTTCCTGAATCGGACGGCCGTCTGCGGAAGCATGGAGTCGGAGTGGGCTCCGGCGCCACGAGGGCGGTGCCGAGTACATACTCGAGTACGACGTATTTCTCGCGGCGGGAGGAGCGGGCCGGCCAGGAGAGCGCGACAAGGCGGTCCAGACTCTGCAGGGTCGCGTGGAGACGGCGCTGGGGAGCCACGGCCCAATCGAACGGCGAGCCGAGGGCTCCTGGCGTTGGCAACGCGCTCTCCGCCGCGTGGCTTTGGGGCGGCAGTCAGCAACGGGCGGGACAGCGGGGCAGCGGGACAACGGCGCGCGGGTCGCGGGCTGCGGATCGCGCGTGGGCGGCGGTCTGGTATAAAGGCGATCGGTCTGGTGCGTGCCAGCGACGGGCAGTGGGCGGCGGGCGGCGGGCGGCGAGCGCGAGGCGACGCGACGCGGCGCGGCAGGGTTGGGCAGGGCGGAGGCCTCGCAGAAGCGGGCTTTCTTTTCGCGCGCCAATACCCCAGTGGGCCCCCGGCCCCGGCACCCAAGCCAATAGGGCCGCGGGCCGCGCACGAGAGAAACAACGTCTCCCCGCCAGCTCCCAACGACTCAGCTCCATCATCGCAAATCTATCGAAAATCCTGCCCGCCCGCGATTGACCACCGCGCCCTGACTCGCCGCGCGCGCCCGCGAAGCGGTCACTATATTTATGCCGCGCTTGGCCCCCAACCTGAGCGCCTGCACCCAACGGGACGCCGCCGCGCCGGGCCATGCTGCGTGAGCCTTCAGCCTGCCTCCCCGTCGTCGCTCCTCCTCCGCATCCTGTATATCAACTCGGCCTCGCCCCGGCCCATCTCGCCGGCGCCCTTGCATGACTGCCGTCCGTCGCCGCCGAAGCTATGGTGGGCGTCCCGGGCCGCAGCAGGTCAGTGTTTAAGCCTCTCCCGCAGCCCCGCGCTTCTGATGCTAACGCGCATCTCATGTCAGCGGCTGCCACACGTGCCGCGCAAGACACATCAAATGCGGTTCGTGATGATCATGCTGTGCCGCAGCGCTCCCTCTCCACGCGCGCGAGCTGACATCAGGCTGCCCAGACGAGCGTAAGCCCACGTGCCGTCGCTGCGAGAAGTCGGGCTACACCTGCCAGGGCTATAAGAAGCCCATCCACTTCCTGATCCACACCGCCGCCGGCCAGTCGTCGTCTTTGTCGGGTGTGTCGACGCCGTCGCCGTCTCCAGCCCCGCTGGCTGGCCGCGGAAAGCTCCTTGCCAAGGCCCAGTCCAACCCGTCTCAGCAAAAGCCCCAATCCGCTCTGGCTCGCCGGAAGCAGCAGTTTGCCTACTATTTCCCTGCCGTGCCGCAACCACTGGGCCTAGATGGCTTCATGGAGGACATGGCTTTCTCTTTCACCTTCTCCAACCTCGTCTACAGTAGTTTCGGCCGACCATGGCTGCAATTGGCTGCAAAAGGCAGCATCGACGACATGTCTCTGACAGCATGCAGAGCTCTAGCCCTCGGATTTTTCGGCAACTCCCAACACCAGAAGAAGATCCAAGACAAAGGTGCCAGCGAGTACGGCGCTTCGTTGCAACTGTTGATCAAGGATCTCTCCGAAGTCGACAAGCAGAACGCGGGCAAATACATTATCCCGGTCATGGTGCTGCTGATGTATAATGTGCGTTGATCGTCAACAGCGCTGCAACCCTGCTTGGCGAGGTGCGCTAATTGGCTCTCAGTTCTCCGTATGCAAGAATGCCGATTTCAGCCACCACGATGGCTTGAAACAACTGATTCTGCTTTGTGGTCCGGAACGATTCCAACGTCAGCCTTGGTTGAGCGCGTTTGAGGCCACAAGAGACTTGCTGGTAATTCTCCCCATCCGTACCTGATGGCATACCCTTTGACAGCTCGCTTCAGATATCGAAGGCACTTCTCGAGCGGAAACGCTCGTTCTTCGAAGAAAGACAATGGAGAACCATCCCCTGGGCACTAGACCCTTCGGCAAAAAGCCCGAGTAATCAGCTGCTCGACATTCTCTCCGAAGTCCCGGGATTTCTTGAGGACGAGATGGCCTTCAAGGGAACCAATGACGTCCCTCTATGCATTGGCCTCCTTGCCCGCGTGGAAAAATGCTTGCAGGATCTCTACCAGTGGCGCTGGGCATGGGAAGCCAGGAATCCGGATGTGGTTTTCGAGGTTGCCGCAAAGCCCCCTGCTGATATGAAGTTATCAGACCTTCCTGCCGGCCTGGAAAAATCATTGCATTACAAGACATGGCTTCAGGCAAACGAGATTTGTCTGTATAATGCGGTTCTGTTGTGGGTCCTTCGGTTCCTCGGAGAGTTGCGTCCTGCCGCCTTCCCGTATCCCTCGCCTTCGCCTTCATCTCAACACTCTTCTCCTTCTCCGCCGCCCCAATCTGGTGAGAGTTCACCACAGTCCTACCAATCATCTTTGGACGAATACAACTACCTCCAGGATCACATCCTCGCCAGCATGCCACAAACCCCACTCCTTCTCCCCGGCCAGGCTCGGAACCTGCGTCAGCCAGCAATGGAAATTTGCCGGTCGTTCGAATACCTCTTAGACAGGTTCTCAAAATCAAACGACACCGCGCTCTCGTGGCTCATGCCTATCAGTCTGGCGTACTATGTTGTACAAGAAGACCAGGATTATGCACGTTGGATCAGGAAGAAATTAGATGGATTCGAAGGTAAGAGAACACTTCCTATGTATGATTGCGCGTTGGAGATGATGAAATACCGAGACTCGCCTCGTGGTCTCGGTAGTGAAAGTGGAGTTCTGGGAGCATGTTAAAAGAAGGACGCTTGGATCTTCGTGGAGTCTGCCTTCGTGAGCGCGACCCATCCAGGGCACCATTTGGTATGTGTTCTTTTTCTTCTGAACATGAGCTTACCAACCTCCCGCATCAATTCATAGATATCTGGGCGGTGCTCCAGAACACCAACCCCGATAGCGTCTATTGGTGTGAACGCGGATTTGTCTTCCCCAATTTCCTCTGGTCATCACTAAACCTTTCAAAGGGTCGAACGACGCTCCGATCGATACGAAGCCTTCCCCTCGCAATTTGGCACGCATTTTCTCCAAGAATTTCGAAAATCCAAGCTTCAGCTTCCTATTCGCGTACGAGAAGCAAGGCCTGGCAAAGAACCTTGAAGCGGCGGTTGACATATCCAACCCGGACGGGAAGAACAACGGCACCTGCAATGCCCTTGAAACGACAGATATCCGCATATTACAGCATACCCACTTCAGTGATGCATTATACGCCACGGCTACTCCACAAAAGAGCACAGAAAGAGGAATGAACCAGAAATCTTTCAATCACCACTTCATTTTCACGAGGATTTTTTCTTCTTCTGTTCCTCCGCTCAGTATTACTGACGATCTTTACTCAAGGCACGAAAAGCTTTCGGCCCCACGAAAACCTTTGGGCACTATACACCGAACAGCACACGGTCGAATGTGTTGCCACTTCCAAAGCTCCCAAGCGATGATCCGTGGTCGATTCTCCGCGCCCACATGTTTTTTTGCTTATCACTGACTCTACGTTCGTACTATACCCCTCGAAGCGCGCATCAGAAGAAGCTCTATTACAGGTATGCAAAGGTGGCACAATGGACCGTTTCTTAGCGGCTACATCGAACATCCATGGCGTTCCGGTTTGGATATTGTCGACAGTACCGAGGAATTGCGGCTTAACTAATTGGCATTATTCCAACGGGGAATCCCCTGCAACACTACTCATCACATCTACAATACGTCAACCACTGTGTAAACATGCAACAAAAATTCGAGACGGGAGCAGGTCAACCATAGAGTTGCCCAGAATTCCATTACAAATGTCTGCGCGGACGCATCACTGCTCCACCCTTCAAGAATACCTCCGCTCACTTAAGCAAACATCTCGCCTCACCATCGACCATAGAATAACTCCACCCTGCCCAGTTATCTCGCCGGGCTACCTCCCGCTTTCCCCTCCTGCCCTGATTCTCATCCTACTCCGCCACCACGCACGGCACATCGACTGCATTCCACTCAGTGAAACCCTCGGCACAAACGGCCTCAAACGCCACCTTAGCGCATCCGTAATAGACTCGCTGTCCATCAGCCACGTACCCAATCACGATGGTATCGTCATCGCTGCTCGCATGGGTCGGCAACACCGACGCCGGACACGCCTGCCACCCGCCGTTGTCGTAGCTCAGCACCGGCACGCCCGCGCCGCCCGCCACGACGTCGACGCCGTCCGTCCCGGTAGCGCACCTCACCCCGACCGGCCACGCCGCCGGGACGGTCGCGGTCCCGCCCTTCGTGGCTTGGATGCCGGCGAAGGCGATGCGGCCGCCGGGGCCGACGACGGCGGTGTTGACGGTCGGCGCGGACTTGCCGTACCAGAGGCTGCCGGTGCCGGGCGGCGAGAGGCGGGCGACGTAGGCGCAGTTGTCGGGGTCGGAGGCGTTGATGGGGATGGTGGCGAGCTCGTAGGACTGGAGCGAGGGGGTGAGGTCGAAGTTGGTGACGTTGGCGACGAGTTTGATGGCCTTGGAGGTGGAGAGGGTGGCCGAGGCGGCGGCGGCGGCGGCGAGGGTTGTGAGGAGGGTTGAGATGTGCATTTTTTCTGTTTGGTTTTTTTTCTGTTTCCTTCTGGGTCGTTGGGTTGGTTGTTTGAGGTTAATGCGTTTCCTTTTCGTGCGGATCGCGTGGGGCTGTTGGAGGCGAAATGTCGAGAGTAATGCCGATCTGAAGATGCAGCGACTCGAAGTGATGGCGAACAAGTCCTACCCGTCGCCTTCGTACGGTCTCTTTTAAACCTCCGGCACGGAGGCTCACCACGGCCTGCCCTACCTCCACTGCTTGCTACCGCGCTCACTCCTCGAGGCTGCGTTGCACGAGCGAAGGCCGCAGCGGACGGCGCGCGAACGACCTCACCACTCGTACCGGCGGGACCGTGGGATCCCTAGACCTGAAACCTTATCCAGAGCCCCTCCTCGAAACGGAAAGGCACCTGTGATCTGCTGGCCGCCGCGCTGCCGTCGTCGCGAGGCCCATCAGCGTGTGGCTGCGTGTGCGATCGCCCCGTCCGTGCCAGCGTAGGCGGATGCGACGTTGCGGGCGTTAGCGCTGACAGACGGACCCCGTACCGGCTGCCGTGCGACATGACTAAGCTGCACGGATGAGCCAGAATAATTTCTTTCTTTCTTCTTGCGGGCGCGGCTGAGGCGTGAGGGAGGGCGTGGTCTGGGGAATGCTTGCGAGGATGCGAGGGTCTCGAATACTCGGGTCCCCGTCGTGCGTATGCATGCATGCATGCATGCATGCGCGGGCATCTCCCGTCTGCATACGTGTACGTGTTTTCGGGAGGGGCGGGGATGGCTCGAGGGCGGCGTGCTTTGTTTTTGGTGGACGGGATTGGGCGCGAGGGTCGGCCGTTGCGTCATCGGTGTTCCCGTGCTGGTTCGGGTGCCTGGAGCTGTCTGCGATGCTACGCCGTATATGGAACGTTTTGCTGAGCACGAGACGGAGGCGGTTTGGAAATCCTGGAAAAGTCAGGTGAGGAGAGGATATGACAGGTCATGCAAGGTACGTGGATGGAAATAGGTGCATGTTTGTCAGCGGGTTGGAGCTGAGTCTGGATAGGGACGCGGCGAAGAAGGGTAAACAAGAGGGCGCAGCTGCCTTCTGGCAGAGCCGCGAAGTTCTGGTACATCAAGTGCTAAGGGCATTCGTGCTCTGCAGTCACCAACTACATGATGTGCTGCATGTGAGCGCTCCTCGTCAATTCGATATGAAGCTCCAAACCTTTCGCGTCCGCCATGAATTGATGATTTATTGCGCTGATTCATTTAGCTACAGTGTAAAGACTTGGATTGTCTCTTGAAATGGGTGGAATACCTTCGACGTGCACGCTTGCTTGCCCGCTGGGTGCCCTGGTCTGAGTTGCTGAAAATTCCAAATGGTATAATGGTATCGGGATGGTGTCGCGAGGTCTCGCAAATCACTGAATCAACATCCAAGTTTCAGGGCCGACTAAGCTGACTCGCTCACCCAAGTGGCAACTGTACAAGCAGCCGCAAGGCGAGTTGTGATTCGGTGGTTGGGCCAACGGGTAGTACCCCGTACCCCGTACCCCGCATACGCTACCCCGCCTGACTCCCGTCCGGCTTTCCGTTTTCGCGCTCAGCAGGAGATCAAGGCTTGGTTTCACGTCGATAAGTCATGGACACTGTTGCTTGTCGGACGACGTGGCCGATGTCACTGTGTCATGAACGCTGACGATTCGGCAACGTCAAATTTTCGTCTAAGGGCTTGGGCAGTGAGCAGTGGCTCTCTCCGGAATGTGACCAGTTTTGGCAATGCCGAAATTCCTGGCCTTGGCCAAAATGTATAAATCATTCCTTCTGCCCTGGATAAGCGGGCTTTCGCAAAGTCTCTGCAAATCCGTGCTTCTTTTCTAGTCTCTGATAGACGTTTTGCATCATGAAGATCTTCGAGCTTAGGGGGCGACCCCTCATCATTATGATTCTTATGGTCTCGGGAGTTGACTTCCTCCTCTTCGGCGTACGTCTGTATCCCCTTCCTCCCAATTTCAATCCTTGCTGACCTGCACTGCTAGTATGACCAAGGCACGTTTTGTGATCGCCGCGTTGCAATTCATATGTCACTTACTGTAGCACACAGGACTGTTTGGCGGTATTCTTGCTGGCGAAAGATTCCAGGACATGCTCGGGAACCGTGAGTACCTGCATCGATATTGGATTTTCCCACTCTTGCTGACAGAGAGTCCAGCCGACTCCACAATGACCGGCCTCGTCACCGCGATTTACGACATTGGCTGCGCATTTGGTGCCGTCACTGCGTTCGTTTTCGGAGAGCAGATTGGCCGCAAGCGCTCCATCATCTTGGCCAACATCATCGGTACCTTTCCCCGCTCTGAATCACAGACCATCATCTTGAGGCTAACTTGCTGCAGTAATCATTGGCGCAGTAATCCAGACAGCGTCCTACAGCTACGCACAAATGTACGTGACTCGCGGAAGTGTGGGTGATTACAAAGCGCCTTGGCTGACATTTTGGGATAGGTTCGTCTCGCGAATTATTGGAGGGGTCGGCGTCGGGCTCAGCACTGTCGCTGTTCCTATTTTGCAGTCCGAGACCCTGCCTGCGCATAACCGAGGCGCACTGCTTGTTGTTCAGTCAGCTTTAATCATCATTGGTGTGGCTATTGCTTCATGGCTCTGCTTCGCCACGCTCTTCGCCGAGAGCTCCATGCAGTGGCGCTTTCCTGTACCGTCTCCAGTCTCCTGTACACCAGCCACCCCCTGCTGACATACTTCCAGATTGCCTGCCAGATTATTTTCTCCCTGATGGTCCTGGTCCTCTGTCCCTGGGTCCCGGAGACGCCCAGATGGCTGGCTAAGCGTGGTGAGACCGACAAGGCGCGCCACATTATCGCACGCATCATCGACAAACCCGATGACGACGTTGAGGTTTCGGGCCAGTTAAACGAGATTCTGGACGCGATTGCGGCAGAGACCGAAGATGGCGAGCCTTCGTGGTCCGAGGTATTCACCAACGCCACGAAGACCCGGAACCTGCAGCGCGTTTGCCTCGGAATGGGGCCATATATGATGAATCAGTGGTCTGGGATCAACGCTCTGTGCTAGTAAGCCAACTCACGTCCTAGACTCTGTATGGCGTTGGGTGGTTGACAGTCCCCTCAGCTATCTCGCGTATATCTTCCAAGAGTACATGGGCTACTCTCAGAACCTGTCCTTGATCCTCGCCAGCGTTGCATTCACTCAATACGCCATCTTTTCATGGCCGCCGTACTTCTACATCGACAAGATCGGCCGCCGCTGGAGCATCATGCTCTCGTCTGCGGGCTGCGCCATCTGCATGGCTATCGTCGCCGGGTGCCTGGCCGTCCGGACATACTCGAACGCCGCTGCCGCCGTCGCCTTCATGTTTGTACGTGCCTCCAGCCTCCGCTGTGCTTCGAGTCTTGTTGCTGACAATGCCGCAGCTGTACCTCGACTTCTTCACTTCCGGAATCCTGCCCGTTTCGTGGTCGTACTCCGCCGAGATCCAGCCTCTCCGCGTCCGCAACAAGGCCACCGCCGTCGGCGTGTTTTCACATTGGATGTCGAACTTGTAAGTGCACCTAATTACCATTGGGGACCAGTACTGATTGCCTATCCAGCGTTGTCGTCATGGTCACGCCCATCGGCCTCGAATCCATCGGCGGGCACTACTTCTGGATCTGGGCGGTCATTTGTGCCCTCTTCATCCCGTTGATCTACTTTGTGAGAGATCTGGTCATCTCGAATTCATTGGAAATGCTGTCTGACATTGATCTCTACAGTTCGGCGTGGAAACCTCCGGCCGTTCACTCGAGCAGGTGGATCAGATGTTCTTCGACGAGCCGCGTATCTGCATGGGCCTGAATCCAAACCATCGCCGTGTTATCCGCTCGACCGCTGCAGATGAGGAGCAGCGGTATAAGCAGTTTGCGCATCTGCATGAGAAGGGAACGGTTGAAGTGTCGGAGCATGGGAGCTAAGGGAGAATGGTGTATTCAGTAGATTCAGGGTTGGGTCAGAGAGGAAATCAAGAATGGCGGAATTTCTGCTCGATGTATGATACGAAAATTCGAATAGCGTGCGCTTGGATAACTTTCGACGCGCCGGGTCTACCTCTCCTCCAAACTGAATTACTCCGCATCCAATGGCTTCTGAGCATAAACCACATGGCTGCAAAAAAATGAGAATGAATCAGCAAGAAAAACCACACATTCCAAAGCATAAGAGGAGTAGACTTACAAGTCATGGATAGGATGGATGCTCTTATTCTTGAGCTCAGTCCGCACCTGCGCCATGAGCGCGTCCACCTCTTCATTCGTCCATCCCAGAGCATGCGTCAAAACGCGCATCGAAAACGGACTGATCCCCTCATTGAAGTTGGCGAGGTTAAGCAACCCTACCTCTTTCTACAAACCCAGCACACACATCAGCAAGCAATCCAGCCTCCCGCCTCTGTTCGGAGAACCGCGGATTTCGGTGGGGACATCGTCTCACCAGCATCTTGTCCTTCGGCCACCCTCCCACCGGAAACGGGAAGATCTCGTGACGGATTTTCATGAACCCGGCGTCACGCACCCACGTCTCGAGGTGCTTTCCCGGCTCGCCCTCGAGCCCCAGCTTCTCCATCCCCTTCAGGATCTCGGCCGGCCACTTGATCAGCGCCGAGTCCGGCTTGACCGACCCATCGTGCGAGTAGATCTGCATCACGTAGTCTTGAAGCTCGACCCAGCCACCCGGTTTGAGGGATCTGGTGTATATCGGAATCACTCGTCAGCGCGTTTCGTTATGTTGGGGGACAGGGAAACAGGCGGGGAGTGGGGAGAAGGGGTGGTCACCTGAAGCAATTCTCAACCAGCTTCGGCCAGTTCCTGATGGAGCCTTGCAGGTAGCGCGTGTGAATGAAGTCAAACTGCTGCGTGTACGTCCAATCGTCTTCCATGTCGTCAACCTCGAACCTGACGTTTGGCGGGATGAAGCGGGGCTGGATCGGGCTCAGGTCGTTGCCAAGGACTTGCGCGGTGGGGTACTCGTCGCCCATTTCGATTGCCCAGATCCCAGTTCCTGTGGGTGTTAATCAGTCGGGAATGGTCGATGGGGGTTTGGAGGCCGGACCAGTCCCGAGATCCAAGACATCTTGGATGTTGTTGGAGAGGGGGGCTAAGTGGAGTTTCCCGCCTATGCGGAGGGTGAATAGGTGGTGACAAAAGTCCAGACGCTCGATTTCGTCCTGATTCTGTGGCCAAAATTCGGTATTGCAATGAGCATGAACGACGTGTCTCAAACCTCATCATTCGGAAGAAAATATTCTTGGCCGCCTGTGAGTAAAATGTCTTCAGGAGCCTAGGAACGGTCAAAACTCACGTCCTTTCTTGTATGAATGATACCGGCGGCCATTCTCATACTCGTAATCCGTAATCGAGGAGGTCAAGGATGACGTGGTTGGGCTTTTCTCTGGTGTTTAGTATGCCGTTTCCGCAAATCTGAGAAGACATATATACATGTCCGAGGTGTAGGCATCCTCCTCGTTCTCGTCGAACTGTGGGTGAAAATGAAGTCAACATATGGCTCTTGAAATCGAAAGCTTCTCATTTCTGTTACCTCCTCTGCCTCAATACGTTGCAGTGGGTTGGTGGTGGTATTGGCCATTGTGGAGAAGTTCTTGCACCAGCAGTCCAAACAGAAAATTTCCAGAACAATGAGATTTTGCAGAGCTTGAATGGCTCGAACGTGAATGAACAGGGGGCGTCTTCTTATCATACAGGCAGTGATGCTGTGCCGCAGCGCTTAAAGCCCACCGTGCCGCAGGTGTGGGTTTGCAACACCATGTGCGACTCATGAAAATCGGCCCATGTTGACGATCGAGCCTCGGAGCTTTCACCTTCCAGAAGCAGACCGTCTGGGGTCCGCCTCGGTCTGCCGGGCGTTGAACCACACTGTCGGGACTTAGTGCGCTTGTTCTAATGCAATGTTTGTCATATCTCGGTAACTTCTGCCGACCATTGTGCAACGTTGGCTCTGGAAAGTTTCCAAGAAGCTCGAGCTGCATAGTAGTGACTCTTGTTGATATTTCATTCAAAGAGAAGCATAGCCGTCTAGCATAGTGCCCACAGTGCGTTTATTTAGACTAGGTCATGCTGGAGATAGTCTCGCAATGTTGAAAACACACTGCAGTCTGCCAGCTTTCCGCAAGCCTGAGCTGTGGCGCGTTAATTGCCAGAGTGTCTCTGCCGTTATAAGTGCCACCCTCCAAGCTTCCAGACGAATCTAGGTCAGGATTGAATGTCGGATATAGCTTAATATTGGGGTATTCTTACACGGCCGTATGGATTCCCGTAAAAGTAAAATCAACGAAGAAAAGAAAAGAAGACTGAAAGACTATAATGAGCAACAGAGTAGTAAAAGGTATTTTTACGGTTTTGTCCAGCAGCAAAGCACCCTAGAAGCAGCTTTACAGTCAGAACCCTGACTAAGATCACGATTGAGTATCTGTTCAAAAAAATCTAGTGCCTCTCTTGAATAGCCCGAAGTCCCGCGAAGACCTTGCACGATCCGAAAAGCCGGTGAATAGATTTTATGTATGATATTAAATTTTCTAGTACTTCAAATCTCATCAATAACACTATAGGCGCTGTGGCGGAGCGGTTAACGCGACAGACTAGAAATCTGTTTCCTTCGGGAGCGCAGGTTCGAATCCTGCCGGCGTCGATAATTATCTTCTTTTGCCCGCATTGTACATGGCATCTCTTTTGGCAACGGAAAGGGGTGTAGACATCAGGAGGATCCTAGCGCGGGCCGAGAATTTTTTTTCAGGGGTTGCCTCCGATTGCCGAGGTTTATCCACGCTGTACAGACTTGTGCGCCTTTCGAAAGTCCACCCCACAACTACTTTTTTTGAGTAGCAGAGAAGAAATCGATGAGCAGTGCGGCATGCTTCGAGTAATAGTTTCTTGGAAGATAAACGTCATTCATCATCTCTTCAACCAGGACTGGATATATCTGATCGAGGCGTTGTTGTGACTCAGTTCATGCTGTGCATCATTGACTCGGTCGAATATCGACATCAGATTCGGATAAGTAACGTTTTAGGAGCTTGAACCTTTTAGAACACAGCTTCGAAGAATACCATTTGGTTTCCCTGAAACTCCACCATTTTTTCAAACAACGCCAGAACCCCAGCCATGCTTCCTCGGAACTTATACCGTGCAGAAAGGATTGACCGCCTCTACCACTCCCCGCCATCGTAGTCCTTCATGCCTTCCTGAAGAATTTTCTCCAACTCTCCCGCAGCCCTGCCAATCTGACCGCCCTCCTTCTTAGCGTTCTGTAGGCCGCTGACGACAGCCGGCTGGATCGTTCTCGCAAAGACCTGCTGTCTGCCCTGCCTATCCGTAAACATCTGTCCATCCTCATCCTTCGGCGCCCCAAACAAGTTCAAATGCGCAAACCCGTTCGGACTCTGGCTGGACAGCATGTGGAAATGCGCCTGGTGCAGCGGAAACCAGGCCCTGGCCACGCCGTGCGCCTCCGCCCCCGCCCTCTCCGCCGCGCCGGGGTCCTCGGCGACGCCCGCCCGCAGGAAGGCGGCGAGCGACGTGAGCTGGTGGTGGCGCAGCCTCTTGAGCTTCTCGGCGTTGGAGTGGGAGGAGGTGTTGGCGGCGGCGGCGGACGTGGTCCACTTCTGGCCAGCGGCGGTGGCGGCGTTTGGGTCCTTCCAGCCGAGCACGGAGAGGAAGCACTTGAGCGTGTGCACCCAGCCGCCGGCGCAGCCGACCGTCTCGGCCGGGTGCGTCGCGAGCAGCCAGTCCAGCACGTCGAACGAGGTCATGCAGACGTCGGCGGACAGGCTGGTCATGCCGGCGCGCGTGCGGCGGAGCAGCTCGGCGACGTGTGGGCGGAAGTCGGCGGCGGGGAGGGCTTGCAGGAGCTTGAGGAGTTGCTGGCGCACCGGGGTCGAGTTGTCGTAGATGAGGGAGAGGATCTTGGGGACGATGACGGAGACGGGTTGGGGGAGGGGAGTGTTCTGCGAACGGGCGGTGGTGACGGCGGTGGTGAGGTAGGAGAGGGATTCGCGTCTTTGGGTGTCGGATTTGTGGGTGAGCAATCCTAATTGGTGCGTGAATGTGGCGCTGACTGTCGGCGCGGTTGTATGTATGGACTGCTCCTTGACGATGATCGCTGGATAAGCTAGTCAGTCTCCTGACCCTGCATACATGTATATGACCCATGGAGAAAACGGCTCGGAAGGGTGTAGAAAAGAGATATTCAAGGACAACTTCAGGTTGGATAATGTGAGGTGATGTAGGAAGATGGAGAAAAACGAAAGGCGAGTAGAAAAACAGTCGGAGGAGAGAAACAAAGGGGAATATTTTGAAGTGGAGATGGGTTTGCACACTTACATTTCGCCCTGAAGCTGGTGTCGGTGAAGTTGTCGGCCTTGGGTTTTGTCTTGCCGACTTTCAACTTGGGCTTCTGGAAGTCCTTCTTCTTTTCCTTCTTCCGCTTAGCGCTTGAGCCCATCTTGTCAGCCGCTGTCCAGGAGTCTCTTTCTTTTTCCTATCCGGTAGGCGGCGGTCTGATCTGGCAGCATGAGTCTGCCGCGATGACGGACATGTGCCGGGGGAGGACGATTTTTGAGACGGGCAGGCTAGCGGCCAATAGGGAAAGGCTCCCGCGCTCGCGCCAAGAAAGCCCGCGGGCGCCCTGTAGCCTGCGCGCGCAGCCGTCGCCCAGCAGCGCCCGCCTGTTGTGAACACTCACCACAGCACGCTCTCCCAGCAATCGCTGCGCCGCTTCCTGCCCGCCTTTCTCGTCGCCCGTCATGACGCAAATAGTCGTACGTCCACTCCGCCCCCCCAGAACATCTGCAACCCCTGCTAACACCACGAAGCCCTCGGAAACGCTCTCCCTCCTCACGCGCCTGAGCCAAAAGCCCGGCGTCCAGAGCACGCTGGTGCTCGCCCGCGACACAGGCGCAATCGTCCACACCTCTGGCTTCGCGTCCACCAGCGCCGCGGCCAACCCCAACAGCGCGCTGCCCGCCTCGACCGACAATGCCGCCAATGCCGCCGCCCAAACCGCTCCCTTGACCAACGGCAAGCAGGAGAGCGGCATGCGCAGCGCCGAGGACGTCGCCCGCATGGTCTACAGCTTTGTCGAGGCAGCGGGTGAGCTGGTCAAGAACCTGGAGGAGGAAGACGAAGTCAAGCTCCTGCGCCTGCGCACTAAGAAGAACGAGCTGGTCATCGTGCCCGGTAAGCTCGCGCTTTCAACGCCGTTGAGGTGGGGGGAATTAAAAGCTAACAGCAGGCCTACAGACCCAAGGTTCATGATCGTCGTCGTGCACGACACGCCGCCCACGCCGTAAACGTCGGAACCTTCTCACATTTCTTGGTCGGGACACTGGATTCCAGGCGGTTTACTACGATACCCCTTTGCATGGACTAGGCGTTAAAAGGGAGTCGCATATAATTTCTCATGGGAGGACAGAGCGCGCCAGCTGGCGCATATCAGAAATACAAGAAAAAAGTACTTCGACAGGGCGCGCTCCAGGGGGGAGGCGGCGCGAAGACGCTATCTTGATTCACCAGTGCTCCTCCCCGATCTCCACCGTGTTGACGTCGACCTCGCCCGCGAACCAGCGCTCCCCCTCGGCCAGCTCGACGTCGTTCCCGCTCATCTGCCTCTTGCGCATGCGCCCGTCCTCCGCGAACGTCCAGTCCTCGAGCCCGTAGCATCGCTTCCACTTCATGCCGTCGTGGGAGTCCTGGTATTCGTACCAGAATTGGACGGCGATTTTGTCGTCATTGAAGGAGAACTGCGAGGTGGACATTGTCAGCTATCAGCTGAGCTTGCACTGTCGGACGATATAAGGTGGGCGATGGGGACGCACCAGCTCTTTCCGCAGCCGGTAGCTCTTCTCTTTCTCCCATTTCTTGGTCAAGAATTCGACGATTTGTTCGTGGCCCTTGAGGAAGCTGGAGCGGTTGCGCCACACGGAATCCTCGGTGTACGCTTTTACCACCTCAGACGGCTTCCTGGCAGGGCTGTCAGAGAAAGTTCCAGAATCAAGACCTGGGGAGGGCGGGCATACTGCGTGTTCCATAGATCCTGCGCCTTCTTCACCTTGGCTTGCGCGGTCTCGCGCGTAAAGGGCGGTGCGAGGGACATCTTCCGTTAGACAGTAAAAAAATCTGACTCCGATCAAGACGGAGTTCAATATCGAATCGATGTGGTGATCGTCTTCTCCGTGGCCCGCCAAGCGCTCTGCTCTTTATACGGCCAACCTCCCACGCGGCTGCGGCTTAGCTGGTGTTGTAACTGGCACGCCTCTGTGACTCAACAACTTGCCGATGGGGCCGGCATCCGCAGCAACGCGAATAGGATATCTCCGCGGCTGGGTTTGTAAAGCAGGGGCGCGTGGTTGCTAATAAGGTAGAGTGCTTACGGGTGATGGAGAGTTCTGGCCGGTAAGCGCAGATGCAAGGCGGGTGAGAGCGCGAGTTCGGATAGACCCACCATGCACACTGGAGAGTCCGGGGTGTCGACGGCCTCGCGTGTGCTAGCCTTTTGCGGCATGCGCTGGCACTGTACAATCCCCAGCCTCTGTTTTCAATGCTTTGACGAAATGGTCTTCTTGGTTCTCTGGTGTGATTTTGTTATCTATTCGTGTTGAATTCAACTAAATGAAGTGTGCATTTGCGAACGCTGTTTGAAAGGATGAAGAAATCGTCTATATCTATGTATAGGTAGGGTATTTATTAGTAGTAGCACCTGCACCATAGACTTGCCATCAAGAATCTCAGCCCACAGAAAAATCCTCTCCTCAAGGCCTCCCCTCATGAAACGCATGCATCTCCTGCATCAATCCATACCACATCAACCTCAAATTCTCCGGCGGCCCCATCATACCCAGCTTCTCGTGCAAGCTGACCACGCCACCCTCGAGGTCCTTCTCGCTCGGCCACGTCGCGCTCCAGCGGTAGTGCAGCTCGCACCAGGGCATGGCGCCGTGGCGGCGGAAGACGTGGTTGAGCAGGCTCTGCTCCATGGTGTGCGGGTCGAAACGGCGGTAGTGCCTCGTGACGCTCATCAGCTGCGCTAACAGCTCTTGCGACGGCGCCGCCAGCCAGAAGCCCGCGCTGAACTGCTCCGTGCGGGCCGGCGGGAAGGCGTGGTCGCGCTCGCCCACGAACGCGTTGTCGGAGCGCGCGCAGAAGACGTACTGCGCCGGCAGCGGCGCTTCGTCCGACGCGATCTGAGACGTGAGGTCCAGTTTGGTGGAAGCGGGCTGGACGACCTCGGGCTCCTGGAAGATGGGGTCGATGTGGCTGGTGAGGAGGGTGTCGGCGTCGAGGAAGAGGACGCGCGAGTATTGCGTCATTTCGAGCAGGCGTAGCTTCGTGAATTGGTCTTTCCAGCGCTGCACGCCGGTCGAGATCCACCAGCTGAGCGGAATGTCCTCGGCGCGGATGACCTTGGCGCCGTCCTGGGTGAGCCGGTCGACCTTTTGCTGGCTGACTTCCGAAGTGACCAGGACCAGGAAATCAATGGACGAGTTCCGGATCCGTGTGGCTTCCGCGTGTAAGAGTTGGTAGGTGAGAACCCGTGCCGCGGCATAATAGTAGTCGGTGCCCTCTGGGTCTTGGGGATCCGTGCCCGGATTTTCACTCAGGAAGGTGGCAATTGCAAATCTTGACGATTGGGAACCCTCCTCCAACAGTCCGTACGATGGATCAATGACCGGGGCAGCCGGTGATGAACGCCATATGAGCCATACCATAACGAAGCCCACAAGAGCGAGGAAAAGGGGCTTCCGGCGAACGAAGAGCTCGGGTAAAGGAGTGGAAGGCATACCTGACCGCGTCTGAGGCAGCGATGCGGCAGTAGCTTTGGAAGCTCAATTCATTTGGCGGAGGATGTGTTCAAGGAGAGATTGCAAACAAGCCTGGAGTCGAGATGATGTGGGTCCAGGTGCGCCAAGGGGCTCCGTGCCCGGGGCCACGCAGCCATCTTCTCCTTGGACTCGTGTTCTCCGATCTGCAACGGTTGGCAGGCCTGGTCTCCGGGGAAAGACTTGAAAGCGAGAATGCAAGAGAAAACATTCCGGCGGAAATCCGCTTGAAGCGAGAGAGGGAAGTTACCGAATACTCACAAAAGGGGAAGCCAACGACATCGTCTTGGCTAAAATGTCTCGGGCGGACTTGCAAACCACACGCCGCGAGATCGTGCCGTGCAAACTTCACCATCTTCTGTTCGTCAGATAATGGCGTGCGTGCATACTACAAGACTGCTGGGATGACTTGATGTTTTAGCCGCGTGCTCATTGTTGGATGAGCAAATCCGGTAGCCCACATTCCGGAACGTTAGCGCCGGCTCTTGGCTTCAACAACCAGCATCGAGTCGTCCTTCTCGAACACAAACGGAATTTTGACCTAGGCAATCCTTCCCTCGAAGCGTGCAGAAGAAAAAACAACATTAAGCCTGATAACGCGGATTGAACGAAATTTTGAGCAGGCTGGAGCCATGTGTCCGAGCTCAACGATGCCTCCCCACGAGTTCCTGCGCGTTAAATCGAGAGGTCGACCTACTGTTGTCCCACCATCGGCCCTACTCTAGAAGCTTCGGCTCAGTCAGCTTGATAGCTCCGTTGTCGGTACAACAGATGACGTATATACATCGCTGCCAGCGTCCCATAGCGAACGAAGAAAGTCTGTCAAGGCCACAGTCAGACTCGAGATTGCAGAGGAGAGGCTGCGTCCCCTGGGAGCATGTGGAAAAGACGCGGCCGGTTGCGATCGTGGCTCGGACAATGATGCTGACTCGAGTGCATGGCATTGTCGAGTCTAGCGCCTCGGCACTCGGGTGGTCTAGAATGCGGAGGCTTGCCCTCCAATGAGGGCAGCCTATGCGAGCTTGTTGTTTGCCTTACGGAGAGCACTGGCGTGCATGTGCCGCTGCTGTGTCGCCTGGCTGGCGCGTACAACCGTGAGACCACTGTCGCGGAGCTGGAGCCGTTGCACCGGAGGCGGCGGGCCAGCACAGGGCTGTATCTCGGCGCCAGAATCGTTGATTACACAGAATGGCGTGGTGGTGAGGCGGGCTGGGTCCGAAAGCAGAGATGGCGAGCTCGGGCATCGGCCAACCACGTCATGCGCGGGGCATTATGATTCCAAATCGCCGCGGCAAGCTAGGAAGGAGCTGCCCCTCCAAGGTGTTCAAAACTGCCTCCGCCGCAAGCCGAGCTCCGCTACCTGTATTACCTCTCAACAACCGCACTACCTACCGGTCCATCCACTGCCGGACTTCCCAATCCACACCAAACACCTTCTTCCAGATTCAATTCACCACAATGGCTCCTCTCAAGGTCGGCGACAAGTTCCCCGAGGGCGTCAAGTTCGAGTAGGTATCCTTCAAACCCCCCGAACTTGCAATATTACTCCCTACGGGTGGCCTCACCATGGGCCATGCGAACGCGAGGCCATGAGCTGACCCTTGTCCAGCTGGGCTCCCATCCTCGAGGATGACCCCACCGTCTGCGGCCGCCCCCAGGAGTTCGACGCCAACAAGGAGTTCGACGGCAAGAAGATCGTCCTCGTCAGCGTTCCCGGTGCGCAATCTTCACCCCACTGCTTCCAAGTCCGATCTGAGCGACCATCTCGCCGGCTTCTAGAACACGGGGCTAACTATTTCCCCAGGTGCCTTCACTCCTGGCTGCCAGGCTTTCCACGTCCCACCGTACATCCAGAAGATCGACGACCTGAAGGCCAAGGGTGTTGATGCTGTCGCCATAATCGCTTCCAACGATGCCTTCGTTATGAACGCTTGGGGCAAGGTCAACAAGGCCAATGGCAAGCCCATCGTATGTGTTACTCCTATGGCTTGGCTGAATGGTACTTAACCAGTATTCTAGTATTTCCTGAGCGACACCAAGACCTTCTTCTCCAAGACCCATGCCTGGCAGGCCGGTATGGGTGACCGCAACGGCCGCTGGGCCCTCGTCAAGGAGGCGGATGGCACCATCTCCTACATCGAGAACGAGCCCAACCCGGGCCAGGTTACGGTAAGCACCCCCCTTGTCTCTCCGATGTATCCACTCGGCAAATGGCTGGGCACTCTTGCAATAACGCAAGTGCTGACGCGCAATGTTTCAGGTCTCGGGTGCTGAGGCGGTCCTCGCGAAGTTGTAAATTCGGGGGATGTCAACATCTCATCATGGGGGTTTCAAGCTGCCCGTGAATATTTGATGGGAGCGGAGTTCATGAGCGTGATACCTACCGGCGATCCCACATGTGCTTGATCCAATGCTCGCACAGGGCTACAACATAGACGACCAATTAAGACAAAAATCCCGGACATTTTTGCAGTGAAAGGAATGTGAGACACGGCCACGTTAACGTGCGAATTTGTCATGAGCAACCCAGATGCACCGCAGTAGCAAACAAATAGAAGTCAGTTTCGCGGGCGTTAGAGCTTCGACGTCCGAGGCCCGAGAGCAACGGCAGTCCACCTCCGCCGTAATGGCTCGCAGGATTCGATCAGTTACAGTGCCCTGCTGAAAGACGCACCAGATGTGCGGATGAACGATTCAGGCCAGATGGAAGGTCCACTGCCTCTCCCAGGTCGCTCGGAGCATGGCCGCGGCGTGCTCTTGAAGGTATGTCGCGTCACAAACGAACCGCTTCCTTCAGGTGAAATCCAGAGCAGCAGATACAGGACGAATCGTATGTCTCCCGCACGGAATAGGCATGCACTGAAGATGCCAGTCGTCCACAAACACTGATATGGGAGCAGCGTTGCGGTCGAGGAGCGCGGTTGAAGAGAAAAGGAAGCGGACTGGCGCGCGAGCGGAATTTTTGCGGCGGATCGCTTAGTCATCAAGTCCCTCGCTAGCTTGGTTCGACTGCTTTTTGTGCCTGTGACCTTCTCACGCTCACGCGCCACCACCGAGCAACGTCCCGTCGTCATGGAGAGCCTCAGTGAGACCAAGTGGGATGTGCTCATAGCCGGCACAGGCATTGAGCAATCCCTTCTCGCTCTGTAGGTTTGCTTCCAACCGCGCCGACCCTTCAAGCCCTGCAAATTCTGACTGACGCAGCGCATCATGAAGAGCTCTATCCCGGTCCGACAAGAAAGTCCTACACGTCGACAAGAACGACTTCTATGGAGGTCCTCAAGCGGCTTTCAGCTTGCAAGAGATAGAGGCATGGGCAAAGAAGGTCAACGAAGGTATGCTCGGGCACCGACTTGCGTTCCGGTAGCGCTGCTAACGGACATAGTTGATACAAAATCGTCGTTGTTCCACCAAGCCTCCATCAACCAACCCCAGCCAGCCGAGCCCAGCGCAGACGAGCCAAAGCTCGGCTTCTCGCGATCCTACAGCCTAGCGCTAGCCCCACAGCTGCTTTACAGTCGCTCAGCCATACTTCCAGTGTTGGTATCCTCGAAAGTCTACCGGCAGCTGGAGTTTTTGGCTGTAGGGAGCTGGTGGGTATACACTTCGAACACCGAGGCTCAGACCGAATCCTCAGAAGAGCCCGGGGAGGGATCGCATGTCGCTGGGCGCTTGATGAAGGTGCCGAGCGGCCGCGAAGACGTGTTCGCCGATGAGAGCATCGACTTCAAGGCCAAAAGACTTCTGATGAAGTTCCTTCGCTTTGTCGCCGACTATGAGAATCAAGAAGAGCTGGTTTGGCATGATTATCGTGCCATTGCGTTCTCAGATTTCTTGTCGGACCACTTCAAGATTCCCAAGAACCTTCAGGCACCGCTCCTGGCTCTGACATTATCGCTGGAAACGCCGCAGAAGACCACTACAGAGTACGCTCTTCCTCAGATTGCAAATCACCTTCGGTCAATCGGCGTTTTTGGCCCGGGCTTTGCCTGTGTCATTCCGAAGTGGGGCGGCCTTGCAGAGATTTCTCAGGTCGCTTGCCGCGCTCAGGCCGTTGGTGGTGGTATATATGTCCTTGGCCAGGGTGTTACCAAAGTCGATACCAGCCCCAGCACCTCGGCTGAGGCTGATGAGGAAGATTCTCTGCCCAAGATTTCAGCACTGCTGACGGAGGGCGACACCACCTCCACACGATGGATCGTTGGCTCAGATGATGACCTCCCGTCCCACGTGGAGCCTCCTTCTGCCGGTGTCGTTTCTTGTTCGAGGAGTATCTCGATCGTCTCATCTGCCCTTCAAGCGCTTTTCCCTCCCCTGGCTGAGGGTGCGCCTGCACCCGCAGGTGCAGTGGTCTTCTTCCCTACCGGCAGCTTGACTGTTGACGGTAAGTCTGAGCACCCGCCAGTGTACGTTTTCGTGCATTCGAGCGATACTGGCGAGTGCCCGGCTGGCCAAAGTAAGTCCTTACTCCTTGTCTATCAACTACCACGCCCCCCAGCCCCTTGCCAATATGATGATCAACCTTATGAATACTTATCTACATTGTCTGCAATTTCATTGAAGATAAAATCTCTGACAACCTGATATTGGCTTGACGATTCTCAATTCATATCTCACGCCTTCTATCAAGAGCTTTGCTAACAAGCTTCAAGGTGTACTCTATGGATTCACTTCTTTGGCCGGCGAGCACGGCGCCAAGCTTCTCGACACTGCCGTAGAAGGTCTGTTGCTCGACGTCAACGAGACCCCTATACCCAAGGTTCTGTGGTCCCTGCGCTACGAACAGCGCTCACAGAGCAGCCCGCCGAACACAACTCACGACAGCATCTTGGCCTTCCCTCCCCCGAGCCTAGACCTCAAATTTGATGACACCATGCTTGAACG
The DNA here is from genome assembly GCA_029906385.1 of Neofusicoccum laricinum. Lineage (NCBI taxonomy): Eukaryota > Fungi > Ascomycota > Dothideomycetes > Botryosphaeriales > Botryosphaeriaceae > Neofusicoccum > Neofusicoccum laricinum. Next base: position 313,354 of record CP123716.1, on the reverse strand, counting down.
CGTCAAGCCCATGTGGGAGAAGATCATGGGCGCTGACGCCAACCCGGAGTTCTTCATGAAGTTTGAGGACCGGGAGAATATGGATGACGATGACGAGTGATGCATGACTTTGGCGTGTCGGCGTGTTGGTGCTTAGAGCGATGGTGCTGCCTGCCCTGATCGACTTGGTGTGTTTTCTCATGTAGTATGATCATGGGATTAGCTGAATGAAGTAACGTCTCCGAATACTCTTCTATGATGTCTAGACTTGAAAATTGAGGTGAGTTTGGCGCTTAATACTCAGATCACTCAACGGCCTCGTTCGGTGCAACATCGATTGGGCGGGATCTATCAGTGCTGAACTGTGAAAGCCAGATTTGCAGCAGCGAGATCAAGTCGAGTTGAGAACCGTCTTGCGCCGAAGAGAACCAACTCTCCTCGCACTCGAGACAGACCTCACACGGTACATTGCATCTTGCCATCCCAAGACGCTTCATCGATTCATTCCCTTTTCATTTCGCGTGTCCGACACTCATGAGCTGCGTCGCCAACCCACCTCCCAACCAATCTGAAGTATTGCCCCATCCACTTTTCCTTCTACCTACCGACGCAGACCGGAGAAGCACGCAAAGTCCGGAGCAACCAATCCCGCCGCGCGCCCACCCCGTCCACGCGATCAAGCATCCAGCTTCAGGCTGTCAAGCAGCCGGTCGATCTTCCCGAGCAGGATCTGGTAGTTGACCGCATCCTGCGCGAACTCATCGCCCGCCAGCTCGCCGTCCAGCGTCCTGACCGCGCCCGCCGACACGACCGGCTCAGCCTGGATCGCGGCCGCGTCCTCCGTCCCCTTGGCCCCCTCCGCGGCCGCGATCGCAGCGGCAGCCTCCGGGTCCAGCTCCCCCTCCCCGTCCATCATCTCCTCGAGCCCCGAGTCCTCGAAGCGCAGCCGGAACCGCTCGGACAGGTAGTAGCGGATGTCGTCGACCAGCTCGACGGTGTCGGTCTCCTGGCGGGCGCGGACGCGGGCGGCGCTCTCCTGGACGAGGGCGGCGAAGGCGGGGTCGTCGACGTAGCGCTCGAGGCGGGTGGCGATGTAGCGGGCGCCGAACTCCTCGAGGCGCTGGACGCGCGTGTCCCAGCCGGCGCGGATGACGTCGTAGATGTCGAGGGGGTCGTCGTCGTCGTCGTCGTTGTCGTCGGAGGCGTTGCCGGCGCCAAGGGTGGAGATGATTTGCGCGGCGCGGACCTTGAGTTTCTCGAGCCAGAGGAGGTCGGCGGTGAAGAGGACGTCGATGGCGATGTCGAGGGGGAAGTCGGCGCGCTCGGTGTACATGAAGGTGAGGGCGATTTCGAGCACGCGCGGCGAGCAGTCGATGGGGATGATTTGGAGGTACTCGGTTTCTTGGGCTTCGCGGAAGCCGGACGAGAACATGGTTTGGAAGAATTCGGAGCGGATGAGCATGGCGCGGTGGGCGGGGAAGATGACGGATTGGCGCGGCTGGCGGATGCGCGATGGGGAGCGCGAGCGCCGCGCGTTGGGGCCGATGGGGATGCCGTTGAGGGGGCCTGGGGTGTTGCGGACGTGGGGGGCGTCTGAGTCGGGGGAGGAGGGGGTTGGGGTGGTGTCGTCGTCTTCATCTCCGTAGTCCGCGTCTGCGCGGAGGAGAACGTCCGCGAAGATCCTGTTGTTCCTGTCCCACTTTACGCTGTCCGCTTTGGCTGTGTCCAGGGTGATCCGGTGTTTTAACACATTGTCCCTGAACCATTGCTCGATCTGGTCTCTTCCGCGGGTGACTTCATCCGTCCGTCTCTGTCGGGCCAGTCGCCGATCGTTGCTCTCGAGAATGTGTTGGAAGAGATGGTCAATCTGGAGCTTCTTGCCCAGCTTGTCCAGACCGGTCAAGATGATTTGTTCCTCTTCACCACCCCCGAAATCTGGCGCGACCTCGGAAAAGTACAAATACCGAATGGCGGCCTCCAACGATTCGGCTGGAATCTTGTCGGACGAAAAGTTGCTTGTTTTGGTGTCGGGAGCCTCGGCAAGCTTCTTCGCAAAGTACGGTGATCGTGCCGAGAGAATGAACTTGTGCAACGCTAGTGCTCTGTCCGCCGTGACAACAGTGATATCCGAGGTATTCGGGATTGCTCTGGTGAGCAGAGACGTGACGTGGGCAGCAAAAGGCTGGAGCGGATCGGTAGATTTGGAGTAGTCGTATTGGAGCAGAAGGTTGCGTATGCGGTCGTTCAATGCGTTGTAGAGACATCGTTCGCCCTGGAAGGTATCGCGCTCGCACAGAGCGCCCGATTCGAGCAGGTGCTGCACGACCTCGTAATGGCCACACAGGCTCGCCTGCAATGCTTTAGAAGGCTGATTAAGGCAGGCGGGGCAAGCGGCGTACCAGAATCAGAGGAGTGTAGTCGAATTGGTCGCGGGCATTGATGTTGACGCCCTTGGCGAGCTGCTCCTGGCAGAGCTTCAGGTCCCCGCGGCGGCAAGCATCGCACAGCAGACGGAAGTCGTCGCTGAGGTCGAGCGGGTTGTCCTCCTTCAGCCTGCCAGCGCGAATGGCCTGGTTCTCCTCGTGGAGGGCGGCCTCGAGCTCGTGCTTGGGGACGACCATTGGGACCGGAGATTACTCGAGCGTGGAGATCGAGCTGGCGGTGCTGGAGGAGCGCACCGCAGCGACGGGGGAGGATGGCGTATCGCGGCCCCGGCGATTCGCGTTCGATGACATAATACAGACCAGCCCAGCGCGTGGGTTGCAGTGGGCGGCGATGGCGCAGCCCCACGATGGCGCGGAGAGGACCGGCGATGCCGCGGTAACGCGGCGGACGGCGCGCGCCAGGGCGTGCCCTCCGCGTCGCAGCGGCCACGGCAGGCGCGCATGGCGGCGGGAGGCTGTCGTGCGTCTGGTTTCGTCAGCCCCGCGGCGCGCGCGCCCGGGACCCCGGGCGGAGGCCTGGCACACTTTGGCTGGGGTGCGACACGGAGCCATGACGCAGCTAGCGCCGGCGGCTGTCTGCGAGCGGCCACACGGCCAGTGCAGCACACGTGACCGCGCTGCCGGGGCGACCGGCTCCAGCTTCGTTTACAAGCTGTTTACCATTTTGCCTTTCACGCCCATGCTCCCGCGACTACTACTAACCCGCAGCGCCCGCCAGCTCCCACACTCGCCGTCCGCGACAGTATGCTTTGAGCCTCGCCGCATCGATCCGTCTCCTCCTAACCAATACCCAGCAGCAATACCCATCCACCCGCACCATGGCCGACGACGAGAAGTACGATGTGCTCGAGAAGATTGGTATGCCGCAGGAATGCTCCTAGCCATTCGCTACCGCCCGCTGACTTCCCCCAGGCCAGGGCTCCTTTGGGATCATCCGCAGGGTGCGCAGGAGAACCGACGGCTATGTAAGTCCGCCCGTTGCGACCGCGCCGCCCGCGGCCGCTGTGCTGACCCGCCCGCGCAGGTCTGCTGCCGCAAGGAGATCAGCTACTCGAAGATGTCGCAGAAGGAGAAGGAGCAGCTGCAGGCCGAGCTGTCCATCCTGAAGGAGCTGCGCCATCCCAACATCGTCCAGTACATCGACCGCGTGCACCTCAAGTCGTCGCGCGACCTGCACGTCTACATGGAGTACTGCGGCAATGGCGACCTCGGCCAGGTCATCAAGCGCCTCAAGGGGAAGCGCCAGTTCGCCGACGAGGAGTTCGTCTGGAGCATCTTCTCGCAGCTGTGCACCGCCCTCTACCGCTGCCACTATGGCCAGGATCCACCCGAGGCTGGGAGGAACGTCATGGGCCTGGGCAACAACGCCATCCCGGTCAAGGAGAAGCAGCGGCACATCATGATCCTCCACCGTGACTTGAAGCCCGAGAACGGTGCGCGCCGCCACGCCAGTCCCGTGCTCTTGTTTTTGCTAATGGGCCACAGTGTTCCTCGGCGAGGACAACTCGGTCAAGCTCGGCGACTTCGGCCTCTCGAAGATATTGCAGTCGCACGATTTCGCCTCCACTTACGTCGGCACCCCTTACTACATGTCTCCGGAAATCTGCATGTCGGAAAAGTACACCGCTTCGTCAGACATCTGGGCGTTAGGTTGCATCATTTACGAGCTCTGCGCTCAGAAGCCTCCGTTCGACGCAAAGACGCACTTCGACCTCATCCAGAAGATCCGTCGTGGCCACTTCGAGACGATCCCCGACGTCTACTCGATGGAGCTGAGGAGGGTGGTGGAGAGCTGCCTGAAGGTCGACCACACCAAGCGGCCGGAGACGTCGCAGCTGCTGAACCTTCCAATCGTCAAACTGATGCGCAAGGAGCAGGAGGTTGTTCAGATGGGCCAGCTGCTGAAGAAGGAGAGGGAGGCGACAAAGGCGATCGAGAAGGAGCTGAAGGAGCAGGTGGCTGCTCTTGAGCAGGAGAAGGACGACATGCGGGTCACCGTCGACAACCAGCTGCGCCGCGAGTGGGAACTCAAGGCCAGACTGGAGATTGACCGCCACATACACACGGAGCTTGACAACCTACGAAAGAGCTTTGAGGAGGAAGTCGCTAAGCGCGTGGCGGAAGAGGTGGATCGTCGCATGCACGCGATGAAGCTGCAGCAGGCAAGCAATGATGCAGAACGATCATCGACGCCGACATTGGCCGCCCACCAGTCCGTAAGCACTCTTGGAGAGCCCTCGGAATTCCCTTCCCAGACCGACATCTCCTCGATATCCCTCGAGGAGTCTCCGCCTCGGCAGCAAAAGCCCAGGGCTGCCACTCCCGAGAAGAGACCCGCCAGGTCTGCGTTCCAGCGCGCTCACACGACCGCGTTCAGCGAGGTTGCCGCCTCGCCGATGGACATCCAGATGGCGGACCCCTCTCCCATCTCCCTTGCCGGCCTCAGCCTGAGCCCCCGCCGCAACGAGCGCAACGGCGAGCCTAAGCTCCGCCGCAACATCTTCGCTGCTGCCGCCCAGCGCTGGGAGCCGACCAACATGTCTGACCCGGTATCGCCAACCTCCCACTCCAGCCCGAACGGGGCCGCAGACTACGAGGACGTGATGGAAGACGACGACCTCCCTGCGCTGCCCTCGCCCACGAGGCCGCGCAGCACCAACGGACCCCGCAAGAGCCTGGACAACGACCCCTTCAAGGTCCTCGCCGCCAACAAACCCGCATCCAACCCGGCCGCCCACCTCTTCTCGCGCCGCAACCAGCTCCGCACCGGCCCCCTCCCCAACCGCAACCCGTCCGCCCCGAACCTGCTCCGCCTCGGCGGCGCCGCGCCCACCAGCCGCGCCCGCCCGACGTCGACCGTCCCGGTGGTGGCCACCTCGCCGGCCCGGAAGCGCACGAAGCTGCCCACCGACGCGGGCTCGCCGATGCGCAAAAGCAGCACGGGCTCCGCGGACGCGGGCGACGGCGCCGCCGCCGGCTTCACGCGGGACACGGCGACGACGGCGCTGCGCAGCAAGAAGGGCGCCAACACGGCGACGGCGGCGGCGGCGGCGGCGGCGCTGCTGCGCCAGAAGGCGGCCGGGAACAACCTGTCGGGCCGCACGCTGGTCGAGCTGGCGCAGGGCAAGGCCAGCCTGGACCGCCGCAGCAGCAGCGGCAGCAACGCCACCACGCTCGTCGGCGACGGCGAGAACGCCCCCGTGCCCGTGCCGGCCCGCAAGGCGAGCAGCGCGCTGCTGGCGGCCGCGGCCGCGCAGTGGGACCCGGATGCGCCGGACTGCCCGAGCCCGTTCATCAAGCGGGGGGGCGCGGGGGTGCGGGTCGCCGTCGGGGCGCTGAGGTAGGCGCGTTGACGAGTGGTGGGATAAGCACGCTCGCTCTCTCTTTCTTTTACTTGCCGTCGTCGCGGGGCAGCTCTGCGAGGGATTCGCGGAGGAAGCGCGGCGTCCGATCTTTACCGACGAGAAGTGGTTTCCTTTGTACCATTTTTCTTACACTCTCCTTGTTCTTTTGGTTGGACTCGGAAAACGGTCACGGGTGACGAACGGAAGCGAAGCGCTGGAGAGAAAGTCGACAAAGTGGTGGGTGGGGAGGCTCTTTTATATTGGTTGGCATTGGGCATCGGCGTCTTTGTTTTTTTCCGTTCGGCCTGAATTCTTGAAAGGGATTGGGTATTCTTTTCTGCGCCGGGAGGGGGGGGGGGGGTTCGATCGGGTTCGATTTTTTTTTTCGTATCGCTGGGCTCTGGTGCTGCTCTTTTTTCTTCATTAACGAAACACGGGAGGGTTCTTTGTGGGAGGCTGTTTTTTTGGGGGGGTCATATCAAACCAACCCTCCTTTTTCTTTTTCTTTTTTCACCACCCGGATTCAAACTTGGCGTTGGTTAATGAGGGACGGGGTCCCAACGGCTTGCGAGGGGGTTATTGTTTTCGAGTTTCGGCCGCGACGGGTCGGTTGGTTGGTTGGTCGCGGCTTTCATAAACCATTTTCTGCGAAAAGAATTGGCATAGTACTTCATCTCTGACGTATCGAAGTCGTATCGAGTTGGAAAGGGTACGGGAATCCTGGGACTGCGTATGGACTTGTCGCGCGGAAAATGAGTGAACTGAAGCACAACGGCTCAAATCACGATCTCCCTGAACAATTTGAGGAGAATACGGATAAGATGTGTCCCCTTGAAGATAGGCTGGACCATCTGTTCGCAGATGAGAAGTCGTGCTTTCTGATTAAGTTCGTCAACAGCAACGTGCCCTACCAATCGGCTGCACGTTGAAGAAGGGGAAAGTCGAGCAGAGAGTTAATGATTTCGTCGCCATTCTCGGATACATTTAGAAACAGCTTCACGTATCGAGCTCGTTTTCCAGTCACTGTAGCAATGCCATATTTACAGAACTAGTCCCGCAGCAGTAGGTGTTACAGTTGGGTGTTGGGGGCTATCGTGAAGGATCGTGAAGCGAGGTTGAGGGATGAAGCGGGACGCCGAATTATAGGGCGCGCTGCAGGACAGATGCGTATGAGCATGGCGTGCTCTACATAGCATTATCGGGTTCAGGCGTACAGGCTCTCCCAAGTGCAATGTTGGTGGCTTGGTCACGCAGTGTTTGATGGTGGATTATTTCGTGGGATACAACATCAACAACAATAGTTATGGCGTGTTGAGGCTGTCTGAACGGCCTCATGTGGGTGGTTATCATAGACGCCCTAGTAATCAATGTAGACGGGCTGGCTAAGGCAACCGCGGGGACCTGGACGGAATCAGAACAACAGCTCCTTCGTATAGAGCTACAGACCGCCGAGCTCCGCAATCAGAAGCGTTTGCACGTACGCCAATCAATCAATCAATCCGCGCAATTTTTTTTCTGAGCTCGTGCAAAAGAAAATCGATGACTGTGTCACGATCGGGGGGAGTTGAAAAGTATATAGTATGACACGCGCTCTCGCCGCATACAGTCGTACATTTGAGCCATAGGTTCAGCATCGAGATTTGATAGCCTCAAAAGGACATCGAAGCCCAATCTGTAAGCAGAACCACACTTAATGACCAATTTCGACCCCGAAACTTATAATCACAGCCAAGATGGGTTTCCTCGCTGCGGGCGTGGCGCTACTCGGCGCCTTCCTTTTGAGCTACGTCTGGAAAGTCCTGAACAACCAACTTCCCTGGTCTCGCAGACAACCAAAGACAGAGGCAGTGACATCAGCCTTGATCAAATCTAGCACGCAGCACGAAGTTGCAGGCCAGCTGCAAAAGCTTGTCGGAACCGACGGTGCCGGCGAATGGCCTCCCAAGACGGACTACACGTCATGGCCGTCCGAACTCCGGCCCTATCACGACATCTACCTGGAAGTGGCTCCACTCCTGCCAACCGCTCAGGTGTCGCTCGACGACAGCGTCAACCACAAGAGGCGCGAGGCATACCGCTCAGCCATGAGAAAGCTCCTCAACGAGCGCGTGTGCCTGTCACGCGTCAAGGCCATCCTCGCTGAGGTGGAAGGGGGAAATTGGCAGCACATGTCGCGAGAGGCATACAATGGATTCTTTGGCTGCGTGGACTTGACTCGGCAAGCCTACAGGTGAGAGCCCAGCTGCACCGTGGTGGAGGTCTTTTGTCGAGGCTGAGCAACGTCCGCAGGTGGGCCACCATCCCTGTCGTGAAGATCGCGCAGGCGGAGAAACCCGTCGGCCTTCCTATTGAGCTCGAAGTGCCCTGGAAGTTCTTGAGTCGTCACTTTGGGGTCAGCTCGCCGGGAGGCAACGTCACTTCCAACTTCCTCTGCAATTTCGACGCGCAGGGAAGGCTGATCTATGAGATCAATCATGGAATGTCCGAGAATATCACCGGGTCTGAATATCAGTTCGGGCACGTATTCGTCGCTATTGAGAAACTGGTAAGTAATGCGTTTGGCGAAATGCCATATCATGTTGACGTCTTGATCAGGCTTTCCCCATCTATTTCGAAATGGTTAAAGCCATGATGGCATTTGAGTCCATGGATAGGGCAGAGTGCTTGAGGCGCGTGCAGAACATCGAGCGCCAAATGAGGGTTGACTCTCGGATATCCAGATCGGTTTGGCCGTCCTACGTTCGAGGGTTCCAGGGGTGGGCAGCCGGAGAAATTGTCGACGGCACGTATGTCGAGTACGATGGACTCTCGGGGAACCAGCTGCTCTTCTTCCAAATCGTGGACGCTTTCCTCGGGATGGACGCATATCTCCCCGAGGAAAACTTGCTGAGATACATACCGGCCGCTCAGAGGGAGCTTTGCGCGTCGTTCAGGCATTACAGCTTCCGTGCGAAGGCGCAAAAGAGCGGGTATTGGGATATTGAAGACGTGATGGCAAATATTGCAAAGCAGATGAGAGTAAGTACTTTAAACATCGATCTCGAGCGAATGCTGATTGTTCATGGTCTTTCGGGCTACTCACCGTTCGCGCGCAACCCCTTATTTGAGTGCCTCCGCCCCTGAGAGGTTCATCATGACGGCTGGAGAGTCTGTTCTTGAAGGCCATCTTGTGCAGGGCGTAAAGGGCGGCATCGAGTCCCTTTACCAGATGCTCGTCAAAAGGCTGAGAGAGACGGTATAGACACTCCAAAGGGGATGAAGGAAAGGGAACAGGCTTGGCAAGTTTCGTACGTTCGACACAATTATGGGTTACAATAAAGATAAAACTACCCCTCGGCGTAAATAGATCATCTGAACTTCTCGAGAACCGAGCTCAACCCGCAGTAATGATAACAGGGCTCTCCTCTGTGCGGTACCGTTTCCTTTCCGCTGATTCGTCGTCATAAGGAGACAAAGTGGCATCGCTTCTCCTCCATCCCCAGAATGACGGGGGCCGTGCTATGCTTTCATCTAACGGATTTCGCGTATACGATTACGTGCAAATACCGACTACAGCTGAAGTGAATCTTGCAGCCGGATATCCGTCGCCGAAAACCCCAAGTGAAACGTGTACGTCCCCGCAACGAACCTCCACCCCGCAGCCACCTCATACCAAACCCTTAAATCCTCCTCCGCCACCCTCAGCGTGACGTCCACACTCCGCCCAGCCTCGACGTACTCCTTCGCGAACGCCTTCAGCTGCCTGGGCGGCTCGTCCGCCTTATCCGGAAACGAGGCGTACAGCTGCACCACCTCCCTCGCCCCCACCTCGCCCACATTCCCCAGCGCCGCCGTGACGACCACCGCCCTGCCCCCATCCGTGCCGACAACACCGAGCTCCAGATCGCCGAGCGCGAATTCCGAGTACGTCAGCCCGTGCCCGAACGGAAACAGCGGCCGCACGCCCCGCCGCTCGTACGCGCGGTACCCGACGTACAGCCCGTCGTCATACGCGACGTCCGGCGCCCCCGAGATGCTCACCGCGTCCTCCAAACTGGCCGGGAACGACACGGGCAGCTTGCCGCCGGGCGCGACGTCGCCGAACAGCAGGCGCGCGAGCGCGGCGCCGGTCTGCTGGCCGGCGTACCAGGCCTCGAGGACGGCGTCGACGGCGGGGAGCCAGGGCAGGAGCACGGCCGAGTTGGTGTGCAGGACGACGAGCGAGGCGGCGGAGCGGGCGGCGAGGGCGGCGATGAGGGCGTCCTGGTTGCCCGGCAGGGCGAGGCTGGTGGTGCTGTCGGCGCCTTCGGAGAGGCGGTCGGAGGCGAAGATGATGCTGAGGTCGGCGGTGGAGGCGAGGGCGAGGGCGGCGGCGAGGCGGGTGTGGTTGGCGGGGGAGGCTCCGAGGGTGAGGCCGTAGGCGGAGGTGGAGAGGGAGGGGCCGGTGGAGTATTTGAGGAGGAGGGGGACGGGCCGGCCGGCGTGGAGGGTGGCGGTGCCCTGGATGGTGTTGGCGAAGTTGGCGTGGGACATGTTGGCGACGAGCTGGTCGGCGAGGTAGAGGAGCGCGTCGCCTGAGCCGGTGAGGGAGAAGTGGTAGGTGCCGCTGGTGTTGGGGAGGAAGATGGCGGAGTAGGCGCAGGAGAAGACTTGCGGCCATGCCTGCCAGAGCTCGGCGGGATACGTCGCGGCGGTGATGTTTGGGAGGAAGGCGGTTTGGTTGACGGCGCCGGAGAAGTCGGTGGTGGCCCAGTAGGTCACGTTGACACCCCCGTCTTTGAACATGCTTGCGGGGATGGTTGGGAATTGATCGGTTCCGGGATAAGCCTCCGCGTACACGACTTCGATACCCTCGGCCTCGCCTCGCGCTTTTAGAGCGTCCAGGGGTGCTTGCACGACCATGGTCGTGTCTTTGACGAACCCACCGTGATTTTCCGACACTTGGCTCTGGTTCGTGGCGTCCATCCCGAAGACAGCAATCTTCTTGTACTTAGAAGAGGATATCGGAAGCGTTTTGTTGTCGTTCTTTAGCAGCACTGCGCCGTCCTCGGCCATTGTCCGAGCAAGGTCGAGATGCTCCTGCGTTCTGGCAACCGCTTCTGCATCCCCTACGACAGGATTATCAATGGCGCCAAGCTTGAACATGTATCTCCAGATACGTTCTACCATGTCGTCGATCCGGGAGGCTGGGACGGAGCCGTTTTCCACCGCTTCAACAAGGAGATCCCCGTAATAAGCGGGAAAGCCATAGCTTTCGGTCAAGTCCCCGCCAGGCATCGATACATCGAGACCCGCTAACGCCGAGCCAACCGTGCTGCGCGTCGAAAAGTACCAATCAGCCACCACGAAGCCGTCGAATCCCCAGTCGTGCCTCAAGGTGGTGTTCAACAGCCACTCGTTCTCGCACGCGTAGAACCCGTTCAGCCTGTTGTAGGAGCACATGACCGAAGCAGCACGGCCTTCCTGGATAGATGCTTTGAACGCGGGAAAGTAAACCTCGTGGAGCACCCGCTTGTCGACCTTGATGTTGACCGCCTGCCACTCCGGATCCAGTCCAAAACGGTTGGTGTCCTGGTTGTAGGCGGCAAAGTGTTTCGGGCAGGCAAGCACGCCCTGGCTCTGCAGGCCCGTGACCCCTGCGACGGCCATGCGAGAAGTAAGCCACGGATCTTCGGAGAAGGCCTCAGCGGCGCGCCCCCAGAGCGGCGAGCGGACGATTTTGATTGTGGGTGCGAGAACAACATTGTGGCCCTTCGCCCGGTGTTCTTGGGCCAATGCCTGTCCGTAGACGTACTGCAAAGTCGTGTTCCATGAGCTGGCCACAACAACGGGAGCCGGGAAGGTGGTGACGTTGTTCAAAGAGTTCGCCACGCCGGGTGGCCCATCGCCCATGCACACGGAGGGGATCCCGAGTGTTTCGTTTCCGGTGATGTGCCCGATACATGCATTGACACCAGTGCCGTTATCTTCGAGCTATGACGGTGTGAGATGTCACCGAAGGAATCCTGATTTGTACGCTGAAGGCTTACTTCGGTATCTCCCTGAACCATGGCATACTTTTGCGTGTCATTCAGCTGTTCGATAAACAGCTTCAGTCGCTCTTCCACAGGGAGCGAAGAATTGAGCCATGGCTGACCGGCCCAAGCTCGTGATATTGTCGGAGCGATGGCGAAAAGCAAGACGGGGAGACGCATGTTAGCGGTTTTCCAAGATGCTGACAATTGTGCCGCGCAAGCCAACACTTAGGTCCAGAAAGCCTTGGCTTTAAGGCACAGTATGTAAAGAATGCGGGGTTCTCCGTGGGGCAGGCCTATCTCTCAGATTCGGCGAGTTTGCATGGGAAAAAGCCGCGGGTTGATCCGCCGGAATTGCCGATGTCTACATCTCTCGGATAGCGTGCAGTTACAATGCCATCAGCAGCTCGCTGGAGCTCAGCGCACTTCTCGATAGCGGAATCTCACGTCGGGGGTTGAGGGTGTGGAGCAACCAGCGCAGCTTACGCGCGAAGCAGAAATGGGGGGACTCGGCTTGTTGGTCAAAACACCCGGTCGAGCATCAATCGCGGGGTCGGCCCGGCCGACGAACGGGGGGACGTTTTACATCTGTCTATCTGCCGGACAATGCTCTGCACTTGTCATGTTGTTCTCTCGGGAAGACTGAGTCTGAGCTTGAGGTGGAAGCGTATCCGTGGTGGAGCTCTTCATCATGTTGGTTCTGGGTGGACGAGTGCTCCGTTCGACAGTATGTCGTGTTTCTCACACGTTCAGCTTTGATCTCAAGTTGAGCCCTGCTCAAATCCACTAACTTCCCCTCATTTTAGAGGCCTTGGATTAGTTAAGCATAAAAAGAGAAGAGGCAGATGGGAGACATTCTTGATAGTCCAGGATACAATACCGTGATGCAATCGTCAAAGTAGAACAACAGGCTTTCTCTTCAGCAGTGAAACCTCCAACTCACTCCCCCATCTTGAACACAGTAATCCTGCGAGCGTGTTGGAGGATGCGGAGAGAAATCTTAGCCTCACGATCTTGGCCCATGGTGTTTCAACGCTGATCCTGTCCAACATGAGTCTGTAGCCTGGATTACGCGATCATCTCCGATCACTTACCGATCCCAGATCCAGCTAGTGCCAGATCGCTCTTCTCGATATGCTGCTGCAAATGTCCAGTAGTCGCAACCATGCTTGGAGTCCCAGAGTGAAGGCTGGTGACACGTGCTACTCCGGTGCGAACATTCCACAAACGAGCAGCAGCGGACTGACAGCATCTCAAAAGGTTCCAAACAGACCAGGGGCGCAGTCCCTCAACCGGCCTCCCTCTATGCGTGTATTTTCACACCAACGCGTCTATATCCTTTCATGTCATAGTCGTACAGATCTGCCCGATCCCGGTATATCATCGCCGTTCATCCCGTCTTCCGCACCTCCGCCCTCGGGCGCCTAGTAGTAATGAGCCATTTCCAGGCCGGCGCGCTTGAAGCCGCACTTGACGTAGAAGCCCTCGTTCGCCTCGGAGCAGTCGAGGATGGTCTGCCGCGGGAGCAGGGCGTCAGCCAACGCCTTCTGGCAGCAGAGGGGGAGCGGAGCGAAGAGCAACCCACCTTGTAGCACCCCACCTTCTCCGCCACGAAATCCAGCGCCTGGATAATGCGCAGCCCCAGCTTCTTGCCCTGCTGATCCTTCGCGACCGCGATATCCTCAATATGCCCGACGAGGCCGAGGTTGTGGATGCTGCAACGGTTAACCGGCCGTCCGCCACGAACAGCCCCCCCCCCCCCCCCCCCCGGGGGGCACCGAAATACTCACAACTTCCGCTCCACGATCAGCGCGCCCGTCCCGACGATCCGGCCCGCGCCGTCCAGCACGCAGATCAGGAAGTACTCGTCGTTGCGGCGGCTCATCCAGTCGTAGCGCTCGTCCCACGCGCGCTCGTCCACGTCGCCGACCGTCGTCAGCACGCGCAGCACGTCCAGGAAGCCGCGCCCGTAGTCGGACCGCTGCACCGGGCGCACCGTGTAGCCGTCGGGCAGGGCGGCCGCGACGGCGGGCGAGATGAGCTCGGTGCTGAAGAGGGGCGCGTTGGCGTCCGACAGGATGGACATGGTGGCCGCGGGTTGGTTCTGGTGCTTTTGGGGGAGAGCGGGCTGGGCTGTGAGGTGTGCGGTGCGGGTCGAGTGAGGGGAGCTCTGCTGCGGCTGGCTGGCGGGGTCCTCCGCGGATTGGGGGCGGGAAAGGCGGCGGTTGCGGGGATGAGGGAATTGGCGGGGCGAAACGAGCGATTGGGGTGTGGAGGTGTCGGAGGGCGACTGCGAACCCTTGTTCCTGATCGGCGACGCGCTGCGGTCATCGCCTCCTAAATTTAGACGCCAGATCTCGCCAAGCGGCCACATCGCTCAGCTGCTGACGCTGCTCACTTCCATCCCAGACTGTCTCCACGAGAGAGCCATGTCACAACGTCGCGAGCAGTAGCAAGTCCATTCCAACCATCTCATTTTCCCTTTTTCATCGAGCGCTCGCGCCTCCACCCCAATAGTCCCCAGTCATGATATCCTAGACGTACATGAAAGAAAGAATGAAAGAAAAGCACAGCCAAGCAAGATTCCAAAGAAAAGACTCAGAAAAACCCTAAGAAATTCGTCCAACCGCCCCTTCCACCCACTCACTCCCCCACCATCATCCGCGTCCCCAGGTACACATCCAACGCGCTCTGCCCCTCCTCCGCGCCCGACCCCCCGCTCTCCCTCCTCGCGTGGCCGCCGCCGTTCCGCGACGGCGTCGTCGCACTCGACGACGAGCACGGACACCGGTTCAGCATCCCGCTCGTCTTCAGCACCGCCTGCAGCGCCGCCTCCAGCAGCCTGTTCTGCCGCTCCAGCGCCTCCACCCGCGCCTCCAGCAGGACGCCGTCTCTCCCGCCGTTGCTGCCGCTGCTGAGGCTCCGCGTCTCGATGCTGGCGCGCAGCGGCGGTGGCGGCGGCGCCGCGAGCCCCCCCGACACGACCGACATGGCCGACGGGGTCGCGAGCGTGTAGTTCGAGAAGCGGGTGCCGCTGCTGGCGGCGCTGTGGGAGTGCGAGTGCGAGTGCGGGAAGTAGTGGCCGAAGCCGTTGCTGCTGGTGGTGGCGGCGCTATCGCGCCAGCAGCCGGGCGGCGGCGGTGGTGGTTGCTGGTGGCCGACGGTGGTCGCGGGCGCGAGGGACGGCGGGGCGTCGCGGCGGCTGCGCTGCTCCCGTCGCGTCGTCGTCGTCGTCGTCGTCGGGGCCTGGCTGTCGTTGTTGTTGTTGTTGTGCAGCAGCAGCAGGTGCTGGTCGCGGTGCAGATGGGCCCGCAGCTCGCGCAGCTGCTCGTCGCGCCCGGGCACGAACTTGAGGCTCGACGCCCGCCTGCTCGTCGCCGGCTCGAGATCGTCCCTGCTGCTGCCGCCGCCGCCGCCGCCGCCGCCGCCGACGACGACGACGACCGCTGGCGGCGCGCTCAAGCTCGTCCGCACCGCCTCGACCCGCCGCGCAGCAGGCGCACCCGCCGAGCTCCTCCGCCTGTGAAAGAGGTGCTGCTGCTCCGCGCCCCCGTCCCGCAACACCAGCCGCGCCGGCTTCCTGACGCACCTGCCCCTCGGCACCGGCATCTGCTCCGCCACCGTGACGACGGGCGTCAGCGCCATGCGGCCGTCGCCGTCCGCGCGCGGCGTGCAGCCCGACGGCGTGTAGCCCGACGGCGACGGCACGGCCTCCTCCTCGCTCAGCGGCTGCGTGATGATCTCGTCGATGCCGTGACGCACCGCCGCCGCGCCGCCGCCGCTCCACTTCCGCCGCCGCTGCAGGTCGCGCAGCTTGCGGGCGCGGATCTTGTCGTCGCGGCTGCGGCGCGTGAGGTGGAGCGCGCCGTTGCGGAGCTCGTCGCCGTCGGTCGAGCCGGTCGACGAGCCGGCCGACGACGACGACGTGTCCGTCATGACCGAGTCGACGCGGCCGTGGTTGTGGCTGCCGCCGGCCTCGTCCGTCGAGTGCTGCGAGGGCCCGCGGCGCACGTTGATGCCCTGGCCGGCGAGGCGCTCGCTGCTGGTCTTCTCGCGCGGGCGCTCGCCGCGCCGCCAGTCTCCCTGGACCTGCACGGCCCGGTCCGTGTCGGACGTGGCGGGGCGGCGCTGCTCGTCCTCGTTCGCGTCCTCGGGCGCCGACACGACGGCGGCGGTCGGGGAGGGCAGGCACGAAGGCGGGTTGCTGAACAGCGCCGCCTTGGCGTCCGTCGCGACCGCGTAGCCGGTCTTGATCTTCTGCTCGCGCGCGGGCTCGCCGGCGGGCACGAGGCGCACGCTCTCGGCCGCCGTCGAGATTGAGGACTGCGCGTCCGACGGCGCGGACGGGTTCGTCACGCGCAGGGGCAGGGGCAGGCTGGGCTTGTCGTCGTCGGCGGCGGCTGCGGCTGCGGCTGCGAGGTCGGGGGGTTGCTCTTGCAGGCGGCCGAAGGTGGACAGCCAGGTGTCGATTTGGTCGGTGCCAAGGCTGTGGTTGTTGAGCTTGTCGGGGAGGGATGCCGAGCGCCGCTTGAGGGAGAGCAATTCGTTGCTGGGCCGGTCAGCTTCCGCGGCCGCTGAGCAGCGGCCCAGGGGCAGGGCTTGCCTCTTCGACGTGGTCAGTGAGCGGTTGGCCAGGGACTGGCTGTCGACAGGCGCCTGGTCCGTCACAATCTGCAGGTATTTGGTACCTGCGCTACGATCAGCTTCGCCAACACGTCAAGCAAAACTCCAGGAGTGAGACCTACCGCCCTTAGTCTTCGTCTGGACAACACCCTGCGCCGGCACGAACATCTCCGGCTGCGGCTGCGACACTCCAGGACCCCTATCAAGCACCACCGAGTCAGCAACCAGCCAGAGAGAGAAAGAGAGAGAAAGAGAGAGAAAACGAAAAAAAAAAAAAAAAACTCACCCCTCAACCGTCCCCACCCTCTCCGCCAAGCTCTTCCTCCGCCTATACCCCAAAAACCTCAACGCGCTCTTCCTCCCCGTCGCCCCCGCCTTTCCCCCCTGCCCCTGCCTCTGCCCCTGCCCCTCCGGCCCCGTGTTCCTCAGGAAATCCGCCAGGTCGAACCGCGTGTACCGCGCCGCCTCAACCCTGGGCACGCCCGCCATCACGGCCGCCGCTGCCGCACCGCCACCGCCTGGTCTCCGACGGCCGCTGCTTCCACTGCTCGGAAGCAACGCCGGCGCGTCCGCGCTGAACCGCCGCCGCCGCCCGCGCGTCGCGGGCCGCTTGGTGCTGCTGGTGGGCTCGTTGCCGCGGACGGGCAGCGAGGGTCTGCGGTCGGCGGGGGAGGGGGACGAGGGGGACGGGAAGGAAGTGTCGACGCGGAGGGGCTTGCGGACGACTGGCTTGGGCGGCGGGCGGCGAGCGGAGATGTCGCGCGTGTTGTCAGCAGTCGCGGCGGCGGCGGCGGCCCAGTGGTGCGGCGGGTCGGGCCAGAAGGGCTGGTCCGGGAGGCTCCACCAGCAGGGCGAGCCGGAGCCGGAACGGTCGCGGGAGGTGCTGTCGGTGTCGCGGGAGCCGGTGGCGGCGTCCTCCTGGTCGTAGGAGGAGGAGGAGTTGCTAGCGGCGCTGGGGAAGGGGCTGTTCTTCCGCCGGCGGGTGGCGGCGGCCGGGGTGGTGGTGGTGGTGCTGCTGGGGTCGGTGCTTTTTCCTTCTAGAAGGTGGATGTGCTCGATCAGCTGCGGTTCCGGCAGGACGCCGGCGGCGGCGTCGGTGTCGTCGACCCCGTCGTTGTGCAGCAGCTCGGCGTTGCTGCTGCGCGTGGTGGCGGTGCGGGAAGGGGTGATGATGGTGGTGGTGTTGGCGACGATGGTGCGGGGGGTGTGGTTCATGAAGATGGCGGGCGATGGGTTACGACGATGGTGTGAGCGGGATTGGGGATGGTATTGAGCAGCAGCAGGAGAAGCTCCAGCAGCGGGATTGGTATTGGGGGAGGTGGCGACAGCGCCTCGGCCGGTAGCGGCTGCGGTGGTAGTACCACTGCCAACGGCTGGCTGCATTTGTCGGCCAAAGGGGAGAACGTGACAGCGAAGGCAAGTCCCGGGAAAGAAGACGTTGAAGCACGGCCACCGGGAGACGGGACGACGGGACGGGTAAGTTGGAGATGGTTTATCGGGAAGTGCACCCTGGTGCTCGGCGTGACAGCCAGCAGACGCCGGTGTGGTGTCAGGCTTGCAGTCCCAGGCAAGCGATATTGGGACAGGGAGCCAAGCCAGAGACGAAAGAGGGAGTCCACAGGCCTGGTCCGGCGCGTACCGTGCGTTCTGGAATCTCTGGATCTAGCCTGTCACTGGTGGTTGCTTTTCTTCCGTCCTTGTCCTCGGCTAGTGGTCGTCTGAACCGGGCGCGTGCGTTCGTGCGTGCGTGAAATATGCCTGCGCTTTCTCGTGCTTGCTTCCAGACGGTACATGCAGCTGCGCGGTCATGTAGGTCGGGAAGTCTGAAGCAATTGATAGAATGAGCTAGGGAAGAGGTGGGCAAAGACAAGAGGGAAAAAAAAAAAGTGGACTGGACAGCAATTGGGCGTCCGCGTGGGTTACAAGGAGGTCGCGGGCCTGCTCATCTGATGAACGTGCTTTGCAGCAGCAGCAGCAGGACCGGAATTCAAGCAACGAAAGCTGAGGCAAGCGACATGACCGCCGTAGACCTTTTTTAGGCCCCAGCATGCGAGAAAGGAGAAACCGGCGCCGCGGCAATATAAGCAACGTGCTCTTTGTGCTCATTCCTTCGCCCACAGGTGCCACTCCCGCCTCGCACTCGCTGAGCTCTGCCAGGCCGGCGCCATTAACCCCCCCCCCCCCCCCCCCTCTCCCCCATCGTAACACCTTTTCTGTGCAACCGTCAGCATGCGCGCGGACACGTTCCCGGAACACGGCTCTCAGACGAGTAAGGCGGATGTTGGACGGTGGATTGGATGGAACCAGCGGCAAACGGGTTCGGTTATTGCACAGCAGTGAGCAGCGGCACCGTCGGCGGCAGCGGCAGCGGCAGCGGTCAGAGGCATGTCCTCTCGCCAAGCCCAGTTCCCCGTCACTCTTCTCGAGCGCCTGCTGCCTCCATGCCCACGAAGACAGTCACTTGCCTCGCTCTTCTCCCCATCCGTGGGCCTCCAACGCCGCCCGCAGTCGCAAACAGGACGGACCGGCCATCGACAAGACGAGCACGCCGCAGCATTCACAGCGCCAAAATGGCTGCGGTGCGACATCGCCCCCGTCCGAAACGGGTTGACGGGTGGTGGGACAAGCACACGCGCTGCTCACATCAGAGTTCGGAGGTCGTGGGCGGGGAAGGACGGCAGCGGCTGGACAGGCGGTGGCAGGCGAGAGGCGTGGGAGGGAGCGTGAAGTGAAAGGGAGATACGAGCGCCCGGCTCGGACGAATCACCGAGAGACGGATGCGGGCTGGAGTGCCTCAGGTCCGACGCAAGGGAGCAGAGAGGCAACCCCAGGCGCCGGCTTTTTTTTTTTCCAACTTTCGCTGCTGCAGCCCGCCGTCCGGCTGCCTGGTGGCCACGGTATGCGCCACCCGTGAACGTGGGAAACGGCACCATTGGAACTGGCGTCCCCCGGCACCGGCGAGCGGGTGGGCGCTGGCGTTGACATTGGCAGCAAGGCATCGGCTGGGCGCAGTGCAGAGAGAAAGACAAGCGCGTGGGGAAGATCCAGGTCGCCGCCTACAGAACATCATCTAACGGGACGGTAGCGTTGGGCGCTGAAACAGGGGAGCCAGCAGCAGCAGCAAAAGGGAAAGGGAAGCGTCGATGTGTGTTTCTTGTGCAACCTGGCCGCCCCGTACAGAGAAGCAATCACGGAGATTAAAGAAGACAGCGTCGAACGCCCCACGAGAATAGCCCGCCGCGCCGACGCTTCGCCTTCCCAGCTCTGCGGTTCATACACACGCGTGTGTATTGTCTGCGGACGGCGCCCCGCGGGTAGGAACACAACGCCATCCCGCCGTCGGCTGGATCAAGTGATGGTGCAGAGGAATCGACGGGCCATCGGCCGAAGCACTCGAGCAGAGCAGAACGGGCATGCCTCACGCTGCTGACATGCATGGCGCCGGCTGCATCGCAGCAGCCATCGGGATTTTCCCCATGGCGCGCACTTGCTTTTTCTCTCGACGTGACGCAGCAGCAGCAGCAGCAGCAGCCGTCGTGCTCCTCTCTGCCACTTCCTTTCGGCCCCAACACTGCGTGTACGGAAGCGTCCCGAATGGCCGGGCCCCTGAGTGGTGTAACCGCACCAGCATCTCAGCCGATGAGCTTTCCCCTCTGGTCCCTCCTCCCTCTCTCTCCCTCTCTCTCTCCCTCTCTCCCCCCCTCTCTCTCTCTCGCCGTCGGAAACAGGCGGTTTGCGTTGTCTCGTGGTGACCCACCAGCCACGCGCTCGGGCAGAGGGACGGAGGGAGAAGGGTTGGAGAGCATCCCCGAACATCATTTATGGCGGCAGCTGCTGCGGCCATCCCGCACATCCCACTATTGCCCAGAAACGTGCGATACTTGGGTAGCCTCGTGGCGTGGCCGAGCTGTCTCTCGCGTGGAGAGAAAAAGAAAGCAGACACCACCAATTCTTCGCTTCGCAACGGGCGCACACAGTCAGCACTCACGCGCACGCGACACACACACGAGCTACCTAGCAAGGAGCAAATCCCTAATCCCTATCCAGCTTCCTGTCAGTCCGAAAGGACGAAAGACCATCCGCCCGCAGCTACCATTGTGCAAGTGTGCCTGCCCACCCGCGTTGCCTTCCTTCCCGTCCCTCCTCCAAAGTCGGGAGGAAGCTTCTCGCAAGACCTATATGATACAGTGTAACCAAATCCAGATATCTTTCTGCCTTCATGCATCCCCTTCCCGCAGCTGTCACCAAAAATGCCCGTCCTCCATCCCCTCATCGAGCAAACGCCGGCCAATGCTCAGAGTGATGTGATGCGCTCGCTCTCTGTTCCCTCTCTCTCTCCTCGGGATCCGCGGAAATCGAGAAAACCACACAAAGTAAACGTTACCGCCCCGTGCCAGAAGATCACGGCCTCGGCTTCTTCGGATTCCGCGGCATGAACGGATCTGCCTTCCTCTTCTGCTTCGGCGGCACCATCTTCGGTCGCGCCGGCCCACCTCCGCCTCCGCCTTCGCCCCCGCCGTTCTTGTTGCTGTTACTCGCGGAACCCGGACGGGAAGGAGGATCGACCGACGCCGACGCTTCCGAGCTCTGTCGCGACCACTCGTTGTTGCTGGCCCCCGCCGGCGTTTCGTCCTTCATCATGTCCACGTCTCCGTCCTCGTCTTGCTTGACCGGCTGCTCCTCGCCACCCAAGAAGTCGCCCCAGTCGTCGTCGACGGCCTTCTTCTCCTTCTTGATCTGCACCGGCGCCGGCTTCCGGAGCGGCCGCTCTTCCATCTTGACCTTTTTGCTGCTGCTCTCCGACGACGTGCTCCCCTTCCGCTCCTGCTTTACCGGTTGCGGCGGCCGCTCCTCGCGCTTGATCGCCTTGATGCCGTTATTGACCGGCTGTGCAAACGCGCCCTTCGGCGCCGGGAAGTTTGACGAGTGCTTCTTGAGCATCGCCATGAGGTTGTTTCCCTGCGTGTACCGCTCTCGCTTCTGCGCGTCCTCGACCAGCAGCCTCCAGAACTGGCCGCGCACCAGGGACTGCGAGTTGCCCAGGACCCAGAGCGAACTCTTGGCGCGCGTGAGGCCGACGTTCATACGGCGGATGTCCTGCAAGAAACCGATGCCGCCCGCCGGCGAGGCCCGCACGCAGGAGAAGATGATGATCTCGCTCTCGCGACCCTGGTATGCGTCGGTCGTGTTGAACTCGACGTTCTCGAAGACCGACTCGCCGTATCGCCGCGAGAAGCGGTCCTTGAGTTCGCGGAGCTGCGACTTGTAGGGCGTGATGACGCCAATCTTGCCACGGAAGTCGCAGTCCTGGAAGTCGTTCATCAGCCGACTGTATAGAGCCATTGCGACATCGATCTCGGCGATGTTGATGAGCGAGTGCCCCTTCGGTGCTGCTTGGTGCTGACCCTGGACGTCGAAGAAGCGATAAGGACCGAGCAGCATGCTGCTGTGCCACGGCTTCTCGCGCAAGCCGGCCATGTCGTCGCCGTCCAGAAGTCTGCCATCGTAGAAGGTCTGGGACGGGAAGTAACTGATCTCGGGGTGCATACGGTACTGCGTATCAAGCAGGTGAACGTCGTCCGGGTGGTTCGTCTGCATACGGACGAACAAACTCTGCTCGTACTGGAAACGTGCAGCCTCCTTGGAAAAGACGGTAGGAGGCAGCTGCTTAGGATCACCGACCAAGATGGCCTTTGCGCAGCCATATTTCAGAGGGATGAGAGCGCTCATCTCAACGCATTGGGCGGCTTCGTCAACGACGACAGTTTCGAACTCGATGTTCAAATGTTGGAACATCTCGTGGCCTGAACCGCTAAGGGTTGCGCAGATGACATGAGCCTCGTCCAGGATGGATTGCTGCGCCCGCTTCCTGTTGAGTTCGGCTGCACGGCTCTGGCCAGCCTCAGCATCCTTCGCATCATCGATCTTCCTGCCCAGTGAACTCTTGCGGTTACGAAGAGCATCGAACTCGTCCTTGAGTTTAGACAGTTCGTCGCCCTTGACTTCTCCGGAATCAAGTTTATCCCGTGCCTCTCGAAGCTTCTCCGACACTATCTTGTGCTCATTCATGAGCTCTCCGGTCTTCTCCCGTGCGTCCTTGCTGTTCGAATCAGGGTTGATGTTGAGCCTGGCGTTGACGAGTTCGTCCAGAGTCACGTCCTTTACGTTGATGTTCATGGCGTCGCTGCGCCCCAATCTGACGACTGAAATCTTGCGATGCTGGCCATTGGTCGTCTTGACGCCCTCCTTGAAACGCATGACCAATTCATCAACAGCGGCATTACTAGGCGCGCAAACAAGCAGCTTTTTCGGTGCTGGTAGGTTGTTGCGTGCTGCAGCGGGATTTATGCCAGCAGGCTGCGGCTTGTTGATGACCGTGCCCGTGCCATTTCGGAGGCTATCCGTCAAAATAGCGCCAACAATGGCGACGATTGTCTTCGTTTTACCGGAACCAGGAGGACCTTGGATCAGCGTGAAGGCGTCATTGTCAATTGCCGACTTGACTGCCTTCGCCTGTGCCCTGTTAAGGCTGTACGTCTCTCGGAAAGACTCCAGCTGCTTGTCCGAGTACTTCAAGAGGGGTGATGGCTTGGCCTTGATAATCTCATCCATGAGATCGTAAAATTGCAATCCTACCAGCGCGCCATATTCACGCTCGAGGGGAGTGATTGACTGAATCTTGACTCCATGGATGATAGCGTTGGGCACGAGCGATGCAATCAGGGACGAGCCGTGGACGAGACGGTACAAGATCTCGAGATGCGCCTTCTTACGGGTGATGCGGTAGACCCTTGCTAGGCAGTTTGGCGCGTCTGGCGCATTGGCCGGCTGGGGCGCCTTCGACAAAAGACAAATGTCGCCTTCCGAGATAGAGATCTCCTTGTTATCCGCATGCGACATGTTCGTAGACAGTTCGATGAAAGCATCAACGTTGGAACGATTGATGACCTTGATTTCAAACGGCCTGAAAGTTCCCTCCTCTCGAGCCTTGACAAATCCCTGCCATGCTTCAAGCGTAAGGAGCGGCTGGAACGTATTCTTGTAGTCGAAGGGCGACTGGAACTTGTTGGGTACCCGAGTGTAGATGTCCGTCCGGGAGTTGGGTGGGAAGTCGCCCTCGTGGAAGTAGTCCCAGCCGAGGATGGTCTTGTGCAGCGAAGACAAATCAGGAGCCAATCGTGCGCGCATGTCCTTGAAAGATCGTTGGACCCTCTTCTTCTTGACCGGACCTTGTGGCAGTAGAGGAAGTTTTGCCCTTGCTGACTTTGCTTCCCTCTTTACGGAGGGGCCAAATAGCTCCTCATCCATCTCTTCATCATCGTCATCACTCTCATCCGAGGAGACCATGACACCTTCACCCTTGACGCTATGATCCTTGCCGGTCACACCGATACCACGGGTGCCAGATCCTGCCTCTGCCGTCTGGGCAGCAACACCCATAAGAGGCAGGTTCTTCTTGGCTTTACGTATGGCTTCCTCCTTCTGCTTCTGAAGCAGCAGCTTTTCACGAGCACGTTTCTGGCTGAACTCGCTTCTGGCTTTGTCTTCTGCGGATTCCTTTTTCGCTTTGGCCTGCTGTTGAATAAGGAGTTGCCGCTTCTTGAACGCATCTGCTCCCCTTGTGCTGTCTGCAACAATCTTATTCAGACTGTCGGGCTCTTCAGCACCCGAGCTTGCTGGAGAGGATCTGCCGGTACCGCTCGTCGCCCACGCGCTGATTGATCCCTGTTTGACCTTCTTCAGAAGCTTCTCCTCCTTCCGGATAGAGTAGCCGAGATGTTTCTCGAGAGCCCGTTCCAATTCAGCTTGCTGATTCGGCGTCAATTTAGTCCGGACCTTGCCTTCCAGGATTTCCTCGATGAACAGTCGGGTATCATTGGCAATGTCGATGTTCGCATCTCGTAAGCGAACGAGAAGCTTACTTGTGAGAGCCACGGCTTTGCTGATCAGGTACTCGTCGCGCAAGCGCAACCACTTGGACATGCCACCCATAGTGATTTGCGGCCACTTCAGCAGCTGCTTTCCACTATCCGATTGCCCGTCCTCATTGTTCTGGCTGTTGGCCTGGCTGAGAGCGCTGGCAAAATGACTGTATTCGTCGTACAGCGCATCCGCAAATTGCATGGTGTCGCGGCAGAAGTCCATCATATGTGTCTTGTCATGGCCGACGTTGCTCCAATCCTCCGTCTTCTCGAAAATGGTCATCAGAGCTTGCCACAGCGTCGCCCATAGCTGTTCTGTGATTGCCGCCTCCTCCGAGGTCAAGGCGCGTGACCTCAGAATACCATCCTGTGGGTTGCAAAGGACATCTACAATGTCGGTACACAGCTTCAGCATACTTGGCGTAGGAGCAAACACCTGCTTCTTGGCAATGCGCCGAAGAGACTGCTCGACCGGCTTAAGAGCATTGAAGTAGAAGGCCTTGACGAGATGGGCAAGAGCATCTCTTCGGCTGTCTTGAGAGCTCACAGCTTTGATGACCTCGACAGCAGCCTGACGTGGATCCGATTCGGAGGAGAATAGGTGAATGATGACGGCGTGAGCGGACTCTTTAGCATCGAAGAGTTTGTCGAGATCGCTTGGTGAAAAGTCGGAGAGCTTCTCGAGAACACCGTTAACGGCCTTGGAATAGCTGGAAAAGGTGTGATTCCACCAATTCATGCTCTTTGACATTTTTACACCCGACTTGGTGACAAACTTTTCCATCCCAACAAGCAGTCCAGCGCCCATGAGAACCTTTGTAGCAAGCTCAACATCGCCGGGGCGGATGGAACTGATGACGGCATCCCAAATAGGAGACATAGTACAGTTCAAGTCATGATGCAACTGCTCACCGCGCAGAAGAGCTTCTCTGTCCACCTCCAAGGACAGGCAGTCGAGCGATAGCGTATTCTGAACCACTTGAAGGCCAAGGTCGGCAAGATTACCTTGCTGAAGGCTTTTGGAGACCTTGATGGTGGCCAGGATGTCCTCGCTCTGAAGGTGGACAAAGTCGAGCATATCAGACATCGTAGCATAACCCACGAAGGTGGAGCGGGTGTTCCCTTTGTTCATAATGCGCAGGGACTGCAGCAGAGTCCGCAGGCCAAGCTCGTAGCAGTATGTCCGCGAGGCACGTGTGTACTTGTCATCCTGAAAGGGTTTCAGAAGTTGGTGAACAACAGCACGGCAGGCCGGGGTCTGATTAGAGGGCTTGATCGAGGCAAAGAAGGGGTTGACCCAGCCGAAGATCTCGTCCAGAGTAGGGGATTCATCGGGCTTCTCCACATGCAGCAACAGATAATCCAGAGTTTTATTGCCCAGAATCTGCTCGATGATCGTGACCGGCGAGATGGCGCCCATGGCATCCCAGAAATCAACGGCCGACTTTTCGAGAAGCTGCTGGATGGTGCCGATGAGGTCCTTGAAGCCGGTAAAATCGAACTGCAGGTGCTCCAACGCGAGCTTGCATACGTCGATTTCAATGGCGCGCAGGGAATGTGTGATAAGCTCTTTATCCAGCTTGTCCATGATGATCCTGACACCACCCCAAAACGCGGGCAAGAAAGGAGCATCTAAGCAGACGAGCTGGACCCTTTTCATTGTGTCGAACAGCGGGTCACGGACTGCAGCAGCGAATTCTGTCTTCGTGAGGCCGCGCTTGAATCTCGTGTAAGATGTTACAGCCCAGATGTAGCGATCCTCGTTGGTGCTGAACAGAAACCTAGTCATGGCCGCCGTGTAAGTGCCAAGCCGTAACCTCTTCTTTGTCTGGACAAGGTTGAACGGCTCGTCGAAATGTTTCGCAAGAAGCGTTTCGTTTTTCAGGAGTGCCTCGCAGCTGAGCGATTCAAAGAGCGCGTACATGCCCTGATTGTCCAGACTCGCTATGCCTCGCTTCTGCGCAGGTGCATCCCGCAGAAGCTGAGACGCATGGTCAAGACCGTTGGTGATCCTTTCCAAATTCATGTTGTCGAAGACACCCATGAACTGCGCGACCTCGTCTGAATCGTATTCCTCCTCCAGCTTGTGCTTCAGCTCGTTGCGTGCCCTGTGATATAACCTGATGCAGACGTCGCAGGACGTCATCGCCTGGTTCAGCTTCTCCTTCAGCCATTCCTGGTATCCTGCTGCATCGGCGCCGTCGAAGGCGAATATGGGAAGACAGTCTAGGACGAGGTTCTTCCTGGCCTCGGCTTCCGACAGCTTCTTGAGCCGCTGGCGCTTCTCCGCCTCATCTTCATCGTCCAGCTGGCCGACCAGGTCTTCGTCCAGGTAGACGCCGTGTGGATCCGAGGCGGTCCGAGGGCAGAAGAGGTGCAGGTCTTCAGGCAGAGCCTTGAGCTCACTACAGAGTGGGGACCGGGTTAGCTAGGTGAAGGTGGTGGGCGCGAGCTTGCCTGGGGTGTGCTTCCGCTTACTTGAGCTGGTTCACCAGCGCCTCGCCCATGGCAGCCCAGAGTGTACACCCTTAGGCCGGGCGGTATGCCAGATAGACTTTAGATCTTTTGGATATGCGCAAACGTTCCCCGAGCACTGGTCACAACCTCGTCATCCTCGGCGGCAATGGGCAGAGGTAGGGGTCGGTTGTCCGGAGTTCGTGGCCCTCAATCGCCGTGCAATGGTGGCTGTTCCGGCAACGCCCAGGCTCTCGCAAGACTGTGTTCCGGTACGTCGCGCGGCAGGGCAGGGAGGGCAAGGGCAAGGGCAAGGGCGACGACGGGGGAAGGCGGAGGTCTGATGCGCGGTAGCTGGACGAGGGCTGCGGTGCTTATGGCGGATGTCGGCGACGCTGAAAGGAATGAACGGCGTCGGCGTCGGTGTTTATCTGGCCCGGACCACGCGCGCAAACGGGCACGAGTTCAATCAGGGCGAGGCTGGGTGGGAGCGGGAAACAGAGGGAAACGGAAGTTTTGAAGCGCAGCGTCCCGCGGCCGACGATTTCGCGGCGTATGCGCATCATCCAGGTCGCGTCCACCGCGCGACTCACAGGCGCCAAGGGCCGAGCGCCACGCGCGTCAACAGGTCCCGACCCTGTGCCGCTCATCAAATGCCCGAAAACAGCACGGCACCCCAATCGTATCACTCGAGTCACATCTGCACCCTCCACACACATTGCGGGGTCCTCTTTAATGCATCACTGTTGCACGTGGCGCTATTTCAAATCTCATCAAGAAGCTTTTCGCTGCTGGATACGTATCTATCTACAAGAAACCTCGTTGGCACCGCATCGCCGGATCTCAAAGGGGATTGCCAGGGAAAAATCAAAGGACCAAAGAAGGAGCCAGCCATAGGTGAGGAAGTAAGCCATCTATGCAATCGTGGAAAAACTAAACCCCGTACCTCGTACGGCCATGCTAATGCAGAAGGGAGGAAAAAGCAAAGACTACCAGTGGAAGAATTGAAGCTGCTAAGGAAAGTGGAGTGATCAGACCAACCTCGCGACTTTTTGAAGGAGTGCCAATGGTGCAATGCAGGAGAAAAGAAAACGAAAACACCCTGGTATCCGCTATGCGCCGCGCTCTGCTTGGTATTCTTTCTTGAGAGCAATAATCCCCAAAAGCCATTAGCCTTAAGCAAAAAAAAGCCATTACTGCCGCTCGAACGCCCTCCAAGATGACTGTGACAAATCTCTCTCGCGTTCAAAACATATACAGGGTCTCGTGCTGGCATTATGTACGATCGACGCCAGCCATCACCGTGCAACCCCTATCGAGTCACCTTCGACCGTGTACGGCCCGGGTCCCGAGTGGCTGCTCTCTAATCTGCTCAGTCGTGCCGCCGACGTGAAGTCATTACTAGCTTCGAAGCTTTGTCGTATCCTATCCATGGATTGTCTGGCGCGCTCATACGATGGCCTAGGGCGGTCCATGGATTGGCGCATTTCGGTAATCCGGTCAGCCGGCGGCTGCTGCAGCACTTGTTGTTCCGGCCAGGAGTAACGTGGGCCGGTGAAATTCGTGCTGTCGCTTCCGTTCTGGCTCCTCGGGTTGTGCGTCGTTGCTGTCGGCGCAACCGAAGGCGGGTAAATCGGCCGCTCATCGTCCGGCATCGACGACATGGTGTTGCGCTCGTCGGGCTTGTTGCCAGGTTTTGAAATATCAGATGAAGATAGCGAGTTTACTTTCTCCGAAGCCACAGGCGGTGGGGGAGGAATGAAGGAATCGTTCTCCTTGAGGTAGTCGAACTTGCCCTGCACAACCTGCTCCCGAATAATGTCAACGTCCAGAGGATAGTATATCTTCTGGATCGACTTCACTGTAAATCTGGGAAGAAGACAGACTATCGTCCCGAGCAGGATGGTAGCCCAGAAACTTAGTTGCCCGTAAACTTGTGGTGCAGCCTCGTAGAAGGTGAAGCCAGCATCGAAAGCGGTATAGATGCCAGTCCAGGCCCAAATCAACAGGATACTGATTGCGACGATGAGGAGCATCAACCAATCCCAACGGTACGTATTCATCAGCATGTAGATGTTGACGACAATGACGGCCGCGCTGGCAATGTAGATTCCCATGCGCTTGTTGTCTGCGACATCAAGACCGTTTTGACTGTTGAAGTTGGCGGGCGAGAAGAGACAGTAGACCATATAGAAGACAATGACTGATTGGTACAGGCCATCCAGCATATAACCCCTGCAACACGTTAGCTGTGGATTTAGGGAGCAACGTGGTCAATACGTACCAGAACTTCGTCTGCGTCCACTCCAGGCGTTCAATTCCTCGGCGATAAAGCTGTGGAACGGCTAGAGATACTTTGTCGTCAACATCTTGGTCGAGAACGCCCATCAGAATGACAGGCAGGGACGTAAACGCCAAGTTGTACATAATGATGTACGTGTAGTCGAAGATGTAGGCGCAGTCGAAGTTACAGTAGATCTGATACCAAAAAAGAGCGAAAGTCCAGACAAGGTTCTGTAGCATGTTAGCGCAGGAAATCTTGTATGCATGCGAGGTGTTCCTACCTTGTAGAAGAAGTTGGCGATCGTCTCCGCCAACCTGCGGTAGGACCACCGTCCGTGAACCAGAACCAGTCGTGTAAGGAAACGGAATTGACCAATGGCATAATCCGACGACATGACGGCTGATCGACCTTCCTCGCCAGCAATACCGACACCGACATGGGCTTCCTGAATCATGGCCACATCATTGGCGCCATCACCGATGGACAGAGTGAGACAATCCAATCCGTTCTTGACCATTTCGACGACCGCAGCCTTCTGGGAAGGACTGACACGGCAACAGAGAACAGCACGGCACTGCTTGCAAAGAAGCAAGAACTTCTGCTTCAAGTTCTCATCCAGCACCAGCTTCAGGGAATCACCATCGATGACAATGGCATGAGTCGGATCCGGGGGTTCGTGGTTGGTTTGAGCAGCCTTGAGCTCCTCGTCGGAGCCAGTCATGCCAAAGGCCGCAAGATGCTTGTCGAGTTCCTTTTCTGCCGATTCCAGGCTCTCGTCATCGATCTTGAAAACAATGAGGTCCATGTCGTTGTCCAAAAGATTGCAGGAGAATCCGATGTTGATGGCCGTTTCGACCTTGTCACCCGTCAGAACCCAGAGTTTGATACCGGCTCGGCCGAGCAGCGCAATAGCATCCGGAACGCCATCTTGAAGTCTGTCCTCGATAGCAGTGCCTCCGAGAAGCATGAGGTCGCGTTCGATAGAATCCGCAACCTCTTCAAGCTTTTCATCACGGTCGGTGACAGATGCTGCAGCTGCCTCGTGGCGGAGGTTCCACTCTTGGTACTCCTGCTCGGTGAGTTCCTTTTCGGCGATGCAAAGTGTCCGCAAACCTTCACGAGCGAACATCTCGAGATGCTC
Source organism: Neofusicoccum laricinum (assembly GCA_029906385.1). NCBI lineage: Eukaryota > Fungi > Ascomycota > Dothideomycetes > Botryosphaeriales > Botryosphaeriaceae > Neofusicoccum > Neofusicoccum laricinum. The sequence continues at coordinate 283,170 of CP123716.1, read as the reverse complement.
CGCAGTGGAGCGACGAAGCTCAGATTGCTCGCCTCGCCTCAATCTCGAGTAAATTATGCTGTCAGCGCCCTTACAGAAGAGCATAATCCTGCCATCGGGCATGCGCAGGATCGCACTCATTCTCTTACGTGAGGAGTTAAATTCAAGAGTGTTGAGGACCTGGTATCTCCGCTCATCACCCATGACGTTAACGATCAGGCCATCGTCAGCTCTTCCGAGGACTGTGAAACCAACGTCACGAGCAGTGGCGACCAGTGCGGCTTCATCGGGAGACTGCGCCTTGAATTCGATTTTCGGAGGGTTGCCGGGTGTCCGTTCAGTGATGACAGTGTGACAGAGGGCAAGAACCAACATGAATTGCTCATTTGCTCGGCGCTGCTCCTCTCCAGCGTCACCACCCAGATCGGCGACATAATCGGGAGCGACAAATGTGACGTCGTCGTCTCGAAGGTAGGGATTATCGTGCTGTTTGCGCAACATTTCGATCATCCTCACACGGTCCTGTTCGATTTGTGCACGAGCCCGAGCACCCTCCTCTTCCACATTAATTCCCTGTCGTCTCTGTAAACCAGCCTGGGCTTCTGTGTACGCCTCGCCGTACGGTACGCCATTGATGGTGCATTTCTTGAATTCCATGACATTCTGGGTGAGCGTTCCGGTCTTGTCGGAGAAAATGTACTCAATTTGGCCAACGTCGTCGGAGATGTTCCAGGATTTCGGCGTGCAGGGATAATCGAGCCTCTCGTAGTACATGTTGACATCGTTGTAAATGAAAATTGCCTGGGCGGTCCTGATAATTTCGAGGGTGATGTAGAGTGAAATGGGGACCAAGTTCTGGAACAGGATGACAGCCGCCCAAAACGTGATGAAACCGTCGAGGGGAGGACTACCTCCGTAGGAGCCAAATTCGAAGTAGTCTAGTGAATTGCCACCTTCGGCCCAAGTCACACCCTGGACAATACCGGAGACCAAGCACATGACGAAAAGAATGATGAAGTTGTAGATGACATTCCAGTTCAGGTCCTTGGAAATCTTGGCACGCTTGCTGGGAGTGATTCCGGAGTTGAGCATAATCTTGGTCTCTTCTCCAGTGAACATGACGATACCAAGAACCCATTCCGTGTTCCGGATGCTGCATCCACGAAGTAAGAGGTTGTTGATGCTGATTGGTTCCGCCATATCCGCTCCGGCACCATGCGGATCTTGGGGATCCCGCTCGTTCCAGCGGAGAACGCCGGAGTACGCATATAGATTCGCGTGCGGGGGTTCGCTCTGGATGTAGAATTCGGCCTTTTCGCAGTGCCGGGCGTGAACAACTTTCCGACCGGCATGGAGCGCTTGTCGGACTTTTAGGTTGGTCTCTCCATCCAAATTCTTGGTCTCCACATAGCAAGCACCGTCGGGGTCAGAAGTCGCCAAAACCACGATGTCGGCCGGAACCTGTTCTTCGTTGTACAAACGCACGAAATCACCAACCTGAACGTTCTTCCAGTAGTCCTTCTTGAACCGTGCTTTTCCGGGGACTTCTCGGAAGGGATTGAGCACGCTGCCGTAGAATTTCGTGGGGTGGTCAATGTTGATCTTCTCCGATGTCGGTCCGGCGTGAATGCCCTCGAAGGTGGTTTGGCCGGGGACCTCGTGTCCGTTTTCTCCACGACCTTGACCGGGGAGTGGCGATGGCACAGGTGTCATCTGAATGGCATTTTCCTCGCCGGGCGGTGGTCCATCGTCGCTTTTTCTAGACATGTACGAATTGCGGTGGGAAGCAAAAGATCTCCGAGTGTCGATTGACGGCCTAGATTCATCCAGTGCCCTCTCTGCATAAGTCTTGCCCTTGGCGCTGGTATCCTTGTTCTTTTTCTGCTGCCACGAACTCCAAACCGTCCTGAGGAGCCTGGTGTTTGCCTTCTTGAACTGCCGCCATATTCCGACACGATCCTCTGCAGTGTTGACATTGTCGAAGTCGACAAGTCGATGCACCGGAGCGTTGTTGAGTTCATTATCGAGGACGGTTCTTCGCCAGTCCTCAATCGCATCCTTCACGGCTGTTACGGCGAGAATCACAATCAGGGGGACGGCGTTGAGGGCCGGATTTGATGCGCCGAAAATAGAGAAGGCCTAGAAAGCTGCGTAAGCGTCTGACGCTGGGGCCAAGTTGGGCCTGGTACTTACACCGAGAATGATGATGAAGGCGAAATAAATGTTCGCAATGTTGTGGAATTGCAGCCACAGGTTCTTCGGGATGAAGGAGAGCGGCGTGTATTTTGCGGTTCGAATCTTGTTTCGCACGTACGTGGCGCGCGGGTGTCCCTCCTCGTCCCTGGCTTCGGGTGGCAGCGGGATGTTGAAGTAGATGGTGCGGCCACCCTCACCGTCGTCGCTGGCGTCGGACACCGTCGCATTCTCCTCGCTGGGTGCGCCGGGAGCCTCTTTGCTCTCAGGATGGCCCTCCGCCTCAACCCGCTTCTCGCTCGCTCCGGAGCCAATTCGTTTGTGTAAGCGCCCCAGGACCGACTCGCGTTTCTTGTTGCCCTGTTCTCCCTGCACACGATGTGTAGCCCAGCGGATTCGTTTGACCGGGTTCGACACCTCGCTGTCCTCCGGGGGGTTCTGGGCGGCCATTGTGGTGGTGGCGGCCTGACAACAGAGGCCCGGGGCCGAGAGGAGTGCAGCGGCGATCGGCCGGCCTCAGCCGGAGAAAGTCAGGAGCGTCGCAGGGCGGCAGGTCGCGCGGCGGTTGCGATGTTGGAGAGCGTGGGCGTGCAGAGAGCGCGATCCGGCGGTCGCAGAGCGGTCGGGAGCGAGCGTGCAGAGGTTACGGAGCGCTGGCGGCGGCGATTGTCGGTTAGGCCGGAATTAAGGCCAGGCGGATGCTGTAAGCGGTCGCGAAAATCTGCGCGGAAGGAATGTCGTCAAATGCGCGCTGCTACGGTGGTCGGCCAGTCATCCGGGACACTCGGGGTCGGGACGCGTTAGAGATAGGGTAGGGCTGGTGCCGGGGCGTGCGAAGGGTGCGCGGGAGGGAGGCGGGCGCAGGCGTGTTTCTATGATGCTGGTGTCGTAGCTCTGCACGCCTCGCGCCTCGCACGGGAAAGGTGGCCGCCCGAGAATCAGATTGGCGCCTCGCCGTAGCCCGCCCGCAACGTCGTGAAGCCGAAAGTCCGGTGCGCGCGCTGTGCAGCTGCAGTAGTGTGGTGCATAGCATAATCCCAGGAGGCGCGCAGCGCGTTATTATTGCCGTGCCTGATTCCTGACACGCCCGCGCCCCGGGTGCCAAGGGCGCGCTCAATGCTGCTGTGGGCAGCCGCGAGTGCTGACAGCGGCACCGAGGGCAGCCTGGCCTGCCAGCTGCCAAAACATCGCTCAGGGATGGACGAGGCTCAGCGCGAACCCTTGAAGATTAGATGATGATCCGAGCGGCGTGGGTCGCGGCCACTGTGTCATGTAACGAGCGCGTCCGCCGCGCTTCAGCAGCACGCTGGCGATCTGGACATGCGAATCACCTCAGGCCCCAGATCCAAGAAATTGCAGCTCGCCGCGCTGCACAAACTGCGTGCTGATCGGAGGGCCCGCCGCGCGCTCTCACGGTCCTCAGGTTCCTACGGGCCCAGCGGGCTGGTGTTGGTCTCGCCGCCTTGGCTGGTTGCTAAGGGGCCGCAGGGCACCTAGCACGCCCACACGCTTCGTCATCCCTCGCAGCCGCGCCTATTTTGAGCCTCGCGCCCGTAGCAAAGCCATCGTGGAGGCTAGCGGCTGAGTCGACGGCACGGAAGCCCCGTGCATCCGCCGCTCTCCAGCGCGGCGGAAACAGGAGGGCGGATCTCCCACGCTGCATTATTTCGCAAATGACTCGGCCGGCCTGCCGAGCTGCTGCTTTTGTCCTGCGGATAATCTCGAGTAGGGAGACGGCAGGGAGCAGCAGTGAGATCAGCAGGATTGCAGCGCGTGCAACGCTGTGCGATCACGTCAGCTTGTAGCACCTGCGTGGAGACCAACTGGAGACGGCCGGCGGCCTGTAGCACGCAAAAAGCAGCCGGCAGTGCTGACTTCGCCCGCTGTTGGTCCATCCTCTGCGCCCTCGTCGGCCCTTTCGTACGAGTCGAGCTCCGCCGGCTGCCGCTGCCCTGCCGCGGGAGCCCTGCTGTCTCGTCTCCGCCGTCGGTGTTTCTCAGCCGGGCGAGCAGCCTCCGGCGCGCGGGTGCGGGTGCCATCGCAGCCCGCTCGATCTGTTATGCGCCCGTCGCACCCGTCTGCCGTGCGCCTACATCGCGCGTGTGCTCGCACGCCGCGGCTCTGCAGACGCGGTGCTGCCCTTGTAGCTGGGTGATCGCCTGAAATAGGAGCACAAGAGCTTCTTTCACACATGCTTAAAAGTCCCGGCGCGGGCATTGGCCAGGCCGGACAAGGACCTGGAAGCTTTGCCAAGGCGCTTCACGTGCCCCCGCGCTCGTCGCGGCGCCCCCGCGTCGCTTTCCACATGCCACCGCGCCGTGTTGACGTTCACAGGCGAGCTTGCGCCCGCCAGTTCGCCCGTCTAACCTGCCAGCATGAAGCGCAATGGCAACATTACCAACTTCTTCAAGCCCTTCGCCGAGCCCAAGAACCCGCCCACCTCGTCCGAAGAGCGGCGCGATCGCGGCTCGTCGTTTCCATCTCTGAGCGTGCGAGGTCTGAGAGGCCCCATCCGCATCCTCCCCGCACACTCTTGCTGATGACGGCACCATTCCAGAATCCAGTACGAGGCCACGCTGGCCATCTGTAGACCAGCCCCAGAAGGAGCGCTCTGCGCCGCCCTCGATCCCTCGCTGTGACCTCTCGTCGCCCACACCTCCGCCCGATTCGAGACCAACGCACAGAGTGCCTCCACTGCAGTCTCTGGCCACAGTCTCGCCGCTCTGCGATGAACCGATCAGCACAAATCCCCGCAGCGCAGAGCCGGGCTCCTCGTTCAACTCGTCACTATCATCACTACCTCCACAGCCTTCCCAATCTTCGACCGCGAGCAAGCGCCTAGTGAAAGACGGTCTGCCACTCGTGAGGACATCAGATAGCGAGGAAGAGGACTCCGATTCAGGGTTGGAGGATCTTAGCACGATTCTCAACAAGAAACGGCGTGTTCAGGCACCGCCAGCGGATCCCAAGCCCGCGATGCCCAAAATAAGTCGGATCGAGGCTGGATCCGCATACGACCTGCGCTCTCACTTCAGACGGAGACCTCGGAGAGAATTCAAATCAATAATCCCCGTACAGCAGAAGTACAAAACATCTCTCTCGGATCTCGTGGCAGACCAGAAAAAAGGCTTGGATTCCGAGGCAAGGGTTCTCGAGGCACAGAGGAAGGCAGAGGCCGCAGACAAGGCTGCTGAAGAAAGCAAGGAGAACAACAGGCTTACAATAGACGGCCTCAGCGCGGCTTTAGGTGATGCGGAAAGCGTGCAGAGGACGTTTGATGCTCTTCAAAGAACCGAAGCACTCGAAATTAACAAGGTGTGGCACTTCTTCGATCCCAACAATGCCGAGATCGCAACTCAATCTAAGCCCGAGTTCCCCGCTCAAAGTTTGCCTGGTGGAGGATGGCAGACAAGGCTGCTAGGTGAGTTTATTCACTGGTCTTCAAGGCAGTGCAAAAGCTCATACCAAATAGATTCTTCTACACGGCATGCCACTTTCATCTCCGGTATCATGAAAAGCCGGGTCTACAGGGAGGCTTTACCTGACGAGATCGTGTTGTGGATGATTGATGAGGTCTGCTACAATAGGAAGGAAGACCTCACAAACGCATATCTTGGTGTGCTTGAGGTAAGCACTGTGCGATTTTATATGCTATTGAGTCCGCTGGACCTAATTTGGCATCAGTCGTCCACACCGCAGTTACGAAAGCTTCTCGATCGACAAGCAGTGTCGGGTCTGTTCCGCAAGCTGGGTGCTAGAAAAGACGCAGTTGCACTTGAGGGTGGGCTTCCTGAGATAGAGCCAGTGGAGGTGCAGCCCAACGGTAAGTTCATGGGCCCAAATTGTTAGTTACACTGCTGATTCGCAAAGACCCGAAGAAGCCCCTACCGCACGGTTCAAGACGTTTGCTTGAATTCCTAAGGCGGGCGGCGCCATATTTGGAAAGCGGCACAGTAGAATACTCCCTCGAAGTATTAATCCGGCTCGGCTTTGACGACAGCGTACGGCAAGATGGCGATACTCAGATCCAGTGCCAGGAAGCCATTGTAGCGATGTTCAACGCCCCTTCGGTCGAAGAATCTGATGTCTTACGCCGAGTTTCCCAAGCCCTATTCAAAAACTTTAGAAACCATGGTCCCAGAGATGACAGATGTGTCAATCACGTTCTACAAGCTCAATTGGTCCATTCCCTCCCTGCCACCACCCGACGCGAGGCCACGTTCCAACGTCGGCTCGCCCTCGCTTTCTTTCTCGACAGCCCTAAGCCCCTGACGCTCTCCCTCACCGCCCCCGGAATTCTCCCCGCCATCCTCCAATCTCTCACCCACAATGGGCTTTACCGTTTCAGTCGTAGCACAGACTACGCCGACGTCACCGCTGCTTTCATCCTCCTTGACACAGCCGTCGACTACGGCTTCTCGGACCGCGCCTTCACCCAGACACTCAGCAACATCGACAGGCGGACGCGCGACGTCGCCGCGCGGCAGCTGCACGATGCGGCCCGAGCCGCAGAAGACGAGTTCAACATTGGCATCGACGCCCTCACCGCCACGGTCCGCCGCATCATGGGTCAGATCCGCGGGTCGGGCACGGAGAGCGTGCGCATGAGCGAGGCCAAAGGCGCCATGGAGCGGCTCGTCTACCGGCTCGAATCCAGCGTACGCACCCGGGAGAAGAGCAGTACGGACATCTTCGCAGACACAGGGGGAGTCAGGAGCGCAGGGTTCATGGAGAGCTGGATGGGAGGAGCAGGGCCCGGCAGTAACGGGCGTGGCGTCGTCGAGGAAGTCGGCGGCAATGCGCCCAAGAAGGAACAGAACGGCGGTGTCGACGACGAGGGTGAGGACGAGGGTCGAGACGATGTCGCGGACCAGGCGGACCAGGACGTCGAAGACGTCGTCCACGAAGATGTCGACGACGACGTGGAGCACGAGGTCAACGGGGCGTAGGCAGCCCAAACTCGCGCGCGCGATGGCGGACCGCGGTCGCGCCGCTTTTCCCGATCTCATTCCAGCAGGGCGTCAATCAGGGACCGGGTGTGCTGGCTATCCTGGATGGGGCGGGCGTCTCCGTAGTGGTGAAACCCGGCAGCCGGAAATGGCGGATTGGTGGCGTGAAATGATGAAGGCTCTGTTTTTAGCTTTTCGTCACCGATAACCGGGTCGGCTGCCTTGCCCTCTCGTTTCCTGTGCGTCCGCGGTATTTCCTTCTCGCCGTCGTTATGCGTGAAAATTTGGCCAGAGGGGGAAGGAGAAATGAAGATGTCTCCGTGGGCTGGTCTTTTATGAGTGTTCCAATCTCAAAGAGCGTCTTTTTACCCCCGGCTGTCGGTAAGTACGTCAGATTCACGCAACGCGAGACGATGGTGATGGGAAAAGAAGTGCCCTCACTCTCCACTTGGCCGTTTTCCCCTCGTCCCTGTCCCTCCGTCGGCGATCCTTCGGAAAGAGCGGCGACAGGTACTTCCGGAAAATCCACGACCCCTGAAGGAGCGGCGGATCGAAGAAGTCCCTTTTTTTCTCTCTTGTTGCTCCTCTTGTCTCTCGGCTCGGTAGATCTCAGGGGTGTCGGTGTGGGTATCGGTATTCTCGGTGTCTGCCGGGAAAGTTGCGGGGATTGCGTTGCCGGGCGGTGGTTGTTCGGCGCCGATTTTGTAGGTAGGGATCGCGGCCACTTCTTTCTTCTCTCCCCTTCACGTCTCTGTCGGAAACGCTGTTGGCTGTTCGAACGGAGCGTGGGAACCTTTGTGGAAGGGAGTGGAACGTGTCGAGATTTGCGGAGCGGGCGGGTGTTGTGTGGGTCTTCTGCTTTGCACAGACGCTCGTCCCGCAGAACCCGAGAGGGCGGGTGTGTTCTTCTATCTGTCCTACTCCTTCGGGTACGTATCTGAACCAGCCCTGTCAGAAGAACATAGATGGAAAGAGATCGGCCGTCTGCCAGTGACCCCGGATCTATGAGACCTCTGTCGATATGTTTCATTTTGTGACTCAATGCTGCGTAGAAGGACTGGCTTCGAGCATGGGAAAACAGCTCCTGTGAGGATATACCCTCCCAACATAAGAGGGCTCTTCTCTAGACGAACAGGAACCGTGTCGCATCATTCCATATCCGTATGAATGCCTCTATACTACTCATGTACGAAACGAGCATTAATATGAATGTATGCACAAGACTTCTCAGCGAGGAAGACACCTTCATTGTGCGGAAAACCGGGCAACATCTCTTGTGTCTTCTATGCGGAGACCAAGTTCAAAGCTGCTGATTGGATTATCCAGGAAACTGTATCTGTTCGTGCGGTGCAGAATTTTTCGGACAAGCTTGCAAGCATTACGACTGAACAGAGGTTGTTGTAAGCGAAGCTGCTCCAATCACGGATAAGGTCGAGGTATTTTCGTCCATGGTGCGCACTTTCATTGCTCTCTGCTCCATGAGGCATTGCAGAGTGTCGTAAATTAAGGTTCAGCGGCTCGAAATGAGGGACCCAAGCCTTTCCGTTGAGTGTTAATGCTGTGTGCCAGGCTAAGCAGCACTCAGGGATTGAACGTCACACACTCGATAGTTCTCAGTGCTCGCTTCATGTCAAATGATTCCTCCGCCCGTATACTCATACAGGTGCTGTGCTCCCTGTTTTGGATTTTTTTTTTTGAATTCCTGGGGACGGTATGTCCAACGACTATTGATCGTTGTCAGACATCAACAGATCTTTGATTGACGACTTTCAAAGAGCTCAGCAACTTGAGTTTCTTCAAGAGCTCATTCATATATCACACTCAACTTCATCATAAGACGGCAAGAGAGCGTCGCGGAGTTACAGGTCAATAGTGCCGTAAAGATCAGGAGCATTCTTTTACTCAGCAACATTTATTATAGGCTACACGTAACTCAATTATTCGAGCACAGGAGGCTGAAACACAAATTTGGTAAACATTATCTAGTGATGCTTTGTATCTCGATTGCTATTAGCGGAGGAAATTTGGGACTCGATGTCGGCGAGGCGCTCGGCTTCGGTAGGACAAAAGAACCAAGTCGCTTCTATGAAGAGTTAGTACTCTAGCTGTGACCCCGGACATCCGCTTTCTTGATTTTACCCAATAACCTCTGTACTCCAAGCCATAATGTCGAGTGATCCGAATCTCCACCTGCTGGCTCCACGCTCCGGGCCCAAAAGCCATGGCTTCGGTTACCGGAACAGCCGGCTGTCCCTTTTCCCATTCATGATCTGCACCATCTCTTGCACGAGATCAAAGCAGATCTCTTCGGAAACCTGGCTGTCTCTGGAATACCGCGGGTGCTGAGTCACAAACTCCCGCATGAACCGCGCCGTTGTCCAGAGCCTTCCACTCGCCCTCTCGCTGACGAGATGCAGATATGGCTGCAACCTGGCTCTCTCTTCGGCAGAGACTCCTTCATCCTCCATCCAATCTGCCACCAACTGCATCAGCCCCTTGAAAGAGCTACATCCGTTGAAAATCTCGTCCACCGTCAGCAGTGCTACCTTGCCCTCCTCTCCATCCACTCGCCACCAAAACTGCTGCCCCCTCACTGCGTCCTGCACAAGCGCCCGGTCCATATTTTCCCGCACCTTCTCCATCGGCACGTAGAACTCAATGTCATACCGCTCCACCGCCAATCGCACCAACATCATAACCACCGCGAACGCCGCATTCTCAAAGTCCGAGATCTGGTTCTCCATAACGCGGAACTCCACCCGCCAGCCCAGCTCCGGGTTCCGCGGATCCGGCAGCTTGAGCTTGACCGACGGGAACAGCCCGCCGTGTAGGACCTCGAAGTTGACGTGGCGGCCACCGTCCCCGTCCACACCACCACCACCCTCCCCCCGCAGCGCCCCCAACCCCCCCACCGGATACACCAACGGCGCCCTCCTCACCACCCGCGCCACATACCTCGCCGCCACCCCATCCAACCCCCACCCCCTCCAACCTCCCCACCACGGCCCCATCCTCCCCTCCTTCCCCCTCCCCACCCCCTCCGCTACATACCCCTCCGCCCCCCATACCGCGGCCCCCACCTCCCGCCCTCCCCCTCTCCCCCGCCGTCCGATCATCCGTCATCCCAGACAGCACCCCCCACCGCGCATCCGTCCCGGCCAGCACGCCGCGCAGCACGGGCGTCGCCGCCGACACCGCCAGCACCACCGGCGCCACCGGCACCAGGGCGTCGTGCAGGCGCCGCGCCGCCCCCGCGTCCGCCGTCTGGAACGTCGTCTGCAGGCAGCACATGGCGCCGCCGAGCAGCATGTCGGCGGGGGCGAAGGCGACGGCGGGGGCGGCCGCGGCCGCGTCGACGAACGGCGAGAGCGCGGCCGACAGCGTGTCAGCGTCGAGGAAGAGCGGCACGACGGTGGGCGGGGCGGCGGGCCCGCGGCGGGCGATGATGTTGTGCTGGCAGGCGCGGTAGCGGGCGCTCGGGGAGAGGAGGGCGGGGGACGTGGCGGTGGCGGCGGCGGAGCCGAGGCGGGGGGAGGTGGTGATGGAGAGGGCGTGTTGGTTGGGTGCTAGGCGCTTCTTGAGGACGGCGCGGCTGGGCGGAGGGCGGCGGGTCAGCGGGGTGTGTGTGTGTGTGTGTGTGTGTGTGTGTGTGTGTGGTTTCTGGGTGGGTTGGGTTGGGTGCGTGCGTACCGCGAAGCCATGTCCGCCTCGACCGAGAGCAGGGATGCCACGCTGCTGTCGAACGGGCGCGAGGGCTGCGACTCGATCTGGAATCTTGCCAGCTCGGGCGTGTACGTGCCCGTCTCGGCCTCGGATGGGAGGCGATGCAGGAGTTCGGGAGACCGGAGGCAGAGCTTGACGGTCTTTGTGGCATCGTCTAGTTCCAGGAGCGTGTATTCGATCTTGAACCCATATCAAATAGGGATTCCGTGCAACATCGAGGGGGCCGCATACCTCATCGCCCCAGAGGGGGGGGAACCCTTTCTTCTCGAGCCCCCTTTTCCATAAATCTACGGCTTCCTGCCTAGAAGTAAGTATCTTACAAGTCTCGTTTTATCTTTAGGAAGGATAAGTTCGTATTTTAATACATCAATAGCCTTCTTGGAGACGAGGGGTGCAATATCTTCCGTTTCCGGGTACAAAACACATTCTTCCATGCTGCAGAATGTCAGTTAACAGGGGTAAAAGGTCACGAAGCTACGCCAAGAAACTTACTGTTTGCCCATTTTCAGAGGTTGTCGAGCTACAGCGGTACCTCCACCAGCCGAAAGCCACCTTGATTACTTTAAGTCTTCGGGAACTTAGCGCTGAGATCAGCAACGTACCACCTCGGAACTCAGACATGTCAGCAATGACATCATCCGGAAAGCCGGTTGCAGTTACAGTTTCGATATTACACAGCATCTTCATCAAGTACGACGTCGATTCGGAAACCATTGTGATTGGTTCACACATGGATTAGTTGATGCAACCAGCAGAGCTGGTTTGAGACTCTGTTTTCACTGCATATATACATCCGGATGAAGTACGCGCGTGCCGCAATACTTTCCGAGCCGACCTCAGATTTTGCGATTGTAAGTTGAGTCAATGCACGGAGCATTCTTCGGCTGGGGAAACTCAATCAGGGGCACGTTTTCCTTGTCTGGAGCCCGGAAGGCTAAGTGCTCCCTCTCAAGGTGACGGCCAGCCCTCGTTCGCGTAGACTGCGGGTAACCGAAGCAAGATTCACGGGCACAGTTTGAACCGTACTATCCTCTTTCCTCATGAAGTCTCCTCCGCGGAATTTTTTTCTCTCCTCTCTCCGTATTAACCATCAGTACGACAGTAGCCGCCCTCCAGTCTCCACACACACCCCATGCCCCAGCAACATCAACACAAACAGACCTACGCATCCCCAACCGTCCCCACCACACTCCCCTGCCTCATCACAATCTCCTCCACCTGCTCGTGCCTCTTCCCCTGGCCCCTGTACTCCCGCCGCCCGCGCACGACCCAGTCGACGCCGATGATGGCGCACACGACGCCGTACACGGCCGAGACGTAGTTCATGTTGGACGCGAGCACGGGCTTGGAGTAGGGGAAGCTGTACATGACGATGGTGAAGGCGGTCCAGGCGAGCAGCACGACGTTGGCGACGAGGCCGAGGGGGCCGAGCCAGAAGGGGCCGTGGACGATGTTGTTGCGGCCGCGGACGAGGAGGCAGATGACCGGGATGGAGTAGGAGACGTAGAGGAGGACGATGCAGGCGGTGACCATGCTGTTCAGGGCACACGTTAGTCAGACACGGATTGGGGAGGGGGAGAGATGGCAGCCCACCTGTTGAACGCCGTGTACGAGCCCAGGTACAGGCAGCCCACGGCGGCCACGATGACGCAGCTGACCGTGTGCGCCAGCAGCGGCACGCCCAGGCGCTTGTGCACGGTGCTCAGCAGCACGTGGCCGGGCAGGCCGCGGTCGCGGGCGAAGCTCCAGCACAGCCGGCTCTGCCACGTGTGCGACGCGATCTGGCAGCCAACGCCGGTGGCGATGATCAGGCTCTCGAGCGCCACGGCGCCGGCCTTGGTGTCGAGCGCGCGGGCGAAGAGCTCGAGGATGGGCACCAGCGTGGCCGTGTCGACCAGGTCCTGGAAGTCGCCGACGATGCTGAAGAACATGGAGACCGAGTAGAACCACGACGTCACGAAGCCGATGGCCACGGTGCCCATGATGGCGATCGGGATCATGCGCTCCGGATGGTGCACCTCCTCGGCCAGGTGCGTGGCGCAGTCCAGGCACGCGAAGGCCCAGTTCGTGTTGACGAGGCCGACGATGAAAGCGATGCCGCCCTGGGACCAGCCGGTGTTGTTGATGAAGGTGGCGAAGACGAACTTGGCGTGCTGGTGCGTCGGCGCCTTGGCTGGGACCGTGATCAGGATGACGGCGAACGAGAGCAGGGACATGTAGAGGGTTGTCGATGAGATCTTGGGAAGGACCTTGCCCCAGCAGTTGAAGAAGTAGCAGAAGAAGTTGACGATCTGGTAGGCAACGAACACATGCCAGCTCTCGATGACACTGGAGCAAGACGTAAGTACTCTGAAAGTGATGGGAGTGGTAGTATTCGAGAACCTACAAGTCGGGGTGCGTCAGCTGCCAGCAACCGCAGAGCGCGCTCCCCAGCGCCAGGGCAACACTGGCAGACGTGAAGATAGACCCAGCCCAGGCGAACCAGCCAGTCAAGTACGAAGCAAAGTTCGCGTAGCGCTTTGGCGCCAGCTCATTAGCCCAAAAATACTGGCCACCGGCATTGGGCAGCGCTGATGCGAGCTCAGAGAGCGAGATTCCGACGCATGTCGAGATGAGAGCAATGATCATGATGCCGTAGACAATGAGCATCGGACCGCCCGAATTGATGCCCGTCACCAGCGCCGCCGAGATGCCGAACCAGGAGTTGGTCAGCGAGAAGCCCACGCCCAGGACGGACCACACGCTGAAGTTGCGCTGCATATCCTGCGTGTATCCCATCTCGGCCAGCTTAGCCGCATCGGCGTCGATGTTCTTGACATCTCCCTCCATGAATGACGGCGGCCGGCGATCCGACTCTGCAATTTCTTTGGACGCGCCCATGGCTGCGGTTTATAGAAGGATCGAGGACGTTGTTGGCTTGGTTGGAAGTCCGCTGTGGGCCTTCAGCCGTATTGCACGGCAGTGGCCAGGGTAAAGAATAACGTTGAAAGGTGTGCGGTCGCTTCTCCAGTTTCCCGTGTAGCCCGCCGGATACACTGCTCTCCGAATGGCGGCACCCAAGCCTCCGCGAGACGAGGGACAGTGCAAAAGGGGCTACCGATGCGGGATGGGAGGGTAGCAAGAGGCTCGCAAGGACTCGACCTGGTGGCGAGACAAGAGAGGATATAAATATCAAGAGCAAACAACGACGCGTGAGCTCGGCGAGTAAGTGCAGAGCGATAAGATAGATAAAGACAGTCACTGACTATTTTCCTGCGTGTACATAGAGTTGCACAAGAAAAAGAGGCAGTGCACATCGTGCATATGGTCAGGCAGCGGGATCAGCAACTAAATATCTGGCACGTCAGCGAGCAGACAGTTACAAGCCGCGGATGCCAAAATATTCCGCACGCGGCAGGGTCTGAGGATCAGGGAGATGGGCGTAACGCAGTGGCGGGTCAATCCGCCAGCGCTGTCCTGCCACGGGACTCGATTGCTGCAGCGGGAGTTGGGTATGACGGGCGATAGGCAAGGGTGAGAGGGGCCAGGCGAACCAGCTGGAAGGGCAGCGCCGAGAGATTGCCCAGCGCAGCCAGGCACCGAAGGGGATTCGATAGGAGACACCGCTATGCCACCGCTCAAAGCCGCAGCGCCAGTCGCGTGCTCCTCTGGCTTCCGCTGCGCTTGGCAACTGAGGATGTCTTCTGGAGTGAGCATTCAGACGGAACCAGCAACACTTGTGGACCAAGCAGGGCACGCAAGCTTGTTGATGTTGCGAAGCTGGGGCCGAAGCGCCATCAGCACCGGGCACACGCTCTCGTAGGTATCGGCGCACTCGGCCCCTCGCAGCGTGGCTTCGGTGAGTGGCTTCCTCTGTTGGCGGTGGTGGTGAAGCCGGCGGACGGGCGGAGTGCGCGGGGCGGGGCGCGGGCATGGACAGAGACAAGCCTATCGCTGGCGGGCTGATTGATGGGTTGACGTTTGCTTTTGCGCGAGGTAGGCACGACGTTGCGCAGCGAATCGAGAGCTGCAGAGCTTATCGGGCACTGGGCCAAATCGTGGGATCGTATCCGTTGCGGGCGCCGGGGCCCTCAGTTGCCGGATCGCACCGCAACGCCCTCGCTGCCACACTGCTGTCAGCACGCCTCCCACGCCTCGGAGCGCCCGCAACGAGGCCTCCGCGCAAAAGAAATCGACGGCCGCCTCCCAATGAGACACAGCCAACCAAGCCTTATCAAGCGATAGCCGCGCCCATCCCCCCAGGCACTAACAAGCTGCCGCCCGCTGATAGGCGATCATGCCCGTTGCAGTAAACCTTTCCCCTGCCTCTGTCTTTGCTCCATACAGACAAAAAGAGGAGAGGGCCTGCCAGAGCCGATCGCCATTTGGAGCCCTTACGTGATGGTGATGTGCCGCGGCTGCGTTTCGAAGTTTCACAGCAATGCTGTTCACTTTGTCCGCAGAGGGGCACGATGCAGGGCAGCCGGGCTAGCGTCGCGGGGTGAAGATTGCCTACTTGGGTAAAGAGGAGAGCGCGACGGGGGAGATAGAAGGGAGTCTGGGTCCTCTTCTGCTGCTCCGCTCCTCTCTGCCCGCTCCCCATCCTTCCTCTTTCACGTCGCACCGAGCGTGTTCCGCGCGGCACGTCCAACGCCTGTCGAATCCCGGCCCTCGCCTTCGCACTCGGCCACGCAGCCACGCATGTGCTGGTGAGGCAGCGCGATGCTGCACACCACACCTGCCCATCGCGCAGACTATTGGGGCAAGGGAGCCAGCGGGCTAGCGGGCGGCAGCTACGTGCTGCTGCAGCATCGGCCGCGAGTCAGAGAAATTACCCAATTTGCTAAAGCTCTTGGCCTCGCAGGACGGCGCGCCGGCAAGACTGGTCGGCTCGGATGACGGAGCGTCCAGTCAGCGCCGTAAATCCGCATTTATCGTACGAAGCGCGGATGCGCGGACGCACGTCGCTTGGGGAGACGAGTGCCCAGACGCGCTGACTGGGTGCAGCACCAGCAGCGCAGAAAAGCTCCGGCCGGGCGCGGCGGTCTAACGGACAAGGAAAGCGGCTACCGCTGCTCGTCCTGCCCGTAGAGGAAGAACGCCACGAGCCGCGAGGCCTGATACTCCATAGCAGCCGCGGCCGCTGAAACCGTCCTGGTCCTTGCCATTAATGAACCGTTCGGAAAAGCTAACACCCTCCTCGCTCCCTCTGCCCTTCCCCGCGAAAGCCAAGCCCGCCTGCCCGCCCGCCCTGCCCGCCCGCCTGGATCAGGTTACTAACGTCCCGCGTCCTGCCCTGCGCCGTTGTGCCCGCTCCCGGCGACGCCCTCCTGCCCTGTGCCCCGAGCCCTGAGCCCTCTCCCAACAACGCCCTGCCCCGTGCCCGTGGCCCGCCCACACCACGCGCGCTCACGCGCACACCCCTACCACCCCGGCCCTGTCCCGTTCCTGCGCCACGCCATCGTCAACCCCAGCCGGAGCCGATCCTTACCTCCGCTTCGTATAGCCCAGGGCCCTAGGGCGTTGGCATTACTCGGGGTCTGCGGCAGCGGAGGAGCAGCTGTGAGCTGCTGCAGGGCCAGGCCAGGCCAGGCCAGGCAGGCAAAGCAGGCAGACAGCAGGCAGCCACCGGCAGCTCATCCGCCCAGCAGATAGTCGCCGGGCCAGCGCTAGTACATAATCGCGCATGCATTGGCGTTATTGCAGCGCAGCTCCCCCCCCCCCCCCCCCCCCAAGCCCGCCGAAAACGCGGGGGCGACGATTGATAGATCACAATTACCAGCGAGAGCAGCGGGCGGCGAGCAGCGAGCAGCGTCCCCCAAACACACACCGCACCTCGCGTAAATCCCTGGAGAAACCCTACCGCCCGCGCCCTGCCCTGTCAAGTGTCTCGGAAGGCTGAACGCTGATGAACTGATGCGGCCGCTGCTTAAGGTTTCCCGCTATGTATAGGACTATTATGTACAGCCTTTTGGTAAGACTCGGCTCTCGCTTTCGGACGGGGGGGAGCCACACCGCCTACCTACAACGGCCACACCCACGACAGCAATCGACGATAACGGGCGGTCCCTTATACATCCCAACGTGCGTCCTCTATACGAAGCCGTTTCCTTTCTTATATACCTCGCAGCTCGTCCGCATAAAGGGGAAGGTGGGTAATGCAGCGCCAGCCGGGCAGCGCAACGCTGTTTTAAGCATCACGACGGCCCACAACCAGCCGACGGTTCAGTCCCGATGACGATTGGCGATTACGAGGGGGTGTGCGTGAAGAAAAGATAGCAGCACACCGCCCGCCGGTAGTCGCTCCGTACCTGCGTCAGTCGATTGCCTGGGTGATTTCCTGCTTTGCTGCTTTGCCCTGCTGCTGCTCGCTGCACCGCCTCCGCTCTGACTGCGTTCGCGCCCTCGCGTTTCACCTTGCTCCACACGCCTTGCCCACGCGCAAGGCGCAGTGGTGGGCCGCACGGCCGGACGGAAGAGCTCCGAGTTAGCGAGCGAGCCGTGCTGCTGCGTGAAAGGGTGGAGCGAGGCCATGCAGAGACGGACGGCGTGTGCGGACCTTCCTCGAGACCCTGCCTGCCTCTGCCTCTGCCCGTTCACAAGCAGCAGCAGCAGCAGAGAGCCCGTGTGCACGCCTTGCCCGTACGAGACACACGCAGGCATGTTACCCATCCGCCGCAAGCCACCGAACGACGAAACGGCCTGCGCGCGCGTACCTGAACTGCCGCAGATCTCTGATCCCGGTCCGGACGGTCTCAGAGCAGGTGGTAGCGAGGAACGAGGAGCGCGAAGAAAGATGTCGCAGTCCTGCAGTCGATGGAAAATGGTGCCGCAGCAATCAATCACCCAAGCCTCCTCTCCGGCCCCCCTCGTTATGCTGCTGTCTGGGATCTCCCTTCGAAACGCTGCCGCATGTTTGCTTCACGCGCGGTCTGGATGCCGGCACACCCTCTCTTCCATCAATTGACCTCTCTTCTCTATTTCTTCCGCGAACCAGAGCGAGAACGGAATCCCGCCGGGTTAACACATCAACCAGAACCCGCGCGCCCCCCTCCCCGCCGATCTTCATACACCGTTCAACCGTAGATGATGCCACCTATTACCTTTCTCGCTTCGAACCCCAGACGCAACAGGCCTCAAGCGAAGAAAGCAGGCTTGCCGAGGAATTTAGCTAACGTCGCCGACTTGAGAAATCTTCTCGCTGCATCCGGCAGTCTTGTCTCGAAAGCTTAAGGCCCGCTCGCATACCCATGGCGCGGCACCAACCCCCATTCGAAAACTGGAGAAGGAGGAAAAAAGCTTAAACTGATGTAATCCAATTCTTTCGGACTGCTTCTGCGGTCATATGGCAGGCACGCACCCGTGTTCGCTGGAAAGCAGCCGAACGGTTGGGGAAGAAAGCTTGGGTCGTCTTCGTTGTTCATGACGTTGCGTGCTTGTCATACTAGGTTCAGAGCGAAGGGGTCCGATATGCAGGGTGTGAAGACGCCTGGACACAGGCAAGTCACACTCACACTTTGTTTCTCACCAATCGACTCATCACACATTGAATTTGGTATACAAGACACATCAATACTTGATGAATTGCTTCACCTCTCTCGGCTCGAAGAAAAGAATAGCAGAGATCCCACGCTACGTTCTTACACTCGTTCCCACGGGGTTCGGCATGAGACCATTCCGGGTATTATTCGTATGTTTTAAAGCGCAAAAGGAAGGAAGCAGAGTAGAAAATGTAGAGTGCTAAAAGTGGATGATGAGGATGGGTTGTATCAAAAAAAAAACCAAACCCTCCCTGCCGCCCATCAATCTCCCCCGCCGATCGTGGCTCGCCGTTTGCTCCGCAAGGCCCCATCAGTAGACGAAGATAGAAGTGGTTTGATGTCGAACTGGCTTCGCATCAAGTGCGCAACGAGAGACGCCGAAGTGAAGTGGGTGGTGGTTAAAGCAGAGGCAAAGAAGAAAACCAAGAGCAACCCCCGCACCGGAAAATGGACTCCTTCGGACACCAAGCAAGCCTCCCACCCATCCCATTGAGCAGATACATTTCCCGGTATATACGAGTGAGCAACGCGGTGTGCTCAATTACCTTTCGTATTGGGATTGGGGTATCGATTTTCCTTTGTAAACCAGCAAATTTCTTCTGAATGTCGGAGCTTCTCCCCGTTGACATCGTGAGAACGTGTTCCCATTAGGTATCATCTTACGCCAGCTTCTGATCCGGCGGGTACTGTTGTGGGTGCCTGGGCATACCCGCCTGCGGCGGCATACCGGGATACTGCGCGCTCGCATGCGACTGCTGCTGCAGGTAGTTCTGGTACTGCATGGCCTGAGCCTGCTCGGGCGTCATGTAGCCACCGGGCATGCCGGGTGCCGGAGGCATGCCGGGCGCGCCGCGGGGCACCTGGTTGTGCTGGTCCTCGGGCGAGTCGCCGACGTTGTCGCCATCGACGCCGTTCTCGTTGGTCGCAGGCTCCGGCGCATTGAGGCATGCCTGCAGAGGCGCGTTAGCAGCTGTGGCGCGTGCATTGGAGGCGGCGCGATGCGCGATGCACGATGCGCAATGCTTACCTGGATGAGGTTCTTGCCCTCGGGCTTGGTGACGAGCGGCTGCAGCTTCGGCGTGGTGAAGGTGTAGACGAGGCCGGTCTCGGAGACGACGAGAAGCAGCACCTGGGTGCCGGTGAGGACGGACAGCTCGTAGGCCTGGGATGGTCAGTCGAGTTCGTCGTCAATGGATTTCAATTGGCGCATGCGACGCGCTCGTGTCGCGTCGCGCATGGGCTGGGTCAAAGCTCCGGCGGAGTCGCTCACCTTCTTCATGATGCCAGCCTTGCGCTTGGAGAAGGTGATGTGGCGGCGCGACTTGTCCTGGATGAACTTGATCTCGATCTTCCTCCTCTCGCGGCCGGGCTTGTCGTCGTCGTCGTCATCGTCGTCGGCAGCAGGGCGCGGGCGCTTGGTGCCGCGATTGGGGTCGGCCTGGGCAAGAGCGCCGTTGCCGTTGTTGGCAACGTCGTCAGTGGCCGTGGGCGACTGCTGCTGCTCGTGGTCGGTGATTTCGGTGGTCATTGCTGCGGTGGTGGTTGGTGGCTAGCGGTGACGATTTGGGTATACTGTATTGCGATTTCCCGTTTGGATGGAAGCGGGCGTCGCAGTGGTGAGCGAGGCCGACCGAGGGAAAGCGGTTTGCTGAGCGGACCGAAAGAGCGGCGAATGCGCGTCGCTGCGACCAAGCCTAAAGCAACGTTCAGTTACGGATGGAACAGGCAAGGCTGCTCAGGTAAAGGCAAACGGGTCGGGGCGGGCTGCGGTGCGGTGGCGGGTGAGGCAAGCAAGGGAATGCAGGGCCGAGCTGGATTCGGGGCGTGCGGGTTGCACAGAAGGGAAACAGCCATACCGAGTTGTGCTGGGCGACTTGGCTTCTGCCTTGGACTTGTACCGACCGGGGATGAACTTATTTTGCTGAGTTGTCTCAGAGAGGAAAAGGTTGGGTGAGTGATTGGGAAAAGCCGGACGGTGGGCAGTAGGTATTCGTTTCTTGTGGGCGGAGTGGAGAACGCGCTGGGCGAGCCAACCGGCGGCGCAGAAAGCGATCCTGGGCGCGCGAGCCACGGTCAGCCTACGGCCCTGCTCTGGCATGGCTGCGCGAATCGAGCGACGCGCAACCCAGCACGCCCGAGCCTGCACTCGGCCGCCGACGATCGCCGCCCGCGCGCGACCTGGGGCCCTGGGTGCCTGGAGTGCTGGGGGCGCCCACGGCCGTCTTCAGCTGGCGGTGCGGCGCGGGCAGCGCTGCGCGCGGGCAGGCGACGGGCTCGGGGGGCGCGCTGCGCGACGTGCTCGTCGAGCCAGCGGGGTGAGGGCGCTGCGAGGGCTCGCTTACCTTGCTGTTGCGGTGCCTAGCGGGCGTCGTGTCGCTGCAAGAGAGTCGCTCGCGGGCAGCCGCCGAAGAGGGGATAGAGCAGAGGGGAAAGCGGTTTAGGGTGTGCCGGAGCGGGAAGGCAGCCAGCTTTTTCAAGGGGGGCCGGTCAGATGACTTGCGGCGCGGCGGATTCCGGCACCGAGGAGCAGCCGAGCGCGCACCATCCATGCCATGTGAAACGCGCGCAGCCCGGCCAGCCGTTGCGTGCCCAGCCCGCTGCCGCCAGCGCCGCTAGCCAGCTGCTCGCCTGCTCCCGCGCGCGCAGGCCCTGACCGGTGCCGGGCCCTGTCGCCGCGCCCGCCGTCGCAGTCGCAGCGCCGCCGCTGAAACGCAATCCCAGCCCGGGTTCCGCTTTCGACGCCGCCCGCTTGCGGGCCCTTGTTCGCGACTCAGCGCACCACACCACCCCGACCGGCTCGCCCGCCAACGCGCCGAGTCGCCGACGCCTGCGACACCGCGACCGCGCCCGCGACCGCCTGCGCACCCCCGGATCAGGCAGTTCGATCACGCCGCGCAGTCGCACAGGAGAGATCCATCGCGCCCTGCCGCGGTCCGGGGCTGCACGACCGCTCTGGCTCCAACGTGCTGCTCCAGCGGCTCGCCGCGCCCCGGCCACCGCGAGGGCGCGACCGCGCAGGCGCGCGCGCTGATTCGCTGCTGCTTGTCGCGCGCCTGAGACGACTCGCGTTGGATCTCAACCCACTGACACGTCGACGAGCCTCAAGTCTGCAGCGGGCGCTTCCACGCGCCCACGGTTTCCTTCTCTTCTGCCGCTCTTCTCCTTCTCTGACTCTGTTTCTTTCTGGCGGCTGTATACGTATTCTACAACCTTGTAATTCCTGTCCTCAGCCAGATCGCGGGCGTTCTGCTGCCATTCATTCATTCTCTTCCTTCTCCGTACCCTTCGTTCTTCCGCCGTAGCCTCTCGCGCTGGTCGTGGAGCTCGCCGAGCGATCTCTGCGCACGTAGTAATCGAGTCGTTGTCGAATCCCACCCGAGCACCATGGCGAACAAACTCATGCTCACCTTCCTTGGCTGCGAGATCCTGTTCTTGCTGAGCGGCGGCCTGCTCATCGGCTTCGCCCTGTTCAGCGAGAGCAGCATGCGCTCGCGGCCCACGCCCGACACCGTTGCACCGCACCTTCTGCTCAAGCGCAGTCCCTTGACCGCCACCATCGTCAACGCCATCTTCATCTTCGCCACCTTTCTCCTGGCCCTGCCCGCCATCTTCCTGCCAACTAACCGCGGCTGGCTGCGTATGCACGGTTACATGGTCACCTTCTGCGCCACCTTCACGCTGGTCCTGGGTCTGATTACGTGGATCGGGACTCTGCAGACGCGGAACATGCTGGGAGTCATTTGGGTCGCTGAGGCTCCCGAGACGCAGAGTCTCCTGCAGCAAAAGGTATGCAGCCAACTCTCCGAACATATCACGCATCGCCGAGAGGAGCCGGATTGGGGAACGAGGACCATCCGGACTTCGGTGGGATCGAGCACCGGCCACCGATTTGCTCCTCGGACAAATGATTCGACATCTGATGGCACATGATGCCGGAAGAGCCCCAAGATCTCACCGCTCGATGACCCTACTCCGTCTCCCAACGCGTCTTACTCAGCGCGGCCCTCATACCCTTTTTCTTCCGCCGTTACACAACCGCAACCCCCAATCTTTGCTTTTCCGTAAATCCGTCTATATCCTATGCATAGTTCCCCACACTCACCGCATTGCCGCCTGCACCGGACCCACATCCCTGGCTTTCCAGGCTCCCACGGGCCGGAGGAAAAGCAAGTGCAATTCAGCATGGGAGGGAAGAAAACTAATACGTCCCGTTTTCTAGTTCAAATGCTGCGGTTACGCCAACCCGACCTCACCGCCTTTCGTCACCGACGCCACATGCACGGATGCCGTCGTCGCGGCTAATCTGGGCGGATGCATCGGGCCTTTCAGCAGCTTCGCCAACCAGTATCTCGATGTCATCTTTACGGCTGCCTTTGGTCTTGTCGGTAAGTTTTGTCTTTCTTCAATCGCCATGTTCCTCTTTTGGGTTTTCACGAAATGGCTGTCGCGGGTTTGCTGGTCGAATTCGATTACGTGGAGTGGCAAGAAAGAGTGTAATATTGGAAGTGGGCCGCCAAGTCTTCTAAAGTATCGGTATTCGCGGGGTACGCAAGAGTAGGAGCATCGCGCCAGAGGTGCTCGCAATAAGCAAAGAAAGTCCAGAAGAAGCATTGGCAAAAGAGGCGGACGAAAGACTTGGCCGGGCCATCCACAACTGGCATTGGCGATAGCAGCCCGGGGGCCTGGGCAGACGTGACAGCACTTTTCTTTTTTTCCTTGCGCTCTTTTCTTTTCCACCTAGACGGACGGAGCCCCTTCGGTCAACTGCTAACCGTACGATTTCTCGACAGGCCTCGACACCGTCCTGCTCCTGCACGTCGCCATGGTCCTGAAGGAGCGCTCCGAGCAGGCCCGCTACAGGCACATCGATGAGAAGAACGGCACCCGTATGTAAACCGGGTCCTACGTCAAAGCAATCCCCCTAACATTCTCGAAGAAATGATGCGTTAAGTTGGTGGGAGGCGGAGTGAATCTGCGGGCGAGCTGGAGACGTCAAATAGGGGTTGAGGTGGGATGGTGTTATTGGGTGGTGGTTGTCGGACGTCGGGTTGTGTATGAGTTCAGATTGTGCTGTTTTGGGATCGTTTTGCTTTCTTTTTCTCGCTTTTGGGGGAAGATGTTGTGCAAGAATTTGGGAAGAGGAGGACGAAGCTGTGCTTTTTGGTGGGTAGTTGATGTGTCGTAGTAGTCGTTCAGGAAATACAGGAGTTGCGTGTTGTGGAGGAAAAAAGTTGCCCTCAACCTGTCCTGTTTGTCCGTGCAGACTAATTGATTTGAGCATCTGGCACAGGGCGGCCTCGATTTACAGACTGACGACACACATCTCTACAGACGACTTCAAGACAAGGGAATGCTGATTTCGAATAGAATACCAAAATCACATTGTGGACAACTTTCGGCACAGTCCGAACGATATTCGACTCGAAAAAAGAAATTATGTGTCACATTAAGCAACCATCATCACTACTGCACTCTTCACCAAACACGCGTGCAACACACGGAGTCTGGCCTGGAAGAAACGAGAACGTCCCTGCTAATACAATGCGAACCGTCACAGAGAAGGCTTGGGCCTGTCCAGTCTGTCCTCTACCAAAGCACGTCGGATATCATCAGAGCAGTGCGCAACCATTTGACGAGAAACCGGAGCGATCTGTCATTCCTCAAATTTCCCCTCTTCCAACGATTACGAAAAAGACTCGACTGCGCTTTCAGTCTTAGGTATACTTCCGGTCCTCCATCCGCACGCTACATAAGGAAAACCTCAGGGTATCGACCATCAAACATCTCCATCAATCAATCCACAACGAAAACGAAAAGCGAGGGTATATTGATCTCTCGGTGCAAAAAAAAAAAAAACCGACTGCCTCACCGCCTCAGCAACAACTCCACCGCCCGATCCACCCGCAACCCGTCCCCCAGATCCGTCTTCATGAGCGCGTACTTGGCGTCCTCAGCCGTGAAGCCCATCTCGACGATGCGGAAGATGGCCTTGTCGGCCGTGTTGGCCGCCGCGTTTGGCGTCGTCGCGGCCGCGTTCATCGTCTGCTGGAACGGGTGCTGGCTGCTGACCCGCTTCCAGTGCGCCGGCAGGAACGACGTGGGCGAGACGGGCGAGCAGGGGTCGCGGTGGTGGTGGTTCTGGGATGAGGAGGATGAGGAGGAGTGGGAGGAGTGGTGGGAGTGGTGGGCACCGCCGGCGGGGGGCTGGTAGGCCGAGGGGTAGGAGGGGTGGGGCGGCGGGTGGGGGTATTTGGCCTGCTGGTGGTGGTGCGTCTGGGCGACTTGGTTGTAGCTGGGTGGGAGGTGGCTGTAGCTGGGTGGTATGCCGCCGGGGGGAGCGGGGCAGTGGTGCATGCTGGACGCGTGCGAGCCCAGATGAGGCGTCGCGTTGGCGGTCGTCGGCGGCGTTGTGTTGGACAAGAAAGAGGATGCGCCGCCGCCGCTCATCGACGAGATGCTCGAGCTGGACGAATGCTGCCGGTGCTTCTGCTGTCCACCGTTCCTGGTGGTGGTGGTGGTGGTAGGCGCCCGGTTGCGGAATGCGGGGTGCACCGCCTCCTCCGAGAAAAGTCGAGTGTTGGTAGTAGGGCTGGGCCTGCTTACGACGCTGCTTTCGCTGCTGCGGCGGCTGCTCGCGTCGCTGTCAAGGAAGGAGCGCAGTGCAGGATGCGGCTCGATGGGTGAACCATAATCATATTGCTTTGATTGGGCGAGAGTCTGAAGCAGGGGGTTGGCGGTCGCTGGGTCAGCGTTGCGCTCCTCCATGGCCGGCAGCTCTTGGAAAGACGGCCGGGTCGGCGTGCCAGCTGGGAGCTCGGGCATGAGAGGCAGGGCGATGAGTTCACTCTGCCGACGAGCTACAGCAGGAGCAGGAGCGGGAGCGCCACCAACAATGTTTGAAGAAGTAGAAGCTTGGCGGTGCGCTTGAGGCTGTGAGAGGTTCTCGTCCGAGCCGCCGAGGCGGTTGAAGACGCCCTCCCACTCGCTCATGGGCCGTTCCATACTCATCCGGACGAGCAGGCAATCGCCAGTGCGGCGGCGGGTGCGGATCTCTGCCTTGTGGGCAGCGATACGCTGACGCATGACCTGCTTCATGGCGGCGCGGTCGTCGTGGGGAGTGCTTGCAGCCATGGTCGCGATCTTTTCCTCGTAAACGCGTGCCACGGCTTCCTTGAGGAAGGTTCGGCGCGAGCCGTCATGCTGAGGCGGTGACCAGTTCATCCAGCCGCTCTCGAGCGCCCGGATGAAGGCCGACGGGTCGGTAGAGGTGGAGGCGGTAGCGAGTTCGAGGATGGTAGAGAGACCGAGGGTGGTGAGGTAGTATACCCATTCCTCTGGAGAGTTGTTAGTATGGCGTTCAATAGTGCCAAGGGCTAAAAACACTTACGGAGCATGTTCTCCTCACCATCGATATCGCCACCACGAACGTCAGTCGCCTCATAAACACCGAACTCCCTCGCCTGCTCGGTCCGTCCTTCCAGTCCAGAGATTAAAACACCCATGCAGGTCCAGATCTCCGTCATGTCGTATAGCTCCTCAGCCGAGAGACCGTTCTCTCCGTTACCCTTGGCAAAGTGATCGGAAGCGTTCAGAAGCGCGCTACTAGCATCAAAGGAGTCACTCGTCATGATGGTAGCCCTGATACCCGTCTGGTGCACAAGAGGTCCACCACGAAGCCAGTCCATCTGACCAACAATGTCATCTTCGCGGCCCTTGCCACTGCCAAAGATCTTGCAGAAGGTCCAGATGCGCCAGAACGCATTCTCGACACGGGCAGAGCGAGCGGCGTGGTTGCTCGCCAGAGCCGTGACCGTCTCCGGCCGCAGGAAGGATTGGCATCTTGTCAGTACCAAAGATTTCAGCGCGGCGATGATGTACGTGTCGCGCATGTGGTGGCGGTAAAAGGTAGTCGGCGTGTATTCCGGTTCCGGGCGGGCGCTGTCAGGATTCGGCTGATCGGTGCCAGTGTACGGCGGCGAAGTCTCGCGATGCTCCCATGCCGAGGGCGATTCGTTCTTCAGGACGATGCGCATCACACGCAGCTCGTTCCGCTTGTAGACGCGGTAGAATCCCCTGTTGACGCGGGCCAGGGCGAAGAGGTCGTCCAGAGAGCGCATCCTCTCCAGGATGCTGACGATCACATGTTCCGCTGCGTCGGGCGCGATGACCCTCTGGCTATGCGATCGCTGAGGCAGTTGGTTGTGATGCTGCGGCCTGCTGCTTTTCCGCTGGTTATGCTTATTCTGGTCAGCACTTGGGACAACGGTGGTTAAGCTCAAGCGCTGACGCGGCCCCCGCATGTTCATGCCGTGAGATCGCAAAGCAGAAGAAGAAGACGTTCTAATAGAGAGAGGCCTTACTTGCTGAGCAGCAATGTGATTGGACGGGGCCTGGGCAGGCAGCGATGCTACTCTCTTGCGCCGCGAGGATTTGCGTGGAGGCGGTGGCACGCGGGCGGACGAGTAAGACGGGACCCGCTGGGTGCCAAGCCGACGGGCGCCCAGCACGTCATCCCATTCGAAGGGCGACTGCTCGATTATACTTGACAGGTGCTCCTCCAACGCCGTCTCGGCCTCGCTGAGCGTTGGGCTTGGAGGATCGCTGTGGGGAACCGACCCGTTGTCCGCTGCCAAGCCTCGAGCAGGCAGCGAAATTCGAGGATTGCGACGCGAATTTCTCCGGCTCACAATTGAGTTTTGGGCACTCAGGGTTGGGCTGCTGGCACGGTTCCGCAGTTTGGCTACAGTTTGCTGGATCGAGGGGCCATGAGGCTCTGGCGACGGAGGGAGCGGCTTGTCCGTGTTCAATTGATTGGTCCGGGAAACTGGAGTTGCTGGCTGGCTGGTAGTGACAACAGGCGTCAAGTCATCAAAGATTCCTGCTGCGGCAGGCGAGATGATGGAGTAAGCCTTGCTGGCAGTGCGCTCGTCGAGGTTGAGCAAGTTGGGATTCGGCCGCAAACAGGGCTCCAGATTGTCGTCCACACTGGACCACGAAGTCCTGTTGCTCTGGCTGTAGCTTGAAGACTTTGCGTCGTCGCTCTCCGAATTAGAGGCGTTGGAAGAACTGGAAAAGGATGGGTGCTTCGTCATTGTCGCTGAGGGAGCCATATCGGCGACCTGGTCCAAATATATCGGCACCGTGTGCTGCCGCTGGGTGATGACCTGGTGTGCCAGCGGCGACACGGCCGAGTTACGTACTGGGATGATGCCGCCCGCCAAAGGCGGCGAGACATCGCGAGACGAAATAATTTCTCCGGCGCTGGAGTGTTGCACTGCCTGTGACACAAAAGGAGGCCGCGCATGAGGAGCGCGATTGCGCACGTCGTTGGGAATAATCACCTGGATCCTGGGCCTCTTGTCCTTCTGAGCGGGCGGCATCTCGCGGACCGGCGTCTCAAGTCGGACGGGTCTCGAATCCAGCTCTGCGATGAAGGTGTGCTGCGGATGTGGCACGGGCGGCATGCTCGCCACCTCGGCCTCCCAATGAGCCTTCCCGTCCTTCCAGAAACCAATGCGCCCTGCATCTCCCTCGCTCTTTCTCCCCTTCTTGCTCTTCTTCTGCGGCGAGACCGGCGAGACACTTGGGAAACCGACATTCGGGGTCGGATAGAACGGCGGTGTGGGCAGCGGGGCGGAATACTGGCCAATGATGCTCAGAATCTCGTCGTTTGGCGAGGTTGCCATGGTCGCGTCGACGTGCGCATGGCTCAGAGGGTCCGACACAGCGCGGTTGTGGACGGGAGAGCCAGAGGCATCGGTGATTGGCGAGGGAAGCGTGGGAGCGTGGGCTGCTTGAGGAACTGCGCGGAGAACGCAGCCCCTCTGCGCTGGCGGCTGTGACCGGCCCATTTTCCACCCCTTTGACGCGGCTCTGGCGGACGGAGTGGCAGAGGGAGGCGAGAAGGTATCTGTAGGCGTTTGCGGCAGACGCACGGCAAATGGAGCCACAAGCTGTACCGGGGTGCTGGTGCCGCGACGACTGAAGACGGAGTCGGGTCGCCTCCGGATGGCAGAAGAAGGCCGGGTGGGGATGCGCTTTTTCGAGTGGGAGCGAACCACACGCCAGCGCTTGGAGGGGTGAGGTGAGAGAGGCTGATGCGTTTCAGAAGCCATGGTGGATATAGAGCTCATCGCGGCGACAGTCGGGGACGTGGCCAGTTGGAGCAGCGGCCCAACTGTTGCATACGTGAGAGGGGGCGGACTGGCGACGGACGGCTGGCGGCGTGATTGGGAGCAGGGACATGTATACCAGACTGGCTGAGGCCAGATTACGCGCGGCGCATGGGAATGGGCGTTGGGGCAGCACGTTTAATTAAGACAGGCACATGTTGGAAGCGGACGGAAGCACAGGGCCGGCACGACGGAAATAAACTTGCGATAGATACAGCTCTTGCGCCGGCCAGGCTGACGTGCGCCCTCGCGGGGCCGCGCAGTTGGTGGTGTTGCTCGCGCGGCATGGGGATCGCGGTTGGGATGCTTTTGGGGGCTTGGGGTCCCGTCTCTGGGCCGGCGGGGGCGGCGACCAGGCGCACGGCATCGATCTGGCGGGGGCGGTGTCCAATGGGCGGGAATGGTGCATGCGGTCTGGTGGTGGCCCAAGGCTGAGTCTGTAAAAATAGCTGCGGCCCGTGCGCCCCCGCCGCGCTCAGCCATGCTGCCATGCTGCCATGCATCCGCGCCCGTCTATTCTTGTGCCCGTCACCACCCACGAACACGCCCTCGACAAACTGCACATAAACCTAATCATGCCTCGCGGCCTGCTCCCCGAGTGCAGCCGGCCACGCGAGACAAAGACGGCGCACTGCGACCGCGATCCGCCCCGGCCTGCGCGGCCTGGTGGGCTGCCCGCCGCGGCCGCCGAGCGAGCAGCAGCAGCAGAAGTCAGCCGCCTTCGATCTGCGCTGCCGTCTCGCGCCGCGTCTGGAGCCGCCCGGCCACAGCCATCATCCCGAAAGCGGGCATCCCGGACGATCGTCGAGCAGCCTTCATCGCCAAGCAACTCTACAGCAGACCTGCTGGGGTCCTGGTGACTGCTCTGCGTCGCGCACGACGTTGCCCTGCAGCAGCCGGGCCGCGACTGCTGGCTGCCACCAAGCCAAGTCCGTCGCTTCGGCAGGCGGGCTGTGGCGTCGAGAGCTCCCACAGCTCCATCCGCAATCCTGCCAAACCTCCGGCGGTGCATGTTGGCCATGCAAGTGTCAGCGTTGGCAGCGCCACATGACTGTTGGGTCCCGCCTTGCCTCTGTGCGCCCCATCCGCTTCACATGAGGATTTGCATTCCTCCAAGCAAGGCCGGGGCAACTAGGCCTCTGCGAATGGGGGACAAGGTCGCGGACCGTTCCTTGCTGTTTGTTTGTCTCGAAAGCAAGACAAATAGCCAGCGGCCAGGCCTCTGTCGTTTAGTGCTCCGAGTACACGTACTCCACCAGGAACCAACTGCTTTTCTCCGCAGACAATCCAGTCCGTGCCGCGTGTGGAACAATGCAAGAGAGCGCCGCTGCATTGCATGAAGCAGCAGGCCTGTATCCGCGGCGGACCGCGTCAGCAACGACGCGCGCCAAACGCCGCGTTCGGCCGGCCGTTGTTTCGTTGTCGCACCGCAGCAGAGGAGCGATACTAAGACCCGTTCCTGTCGGCAATTGCGAAAAGGAACGAAAAAGAACGAGAGCTTGAGCAGCAAGCCCAAAAGCCAAAGAATCCGGCCTTCCGCCGGCCGAGAAGGAAAAAAAAAAAAAAAGCAGTAGCAGCACGGCGAAAGCCTGGGGCCGACAGAACAAGCATCATGCCAGCGCGGCGGGAAAGACCCTTGGGATCCCTGCTCCCACCCTCCTCTCGGTCCGCGTGTCTTGTTCGTGCCCCCCGGCCTCGTGCCTCGCCGTGTTTTCGTCAGCTACACGTACGTCGCTCGTCTATCCTATACGCCCCGAGAACAGCCCCGCCTTTCGTGCGAGCGAGGGCGAGCGAGAGGTGGTCGTGTTCGGTCCAGGATACGTTGCTCGAACTCGGCATCGGCCGGGACTTTGCATTGAGAAATACGCGGTAAGTTTGGCTCCATCGCCAGCAAACACGCTCTAGATGCGTATCCGACCCTCCCGGCACCGAAACTCCGTCCGGGTGCTTCCTCACAACCCACGAAAGCCAAGACCGAAGTAGCTCGCGAACCTGACCCGTTGCTACACGTATACGAATAGTCAATGCAAGCTCGGGTCAGAGCTTTTCTTCGCTGTCCAGCCTATCACACTTTGCGCACAGGATCAGCGTATAGGCATTTTTCCAAGAAAAGCTGTTCTGCAAATCAAGGCGTGGGAAACCCGCCTGACTCTCTCGCGATCCTCGGATAAGGCTGTGTCATTTAGCGACTCGGTAGTGCATTCCGGCGTTCATGCTTGCTATCCTAAACGTGCTGAGCCTTTTGTTGGTGGTGGTGTGGGAAAGAAAACGCCCAGGGCCTCGGGATGTTGGAGACCAGCCTGTGACGTCAAGCGCCTGACGCGAAAACCGAGGCAACAGAAACATCCAACACGGAGGGAGTATCGGTTCGAGTTTAGGAAGGCACTCGATATTTTGAGATACGTGGAGATTTGAGAGGCAGCAGTCTTGAGAGGCAACCAGTGCAAGGCCAGCTGAAATGAGGGACCAACAGGCGCCGTGTTGGATGGTGGGTCTTAGATATGCCTGATCAGGCAATTACGCGGTCCGCGACCAACAGCTGCAAATCCAAAGGCTGGCCAGAAGACTCGGACCCCATGTCGCCAGTGATTCAGGTACCGAAGGATGAGCTGCAGCGCCGCAGATCTGTCTCTTTGCCAGCTCGGCGGGTGGCGTAATTTCCCAGACACGATCGATGAGGCTCCATTCGTGCAGCTGCACAATGATGGCCTAATCCATAGCTCATCAAGCGCCCCAGCCCCCAATCCACCTCGTACACCCATCACCCTACGCCGTACGCGAGATCATCTTCTCCCCATCAAGAAGAATACTTCATTTCCGCACTCGCAGCCTCAGACCACCGCCTCAGCCCTCGACTCCTCCCGCCTCCTCCTCCATCACCCTCCCCTCCTCAACCAACTCCGCATACGTCGCACAAACCCTCTTATGCTCCCTCTTCCAGTCCACCCTCTGACACTCCCTCCCACAATACCTCACCACCCCACACCCCGCGCACTTCATCGTCCCCTCCCCCTTCCCACAAACCCTACACCTCGGATCCTCCGGCCCCTGCCGCGCCCTCCCCTCCCCCTCCCTCCCCTCCTCCATCGCGTCCCTCATCCGCCCCCTCGCCTCCGCCCCACACGCCTCCTCACCACACACCGGCGTCACCAACACCTCCACCCTCCTCCCCAACCGCTCCCGCTCCCGCTCCCCTCCCTCCTCTCGCTCGTACTCCGGCGGCGCCCCCTCCTCCACATGCAAAAAGCTCACCGGCGTCAGCAGCACCTCCCGCGCCTCCCGCCCGCACACCTCGCACGCCCCCTCTGCCTCCTCCCGACACTCCTCCTGGTGCGCCGCCAGCACCCCGCCCAGCACCTCCACGAACAGCGCCTGCGCGCCCGCGTCCTCCGCCGGCGCCGCCCCCAGCAGCGCGTCCGGCACCTCGTGCGTGTACGCCAGCTTCGTGCCGGCGCCTGGCGCCGAAGCGCTGGGCGCCGCGGTGCGGATCAGGAAGTGGAACGGGACGGGCGTGGTGGGGAGGGCGGCGGGCGAGGCGGCGTCGCCGGCGGCGGTGGAGGGGGGCCCGTCGAGGGTGTATGTGGGCGCGGCTTCGGCGTAGGCGGGGGGCGAGATGTCGGAGGCGTAGGCGGGGGCGTCTTTGCTGCCGGCTTTGGTGGCGGCGCCAGCGCCGGTGGAGGAGGACGAGGTGGGTGCGGGGTTGGAGGGGTCGGGCGCTGAGGGCGCTGAGGGCGCGGGTGCTGTTGCTGAGGTCATTTTTTCGTTGTTCTTGTGGTTGCGGTGACGTAGGTTGTGGAGGGTTCGAAGTTTGTGAGGCTGCCCCGAGCTGAATTGTAGGTTTGTTGTAGATGTCGGCGTTGGGCAAGCGCAGGCTACGCGGGGTGAGTTGCGCATTGATATGAGGCAGCGATTAGGCGGAACGTTCTGGCAGAACGAAAAGTTGTTGCCTGCCACACGTTCAACATAATGATCTGAACCCCACGATTTTCCCTCTGGCTCAAAATCTGCTGGATGCGCTCAGGCTACTTGGGAAGACCTTCGGGTTGGTGTCACCCTAGAGGACTTTGTAGAGGGGACCAGCCGACAGCTAGCGCGAGGAAAACAATGCATCTGAGCAAGACGATCAGGTCTGGCTACGGGGAGGGGAGATATTCTTTCAGGCACAGTCACCTTTGAGCATTCGTGCTAAAGCCATCCGGCTGAACGCTTGAATTTCCTACTTCGATATGCTCCACGCTTGAGCTTGTTGAGCTTGTCGTGTGCAATTCACAGCGCACCTGTAGTAGTGCGCGTGACTTGGAACGCATCTTCCAAAAACTCAAACGTCTCTCAAATCTTCGTGAACATCCATGTACATTGTTTTTTGGCGGGTCTGGCCCATTTACGATTCTATTCCACCTAGAAATAAAAGCAGTCTTGCCACCCAAGCGAGAGTATATTCCGAAATCTATCAGCCGGAGACGAGCATGCAAAGCCCAAACCTTAACGCCATATGCAGTTCCCATAGTCTATTCTTGAGCAGTCAGCAGACAAGCTTGCCCATCAGTCGTTTGCGTCATTAACTATTGGTGGTCGTTGATGTTGTGCAAACTCATGTCTTGCGTCTCTCTGACACGTGTCTGCGACGACTCGTCCGTTGTCCTCCTCTCGAAGTCGCCGGGACGGTCGGTACCCGCGCCGTTGATTGCAGCATGATCGTTGATCGGGCTGTCTTCACCCTCAGCAGGGATGACGTTTCCATGCTTATCGACCTCAACACCCTTTGCCGCCATGCGGACTTGGCTCTCGGTAGCAGCACCATTCATGACGGCCTGTCTGGCACTCTCCATGACCTTCAACTTTCTGCTCTCGCCACGGATGCGCTCAAGCCTGTCGAAGTAGTCGTCATCCACAGGTGTGACATACTTGCCGCAGAACACGCCAACCTCGAACTTCTGAGTTGCCGGGTCGCGAGGGGAGAGAGAAGCGCAAGCAGCCTCAAGATCGCCCAGAGTCTGGTAGATGACAGCGTCCGCACCAATCTTCTTGGCAATCTCAGGTGACGACCGGTTGTAGGCGATCAGCTCAGACGTGGAGGCAAGATCGATACCGTAGATATGTGCGTTACTGATTGGAAGTTAGTATGCGGTTGACCGACAAAAAAAATCGCAACTTCAACTTACGTAATCGGTGGCGCGCAGCTGGTGAAGATGACCTTCTTAGCACCGGCTTCTCTCGCCATCTGGACAATCTCCCGACTCGTCGTTCCTCTCACGATACTGTCATCCACTAGCACAACGACCTTGTCCTTGAAGTCTGAAGGCTTGGCGTTGAGTTTCGCACGAACACCCTTTTGGCGCAGCTTCTGAGTAGGCATGATGAAGGTACGGAAGATATACCTGTTCTTCACGAAGCCTTGCACGTAGCGCTTCTTCAAACCGGCAGAAACGCACAGTGCAGAGGTGATGGCAGTTTCAGGGATGGGCATGATGCAGTCGATCTCCTTCAGACCCTCAGGACCGAGCTCCCTCGCAATGGTCTCAGCGAGCTTGAACCCCATCCTGCGGCGACTCTCATCAACGTCGATGCCATCCATGACAGAGTCCGGACGAGCAAAGTAGACGTACTCGAAGATGTCAGGGGTGTATCCAAGCTGAGGGTGGACCTGACGGAAGACGGGCTCCTTGCCCTTCTCGATGATGACAGCCTGGCCAGGAAGAATATCCTGGAAGGTAGTGTAACCGCACTGGGTAAGAGCGACGGACTCAGAGGCCATCATGTAGTCGGTGCCATGGCCGGTCTCCGATTGCTTGGAGCCCAGAACCATTGGGCGAATGCCGTAGGGGTCGCGGAAGCCGATCAGACCGAAGCCAGCGAGCATGGCAGTGCACGCCCAACCGCCGACGCAGCGTTTGTACATTTTGTTGAGAGCACTGAAGCAGTCCTCCGCGTTGACACGAGCCTTGCCCGTCTCATTGAGCTCGTTTGCAAAGATGTTGAGCATGAGCTCGCTGTCGCTCTCGGTGTTGATGTGACGGTGGGCCTCCTGGTCGAGGAAGCGCTTGAGCTCAGGCGCATTGATGAGGTTACCATTGTGGGTCAGACAGATACCGTACGGGCTGTTGACGTAGAATGGCTGGGCCTCGGAGTTGGCGCTGCTGCCAGCGGTGGGGTAGCGAAGGTGACCAAGGCCCATGAAACCGGGGAGGTCAGCGACCCTGGAGCCGTCATGGAAAACCCTGGAGGCCATGCCATTGCCCTTACACTGGTAGAAGCGACCGCCGGTGGCGCACGTAGCTATACCGCAGGCATCCTGGCCTCGGTGCTGAAGAAGGTATAGGGCGTCGTGAATCTCGACGGCGGCCGAAGTGGACTCAGGGTCCGCGTGGATAACAGCGATGATACCACACATCTTTGGGGACAGGCGATCTGCGTGGAAATGCCGTATTAGCAATGCGCCAGCAATTGGGCTCAGAATCAGGTTGGGATTGAGGATGGGTCAGAATGTGCTTTCTCCGCAACTTTGAGCTCGGAAGTCTAACATCTATAAAAAATAACACTAGATCATCATTGTGGGGTGGGAAGAAAGAAAGGGCACGGGCGGCTCCTAATCACTGACCTCACTGCTAGAAACTGGCTGAGGATTGCAGAGCGGCGGGGCTCGGCCTGAGGGGACAGTTTAGGGCGGCGTAAAAAAAGTTCTCAGCGGCGACGGAAGGCGGAGGTGTGGGCGGCGCCAGGCAGGGAACACCGTCGCAGCAGCAGCAACGACAACTCAGGTGCGCGAGGCGGCGTGGGCCAAGAAACGGATAGGTTGGTGGATGCCATTTTGAAAGGTTAGAAGTGTGAGGGCGCAGAGCGGGCGCAAAAGTTTATGAGGGCGGGCGCACGCGACGCTGGCGGACTTTCTCGGCTCGCTTCAGCCGGACCGACCAAGGGCCCCAACCCTCCACAGCGCCGCTCCAAAAAGACACCGCGCCCAGAGCGGACTGATCACTTCCTCCGCCGGCCACGCGACCATTCTTTGTACATAATTTGCTGGCTGCCTGACTGCGAATAAGCCTGCCAGCCATTGGCCCGCCTCCGATTTCCGCACCGGTGAGCCGCAAGCTCCCTCCGCGAGAGCCCTTTCCCGCCTCCGCTGCGACGACGCGACGCGTACCAACCACGGCGCGTCTAATCGCTCCACGTGCCGCCGCAATTTTACCTGCGCCGCAGCCGCTCCACCACAGCTCAACGTCTATCTAGAGTGGGCCGTCAACTCTCGAGTCGCAACCGTTTCGACATCCAACATAGTCCACCTACAAGATTTGGAGTCAATCGGCGGAAGCACCGGAAGCTGAACCAGACGTGAAGCGTACATAGGGTCCGTTGAAGCTGCGTGCTGAAGTTCTCTCTCACGAATTTTGATACAGCCTTTGCATCTGCAGGCACTATCACGAGTGTGATTGTCTACTGTGGTTGTGGCACTACTGATCAACACCTTCGCGCAGTGATTGAGCGTGATGCGCGTCTGACTGAATCGATAGCATAGTGTTGACCTCTGAACTTAGAGTTTCAGGGCCTGGCTCGGGTATAAATATGTGAAGAGTTGTAAGGACTCCTGAACCTCCTTCCTCTTGCCTTACAGCTGTCTCCGAAGGAGTTCCAAGAATGGACAAAACACTGCCATCACAGGGTCTGACCTGCTGCCTCCTTCCGACAACGGCGGCACATCTGATGTCCTCGACCCGGTGCTTCTACTTAATACTCATGCCAGCTCCCCTCGTCGCTGACTGCGACACTTCACAACCGTCTTTGGCGGGCCTCCAAATGTGTCCTTCAAGGCAGCCGGCGAAGTGTGTTTGACAAGACGGCCCCCTACATCAAAGGATGGCATTGCCCACAGATAACCAACTGCCGGCCACTTCAGTCGCAAGAACCTCACTCACTTCATCGCCGAAGGCCCATCCCTACCCAGATTTCTCAAAGAGCCGCGTCACTTCATTCAATTCTCTCTACGACAGGCTGTGAGTTGTCGCACTTCACTTCTCCTGCCACATCTTCTTTACCTTAACTCTTCAACCGCATCACAACCCTCTCAGACATACCACCTTCTGGCAGGCCAAGGATCGCAGTCAGCCGCCCTACAACAGATAACCTCCTTGTCGGCGTTCGGACGTGCAAAGCGCCTCTCCGCCTGACCTCCAACCTCGGGCAACATCTGCTTCAACCAAAAACCTTCTACCTTCGCGTCATCTAACCGAAGGCTACAGCAACTCACTCCGCAATAATGGACACCTCAGCTCTATACTGCGATGCGATATCAATCTCGGACGGAGAGAGCGATGACATCGCGCTGAGTAGGAATTTCATCTCTCATCTCATCACATAGTGTGAATCGGCACTGACCCAACTACAGGCGAGATCGCGCCCAACCCTGCCATCCAGGATTTCATCGTCTTAGACGATGACGAACCAACGATTCCAACCGCCTACCAGCGACCTAGAAGACAACCAACGACAACACCCAAACGCAATGCCGAACCCAAACTTCCCGAGGTCTTTGTCGATAGCTGCAAAATGATCGGAGAAAGGGTCCAGAATCTTGGCCCTACAGCTTCTACTCTGAAGATCGGGGACACGGTTGAATTGCACTTGACCCAACAGCCAGGCCAACTACGCGATGGAGACTTCCTCAGAGTCCACAAGATAATCGAGAACCTTCAGACCGGAGCCATCACCATGCGAGGTCTCTTATTTCGTCGGAATAAGTATCTATCACCGATGCTCCCGCGTAAGATGAATGAAGTTCACATAGTGGTCACCATGGACGCAGATGATCCTCGCCCTTACCATGTTCAGGGACTCGAGGAAGTCCCTCTCATCTGCGCGATGAAGAAGAGGAGGCTTGTTGTTACAGATCTTCC
This sequence comes from Neofusicoccum laricinum, assembly GCA_029906385.1. Classification (NCBI taxonomy): domain Eukaryota; kingdom Fungi; phylum Ascomycota; class Dothideomycetes; order Botryosphaeriales; family Botryosphaeriaceae; genus Neofusicoccum; species Neofusicoccum laricinum. The sequence goes on along the minus strand of CP123716.1, from coordinate 245,746 downwards.
GTATTCGAAGAGCAGCTATCGCGACAGAGTACAATTCGACTCGTCCTGTCTGAATGCCGATCGCATATGCCGCGAAATTTGCGCGAACGAACTCCTCGCATGCCGCAATATATTCGTAACCATCTACGAAGAAGGCGAGCGAAACCGCAAACGCAACAAGCCATACCAAGGCATTCTGCGCTTCATACTTCCCCAGGAGGCTGACGATAATGGAGGGCTTCTAACGGGAAAACGTGGAGAGCATATTGACCTCACGGAGGATATTGAGCATCTAGAGCCTGGACACTCAACTCGCAGACCACATAAGATGCGTCAATATACTTTTGTGGACGGATTTTCGGGAGCTGGTGGAGCCAGTTGCGCGGCCAAGCTGTCCGGTCTCCAGGTAAAGTGTGGGTTTGACCACAACCCAGTGGCTGTAGTGTCGGCTTCGATGAACTTCCCTCGCGCTCGGATCTTCGAATGCGAAGCTTTCGACTTTCCCCCTCCTGGCTACGATGCTCATGCTGATATTATCCATTTCTCTCCGCCTTGTCAAAGTTTCAGCCCAGTGAACACGAAGCCGAACGCCAGGAACGACGAAATGAACACTAATGCTTTGCTTGCTATTGGAAGGATCATCAGGGTTGTAAAACCACGGCTGGTGACTCTCGAGGAAACATTTGGTCTATTGACCAGAACCAAACATGAGCAGTGGTTCCAAATGCTACTCTCCCTGATTCACGACGAGGGATATAGCGTGCGATGGGCCATCCAACACGGTCTGAATTATGGAATAACACAACCAAGGCAACGACTGATTCTGATTGCTGCGGCGTAAGTCCACCCAAAAGGTTCTCTTCACATAGATATCAACTAACCATGTAATAGCCCTGGAGTCCCTCTTCCGGAGATGCCAAAGCCAACCAACGGGCCGCCAGGAAGTGGACTTCTTCCATATGTCACTGTCAGAGAGGCAATCGGTAATCTTCCCCGCGGAGTGACGCACCATAACGCTGAGTTGGCAAGACGTGTTGCAAAGCCTGCCTGGGATCCAGACATGCCGTACACGAAGACGATACTCACGTCAAACTCCGATATTTATCATTGGAGCGGCCAAAGGGCCTTCACAAATCGAGAGCTGGCCGGAATCCAAGGATTTCCCCATTGGATGTCCTTTTTCGGCTCTCACTCTGACGTTGAAAAGCAAATAGGCAATGCGGTCCCACCGGCTTGGTTCAAGCTGGTGCTCGATGAGTGCGTCAAGGTACTGCGCAAGCTCGACAGGCAGGAGAGCCGACGGAGCAACTCTGAGCATGACACAGACGAGGGAGGAGACATTGTCATCCTCGACGAAGAGGTTGCCCGAGTCAAACCCGAGTTAGACAACGCTGCTCCCAGGCGAGTCATGTCCAGGACCCTATCACCTGCCCTGCCATCCTCCTCGCTGCGCTCAGGAACTTCCAGTGACGATGCTATCATCGTTGACGATGATAAGAATGTAATTCTTATTGACTGATATTATCACTGGCCGAGTGGGTTCATTCCGGAGAACTTTTGCACAAAAAAAAAACCAAAGAGAGAGAACAGAAAAAGTCGACCCAAGGAACAGGGCCGGGAGGGAGATCGCGGGGTGATGGAGGTCCATTTCTGAGGAGTTAAGGCGTGCATACGAATGACTTTAGTACGGATATTGAAGCACTTCTGCATCCAGTTGGATGCTCTTTACCCCCAACCCTCCCTACTAGCAGGCGTAACTTGACTTAGAGGCACTCATAAAACTTTATTCGGCTGCGGGGCATTAGAGGTCACTTCTTTCTTTTCTTTGTCTTCCAACCCCATGGCTCGCTTGAGATCTTGAATTTCTTTTTCTTCCTTACTTTTCGCCGCGTTCGCCGCGTGCGCCGCAAGCGCTCCCGCGGATCGTCCCGTGGAGGTCGGACGTCCTGGGTGGGCCGTCTCAGATCATTACACAAAATAGCATGTCAAATTCAGTTCCTTGAAGTCAATAACCACATCAGAACCAGGGCGACTTCTTTCTCCGTGTTGCAGCTACTTCGGGCGTCGCCGACGGTGACACGTCCGCCGCCGTCAAGTGCCATCTGTCGTCATTCGGATGCTGCGCCTTGCACAACAGCTGCACGAAAGCTTCTCGTTGCGTGCGTGCCAGAAGGACCTTCCTCGGCCGTAGTCTATTGCTCGCTGGCCAGTGTACCAGCCACGCGCATTATTGTACAAGAGCTATATTAGCGGCCGCAATAAAGGATTAACCAGCCAATGCAGCGGTGCATTAGTAGGTGCCTCACATACGCGGCCAGCGCGGATTGGCAGGATGCAGCAGCGGCCAAGTGACCACGAAGGCCGGCGCGAGCGTTCCCGCGATCTAGAGGATTACTCTCCCTCGTAAAGACGGAGGTAAGCCCCGGCTCGTGCCACGGCCGCGCTGTGCGACGTGGGGCCCAGGCGGCGGGGAATGGCGATCGATGATCCACGCCTTCCTGGGCTACCCCACGGCGTGGATCAGCTGGGATTTGCGAGCGCGGTGCCTGCTACGGCGATGGAATGGGTGGGATCATGGGAGTGGGAGGGCCGTTGGGCTCGCGCCTGACGCGTTTGCCGTACGCCCAAGCGGATACTCACGCCCAAGCGCCGCTTCCTCGCGGGCCCAGCGCCTCCGCTCACGACATCACCGCAGCGGCCGGCCACCCGTTCCTCTTCGCCTCTCTGCTGCACTTCTCGGTTCTCGACTGCCGCACCTCGCTCTCTGCCACCTATCCGATCCGCGTATATGAAGGACCCCAGACGCCGTCCGCCGCATGACTATAGCTCCTCCAGGCTGTATTCTGCAGGGTCCGTGTGTTAGTTGCAGGGGCTATCCTCCGCCCTCACCTGCGCCACCCGTCTAGCTCCAGATTCCTTGCAACCTATCACCAACCACCTGACGCGAGCTGCGGCTTTGCATCATATAAACCTCTCGATCCGCCCACTCCACCGCCACCACATTGGCGTACTTCGACCGCAAGATGGCAGGCCTAGCACTCAAAGCGATATCATACGGCGCCGAGCGCATCCCCGACAAGTTCTTCGAGTCACTTCCTGGCGGCTACTTCAGATCCCAGGAGGAGAAAGAGGAGAAGAAGCGGCGCAAGCGGGAGAAGGAGCGCACAAAGCGCCGCGCCCAGAGCGAGGGACGCGACCGCAGGAGACGCTCGCCCTCTTTCACAGATTCGGACTACCACACCTCGGACTATCACACCGAAGACTCTGACTCGGAGCGTCGCCATCGGACCCGCCGCAGCAGTGATGCTGGCCGTGGCCATGACCGTGGTCGGGACCGGGACCGCAGGCATCGCCACCATCATCACCACAAGGATCGGTCGTGGTCCAGAGGCCGTGACTTTCGCGAGTCGCCGTCGTACGCAAACAGGTTCGCGCCATTAGGTGGCCAACAACACCCGTACATCCCTCCGCCTCCGGTGCAGCCAGCCGCGGCTTTCCCGCCTGCGCATGTTGCTAGCGAGAACTACGCCCACCCGCAGCCGTACAATGCAGCTCACAACCACTACACTGCCAAGCCTTACAACCCGGCCGACTACGCTCCAGGTGCAACGCACACTCCCGAGTACTCGAATGGACAGCCTGCGCCGGTGAATCCTCACGTTCCAGCGCAGGCTCCTCCCGCCGGTCAGGCAATGGTAAAGAAGCTCCAAGTTGACCTCATGTTCACGTGCTAATGTTTCCAGGCTCCTGGATACTATGGCACGCAGTTCCCGCCTCCTCCAGTAGGATCCCGCTCTTCGCGCGCTTCGTCGGTCGACTCGCGTGGACTCCAGTCTGGTCCGTACATTCCTCATAGCAATGTCCAGGCCATTCCTCCTGCGCCTGCTGTTGCTGGAGCTCCCGGTCACTCGCCTTACGGCGGCAGTTTCCCGTCTGCGACGAACACGCCTCCGTTTGGTCACACGCCTCCACAGTATCTTCCTAAGAATAGTTCGCCGTACCAGCCCAACTACAGCCCAAGCTATGCTCCACAGCAGCATATGGCCCAAGTCTCGCAGCCAGTATCCCGTCAAGGCAGCGTTCAGAACGGTTCGGTTCATAGCGGTTCGGCTCATAGCGGTTCTGTTCATAGCGGTTCTGTCCATGGAGGCCAAGTTGGTGACCATCGCCGGACGCACGACCGTCACCGCCGCCACAGCATCGCCACCAATCAAGATCCTCGCATGCTGCCGTACCATCGTAGCCCGTACCACAGCATCGCCACCAATCAAGATCCTCGCATGCTACCGTACCATCGTAGCCCGTATCGCAGTGCCGCTGGCTCCTCTGCAAACAGCGCGACCAACAGCCTGCGCGGTAGCTTGGCCGAGGCAATCCACGAAGTCAACAATCAGGCGGATGGCATCGATGATAGCAGCGGCGCAGTTGCAATCATTCCTGCAGAGAATGCCGATACAGTCATTGGGGCTGCTCCGGGAGGAGTCAACACGGCTGAGGCTCTGAAGAGCCGCCACCAAGCTAGGTCGGGCCGCAGGTTCCACGGCAGTCGTTATGCTGCCAAGAGCGCTCCTGTGGACGGCTACGAAAGCTATTGAAGTTTTCATCAAGACTATCAACAGCTTTCTGAGCTGCAGGTTCTCCAATGATAGCGAGTTGTTCTCTGATCGATTCATTTCCTATTTTTCACCCCTCAAGATTGCTCGGCTCTTCCTCTTTTATCTCATGCTTAGCGATGCACGACGAGCGAACCAAGACTGGCGATTAAAAGCTGCACAGCTGCCCCCCTCTCACGAGCGATTTTCTCTTCTACACCGTGTTGTTTCTGGAATTGCCTTTTTCTCCCCATTCAGCGGCATTACCAAAACTGCTTTACTTCTCGGTTTATTTTGGGGCTTCTTCTCTGCGGGTGCAGGGAGACATACAGTTCTATCAAAAATTCCCTCACACAGCGAGTAATTTCTTGTTGTATGCTTTTTTTCAATTTGTACAGCGAGACAAATTACGATGACGAGACACAACACAACAAGATTACGACAATATGCCATTGGTCGGGACACACACTCTCGGCATCTTCCAATGCGCCTTTCCGCGAAGTGCCGCTGACGGGGGATCGGTTTCAGTAAGGCGGGGGTCCATCGACCGACAACGACTATGAGTCACTCCGCACAATCCACCATCGAGCTTTCTCCACCTCTCCACTTCCTTGATTTTCAGTCCAAGCTGAATGTTGAGGTGAGGGGTACATTACTGCCGACTAGCGGGGTGGCTGGGCTTGCCTTTACATCTTCTTTCACGAGGGGTAGAAAAGGCAGGGGTTGCTTGCATTATAACTTCATGCACTGCTTTTCCTTTCTTTTGGCGGCAAGGCGGGATGGCGATGACTATCAGGGGTGAACTGTTTTTCTTTTCTTTTTCACGGGAGGCGGTGTAGAACCCGGGTCAGCAGGTTTTGATCATGGATAGCCAGAGAACAGAAATCCTAGTGCTGATTTTATTCTTACTGGTGTTTGATTGGTGCAGGTGATGTTTTGTATCTTTGATATGCGGTTCACTTATGATTTACTGATTGGTACATACGTTCCGGGATTCTTGGCGCTTAGGGCGCATTGATGGTGCTGGTGGCTTGGGGGCTTGGGACCGGTGAGGTAGGTACGCGACGCTACTCCTCCGGGTCGTGACGACGGGTCGGCCAGGCAAGAGTAGCGGCAAGGTACCTTAGCGTATACGGTGTTTCAGAGGGGTTCGGCGTTTGTACACAGGCAGGCGTACTCTAGCGGGGGGGGGGGGCCTGGGAGAGGCAGGCGAGAGAAGGGTGTTTGGTACGTCCGAAATTCGGGTCCGGGCGGGATACTTTACGGGCAGTGCGTTTGCTGTGCTTGCCGAGCCCGGCCGGGTGGTGGATGGGAGACGAGGTGAGATGACGTCATGGGTGTTTGGTGGGGGTGATGACGCGCGGGGGATGGCGTCGTCGCGGGGGCACGTGGACGGTGGGTGACGGTTCGAAAAGTATTGCGACCAGCGCATACCTTGAAAAGTTCGTCCGGATGTAAATGTAGATGTGGTGAAATACCAAGTCTATCCGGATGAATGCTTTAACTGCCCATGCGTGCACTTGTTGTAAATACTTTCCGGACTGGTCGCGGAGGATGTAAAGTAGATGGATGATCCCCTAAGCTAATCGGTTGGGATGCAGGAGTGCTTGACTTTGCTTATAAAAGTCGGCCGGGTAATACCTTTAAACTTATTAGAGCTGAGTCTTTCTTATTTTAAGCAAGCTGTTTGTGGCAGCGCTCCCGTTCCTTCAATGAACCATTATGACGTGGGCAATTGTCTCGGAAACCAAATGTGACTGAGTGGGAGGTCCTAATTTTCAAGCAGAGGAAGAATCGTATCTATGGTCACAGCTGTGGCAAAGACGTGCGTGGATGAGATATCACCGTTCCGGGGCTTAAGAGAGGGATAAGGGAAGAAAATAATTTTCAATTTTGATCCACACTAAAAAACAGAAGAGATAACTACGAGAACCATGATACTTCCTATCGGTAGGAATGCTACTTACTACGCGGAAGATGTGCCTCTGATAACAAAATTTTCTTATGACCTCCGCCTTCTCCGCGCAGTCGACCCTCCAACTCGATCTCTTGTCAGATGAACACACACAATGGTGTTAAGCATGCTCACTCTTTCTCTAGAACAATACCGATCTCCCTCAGTCTCTTCTCGTACTCTTCGGGCGGTTTTCTCGTACTTTGCGCATTGCGTGTATTGCGATTACAATGAGTGATCGGAAGATTGCTCGAATAGTAGGTGCGGTAGGCGAAGCTTCCCCGCCTTCACGAAGATTACCCCCAACACTGACGCCTTTTTAGGGCCACCGGCGCATCCAGAAGTGACGTGGGCCTACTTTTTATTCACGTTGGCGTCAGTATAAAAACCTATTATGGCAAAACTGAAATTGAGATGTTAAAGGCACTCGAGAGATTGGATTACACCACCACAGTGACCAGGAAATCCCACAGGGAAACCCGAAAAAACATTAACATTATCCTCCAAGGGTATCAGTATCTATCGCCGTAGCCGTAATACTCCACCACGCTATGCTTGCTCAAAACACAAGAGACGTCAACAAAGAACCGAACGCGGAACCGAGGCCTTCAGGACCCACTTCGACATCCCCCTTCCCCTCCTCCCTCGTCACCTCCTCCTACTCCTCCCCCTCCCCTCCTCCTCATCCCTTCCCGGCACGCCCGCCGTGCTCAACCTCTGATAACTCCCCCTGTTCCCCCCGCCCAAAAATGCCCCACCACCGCCCACATTCACCGGCAGCCGCGGGCTCGGCACCGGCGTGCTCTTCGCGCTGCTCTTACTATCCTCGCTCTGCACGCTGCTCAAGCTGGCCGCGAAGTTGCTCATCAGGTAGACGGCGCTGATGGGGCGCGGCGGGCTCTGCTCCTTGAAGCCGAACGCCTTGCTCTCGCGCACCCGGACGCGCTGCTTGTGCAGCAGCTCGTCGACGCGGTCCAGGTCCGAGGTCGCGGGCGGCTTGCTGTGGCGGCGGTGGTGGTCGTGGTCGTGGTCGTGGAGCAGCTCGACGGGGGGCTCGTAGCCCTGGCGGCGGAGGCGCCAGTTGCAAAAGACGCGGGCAAAGTGGTCGGCGCCCAGGGTCACGCCGAGCATCAGCATGCCGGTGGGCAGCACCATGCCCGACGTCAGGAACTGGAAGTAGACGTCGCTGGCGGCGAGGCAGCCGAAGAAGAGGCAGAGCGAGAGCATCAGGATGCGGCCGCCGATGGAGCAGAAGTCGAAGAGGTCGGGTTTGCTGCCGCGGGTGCGGATGAGGGTGAGGAAGGCGATGATGCAGGCTGGGATGGGGGTCAGGTCCGGGTTGGTGAGGGGGACGAGTGGGGCGTGGGAGGAACGTACCAAAGATGACGAACAGCGACGCCCAGAAGTAGATGTAGACTACCCTCCAGGAGTTGAGCATGACGACCTTGGGCTCCTCATTCATGCCGACCTTCATGCCGACCGACATGGTAACGCCGTTCCAAACCTCGCTGACCAGGTTCGCGAACTCCTTCGGGTACTCGTAGTCCCAGTCGTCTGAGGGAAAGGTCTCGGTGTACGCCTTGGTGCAGATGCCGGTCAGGTTGCCGATGTTCTTGAGCGCTTCGTTGATGTGCAGCAGTTCGCGGTAGCACTCGGGCTTGGTGTCTAGCTGGTAGTACTTGACGGCGCTCGTCAGCTTGTCGACGAGCTTGGAGCCCTCAAGCTCGTCGTCGACACAGTACTCTATGACCTTGTGCTGGAACTTGTTCATGCCGTTCATGATGTATCGTGCGAGCGCGATCTGCTGGCTGCCCTCGACGGCGCCGACGACTGCGAGCTGGAACGGGAAGTGAAGTAGCGCCCAAATCTGCTGGCGGATGGTGCCGTAGTGGCCCTGGGGAGTGTTGTCGAAGTAGGTCAGGAAGAGGAATACCTGTAAACACGCAAAGTAAGCGCGCTGTCCTCTGATGTCCTGCAATGGCAGGAGGGAAGTTGCTCACCAGAACAAAAACGATGCACAGCACCAAGAACGTGCCCTCAACATCCAACCCGTGCTTCCCCATCATCTTCGACACCGTCTTCGTCACGCCAATCGCACCCTCTCCAATGACAATCAAGGTCAGCAGCCCCATCCGCTCCACCAAATGCGTCTTCTTGAAGCTCAGCATGCGCCAGAAGCAAGAAATGGTAATCGTGCCCACGCCCTCCAAAAACAAGATGACCCACCACAACCAATAGATATCCGGCCGCGCACCGGCATCGTCCGCGAACGCCGGCGTCATGCCAACGAAAACTGCGGCCGCGACGGCGTAGATGGCGATGTTCAGGCCGATCGGCAGGTACAGCTTGGAGAAGTGCTTGCGGGCGACGGCGACGAGGACGAAGACGTACTGCAGGGCGAGCAGGCAGCGGCTGAGCACGAGCACGTAGCACAGCGTCCGGAAGTTCATGTTCGACTTGGCCGAGCCGCTGGGCTCGAACTTGGAGCCCGCCAGCGCCAGCCCGACGAAGACGACGAACTGCACGACCTTGCACACGCGCTCGTAGACGGTGTCGCGCGCGAAGCGCACGTCGTGCAGCGTGATCTGGAACCACGTCGCCCACAGGATGGCAAAGAAGCCGACGTATGCGGCCAGCGACGTGTAGTCGTCGATGGTGTGGTAGGCGGTGAAGGTGGCCAGGTTGGCCACGAAGAAGAGGTCGAAGCACAGCTCGTCCGGGTTGGCTTCGTGCCGCTGGCTGAAGACGGCGTCGGCGTAGTCGGCGCCCTCGCACGGGTTCTCCGCGAAGGGGACCACGCGGTGGAAGTGCTTGTCTTTGTGCTCGCTGGGGTGGGACGTTAGTGGGGGAGGATGGGCGGTGGGGAGGAGGTGACTTGCCCATAGCCTCCTTTTGTCCGCTTCCACGGAGTGTTGACCATGGTGTAAGATGCACTCGACGTCCTGATAAGGCAAGAAACGAAGGCGAAGGGGACGGACGACGTTGGATTCACGTCCGCCAAAGAACACTACGAAGCAAGAAGGAAGGGAAATAACAGCTCAGCCTTACAGGAACGGGCTTAAATAGCAACGCGCACCCCCCGCTCAAATAAGGAACGCCTTCATGCAGTGAGGGGAGCAAGCAAAGACCCCGCGATAAGCATCTCGTATGCGCGGGATGATGCTTTAAAGCGACCGGCACCTCACGACCATGGCGCTGCAGCGAGGCTAGCTTTGCGCCGGCTCCCTGGTGGCTTCATCCTTGTAGACGGTGCCTGAGATGGAAAGCGAAGCGCGTTCACAAGCCTCTCAGGCCCAGATGTCAAAGCTTGTCTCGTCAGCCACGCCAAAAAGTGTAGCGTGGATGTCGTGGAGCTCCTTTTTCGAGGGTTGCGACGCCCTGCGGGCTGACTCGGGAGGGCTGGATCAGGCAAGGCGCGAGACGCGGCAGTCTGGGCTGGGTAGCCCTACGGTGGTGCTTGACTTGCGTAGAGCGCCAAGCTCGTCTTGGCGGTGCTCCGCAGGGCGGGTTTGGGTGCGAATCTCCGCTGAGGACGGGCGTGCGCTGTTGAGGTCTGCTGCGGTGTGGTGCCGTGAGAGAACGCACGCACGTGGACCTATTTTTGGGGAAAAGTCAGCACCGGCTCGAGTAATGACCACCAGACCGTCCAGCTGCCAAGCCGGCCGGTGCGCTTCCAGCCAGCGTCTGCCCTTCTCTCCGCACGCGCAGAGCGAGGGCACTGGCCATTGAGGCGTGTGGCTGGAGGCTGAGCTGTTTCTTAATGCAAGCCGCATCTCAGTACACGTAACTGAAGGAATCCGCGCTGTTGGAAGTGGCGTCGGCGCCGGCGCTGGAGATTGCCATGGGCTGCCCTCGTAAAGCCGTTGATTAGCTCGCGGCTCGGCAATGATTCGTATACGGGCTCGCCTTACCTGCTTCGGCGCTGCCGGCTGTGTAAATGCCCTGTTGCCCACGCGTCGCGGGAAAGAGACATAGGGGTGCAACGGCAGTGCTGCATGCTTCGGATCCATTCCGAGGGCACTGGCACAATAAACCGACAACATTGCTGCATTACGACTTCGTCGCCGGTATCTAATGCTCCACTCAGCTCCGCGTTCCTGCCCACCGACAACTGACAGGAAGTATTTCCGCACCTCCTGCTCCGTAGCCTTGCCATCTTGCACCTTCTTCTTGTTGAGGAAGTTGAGAGCCCGATATAGCACATTCTGGCATAGACAGAAAAACAGGGCCATCGCACAGAGAACAACATTGACCGTTCGTCCTGTCGTGTAGACTGGCGAGTCCGAAGGCTGGAAAATTTGGTTGCCAACAATGTCAGCCAAGTTGGCAGACATGACAATGCAAGCCATCTTGATGCTTCGGTCAGCTGGAGAGCGAGCGTTGATGGCAAGCCATGAGCTGTTGAGCGGATCTGTCGGCAACTTTGTTAGACGCAGCTTCGTCCAGCACAGTATCGGTGACTTACGCCAGATGTTGGAGAAGGCCAGAGCCATGATCATCATTGCCAGCCGTTCGCCGTGGTTATCCGACCGGCGCACGATCGACGCACCAAGATTGAAGCCCCACCAAAGCGATAGCGCCGCGGCGACGGGGATTCCCCGCCTCTTGAGCTTATCACTGCATACTGTCAGCGTTGCGTTGTAGTGAAAGAGGAAGCTCCACCTACGCCCAATAACTGAATCCTATAGAGGTGAAAAGCTGGATCCAGAGCCCAATCGAATACAGCGCGTTGGATTGAAGTTTCTCATAGCCAAAAGATATGATTTGTTTAGGACCGTAGGAGCTGCACGTCGAGGAGGGGGCAAGAGCACAAATAGTGAGGAGGCAATACGGATAGAGCGTCCAGTCCGACAGCTGCATCATGCGTTAGTCGCTTTTGCTCCGAGACTTGTCCATGATACTTACTGCCCTTCTCAGTTCCTTCATCGAGATTGTTTTGCGAGTTCCATTAACCTTGCTTGGGTCGTCTAGGATGACCCGCTGGGCTATGATGTGCTTTTCCCTCTCGTTAAAGTACGTCAAGCGGGTGAAAGGAACCGGATCATCTCTGCTGTGAAGCTCGGGAAACTTACCCAAGCAAGAGTCTGGTCGCCAGGTAGGCACCGAGGCCTTTCTGGAAGGCCTGAAACGTAGCGACAAGGCCCCACGCGAAGATCTGGAAGCTGATCCAGACCTGTGGGCCGAGGCGATATAGGACAAGGTTGGACGGGATCTGCGGGATGCATTAGCTCTGCGGGAAGGGATTGCGTGCTTGATGGTAGCGGGGGTTGCTGACCTCCAAAACAACGATACCGGCAGAGAGCAGCTGCTGGCCAACGTTGTACTGGGCTTGCGTGATTCCTACATCTTCCTGATTATTGTGAGCACTTGGTCATAATTGAAGGAGGTAAAGGACATACCATGAAATTGTCGGTCACTGCGTTACCCCTTGAAGCTTGTCAGCCCTGTGCGTTGGTCAAGTCCTCAAGTGGGTGAGCTTACATGTTACCACGGTCCAGTTGAAGGGCAATGAACGGGAGGACAAGAAGAGGCATCAAGATCATATCGATCTAGCGGACAAGCTTCTTCTCCTCGTCATCTGTCCAATCGGGCTGGCAGTCAGAAGAGGCATAGCTGTCACTGCCAGTAGGCTTCTCGCCGCTGTAGAAACGCGCGGCATTCTCTTCGATGTCGGGGATCTTCGACTCCATGGTGCAAGAGTACTGCGAATGGAGAGCCAAAATGACGAGAGGAGGCCGATGGGCAGTCAAGGCCGACAGTACAGGGGTCAAGACATGGTTCAAATACAAGTTCCTCGTCAACGACAATCCGCGTGGGCTGTGGAGACATTACGGCCATTTTTGCGCAGCTAAGTGATGCGGACGTATGATCGTGCCTCACTGTGACCTGCCAAGGGCCAAATTTTGGCTTCACCGCGTGGTTGCTGTGAGGGTAGGACTGGCAAATGTGGGCCTTGCCGATGACGTGCTCCGTAGGAAGAGCTGAACGCGGGACAAGATTCTCGAAACATGGACGTGTGCGATAAGGGAATTTCCGCAAAGAAGCCGCGCAGGAATACATTGACGCTCCTGCTTGACGATCTACGGGCGGGGACAGCCATGAGCTGTCGGGTCCGTGGTGCTCCTGCAGGTCAGATGCTACTGGAGTAGTTTGTGATCAAGCAGTGCAGAAACAAGACAGCGTAAGAGACGTGAGGACTTCTTGGGAGGCCTGTGAGAGTTGAAGGCTCGGTTTGGTGGGCTTGAGCCGACGTTTTGCTGGCTCAATGCGTGCGCCACGGTGACCAATTTTCGGACATCTTGTCGGACTGACGAGTCAGGGTTGAGGAGTGGCTTGCTTGTCAGGCCAAAACATGGTGAAGCCAACGACGCGATGAACGCGGTGCCTGGCCAGGCGACTTGTTAGCGAACCAATCGCAAGAGGCCCGAGAAGCTTGTCGTCTCGCTCGTGGCGGCTCTTACGCGTCGCGAGTGTCGGCAGACGGGATTTGGAGCGTGGTGGGCGAGCATTGCAGCATCCGGAGGGTGGATGATGTGATTGAGGTGAGGCTAGGGGCCGCGGGCTGCGGGCTGCGGGAGCGCTGCAGCACCACAGCCCACCCGCCCATCCTTGCCGACCCGCACCCACCACACCAGCGCCCGACTCCATCTTATCGCCGTCGCCGTCCGTCAACCGCTTCTCTCCGCAACATCGTGTTCTCGAGCCGTCTTGAACCCGTCGGAGACAGGAACGCGGCCACTGCGCGCCAGCGTGTTATCTGTACGCTGACCGCCAATGACACGCAGCCGCTGCCTTTCGTCGGGGCCTGTGGCCGACTCGAAACCTCCGACTTGCCGACAGCGAGACTCCACTGCCAGCTCAATGCCTGGCTCCGTCGAATAGCGAAGCTTGACGCATGCGCGCTTTTACTTAGGGAAGGCCGCTATGCCTGCATCAAGCCCCTCCAAGCCCCCGCGGGACAACTAGAAATACTGCTTCCCCGCCTTGTCTGACGCGTTGAACCTCCCGCCTCACCCACCCATCAACACCCTCTCCCATTTCGCACCAATGGCTTCCACCCCCAGTGGAAAACGGCCCAATTTCCTGATCATCGTGGCCGATGATCTGGGATTCTCGGACGTTGGAGCCTTCGGGAGCGAGATCAAGACGCCCAACATCGACAGCCTCATGAAAGGCGGCGTCCGTTTCACTGACTTCCACGCCGCATCTGCCTGCTCACCCACCAGATCCATGCTGTTGACCGGCACAGACCACCGTACGGCTGAGTCCTCACCCGTCTCCGATCACAAGCTGACAGCAGCAACAAGACATCGCCGGTGTCGGCGCCATGTGGGAGCACATCCCCGAGTTCCAGAGAGGGAAACCCGGCTACGAGGGCTACTTGAACGACAGAGTCGTGCCTCTTCCTGAGCTCCTCCGCGCATCCGGCTACCACACCATACTTTCCGGGAAATGGCATCTCGGCCTGCACCGCGAGAAGTGGCCGTGTGAGCGTGGCTTCGACCGGTCGTACTCGCTTCTTCCTGTATGCGCGCAGTAGAACATTTGCTGATATAAGTATGCTGATGAGGGAAGGGAGCCGCCAATCACTACGGGTATGAGCCGCAGCTTGAGTCTGAAGACCGCCAACCCAAGCTACTCAAAGGGTGTCCAGTGTTCTATGTTGAGGACGACAAAGAAATCAAGCCCGCCGATCTGGGAAAGGGCCTCCCAGACGAAGTCTTCTACTCCAGCGACGCATTTGCAGCCAAGATGTGCCAATACCTTGACGAACGGAGCTCGGACGACCGAGAGAAGCCCTTCTTTGCGTACCTTCCATTCTCAGCAACACATTGGCCACTACAGTGTCCAAAAGAGGACAGAGAGGCATACAGAGGACTTTACAATGACGGACCAGAGGTGCTGCGGCAGGCCCGCTTGAAAAGGCTCAAGGAGATGGGGATTGTTCCCGAGCACGCCGTCCCTCACCCTGTCGTTGCTCCCCAGCAGGACATGGATCCCAAAGAGGAACGATTCTTGTCTCGGGAATGGGAGACTCTGTCGGCGGACGAGAAAGCTTATTCATCTCGCACCATGGAGGTGTTTGCTGGAATGGTGCAGCGGATGGACACTTGTATTGGCAAGGTGCTTGACAACCTGCGATCAACCGGCGAGCTGGACAACACCTTTGTGATTTTCATGTCCGACAATGGTGCCGAGGGACTGCTGCTAGAGGCGGCGCCAGTGATCGGCGAAAACATGTTCGACCACATCAGGAAATACTGTGAGCCGCTACTCCTGCATGCTGCAGATCGTTCGCTAACAATTCCTCCAAGACGACAACAGTCTGGACAACCTCGGAAACCACAATTCGTATTGCTGGTACGGCCCGCACTGGGCTAGTGCGGCAACTGCCCCTAGTCGACTGTACAAGTGCTTCACGTCCGAAGGCGGTATTCGTGTGCCTCTCGTCCTGAACTACGCCCCTCTGACTGCGTCGGCGGAGGAACGCGGCACCAGCATTGAACACAATTTCGCGACTGTGATGGATATCACACCCACCATCCTTGACCTGGCTGGCGTCAAGCATCCAGGCACAGAATGGAAGGGCCGCGAGATCCAGCCAATGCGCGGGGTATCTTGGGTGCCGTACCTGACTAGGAGCTCGAATGACGGCGCAGTTACGAGCATCCACGAAGAAGACTTCGTGCAGGGATGGGAGCTGTTCGGGCGCATGGCCATTCGCAAGCAGCACTGGAAAGCGACCTTCATTCCGGAACCATTCGGCCCCAACAAGTGGCAGTTGTTCGATCTAGCAGCGGACCCTGGAGAGACGAAGGACGTGGCCGAGGCTCGACCCGAGAAGCTAAAAGAGTTAATGACAGAGTGGGAGAAGTACGTTGAGGAGGTCGGTCTTGTCGGAGAAGCGCCGGAGCACGGCGTATTCGTGGCCGACCAAATTGCGGCAACGTATCACACGGGCTAGATATACTTTCGAGCTTCCACTGGCGGAGGGCGGACCTGGAGAAGCGCCGAGAAACTGCAAGTCGCCCTGTAGACGAGATGAACTATTGGTTGCTTACCCAATCTCCTTTGCGCGAGCCCGAGCGTTCCCTCAGAATCTCCCCACACCCGTCTTCCCTGTCTCGGGTGTCCGCCAGCGTCCCTCAAGGGCCTGAACAGGAAGCTGTCCCGGAGCACGGAGCGAGGGAGAGGTTCGGCCCTGTCGATGTTCAGGTCCGGAGCTCGGCAGCATTGCTTGGCCGTCGCGACAGCGGCTCATGTTCCAGCGTTGCGCGTTGGCGTCCAACTAACGTCTAGCGCCAAGCGGACGCTGGTCCGGGAAAAGGCTCCAGCACGCCGCGTGACTGCGGGGATAACAAGGAAGAGCAAGGGTGGGCTAGACCGCTGACAGCTGACTACCAAGCCTCGCAGCTTCCATCAGCCATTTCTTTCCCGGAGCCCGCTCACCACTAGCATCGCGCACGTCATTTCAGTGCCAGCGAGCCTCGGCCAGAGATCTCGCTCTCCCCAATTCAGCCTCTATTCCAGCCCGTCTTTCTGCTACTCACCGCAATCAAGTCGTAATCTATTCTGCTGTGCAGCGAGTCGTGTTGATCGTATTTTCCCACCAAGCCGCGCGGGATCTCACTTTGCGGACCAGAATCCTCGCTGTCTCCGCATATGATCGTCACACACAACACGAGCGCCCCAGCCTGCCTTGTCCCGGATAGGAAATTCTTGAAAGGTGGCGCTCTTGGGCGTCTACCCCAGAATATGGCGCACCGAGGCAACGTGCTTTGGCGCTCTTGGGGGCCACATTCAGCAAGCCCACCACTAGACGCGTCCGCTATAAAGTTGACGATGCAGGTACATGATTCTTGAGCGGCTCGCCAGAGTCAGCCCCGCCCTCCTCAGCTCGTTGTCTGCGCGTCGCCTTGCCAGAGGCCCTCTGAATATGCTTGCCCCTGTCATTTTGTCCCTTTTCGCGGCGGGCGCCCTTGCTGCACCCGCAGCGGATCCGCTTTTTGAACGACAGACCGGGCCAGCAGTCACCATCCAGAATGGCACCGTTGTTGGGTCTTCAGCCGGTGGAGTGGAGAGCTTCAAAGGCATCCCCTTTGCCCAGCCTCCCGTTGGAACCCTCCGCCTGAAGCCCCCGCAGACCATCACAGAGCCATTCGGGACAATCCAGGCCGTCGGCATCCCGTCGTCGTGTCCGCAATTCTTCGTCCAGATTGATACCAGCTCTCTCACTGGCGAAGTCATCTCGGATCTGATCAACAACCCCGCGGTTCAAGCGGCAACACAGTCAAGTGAGGACTGCCTTACGCTCAACGTCCAGCGTCCCGCCGGTGCGACAGCCGACTCGAAGCTCTCCGTGCTATTCTGGATCTTTGGCGGTGGGTTTGAGTTTGGCTCAAACCAGCTCTACGACGGGTCCTCCTTCGTCACCAAATCCGCAGACTTGGGCAAAGATGTCATCTTCGTGGCCGTTAACTACCGCGTCGGTGGTTTTGGTTTCCTGCCTGGTGAGGAGCTGCAGCGCGATGGCAGCACGAACTTAGGGCTTCGTGATCAACGGCTCGCTCTTGAATGGGTGCAAGACAACATCGAGGCCTTTGGCGGCGACCCCGAGAAGGTGACAATCTGGGGTGAGAGTGCGGGGGCAATCTCTGTGTTTGACCACACCGTCATAAACGGTGGAGACAACACCTACAAAGGTCGTCCGCTCTTCCGCGGCGCCATCATGAACTCCGGCTCTCTCGTCCCTGCTCAAGACGTCAACTCGGCCAAGGCTCAGAACATCTACAACACGGTCGTTGAGAGCGCTGGGTGCAGTGGCTCTTCGGACACTCTGGCCTGTCTTCGCGGCCTCTCAACGCAAGACTTCCTCTCGGCCGCCAACAGCGTGCCCGCCATCTTTGGCTACCGCAGTCTCGACCTCAGCTACCTCCCCCGCCCCGACCCGTCTGACAGCTTCTACTCAGAATCCCCGGACGTCTCCGTCACTGCCGGCCGCTTTGCCAAAGTCCCCGTTATCATCGGCGACCAGGAAGACGAAGGCACGCTGTTCTCGCTCTTCCAGCTCAACATCACCACCGATGCCGAACTCGTTTCCTACCTGCAATCCTACTTCCCGGCCACGGACCCGCAAGTTGTTGCCGACCTGGTGGCCTCGTATCCCAATAACATCCCGGCCGGCTCGCCCTTCCGGACGGGGTTGCTCAACGAGATCCGTCCGCAGTTCAAGCGCCTCGCCGCCATCCTCGGCGACATCACCTTCACCCTCACCCGCCGCGTCTACCTGACCATCGTCGCGCCACAGCTCCCGGCCGCGTACAGCTACCTCAACACGTACCTCTTCGGCACACCCGTGCTGGGAACCTTCCACGCGAGTGACGTCCTCGTCAACTTCTTCAGCCTGCTGCCCATCACGGCGGATAAGACGAGGCAGTACTACATCAACTTCGTCGCCGATCTGGATCCGAATAGCGCGGTGCCCGGCGGCAGCCCGAAGTGGCCGGAGTGGACGGTCGGTGGACCACAGCTGCTGCAGTTTGCGGCGGGTGGGGTGGTGACGGTTGGGCAGGATAACTTTAGAGCGGCGCAGTTTGAGAAGTTGTTGACGAGTGCGGCGCAGTTGAAGATTTAGAGAGGTGTGGGTGGCGAGGAAGTGATGGCGGGTTGTATGACGGGATGAATTTATGAAGGCTCATGGGCGAAGCGAATGGTAATAGAGATACAATACTGGCATCGAGAATTGTCAATTGAATCTGCATACAGGCGAAAATCGGTATATTCAGGTCTACTAAACAATGAGTACCATCAACTTACTCTCAATCCTTGTGATCTTCTATGTTGTCACCCCCCATTTCCACCCTCCATCCTATCTCTTCCGTTCCCAAGTCTTCGAATTCACATGTCAGAAACGCCTTCCAACCTGACAAACCCCCGGTGATCAGCATAGGTTCGCGTGTTCCGCAAGATCCGATCCCAACAGCAAGGTTGGCCGATCTCCCGCTGACGCTGACCACCCAGTACGAGCAGGCCCCACCACACCACTTCCACCCCGATCCTTCGCTATTGGTCCTTCGTCCCCTTTAGGCAAATTTACATCGAGTTTTTCTTCTGCTCGCTAACACGCTCCGAATACGTCACCGAACGCCGAGTATATGTTCTGGGGTTCTCGCAGTGCGAATACTGGCAATAACGCGGGGCCCCGCACCGGACCTGACGCGGGACCTTTCGCCCGGACCACACTTCGCGTCTCTGCCTTGATTCACCGCAGAGCATTTTCCCTCGGCCTGGCTTTGATACTCCATCCCTCCTCGCGATTATCGCCTCTTCCAGACATATCCGCTAGCCTCGTTGTCAGCTTCATGCGACCTTCCCCTTCCCGCCCTCTGCCTCGCTCTCCTCCGACACCTGCACACCCCTCCTCACATCCCCCTTCCCCTCCGCCAGCGATTCCGCCGCCACCGCCCCGTCCTCCACCCCGCTCCCCCGCTCCCGCACCTCCCTCCTCCTCTCCTCCCTTAGATACCGCTCCTCCCTCCACCGCGGCCCCCACCGCATCACCACCGCCAGCGCCGGCACGCTACCCGCCACCATCAGCCCGCCCACAAACGTATACGTCCAACCCAAACCCCACGCGCGGATAACATACTCGATCGCCGCCGTGCCCGCCGCACTCAAACTGCAGCGACACAAATTCAACGCCGCCATCGCCGTCGCCGGCCGCTGCGGATACAAATCAACCAAGAACGTCAACAGCATGCCCATCGCGGCCGACAGCATCGCACCGCCAACGAACAGCACGACGAGCGGCGCCGCGAGATTCGTCTCTGCGCGCAGCACCCAGCCCCAGACGAGCACGGCGGCGCCGCCGACGGCCAGCGGCGGCCACACGACGGCGAGGCGGGCGCGCTCGACGGGGAAGCGGCGCAGATCCGTGGCGCGGCGCCTGTCGACGGCGACGCCGTGGGCGCGCGCTACGGCGCGGTAGCGGCGGTCGAGGAGGCGGCCGCTGGCGAGGCTGCCGAGCAGCGAGCCCGCCGAGAAGGGGATGTAGCAGAGCCCGATCTGCAGGTCGTTGAAGCCGTAGGTGGTGGCGAAGAGGGCTGGGAGCGGGACGAGGAGGCAGAAGAAGCCGGCCATGAGGACAGAGAGGGCGAGGAGGGTTAGGGAGACGTCCTTTTCGGCGATGATGCGGAGGGCGTTGAAGGGGTTGGGGAGGCGGAGGCGGTGGGTTTGGGCGAGGCGCTGGCTCTCGTCGTGCGTGGCTTGGCGGGAGGCGGTGCGGGCGAGGTTGTTCTGAGAGTGGCGATGGCCTTCGAGCGCGTTGATGAGGGATTTGTTCCAGCGTTGCGGCGGGAGCGAGCCGTCGCCTACGATGTTGCGGCTGGTCTCGGGGATCAGGATGACGTAGAACACCAGGTAGACGCCGCCGGCGATGAGGAGGAACCAGAAGATCGACGGCCATCCGAGGAACTGGGCCAGGAGGCCGCCGATTATGGGGCCGAGGGCGGGCCCTAGCTGCGTGCCCATCTGCACCCAGGCGACTTTTGACCCGCGCTCGGCGCTGGTGGTGATGTCGGAGACGACGCCGTTGCCGAGAGCGATGACGCCGCTGCTGCCAGAGCTCTGCATGGCGCGGAGCACCAGTAGGGCTGCGTAGTTGCGCTGGAGAGCCAGGCCTAGGTTTGCGAAGAAGAAGATAGTGAAGCACATGATGTAGGTTGGTCTTCTGCCCATTTGGTCTGCCAGGTCACCAAAGAACATGGGCGCGATGCCTTGCAGGATCATGTAGCTCGTGACCGTGAGGTTGATGTCGGCAATTGAAACGTGGAATTCTTTGGCGAGGGTGTTCAGCGCAGGTAGATAGATCTGGCCGGAGACGGGGGAGAAGAAGCTGGCCGCAGCTGTCATGGCGATGATCAAGGCCTTGGTCTTGGAAGAAAAGACGGAATGGATGGGCGGCTTGGAAGATTCTGCTGCTGCTGCCTCTACGTCGATTGTTGTGCCTGCTTTCTTCTCTTCGGGGTCTCTATTGGAGCTGGTGACCTTGTCTGCCTCTGCAATTGCATTTTCATCGGCGACTGGAACTATTTCTTCGTTCTGTTCTAGAGGTTCGGAGTGGCCGTTGGTGGTATCTGGATTCGAACGGCTAGTAGCAGACATAATTCTTGACAAGATCAGCTAAGAGGTTGATCTGGCTAGGATATGAATCTGACTAGGCCGGTGGCGTCAGAGGTTCTTTATACAGGAGCGTCCTCTTTCCGTAGTAGCCAATGGGCCGGTGTTTCCGCGCAGACACGGGAACGGGACCTCCGTAAACGCCGCTTCGTCCGGCTTTGGTCTAGCAGAGCCTACATCCCCGCCCTACCGCTCCTGACTGGACGGACATAACGCTGGTGATAGAGCGACGCAAGGAAATAGCGTCGATCATACCGAAGTGCGTGAACTTGCGGGTTAACGCCGAGCGGGGCGCCGCGAACCTTTGGGCGCGGTCGACCACCGGCACAGGTCTCGCTGTATACATCTGGCTATATCAGCACCTCGGCCACTCCAATCTGGTCTGCTCGCTCGACAAGCTCTTCTTTCCAAACAAGCACTCCTATATAGATAGGCCAACTCAATTTCGGAACTCAACACTTTGCGACAAGGCATCCATCTAAGCAAGATCATCTCTGCCGCAGCCATGAGTATCTGGCAGTACATTGAATACTACCTCTCCAAGCTGTTCTACAGCATCAGAGCTCATGACGCAAAACTCTTCACCAAATTACCCGCCTTCGCTGCGCTCCCGGAGCCCAACATCTCGCTTGAATTCCCCGAAAGCGGTCCGTCGGGCTCGCAAATGCATGTTGACAACACGCAAGACGGCAAAGACGAGTTTCCGCACCTCGTATGGTCGAAACATGCCGACCTGGACGTCAGAGAATACATTCTTATCTGTGAGGATGTTGACGTGCCGGTTCCGTTCCCTATCGCACATTCGCTATTTTATAGCATCCCAGCAGAAACTACTCAGGTCACGCACGAAGACACCCACGTCGTCGATGCAGGCGCGACGAAGAGCCTGAAAGGCGGGTTCCATTGGGTGCCCAATATCAGGAACAAGCACTACATGGGTCCAAGACCCCTTGTCGGCCATGGCCCCCATCGGTACGTCTACCAGCTCGTTGCATTGAGCGAACCGCTCGATGTCGACGCCTTGGGACCAAAAGTGACCAAAAAGAAGATCGCGCAGGCGATCGAGGGGAAGGTGGCTGGGTGGGGATCCTGGGTTGGTGTCTATGAGACACTGGAAATCCTGAGGCCGGCTTGCTGAGTCGAGTGTACAAGCAGCGCTTTGGTGGTACATCACTTTGGAGTCTCTAGACCGATGGTTTTGACGAGCGGCGTAATGGAAGTTCTGTTCTCCTTCTCCACCGCTCTTGTGCCGCCCTTTGCCGTGATAGTGCCCGCACTCTTCTCCTCCTCAACCTTTGCTCGTTCGCCCTTCCTTGGCTGCTTCTTGGCTCCTATTGGGAAGCGCTTCTGGGCACGACAAACGTTGCACTCGATGACGAGCACATCGGCCCAAGGCTTTTTCCCTCCGCGACTTGAGTTCTCGATCTTGCTTGACGAGGTGCTCCCAGGGATCAAGATAGCACTGCAGCGCTTGCAGATGGAATGCTTGACATTCTGCGAAAGTCGTATCTGTGACTTCATAGAGACTGATTGGAGATGAGACGCGTAGTAGAAAGGAAGACCTGGGGGGAACGCGTTTGCGCCAGGCTCTACGTGGTCCGTTGCAGAAGCGTTTGCCGCGTTTGAGTCAACCTCCGTAGCATCGCGGGGCACTTGCCCAGCGGCTTCGTCCTGTTTCTGGCCGGCATTCCCGAGGCTCTGGGTAGAGAGGTAGGTGGCGGCCTGGTAGAGATAGGAGATGCGCGAGTGGAGGTGCTTGTTGGGCACCGACTTCTGCTTTGCCGCATCGCCTTTGGCCATGGTGCGGGAGGGGCATGCAAGGTTCGCGCGAGGAAGAGCGCGTCGAGTTGGCGTCACCGAGAGTCGCGCGCCGTTGCGAAGCGAGCCCACCGGCACACTGATTTGCTGGACGCCGCGGTCACGTGCCGCGCACGGATCGCCCGCTGTTTTCAGCTTCCAGCGTCGACAAAGCAGCCTCGCCCGCCCGCCCAACTCCATCATCCAAACCACCACCTGCACCACCTTGCCTCATCGGTCTGCGGCGGTCGCGCAAGAGCTTTCCTCGCCCGCGACACTCTGCGATCGCACGACACCACCTCCACGGCGTTTCCGACGACACCCACGCGCGACTAGGCTCCACACCACTGACATCACCGGACACGTTCCAAGTCGCGTCTTCCACCGCCTCACCGCGCCTCTACACCCGCTTTTCCACGCATAACTACCTTCGCCATGTCGCACGAGGAGGACCTGATCGACTACTCCGACGAGGAGCTCAACCAGACCGATGCCGTCGCCACCGGTGCGACTGGCGCTGCCGCCAACGGTGAACAGAAGAAGGGCGACCTGGCCGTGACCGGCGAGAAGAAGGGCAGCTACGTCGGCATCCACTCCACCGGCTTCCGGGACTTCCTCCTCAAGCAGGAGCTTCTGCGTGCCATTACCGACTGCGGTTTCGAACATCCTTCGGAGGGTCAGTTTTAACCTTTCCCCTCAAGCTCCTCCGTCCTTCAAGAAGCGTCCGTCCATCTCCGCAAATCAAGCGACCGCCAAACCATCCAATCCGAGTGACGGGCTCAATCGATGGAGGCGCGCGCAATAGTCGAGTTGTCTCTGGATGGATCGCACAGGCCGGCGGCTGCCTATAAGCACAAGACCTGTACGCGAAGGCTTTGCGCCATGACTGGATTGGCCACCTGAAAATGAGTGCAAGGTTCATAGAATCTGCCTTTCCAGTCTCTCGGAACCGTCCAGACCTGCTGTCCGTGCCGATGCGCGGGTTCTGGCGGTATTCTCGATCCGGTTGAGATTGTCTGCTCTTCTGCACGGCTAAACTTTGCGAGATGGACGGACGCGACGCTCGATTGCTTCTAATCGTTACGCAACTCTTTGGACGATAGTCTCTAACTGCCTCGGTTCTCCGCAACAGTCCAGCAAATTTGCATTCCCCAAGCTATCATCGGTTCCGACATCCTCTGCCAAGCGAAGTCTGGTCTTGGTAAGACGGCTGTGTTCGTCCTTGCCACCCTGCAGCAGCTCGAGCCCATCGCCGGCGAGACTGCTGTGCTGGTTCTTTGTCACACTCGTGAGCTGGCCTACCAGATCAAGAACGAGTACGCCCGCTTCAGCAAGTACCTGCCCGACGTGAAGACCTCCGTCTTCTACGGTGGTACCCCCATGCAGAAGGACATTGAGATCCTCTCGAACAAGGACACACACCCGCACATCATTGTTGGTACTCCCGGTCGTCTCAACGCCCTTGTGCGTGAGAAGAAGCTCCGTCTCGGTGGCATCAAGATGTTCGTTCTCGACGAGTGCGACAAGATGCTCGACCAGATTGGTATGGATCCACACTGCTTTGCGATATCAGCGAGAACAATCTACTGATCGCGTTATTTTAGATATGCGCCGCGACGTACAGGAGATCTTCCGTGCTACCCCTACCACCAAGCAGGTCATGATGTTCAGCGCCACCCTTGCAAAGGACACCCGTCCGATCTGCAAGAAGTTCATGCGCAACCCGCTCGAGATCTACGTCGACGACGAGTCGAAGCTCACCCTGCACGGTCTGCAGCAGTACTACATCAAGCTGAGCGAGGCCGAGAAGAACCGCAAGCTGAACGACCTGCTTGACAACCTCGAGTTCAACCAGGTCATCATCTTCGTCAAGAGCACTCTCCGTGCGACCGAGCTTGACAGGCTCCTGCGCGAGTGCAATTTCCCTTCTATCGCGGTCCACTCTGGCGTTTCCCAGGAGGAGCGGTACGTAAACTGGAGCTCTTGTCAGACTGAGGGTTTACTGACTTCCGTATAGCATCAAGCGCTACAAGGAATTCAAGGAGTTCAACAAGCGCATCTGCGTGGCCACCGATGTCTTCGGCCGTGGTATCGATATCGAGCGTATCAACTTGGCCATCAACTACGATCTTCCCGGTGATGCCGACTCTTACCTTCACCGTGTCGGTCGTGCGGGCCGTTTCGGAACCAAGGGTCTCAGCATCTCGTTCGTCAGCAGCGAGCAGGATGAGCTGGTCCTGAAGGAGGTCGAGAAGAGATTCGAAGTGCCCCTTCCGTAAGTTTCCGCCCGTAGCCGGTTAATTTAAGCTTTACTGACCTGGTAACTAGTGAGTTCCCCGAGGGCGGTATTGATGCCAGCACCTACATGGCCAACTAAGGGAGAAACGGGGAATGGGATTGGGATTACCAGATTGGCAAACGATGCGAGCGCTCACGGAAGAATTCCTGGGCACCACTTGATGTTACTTTGAAGGATCATGAAGGCAGAGTGTGCTGCCTAAGAAAAGCTTTAGGCGTCAGGAATTCGGATGAGCTAATTCTCCTTTGCTGTACTCTACTATATCGATGAAATGCAAAACTCAATGGTACGGACCTTGGTCAGTAAAGCGGACTGCGTTTAATCTATCGAAGGCGTTTCCCGGCCTCCAGAACAAGCCTATCTATCCGACGCTCACCGGCGCATGATGATGGCTTCGGAGTTCCCGGTTTCTGCAGTGATTATGTGTCTGGTGAGATGAAATGTGTCGTTCCAGAAAACATCATTGGAATTTTGTTGGATCTACAGGCGTGGTATGTTCATTGGTGGAGATTGCAGTCTCGGCCATCAGGATCTCCTTAGTGGGTCGGCTCATAAGCCCAAGGATCGCACTTGCGAGAGTGCAGCGCGAAGATCCAATTTTTCTCGACGTTCGAGCCCATCAGATCTCTCTCACAATGATGTAAGGACAGCTGTGAACAGACGGCTGCTCGTAAGGCGAGAAGATTGAGGGCGGGGGTAATTATTCTGCTGCTCATGATAATCGCGCATGGTGTTTATTTCGACCTGTGAGGGATTGTGCCAGTCAATTTGGGAGGGGGCGAGCATGGACGGTCCGTAAGCCGAGCGCGCCCCCATCTCGGGACCGTTATCTTTCTGTGCCGGGAGGGGGGTATGTAAGCGTAGGGATGGGCTCGAAGGATCGCACGCGCGCGCGGCCGCGGGCGGATGAACGGGGAACCGGTGGCCGAGCAGGCTAGTATGTGTTCTTTTGGTGCATTTCTCTCGTGCGAGAAAAAATTTTTTTTTGTACAGGCGCGGCAGGGCTGCTGACAAGGCTCATCCAGGTCCTTTTCACATAAGGTCAGCATGGTTGAGACCACCAGTGAAGCAGCCGGGCGGGACCTGGTTCGTCGCGTGAGCGTGAGGTGCACGCGCACAAACGGCGATTTTCTCTCTCATTCGGTTTCTCGATTCTTCGCTATTTCACGGACCCTCCCGCTCTGCTACAATAGCGGATGGGGCGCAAAGAAGAGAGATAGAAGGATCTAGGCTTGGCGGGCAGTATACTCCACATAGGCACGAGACATGACTCTGCGGGAAAACGCCATGAGGAACGCAAAAAGAACGTAGCACAGGAAAATTCATGTCTCTGACGATCAGACAGCGGCCGGGCCGTCAGGACAAATGGGTTGGAGCTTGTGCGGGCGAGGTGAGACGGGCGCTTCCTTTCCCACGGCTACGGATAGGGTTATGTGTGTCTCAGCGCGCCTCCCAACAACGAGGCACCCGCGAAGGTTTACTTGTTTCGTTCTTGGCACAGCAATGAATATGTGGTAATGTAGGGAGGGGGAGGCCTGAGGATAGGCCAGAGTTATTGAGGGGCCCGTATTCGTTTTCTTATGATTGTGCGATCGGCACCCGAATGTGGACGAGTGGGCGCGGGAGCGACCGACCATGGGATTCGCCGGAAAGTCGATGGAATGCATGTGTCGAGTCGGCCGTTCGCTCGCTTGCCCGCTGTCGCTGCGGCGGGCGGGAATTTTCTGCAGACGACGGTGAATGTAGTAATGCCGATTGAGGGGGGGCCGAGCTGGCCGGCCGGGCGCTCCGCGACTAGTGCTGGGGCTTCTGGGTTGCATGTCGCGCGCCCGCGTCGTCGTCGTCGTGTCGGAGGCAGGGTGGCAGGCCGCCCAGCAATAAAAAGAACTGGGGACCTGCAAAATTGGGCGCCGTTCCTGGTGGCTGCTCGGAGGCGGTGGTGCTGCTGGGCTTGAGCTGCGCGTCGCTGCGAACGGCCATGACGACGGCGTGACGGTTGAGTTGACGACTTTGCCAAACAACGCGTCTCCATCTCCGCAGGGCGGCCGCAGGGCGGTGCTAAGCTTAGCAGCACGCCGCCATGCGCATTGTGTGCCAATATGGGAGTTGCTGCCGCGCGATGATCCTGCGTGCTGGAGGCACCAAGGCCGAAACAATGTCGACATCGACTTGAGCCGCTCTCGCCTGCATTGCTTACTTCGGGCTGGCACGCATGTTAAAGCTGCTAAGCCCTGGGATTATTCGCCAGCCCCCCGAGGCCGATCATCAAGGGCTGCGCCAAATCACAGCACCCTGCGCAGCCGAGGCAGCCAGCACCAGCGGCGACGGGCTCCGGCGGTCACTGCTCCCGCTGACTCGGAGCAGATCACGGCCGAACAGCCCGCGAGTCAGGCCCCCGTTGCGCCGATCTTGAAACAGATTGAGGGCCTCCTCGAAGCTGTGATGTGTGGCGCATGTGTGCGTGCCTGCTGGGAGTGTTCTATTCTTGTGCCCCCCTGCCCTGCTCCTGGGGCATCAACATCAGGCGAGAGCTTGACCTGCGCTGGCCCCCCGGCTTTTGGCGGAGCTCTGCGCTGCTGGCCGGCCATGCCCTGCGCGCGTGCGGCCGTCTTGCGCAACGCTCAAGCTGAAACAGGAGGCCAACGTCCGACGTTGGAGCGGGAGAGGCAGGCATGGCTGGCCAGGGGCGCAGGCGCCGTCGAGGCTGGCATTCGAGCGGCGGCGGACGAAGCGCGCGGCGGCAGTAGCAATGCCTCTAGTGGTGGTGGCGGCCGGCGCACGCAAAACTTGAAATTTCGAAACGCTGCGAGATCTCGATCCTAGCAAAAGGGGCGGGCGGCAGCTCCAAGTGCTGTTGCCTGTCAGACCGCCCGGACAGCTCGAGAGGCCGTCAGCAGCTAATCTCGTTAATCAACCGCTGCTCTTATGATGAGCCGCCTTACCGCAACCAGCGCTCGCACTGAGCAGGTCCGGATTGGCGGCGGCGCACGCCCCCAGCAATGATACAGCGGCGTCGTCGGCCTTGGCGCATGCGGATTGCGCAGGCTTGCAGCGCCGCGATAGCTGGAGTGGCCCGCCCCGGCCAGGCAGCGCTGCCACAATGCCGTGCGACGGGCGTTGCTGCGAAGAGCTTCACTTGCAGCGCCAGCTTCGCGCGTGCCGCCTGCCGCCTGCCGCTCGCCGCTCGCCGGGCCTGCTGAACTGCTGCAATGCCTGACTCGGGCCGGGCCTCGCGCTCTGCAGTCCGCAGTCCGGGCAGCCCGCGCAGCCCGCGCAGCCCGCGCAGCCCGCGCAGCCCGCGCAGCCCGCGCTGGCCAGGCGGGTGGAGTGGTGGTTTGGTTTGATTATCGCCGCTGCGGGCGCGACTAATGCTCGCCGGCCACGCAGGACGGCAGGCCGGGTACCGGTACCAAACACTGGGCCGACAGACAGACAGCAGACTGGCGGGCAGACAGCGTCTGCCGTGGCAGGGAAGCGCAGACTGCGTGCGGCGAAAACGCTCGCGGCAGTGGCACGTCGGGCAGATCGTGCGTTTTATAACGGCGCCAGGAGCGTCTGCCGTGCTGGGAGGTGGGAAAGGCAATTATTTCGCTTGGAGCAGGTGCAGCAAGGCCGCAGCACGACGTCCAGCGGGTGCAAGCGCCAGGCGCGAGTGCGAATGCGCGCGCCCCTGCCCGCGCTCTTCCGCCGCGAGCCTCCCCGACTCCTGCGCACATCACTCACGCGCCGCCGCCGCCGCCGCCGCTCGCTCAAGATCACCGCGCGCTCGCTCCATCCGTCGCCGCCTCTTGTGGCACCAGCTTCAGCACGGCACAGCACAGCTCGCTGCCCTAATCTCCTCGTGCGCTTGCCCGTGGCTGCCCGTCCTGCGCGGCCTGGGTGGTTGGAGCTTCCGCATCAATTGCGCTGGCGTGGGCCACTCGCGACCGTTGAGAGATCTTTCCTCGTCCGACGCCCGATAGTCTAATCACTGCCGCTGCACCTCCACCTCCACCACACACAACACCGCTCCTCCAGCCCTTCGCACGCTCACTTCCCTTCTCCCCTCCCCCCGCTACATGTCCGCCGCCCGCACGCCTGCCTAGGCTTCCGCTCGTTCTGATCCCGCCCGAACTCTTTAATTCCCTAATTACGCTCCGGTTGACGACGAGCGCCCGACCTGGAGACGCGGCCGTCGACACGCCTGCCAACCCGCTGGCACCCGTCCCCTAACCCGCCTGTCATCCCAGGCCGCGACGTCCCTACCAGCACCCCACAAACATGGCTCCCGCAACGCCTCGCCTGAGGATCCTGTCCGGTACGTTCGCTGCTCGCGCGAGCATCGCCGCCGCGCCCAATTTTTTTCGCTCTTGCCGCCGCATCTGCGTGCTGCCTGCGATTCTCGCCATCTTTGCTCCCTGCCGGGGCCCTCTTCTCTTGACAACGTCACGCTAACACCCTGTGCTGCAGTCGGTGGCAATGCCGTGTCGGCCTTTCTCTCCTGGCGCCTCCAGGCCACAAACTCCTGCGATGTCACACTAGTATGGAAATCAGGTTTCGAGCATGTGGCACAGTATGGCATTTCGATGAAGTACGTGGCAGCTCCTTGTCCATTGCGCGAGGCCGTCATCAGCTCACAGTGCGCTTTTCTTCAGGTCGAAACTGTACGGCAATGAACGTTTCAAACCGCGTGCAGGTACGTACCGACCAAACGTGTTTCAGTCACTGCATCCACAAGGATCCCTGGAGCTGACGTGCACACAGTCGTACGCTCGCCTGAGGAAGCAGCGGGCATCTCGAAAGCGCCGTTCGACTATGTGTTCCTCTGCGTCAAGGCGCTGCCCGACGTCTACGATATCGCATCCGTCATTGAATCCGTGGTCTCGCCCCAGCACACATGCATTCTCATCAACACAACACACGCCCTGGGCGTCGAAGCTTTCCTCGAACAGCGGTTCCCCACGAATGTTGTCCTGTCGCTTGTGTCTGGTGCGGAGCTCCAGCAGCTGGGTGCGAGCGAGTTCGAGCACTCGGGATCCTCGGAGATCTGGGTCGGCCCGGCGAGCGATAATCCGTCGATTCCGTCGTCGATTCAATCCGACATGGCGGACGCACTAGCTATGACTCTGGGCTCCGGCCAGGTGGATTGCAGGGTCTCGCCGAACATTCGGCAGCAGCAATACGAGCGGATGATCGGGTAAGGACAACGTAAATGCGCGGGTTTGGTTCTTGCTAACTTGAAGCAGAAACATTGCGTTTCACCCAACGAGCGTGCTTTTTGAGACGGCCAACCACGCGGAGCTCGTGGAGAAAGTTGGCGTCCGTTCGGTGATCTCAGGGGTCGTGGACGAGCTCCTACAAATCGCTACTGCGCAGGGTTGCACATTCGGACCCGACTTCAAAGACAAGACTATCGAAGCGATGACCCGCCCTCAGGAGGCGAACAGTACCATGTACCAGGACTTTGCCGCAAAGCGCCCGATGGAAGTAGAAACATATTTAGGGTCCCCGATGAAGCTTGCCCAAGTAGCCAACGTCCCCGTCCCTCGGATCGAGACATTATACGCCATGCTCCACCACCTCAATATTGTCAACCAGCAAAGACCCGCAGCAGCACCAGTGTCGCCGCAACAAGGTGGCGGCCTTCCGCCCAGGATGTCGTCTGCACCAATGCCCAGGGGCCCCCCGCCTGCCAACGGCATGAATGGCATGAATGGCCACCCCATGAAGAACGGCCCTCGTCCCGGAAGCAGAGCGCCATCCATGACCGGCGGTCCTCCTCCACCGATGATGAGGAGAGGACCTCCCCCGCCGAATGGCTTCCCGCCGCAGCGGCCTCATATGGGCAATGGGTACGGACCTCCCGGTCCCCCGATGAACCGACGCGGATCCTTCGAAGGCAACGATCTCGAGGAGTTCAGCCATTTGATGCTCTACGATGCTGTTCCTGAAGACGGCGCCGACTTGCCCAACGGCATGGTCAACGGTGGTCCATACCCCGGCGGAGACATGTCAAACGGCGATCTCGCGTTGAGAGAAAAGGAACTTGCTCTGCGGCAAAGGGAGCTCGCCTTGAGAGAACGGGAATATCAGATGCGCGCAGTTGCCGGACCGAGGAGGCCGATGCCCCCGGCTTCCCACGCTGGTGACTTTGACGAAGAAGACGACGGCGACTTTTTCGATCCGATGGCGCCCCGCGCTGGGCCGCCGATCGACCCGGACAACTTCGACATGATGAGCGTCACGTCCCGCCGCACACGCAAGGCCCCGAGCGCGCAGCAGCTGCGCAAGAACCCGGAGATGGGCGGTCCGCCGCCGATGAATGGACGTCCCAGAGGTGGACCATACGGGCGGCCGGGCATGAACAAAAGGACCAGCGCCAGGCTCATGTCGGACGTCCCAGGCCTTCACGACTCGATCATGAACAACGCTCTCATCGGATACTCGTCGGATAGATATGGCAACGTTGATCGCGCGAACATGGGACAGCAGTCCCGCACCAACTCGCTCACGGCGGCCCGTTTGGACGAGATGGCAGGCCCTGGATATGGCGCTTACCCTCAGGGTCGCAGGGCAAGCCAGTCACCTGGTAATCCCCTGAGCCCTGGCCGTGGACGGCCGTCCCCTCCCGGCGGTTATCCTCCCTACGCTAACGGTCAACCCAACGGCAGGCCATCCCCGCCAGGCATGAGGCAACCGGTGCCGCGGCACCCGCCGGGTCACGGCAACGCCGTGGCACCGCAGCAGGTTGAGCAACACGTAGGGGTGAGCAACCCTCAGTCTAAGAGAGGCCCTCAAGTTCGCAGTCTGACTGGAAGTGCGAGCGCTAGCGCGGAGAGTGGTGATAGCGGCGCCAGCGCTCTTGTAGATTCCGAACCCTCTGCGGCCAGCAGCCAGAGCAGTCTGGGGCCTCGGCCTCCGATCGGGGTGCGCTGAGGGGGTTCTTTCTTCGCTTCGATTTCAACGATTTGCGGCATTCGACTTGGAGTATGTTGGCGCAATTCTGGTTGAGGAACGTCCGGTTTATCTGCCCCCGACGACGCAACACAACAACAAACTACAACGTGGCTTTAATTGGCAGCAACTCGGCATTCCCGCCGAGACCAGCGTTCTCGCGCGCCTCACGCCCTCGGCCCATGATCGAAAAGTCGAACCATCTCTTTAGTGCGACCATCGTTCCTTTGTCTATACTCGGGCTTCATGGCCCGTTTGCGGTTTTCCTTTTTCTCTAATGACCTGGATAGAAGGACGGGCTGGATCAGGGCAACAATTCTCACACGCACACCAACTGACATTCACTCTACGAAACATCTCGATTTCCTTGCTCTTCGATTCTCCTTCGTCAGCACGTACATACACCGGCGTCGGTGCGGCCGACTGTTGAAAAGTGGAACACCAGGTTGAGCGCGCCCCCTAATTTCTGTTTTCTTCTGCTTCTTCTGCATGGGCGCGAGGGTTCCGGGCTTGGGTTTCTGCGATTCCTTTTGTGTTTTGTTCTGCTTCTCATACAATTGACATGTTAGTGGAAGCGCGTGGGCAGCGGATTCTGCTTTTATGCACCAGCATTTAACCCGTCGCTTTCGGGCGGGGAGTATTGTACTATACATTCCGTGCTGGGCCGACGAGAGCTGGGGAGGCGATGGCGGAGAGGTGGGGAATGCAAAAACGGTGGAGTGAGGTGGGGCAATGGAAGCGTAGCAAAGCATACATATGACGGCGAAGAAACAACTTTAGGGCACGATAACAGCTGATGCCGTGATTGCTCCGAGACGGGTGCCGGGGCGCTGCGACGGTATCGTGCGATGGGGCGGCCGTGGGTGGGATGCGGTGCGGTGGGCTGGCGGGCGCGAGTCAGCGTCGCGCGGGTCAGGCCGACCAAGGAACCGCGGCTGTGGCGGCGGGAGCCGCGTCGAGGCAGCTGGGACGCTGATGCGCGCATGAGGCTCTGGCCGGGCCTCGCAGGCGCAGGCGGTGGGCGCCAGTCTGGCTCTCTGTCCACCTGGTTCCTGCGCGGTGGGACGGGCCCTCACCACCACCCGCCAGTGCCGGACGCCTGCGCCTGCAGCGCGTTACAGCCATTGACAGCCCCGTGGGAGCAAATCGCGCATCCTCCGCCTCCTCCGCCCTCAGCCAGTCCCAGCGCACGCGGGCGGCTGCCCTCTTACGTAGTGCCCCGCCGCCCAAGGCTACGGTGCCCCGCTCACTGCGAAGTAGGCCCGCGTCCGACAATTTCATCAGCCCTGACGTCCCACGCTCCACGCAGACTGCGGTCTGCTAAATCACCGCAGCGGCGCCCCGACCCGGTCTCCTCGCCGTCATCACGCTCCAGCGCCTCGCCGTACCTCATCCGGCCCCAGCTCCGTGGCCGACTGCTGCCCGTAGCCTTCCTCGCGCTCGTCCTGCTCGCCCAGTTCGTGATACCTCGCCTCTTTCTCGCGACAGTCTCCCCACCAGCCCACCCTCGTGACCCCAGGCCAGCTCCCGCCGCGCCTCCAGTCTCTCCGGTCCCCGACGGCCTGCTCCATAAATCTCCGCGAACCTGCTCCGCGCAGCCACCGCCAGTCTCTCACAAGCACACTTTCTACACCCCCGTTGAGCCCAGCATGGCATTGGCAGACGAAGCAAGACGCGTGGCCGCCGAGTTCGACTTCTCGCCCGACGATGTGCGCCGTTCCACCACCGAGTTCATCAGGCAGATGGGTGAGCCCTCCTCCTCCCTCTCTTTGTGCGCGTCGCGCAATGCTGACCGCAGCCTGCAGAGGAGGGCCTCCAGAAGGACGGCACCGACCTGAGCCAGATCCCAACCTACGTCACCGCAGTGCCCAATGGCACCGAGAAGGTGAGCTTCAGAGACCGCGCAGCCTATTGCGCGCTGACTGACAGCCGCCCAGGGCCTGTACATGGCTGTCGACCTCGGCGGCACCAACTTCCGCGTCTGCTCGATCCAGCTGCACGGCAACAGCACCTTCACCCTGACCCAGTCCAAAGCCGCCATCCCGCGCGAGTTGATGGTCGCCAAGACGTCCAAGGAGCTCTTCTCCTTCCTCGCGAAGCAGATTGAGATCTTCCTGAAGGCTCATCATAGTGAGCACTATCACGGTCACATCCGCAGGCGCAAGACCGTCTCACTGGCCGAAGGTTACCGCGACGAGGAGGTTTTCAACCTAGGCTTCACCTTCTCGTTCCCCGTCCACCAGATCGGGATCAACAAGGGCGTTCTCATGCGCTGGACCAAGGGCTTCGATATCCCTGACGCAGTGGGCAAGGATGTGTGCGCGCTACTGCAGGCCGAGATCGACGAGCTGCACCTGCCCGTTCGCGTTGCGGCATTGGTCAATGACACCGTTGGCACGCTGATGGCCCGTTCGTACACCTCGCCCGGCAAGACGGGCACGCTCCTGGGCGCCATCTTCGGCACCGGCACCAATGGCGCGTACGTCGAGAAGCTGGACAAGGTCACAAAGCTGAAGAACAACAACGAGGCCGTGTACGATCAGTCGACGGGCGAGATGATCGTCAACACGGAGTGGGGTTCATTCGACAACAGCATGAACGTGCTGCCCAACACGCCCTACGACGCTGAGCTGGACAAGAACACCCCCAACCCGGGTATCCAGATGTTCGAGAAGCGCGTGTCGGGCATGTTCTTGGGCGAGATTCTGCGCCTGGCGCTGGCCAGCTTGATCAAGAACAAGTCGGTGCCACTGTTCAAGGACGAGAACTCGTCGAGCAACGACATGCACAGCACAACCAGCATCCAGCCGAACAGCGCGATATTCAAGCAGTGGGGCGTCGACACGTCGTTCCTCAGCATCGCCGAGGGCGACACCTCGCCGGGCCTGCGCATGACCCGCCAGACCCTGGACAAGGACTACGGCATCAGCGCGGCGTCGGTCGAGGACGCCGAGGCCGTCAAGATCATCGCCAACGCCGTGGGCAAGCGCGCCGCCCGCCTATCGGCCGTCGCCATCGCCGCTATCGTCCTCAAAACCGGCCGCCTCAGCGACGAGGTCATCGACATCGGCGTCGACGGCTCGCTCGTCGAGTTCTACCCGGGCTTCGAGGACTACGTCCGCGAGGCGCTGCGCGAGGTCCCCGAGATCGGCGACAAGGGTGAGAAGAAGATCCGCATCGGCATTGCCAAGGACGGTAGCGGTGTCGGCGCCGCGCTGATCGCCTTGGTGGCCGGCAAGGTGGACAAGCCGGAGGTCATTGACGAGGAATAGGCTTGGAGAGTTGTAGGGATATAGAGGTGTTGGTGATAGAGAAGAACTGGGGAAAAGTAGTTGATGGGTTTCTGTTGAGCCGTTGTGTTTATTAGGGTCATTTTTGGATCAGGAAGATCAGGATGGGGATAAGGTGGGGAGGAGAAGCGGGAGGGAGGACATCTGGACGGCATTTTTGGGCCAAGCATTGAGAAGGGTGGAGCAAGTGCTGACCGGTAGCTTAGTGCTCGCTCTGGGAGTCCCGCTCTCACGCCTCTTCTCATTTCTTTCTTCTGATGCTCCTTCTCTGCCAGAGAGGTTGTAGCGACAGAATCGTCATTTTGTTTTGCTCCCCTCACCCATCAGGTTCTTATTTCTTCCTCTTTATTTTCGTGCTTTGTAGTATCCTGAGAGCAGATATATACAAGTAAGCAACTTCATGACCTGAGAAAGCTATTCATTCTGACGTCCCTCGACTTTCCACGTGTGAATCCTTTCGGAGTAACGACAACCCCTGATATAACCGTTGCTTACACCACTTCTATAACAGGATCGCCGTAGCTGTTAAGCCGATATTTACATCCTTTCAATTTCAAGTCCTCGTACCTCCGCCGCGTGCTTCTTCTCCTTGCTCTCTTCCGGCCTCCAGACCGTCCATCTTGCGCTGAGCGTCCAGGATCTGCTCCGTCCGGCGTACCAGAGCGAAGAGATGTTCCTCGTTCTCAACCTGTACGGTAAAGTTCTGCTTGTGCAGTTCCGCACGAATCTCTATATAGAGGCACCCTCAGCCAGTCCCTCGATTCTCTAACGAACCGTCTGCATATCATTTCTTACCCCGAACCTCATCTCCGTCTCACGTAAACTCCCTGTCCACTACAGCCTCGCACGCTGGTCGCGAAAACCACCAATCGACGCGCTGCTTGTTGATCTTCTCGCGCGTCGTGAGGTCGTCCATCCGGTACCTTAGGTCTTCACGGCTGGTAACCGCGTTCAAAAAGTCGTTAAAGGACTGACCGGCCCTTATGGTCATGTTGTAGTACACAACGGCGTTGTTGAAGCGCCTGACGGCCGGGTTGAGAATAGGATCTTGAATGATCGTCCGGAATTCGTCCCAGAGGTCCTTTGTCCTCCGACTCGTCGAACCGTCGGTAGACGAGCTGGCTCAGCGCATGGTGGTCGCGTAAGCCACGCAGGACCTACCGGGTGACCTGCTCATGGTCGGTCTCGCAGCCGGTTATGAAGATGGTGTTTTTCAGGTCGCGCAGCCACAGGTCGAGGGTGGTCTGCTTTTGGTCCTTGAGGGGTGGCGTCGGTATGCGGATCAGAGTTGGAATCTTCCTGTCCGCGTCGAGGGGGCCGACGCTGGGGGTTGCGTTGAGGGTGCTCGTCGCAGGCGTGGCGACGGCAGGTGAGCTGAGACGCTCCTGCCTTTGGGACGCGCTTCGAGAAGGGCCATGGCGCTGGCAAGCTTCTTTCCTTGGCGTCCGAGGGCCGCCTGGTTGGAAAGTTCTGCCGGCTCCTGGAGGCAGCGTTCGATGTAAGCCTCCAGGTCAGCCTCCATGGATGTGGTTGGCCCTTTAACGGTATGGTGTTCTTCCGCTGGGGTGTAACCTGTTCGTGGTCGGTTTCGTATCCGGCCATAAAGATGGTATTCCTCAGGCTACGAATCCACTATTCGAACGTCGTTTGCTGCTGATCTTTCGGTGGAGTAGTCGTAGTTTAGATGAAGATCAAGATGTTCTTGTAATGGACCTTCTTGAAGGTCGTCGGCGCTAACATCGTCGTCATTTTGCAGAAGCATCACCTCCTGCTGGGGAGGGTTGCCAATGTCTAAAAGCAGGCAATTGAGCGCGCGGCATCGGCCTAGATCTTGATGTCCGGATCCTCCAGCTCGTAGTGGACTTGCTGGTGTTGTAGCAGGGGCTACATTTGACGCATGAGTACTTCCTGGTGACCTCCAAGCGCATTTGCATATCCTCATCGGCCAATCGTCGCGTGGGCTGCCGTAGTTGATTTGTTTCGTGCTTCTCGCCATCTCCCTCGCACGGAACTCTGCGCCTGGATGGAAATTCCCAAGGCCGGTTACGACAATGACGGAGCCCGCCGCCATCGTCAAGGCGTGATCGTGCGTTGCTCTGGCGTCAAGCCCTGACGAGCCGTCACACCCCTGATCCCCTCTCCCTCCCTCTCAACAATCCACCTCCACCGCCCTCGATTGCCAGAACCTCCGCATCCCCCTCCACTATTCCGCCATCCCCACCACCACCCCTCCGCTCCACCCCGGCCTCCACACCGCCGCCGCCGGTCAGCATATCCCCCACCCCCACCCTCCGCCACACCACCCACGCCCCGCTCGGCCTCAACCGCCGATAGTACCCCTCCTCGCGCCGCAGCACTGCGAAGCCGCGCCTCTCGTACCACGCCAGCCCGGCCTCGTTCGCGACCCAGACGTGCGCGTACACGACGGCGACGCCGTGCTGCGCGACGGCGGCGCGCGTGACGGCGGCCAGCAGGTGCGTGGCGAGGCCGTGGCGGCGGTAGGGCGAGAGCGTGCTGAGGGTGGCGATGTAGAGGTGCGGGCGCGGCGACGCTTCGGGGAGGGCGGCGGCGAGCGCGCTGGCGGAGAGGAGGCGGCAGCGGATGCCGGCGACGAGGATGCCGGGGGAGGGAGCGGCGGGGGAGCTGAGGCCGTTGTGCCAGAATGCGGCGAGCGTGATGGAGGCGGTGACGCGGTCGGTGAGGATCTCGTCGTAGAATTTGGCGGGGTAGGGGATCTCGAGGAGGAGGGTGTTCAGGCGGCGGAAGGAGGGGAGCGTCGAAGCAGTGAGCGGCGCGAGGGTGATGTTGGGGGAGAGGGCGGGGAGGGTGGTGGGCGGTGCGCGGGTGGTGGGCGCGGTGGTGGCATTTTGGGTGGAGGTGGATGCCGGAGGTTGAGGAGTGGTTGCAGAAGCGGAGGCTGCGGCGGCGGTGGTGGTCTTCGTGGGCGTTATTGCGGGATGGGTGTTCTCGTCGCTATCGGGCTTCGTTGGGACGGCGTCGGGCTGGGTGACGGCTGTGGGCTTGCTGAGCCATTTGGTGATGGACGTCTGCAGCATGTCGCTGCGCCGTAGATTTGCGCTCGATCGAGAGCGCGTGTCTAGTGTGCAAACGACCACGAGCACGACGCGTCCGAACAACAGCTTTCGCCCAGCACGTGACGGGACCGAGCGACTCGGAGGCTTGTGCTGTGACGACCGACGTCAACCTCTCGCCCGCAAATTCCGCCTCCTGCCTGCCCTCCTCACAACCGCCAATTCGTCCGACCACCACCGCAACCATGGGCGCGGGCAACTCCAAACCCGACGGCACGGCCCAGCATGTCTTCAACGCGTACGCTTCTCATCTCCCGCCAATGGCCTTTGCGACGAGCCCGAAGAAAAGATTGAGCTGACCGGAGCTATCTCCAACCCAAACAGCGACGCACCCGTCCGCTTCTCGTCGGAGCTGATCGACTCGCTCCAGAGCAGCCCTCAGGTTCGTCCTCTCATCTCCGCGCCATCAATTGCCCACCCACAGCCCCCGCAACCGCTGCACCGCCGCCCATCTGCCCGTCCGCGATTTTGGAGCGCGCAAAAGCTGACGTGACGCCAATCACGACAGTCGGACACGACCCGCTCCAAAGCCCTCGAGCTGCAGGTCCAAACGCGCGTCGAGCGCGAGCTCTCGCAGCTCCACGCCAAGGAGCAGCAGCGCCTGCGCGAGCTGCAGGACGCCATCGCCTCGGCCGCCGACGCGGCCGCGTCCGCCGACGAGAACGCGACGCCCTCGCTCGCCGAGAAGCTGGCCGACAGCCTCAGCTCCGCCGAAGCCCTGGCCGAGAAGCAGCGCCGCCGCGACATGAGCCGCGGCCTCGTCGAGAAGGAGATCGAGGGTCTGCGCAAGAAGCTCGAGGAGCGGAAGAGGCTCGAGCAGCCGGACAAGGGCGTTGAAGAGGCGAAGGGCAAGGTGGTCGAGTGCTTGAGGATTAACGACCGGAGGCCGTTGGATTGCTGGAGGGAGGTGGAGGCGTTCAAGAAGGAGGTGGGCAGGCTGGAGAAGGAGTTCGTCGAGAGGACTGTGCGGTAGATATGCTTCTCGGGGAGGTTCAAGTTGAATCATCGAGAAACGAACATGTGTATCGACTGGTGATTCTGGGGTTGCGACGTCCTGGTTCCGTGGCGGACGGAAGAGCGGCAAGAGTGTATCCATATCCTGAGCGCGTCGTGCGCTGTAAGCTGCGAATAGAATTTCTTATGGCTTCGGGCTGGCATTGATCTGGCGGACGATTGTCAAGCTCAGTGATACCGGGTCTCTGCAAATGTCTCACGAGAAGGGTAACACAAGCTGCCTCGTGTTTGAAGTGATTATCCGACGCGAAGAAGCAAGAGGATCCTGTGTACATTTATTCCTATGTGATCCAATGCTGATACTGACACTCGCTGTCAGGTCTGCAGT
Organism: Neofusicoccum laricinum; assembly: GCA_029906385.1. Classification (NCBI taxonomy): domain Eukaryota; kingdom Fungi; phylum Ascomycota; class Dothideomycetes; order Botryosphaeriales; family Botryosphaeriaceae; genus Neofusicoccum; species Neofusicoccum laricinum. The sequence continues at coordinate 206,290 of CP123716.1, read as the reverse complement.
GTATCCAGAGGCGGACGGGAGAGCTTAGGATGAGGATTCCAAGGTCCACAATGACTTGGTGTACTGTGCTTACGCTCCACCTAGTTTGAACAGCTAAGAGTCGCATTATTCCTCGTCTAAGTGCATAGTGCACTGTAAGCACTAAGATGCTTGAACAGCCAGTGAGAAAGCGAACGCTCAGGACGCTGCCCATTCAGCCATTCAGGACATGCAAGACAAAAGCAGCGCAAGTTGGGAAACACAATTGCTCTCGATGAGCCCAAAAGGGGGAATGTATGCGCTGTGCCAATCAACTACAGTGGTAATGTAGGCTAATGTTCTACTGGATCGCCCCTGCACATGTGTGGAAGAGCATCTCTGACGATGATTTGACGGTAAAGAATGAGCAGACATGCAGAAGACGAATCCCAGCCATGTAAGCATGCGAGCGACAGCTGTTAACGGCTGAGTGGCAGAACCTTGGGCTCGCTTAAATACTGTTTCACCCTCGACTGTTGCCTTCGTCTGCGCAGTTTCGTCATCATCTCATGTGCCGCTTCATTAGAACTCATTTTTCAACTTGAGTAGGTTGACTTTGTCGACCCCGTACAGAAACGCGTCCTGTCTCCAAATACCTCTAAGAGAAGAGGGTAGGTACTTCACAATTGTTACAGCCTTGGTTTACAGAGCAAGAGGCTAATATGTTTTTGTATAACGAATTGAAAGTGTTCGTTTACCCAACGCCGGCAAAATCTCTCGCCCACGTTTTTCACAGGTTGTACTCGTAACTTGCGCGCTCCACTTCACGGAATTATGAATCCTTTGAACTACCTTCTCGTCGACCCGATTGCAGCCTATATGCCTGCGGTTTTGACGCAGTAATGACCGAGCGAACTGCACAATCGCCATGGCATCTGGACTCGGGCTGGAAATCTCCAGATACACACCGCAAGTTGAATAAGAGTGATGCGCGGGATCTGATCAAGATCTTAGACCCTTGCATTGGCTCTGGTGCTCTCGGGGCCGTTCAGGAGGTGAGGATCAAAGGAGGAGAAGTGAATGTCGTCCGCAAATACGTACATCTAAAGGGACTGACGGAAGAATCAAAGCGGAGAAAGCGAACGATGATCCAGGATGAAGCCGAAGCGCTGAGGAATCTGAAGCATTATCACATCGTATCTTTGATTGGCACATACAAAGAAGTGTCTGCACGACGCGATCCGGCCTATTCTCTCTTAATGGCTCCAGTTGGTGAGAGTGGCCTCGGGGCATTTCTTCAAAGCATCTCAAGGGAAGACTGCGATACTCAAATCACCCATCGGACTTGGATCCGAGGGTGGTTCGCCTGTCTAGCATCGGCTATCGATTACGTACACCGTAGCGGGGTTCGCCACGAGGATATCAAACCACCCATCGCGGTGATCGGGTATACTCGACGGACATCAGCTCCGCAACGAGATTTAAAGGTTGGGATACAACATCAAAGGGAAAAGCAGCTAGAACCACGATTATGTAAGCTGCTCCTGAATCGAATCGATATGCCGAGGATGGAAGCGGCCATCGACATGGTTCGCAGATGGACATGTTCTCTCTTGGATGTATGTATGCAGAAATGCTCGCGGTCATGTTCGGAAATTCAATCGAGGGCTTTCAACAATTTTGCCGGAGCCATTCCCGAAGCAATCCATTCACGTATTCCCGCTCGCTTGACGCGGTCGAAAGCTGGTTTGCAGGCGACCAGATACATGAGCATTTTCGAAGAGTCTACGAGATTGTCATCAAACCAATGCTGTCTCCCTATGAAACAAAACGACCAAGAGGACACGAAGTCTTGTGCAAGCTAGAAAGTAAAGAAATACGACAAACCATTCCTTGTAATTGCCACCATCTTACTCTTCTGGGGAGGTGAGGATTGTCGAGTCTCTTTCAATTGGTCAGAGCGCTGATAGTAAATAGAGATAATCTGAACTATCACGAACTTCTCATGGGTGGTGCTATTTTAGTCTTAATAGGAGTTGGCAAGGTAGTGGCAGTGTTGGTCAGGATTCTTAGCTTTCTCAAAAATTGGTATTTTTAAACAATGCTATTTTTAATCGAGTTTAGTTCGATGGGTCCTGACAGTTATATCGATGCTTCTTTCCCCATCTCTTTTCCTTTTCGGTGAATCCTCACTGAAGCCTCTGCCACTAAGAATTTTTCGAAGTGTCTGAAGAACCTGAAGAACTCTGCTGGCGGCAGGGCAAAAGACCCCTGGCACTACTACTGCGGTGAAGACGCCCTCGACGAAGGGAACAAGACATTGCGGGTTCAGTCAGAAAGATTCCCCGCCGTGTTCAATTTCCGGGACCCCGAAATCATCATGAAATTCAATGGTTTCGATGATGATACATACGGGGTGGTCATATATCGCTTGAAAGGGTTCAAAGAGAATGCTGGCAGGATCGTAGGCGGGAGAGCTACGGACGTGGCGTAAGGACCGGGATCATATGAACAATCTACAACGTCTTGCATTCAAACTCTCAATCATCCCACAGCGTGCAAAAAAGAGCACAATTCCCTATTCGAACCACATCTCCACCATCATACAAATAAAAAAGTAGTAGAAAAGTATGGTATCGAATACTGATTAAGCCAAAAACGAACTCCCAAAACGCCAACGCTATGCAGCACAAACCCCACCCCCCAAACGTCCCTCAAATCTACCGACCTCTATTTGCCACACAGACAATAATACACTTTTTTTTTTCTCAACAAGAAACCCCCGTGAGTAGCGAGATCCGCCACATCATTCCCTGGCATGGCGTATGTACGATGAGATGAGATGAGCCGTCTTCCTCCCCTCAGGGAAAAGAATCAACCAGACGGAGCAGGGCTACCGCTTCCAGGCGTCTCGCCGCCCGAGCTGCGGGAGCCCGACGAGGACGACGAAGCGTGCTGATGGCTCGCAAGGCCATGGCGATGCACCGCGCTCGCGTGCCTCGACGCCTGCCTTGCCGCATGCACCTCGGCGTGCACGCCCTGCGCCTGCGCCGCATGCAGCTCCCGCAGCCTCTTCAGCTTCTCCGCCCTCTTCTCCCCCGCAGCAGCGCCCAGGCCTATATTCGGGGCCGCGGCCGCGCCCACCGGCGGCACGCGAGGCGCGACACCGCTCGACGAAGGGTTGCCCAGCAGGGCCTGGGGCCCGATCTCGCGCCAGGAGCTGCGGCGGGCGCCGTGCTCGCCCCACATGGAGACGCGCTGGACGCGGCGCAGTTTGCCCAGGCCGACGGTGGTGGTCAGCAGCGTGAAGATGGCGCACCAGATGCTGACGCCCCAGAAGCCGAGGTCCGACTCCTCGATGAAGTTCTTCAGGTTCATGCCGTACAGGGCGGCCACGAAGGTGCCGGCGGCGAGGCCGACGGTCCAGACGGAGAATTTGAGGTCCAGGAGCATGAGCGAGTTGCGGTTGGCGTCGAGGATGGCTTTGACGCTATGGGTAGATGGTCAGCCAACGAACGAATGGTTTGGTGTCGAGATGGCTTACATTTCCTCGGTGTTGCGGATGTTGGAGACCAGGTTCTCCGCGGCTTGCACGATTTCATCCGCGACCTTGTGGTAGCTCTCCAGCAGCAGCTCAACTTCGGCGTGGTCGTTCTCTCCGCGTTCTTCGCCTGATGCCTTTTCAGACAGGTACATGGCCGCAAGGTCGTCATCGGCCTCGAGAAGTTCGTCCAAAGCGTCCCGCACAAGACGGGCCTGCTGCTCGAAGGAACCCAGCTTCTTTGAGTAGACCAGCAGGTACCTCAGCTTGTCCCGATCAATGTCCTCCTCCAACCCCCGTAGAACACGTACGACGGGCTCCCGAACACCCTCGAATTCGCTTTCCAGACCAGTGGTCGCGCTGAGGAGAACGGCCTCCAGAGCACGGAATTCGTAGGGCAGAGCTCCGTTCTGACGCAGATCCTTCTGCCTCAACCGGCCCTCCAGGTCGTACATGAAGAGCGACTGGGCATAGGAGTTCGTGGTGCCGTATGCATCGAAGACCAAAACCCGGTTGTGCTTGATCAGCACGCGAAGGTGGAGCAGGTTGAGCAGGATTGCGGACGGACGGACGAGGATGTGCGGCAGCATGGCTGAATCGATCTTGCGCAGGTCTCGTGGGAGCAGGCCGTACTACTTGAGGTTAGCGATGCCACTTCCTGGCCACCAACTCGCTACATCTCGATATTGTTTCCCGACGCACCTTGGCAATCAACTCGCTCTTCCTAAACTCGCTGTTCACGAGCGTGATGTTCCCATTCTCGTCGAATTCGGTACACCGAATGCGTGGCTCATTGATCGGCCGCGTCACCCGCCCCAGGTTGCCATTCTCGTCCTGGGAATAGCCGTCGGTATGGCGCGGTGGTAGGTCGTTTGGCTGTAGCGGGCCGGCGCCGGATTTGCGGTTGTTTCTCTTCCAGAAGCTCAGGCCAAGGAACGGAGCCGGACGTGTGCTCGAGAACGCCCGACGGGACACGGGAGGGATGAGAGCATGGCGTCGGGGGAGAAAGAGTGTCGTGTCCGCTAGAAACGTAAAACGGCCGATGGCGGCCGTCGACGGACGAAAAAGCACAGCGTGGAGGCTGCGTGCAAAGCTCTCTTGGGAAACGGCGGCCAATTGCGACGGAGGCGGCGGAGATTGTCTGGGGGATGCTGCGGAAAGAGAGGAACTCTGTCGTGGGCGCGAAAGGGTTGCGCAGCGTGGCGGCGGAAAAGCAGTGCAGCTGGGTTGGCGCAGGGCGGACTGGGCCCTAAGGAAGCGCAGCAGGCAAGGCGAGGGAGCAGTCGCATTGCAAAGAGATATCGACGGCATATCTCTGTGTGGATTCCGTGTCACGCAGTAGCCATGCGCGTCGAGGTTGGGAGGGCGCGCGGTGGGATCGCAGTGGTGATGCGCGAGAGAAAATCGCGACAGCGGAAGCTCATCTGCAGCCATGACGATTTGCCCATGTCCGTGCGCCGCCGTCACGTGCGGCATCATCGGGCACGCTGTCTCGCACTTGATGCTGTCATTGGACCAGGAGTCTCGCGTGCGATAACCTGACGAGCTTGGATGGACTATCCAAGTCTATACTGCATCTTGCTCCGGTGAAAATACAAATTTGGCCTGTAAAGCCGGGTATCTTTGATCATGACGCCGTGGAAACCTTCCCCTTTGCCATAATTTCTGCCCAAACCTTGCCCCCAGAATGCTTTTTCATGGCGTGTGAGCTTCCACTCCAGACAAATCCTCCTTGCTGGAAGCAGCCGCTCTGAGCTGGTCCATCAGCCAGCGACCCTTCTCCCGGTTACGTTCGGCCCAGTTCCACAACATCGGATCAAAGTATTCGATATCCCCATGCAAGCTCCAAGTAAGGAGGTCTTCCACCATCCCCTGGTCACAGCCGCCATCGATAATCGCACGGCGCAGCAAGTTTTGCGGAAGCGGGATCCCCGATGCGATGGCAATGCAGATGAGCCATTTGGCAACCTCGATGTTTGAGTTGTTTTTCGCGAGACTCATCAGGCCTTCGATGAGCGTTTCTGACGAGGTCGAGCTTTCGTGGTCAATGCCGAGGTTTTGAAGGAAGAGGAAGCGGAGGAACATGTGCTTTTCACTCGTCCACGGGCCCCTGAGGAACCTCTCCGGTATGAAGGACTGCTCGTGGAACAGTAGAAATGGAGGAATCTCCACGCGATGCTCGCACCCGAGATTGAAGCGGTCCAGCGCATCGAATGTAGGGTCGCGTCGCAGCGTTTCGTCCAACGGCAGGATGGGGTCCTGCTCCTCAAGCCACGGCCACACGCCGAACATCTCGCATGCCTTTGCCGCGTATCGCTTGTAGAAATTCCAGTCGAAGAAGCGCCGCGAGAGCAGCTGGTTCTGCAGCTCCAAGACTTCCTTCTCGTCCATCCAGGTAACGCGGTCTGGGTACAGTGCGCGGAAGGCGAACTCCATCTTGATGTGATCGCTGTTGAGCTTATGTAGCAGCTGCAGGCTTGCGACTGGTAGATCCATGTTCATGCTCTGGAGGAATATTTCCTGCAGTACCTCAGCCGGCATCCGCTCCAGCGGTGCTAGCTTCCTGCCGTACGACTTCCTCCGCCTCTTCCTCGGTGGCGTTTCCGTACTGGCGGACTGTGTTTGTGAGACATGGTGGTTTTCGGGCCATGGAAGCTTCGTATTCCATTTCGAGGGTTGACGGGTGCGCCAGAGCTTGGGGGGAACGCGCGGAGGAGGTGACGGCAGTGGCTTGGTGGCGGGTCTTCCGGGGCGCCTCTTCAATCCGTTGGGAGCCGGATCGGCCGCTGCCTTCCTCTTGCCCCGGATTCTGACGGGCGTCAGACTCATGGCGTCGGGAGAGTGAGGATGTGGGGGTTTGCGACGGTGACGTTGGGGAAGAGGACGCTGCGGGGTTAAGCGCGGAGTTTTGGGAGCTGGAATTTTTCTGGCTGTCTGGCGCGCAGGAAGGTTTGCCGACCCCACGCCGGAGGTCGTGCTGTATTTGCAAGATGGCTGTCAAGTAGTAAGCCGGAAGCAAGACAGTGACGCAGAGTAGATTTAGATCGCGGACGTGTTCTGGAATCATGAAGCTTCGTGGGCTGCTACTGAGTGACAGTCGATCCAGGCTGGCCACGACTTTCCACTCCCACACCCGCGGGCACCACCGTGGCTCTGCCCGACTCATCAACCAAACTCGTCTCGCATCAACCGGCATACCGTGCTAGATAGCCACTTTCTTCCTGTCCCGCGACTGCATCACAATCTGACCGAGACAGCAGCCATCCGAGAAAGAGCATGGAGAATTCAGAGGGCGCCCCAGGCGAGGCCGCTGCCCAACAGACGAAGAAGGCCATCCAGCCTCGCGATCTATCACAGTGGCCCCCGATATTCTCTCTCCCAGATGGAACATGGACTTCTATGCTCGAGACACCGTGCTCTTTCGAGCCGGAGTACTACCAGCGCGTGATGCTGAATCTCATTCGCCACCCAGAGATTTCGTCGACATACCTCTTCCGCGCCGAGATATTCTATGACAGCTTTAACGATCCCGAGGGAAAATTCGTCAAGCATATCAAAAAAGAGTACCAGCCTCGCCCTTGCCACGTGCCCGGTTACGAGCTGCAGCAGACCATTGTGCGACGCATGATCCCGCGGAACCCCCAGCGCGATGACCCGCTGGTGCAGACGTGCCACATCTTGAAGAGCACGGAACAAGAGTCTGGCGCTGAGAGGAACCTCGTCGTATACATGCCCCATGTGCAGTCTGCAGAAGACGTCCCGTTCTACCACCCAACCGTCGCTGCTCTTGCATTCTTACACACCTGGCCAGCAGTACCAGATGGCGGCCTACCTCGAAATCCCGACGGCCTCGGATCCTTCTCCATCCATTACCGTCTCTTTCCATCTCACCCTCTGGACAACCGTCTGACGCGCACCGCACTCAGCCTGCTCACACTCATCAACAAACACAGCCTCGGCCAGAAGGCCGGCTACACAAAACGCGTGCATCACGACCAAATCATCCCGCAAGCCCGCTTCCAAGACACATACACCCGCCTCAAGACCAAATACGCCAAGGATCTAATCGAAAACTGGGTCGAGCAGACACCCCCCGGCAAACACGTCTTCGAAGACCTCGGCATCGCCGCCTTCCTCCTCGAACTCTGGCAGGACATGTACACCCCGCCCACCTCCACCCCTACCCCCGCGCCGCAATCCCCCAAACCGCCCTTCCCGGGCTTCGTCGACATCGGCTGCGGCAACGGGCTCCTCGTGCACATCCTCCGCCACGAAGGCTACCCAGGCTGGGGCTTCGACGCCCGCCGCCGCAAGACCTGGTCCACCTTCCCGCCCGCCACGCAAGCCCACCTCCAAGAGCTCGTCCTCGTGCCAGCGCCGCTCCTCGCCAACCCCACACCGAAATCCCACACAGGCGTCTTCCCAACCAGCACCTTCCTCGTCTCCAACCACGCCGACGAGCTCACCCCCTGGACCCCGCTGCTCGCTGCCCTCTCCCGCTCCCCCTGGCTCGCTATCCCCTGCTGCAGCCACAACCTCGCCGGCGCCCGTTTCCGCGCGAAGGCCCGGAGGGATGGCGACGCGAAGACGGGGTCGCTGAGCGGGAGGAAGGGCGCTGGCCAGCCGTCGGCGTACGCGGCGCTGTGTGACTGGGTGGCGCGGCTCGCGGCGGACGCGGGGTTCGTGGTCGAGCGGGAGATGCTGCGGATTCCGTCGACGAGGAACGCGGGGATTTTGGGGAGGAGGTGGCGGGAGGGGGAGGAGAAGGGCGGGCGGGAGGAGGTGTTGGAGGAGAGGCTGGAGGTGGTGAGGAAGCTGGTGGTCAGGGAGATGGGAGGGAGTGCGGATGGGGAGGGGGAGGGCGGGGTGGAGGCGGTGGGGAGGGAGTGGGTGGAGAGGGCGGGGAAGTTGGCTAGGGGGCAGGGGGGTGGGCATTGAGCGGATGGTTGGAACGCGGGGAGCGTGGTGAGAGCTTGGCGGTTGCTGGTGCTTCGATGAAGGCGTGATGGTGGTCGTTGAGCGGTGGTACGTCTGGTGAGGGGGCGGAAAGGGCGGGAGGGTTGGGCGGCCAGTTGGCAGATACGGTCCGGCGCAGATCTCCCGACCGGCGAGTCGATCCATGGCGTTAAGGGCGCGGCGTACACGTAGTCGACCAGCTTATGGTTAGGTGGGGCGAGTGGATGATGTAGGCGTGCATATTCACGGTCGTGGTGGGTGGCTACCTCGCGTGTAGATCTGGAGCGGGCAGAAGCCCGTCGCCAACGATGACGGGACAGCGGTGCCCAAGGGAGTTTAAAATGCAGCTCTGAGGTCGGAATCTGTGACCGGCAAGACTTTCCGCATATGCAGGCCTGATGGGCTCTCGCTGGGATATGTCTCCTTCGTCTCCGTGAGGCGTTCTCTTCCTTGACGTCCGATTTGACACTTGGCATATATCCGACAACTAAAGCAGCAAGATGAACTTCGCCGGCGTTAGGCATGCAAGCCACCCTGTGTCTTTTTCTCAAAACGGTGGTAAGTGGGATGACCACGTGATGGAGATGGCCTTCAGAGTAAAGAAAGCGATCACCGCTTCAGCGGTGCCGTTGCTTTCGCTAACTGAGGAATCGAGCAGATAGGACAGCGGACCAAGTATTGTCAACCATGAATGCTTCGGAAGGCAGTGTTGCTCCTGATCTGGGTATGCACTGCGTTTCCGCGGGGCCTAAAACCGCAGATTGCTGTGGAAAGAACGAAGTCTTGATCAGTAATCGACGTACTTACGCGTGCAAGAGAAGATTTCGAGGGGCTCACGGGGCTCTGGGTGGCCATTTACGTCACCAGATGGCTGGTTCAAGAGCTGGCAAATATCAGCAGGTATAGGATTACCGCTTCTTGGTTCATTCATGCGGTGAAGGTGGTTGAAGGCGCACGGACTTGAAATTTGGACTTGGCAGAGAAACAGAGGCATCAAAACATCGACCAATGGAAACATTCCACCCGCCCAGCGTCAAAAACGTCGCTTGACACGTCTGAGGACAAAAAGAAGACAATCATATCTCAGTCTATTCTTCTACGTGAAACTCGAGCAAATATGTGATAAGTGGGAGCGCGGCTTTGGCGCTTTTCACATAGTCTGTTGTACAACGCATAGGATAGCAGCGTTTGTGCACTGTCAAGATGAAAAACGCAGTATTGTTGGATAGAGACGGTGGTTTTTCATCGTCTTGGATGCTTGGAGATGTGATAAAATGCCCTGGGCTTGCAATCCTTGGAAGTGATAAGCCGCGAATATTACGCAACTTCAGCCCGTCTTATTTTCCATCCCGGGTCTTCCAGCGTCTTCGCCACTTAAGCCATGGATTGTACCGCGTCAGAGAGAGCGGCCGCGTATGGAAGTCTTATACGGGCCTTGGCTTAGTAGCCTCAACTGCCGAAGACCGTCCATTTCCGGTAAAGGTTATCCGCGCAACATCAGGCGGGACGTGCTTGACCCCTGCACGCACCCCGGGTGGTGGTCTGATTTTTCCCAAACACTTGGTTACGAGGCTTGCAAAGCAAGCGGCTAACGGCTATCCAACGCCTTGCTCTTTTTGTTAGAGATCGGAGACAGGTCCTGCACGGACGGTAGAGTTGTCCAAGGGGCCAATAGTGGAAGGGCTGTACCGTGCGCTGGAGCATATGTAAGCGATTGCGGTGTACACCTCTTAGCCGCAGGCTCGCATTGGTAGCAGAAGGAAAAGTGCGCGCAGTATATCTCCGCGGCCCGGCGAGAGAGCCCGATGGGGCGATTCTATAAACGAAATAACGGACAACCGAGACGCCTCCATCTTTCTATGCATTCAAGTGCTTAACCCAGCGTCCCTGCCAAACTTCCAAGATGCAAAGTGGATCCCGTAGCTACAAGACTGTGATGCATTGACGTCCAAACAACCTCCCCAAAATTTCCGAGAAAAACAACGTTCCGTCGCGACAAGGGGTATGACGATTGCAAAAGAAACCGACCGACCAACGCCTCCCAAAAATCCACGTCCCGTCGCTTTCCGTCCCCAACGCCGCGTCAGTACCCGGCGGCCGCGAACTGCACTTCGGACGACGCGCGCGAGGACGCCTGCGACGACGCCTGCGACGCCCGCGAATCCCCCCTGGTCTCGGCCTCCTCGTCCCGGCCGTGCGACTCGATGCGCACCTCGGTCGTCTTCATCACGGCGTTCTCCTCCATGGCGACGGCGGCCTCCTCGTCGTCGTCGGCGATCTTGGGGTTGGCGGAGCACGACACGGCGGCGGTGCCCTGCATGCCGCCGGACATGCCGGCGGGCTGCAGGGCGGCCAGGCGGGTGGAGCCGCCGGTGCCGTAGACGTCGGCGGAGGGGGGCCCGCCGTTCTGCGGGTGGGTCCGGCGGGTGGCGGCGACGAGGCAGTTGAGGATGGCGAACTCGAGCTTGAGCTTGACGCTGTAGACGAAGGCCTTGTACGTGGTCTGCACGCGGTAGTGGTTCGCGAACTGCGTGGCCAGCAGCGTGGCGTCCAGCGCGACCACGATGACGTTGACGTAGATGAGGTGGCGCCGGATGCCGTGCATGCGCCGCCCGGACGCTGTGGTCGCCGGCTTGAGGATCTTCCACGTCTCGTAGATGTAGAGTCCCGAGATGATGCACTCCTGGATGGAGAAGGCGGTCAGCTCCGTCTTCTCGTACGCCGTGTAGGCGGCCGCCATGGCATCGGACGTCTCGGCCAGGAAGATGAGGACCGACGTCGGCGTGTGGAAGAGGACGGCGTTGGTGATGATCATGTAGAAGACCCAGCGCAGCTTGCGCCGGTCGCGCACCACCATGTGCAGGCGCGAGTACAGCGCCAGCGACTGGCAGCTGATCATCGGCACCCACCCGGCGATCACGAACGCCAGCCCGATCCAGCCCGCCCCGGGCACCGTGACGAAGAACTTGACGGCGAACCCGACGACGTAGAGGAAGATGCCGACCGTCGCCAGCACAATGCTCCAGAAGTACAGGCCCCCTCGCCGCCGGAAGGTGATGAACACTCGGACGATGATCTCGACGCCGTTGAACAGGGCGATGGAGAGGAAGGCCATCATGACTAGCGCGAGGGCGTAGTCTGGCCGCCCTTTGCTCATCTCGGCATATTCGCCTTCGGTCGCCGTCATGATGGGAGGCGAGGCGAGGTTGCGGCTTGGAATCCGAATGCCGGCAGATCGTGGAAACAAAGGGTGAGTCGTGAAATTGGATTTTCTGGGAGCGGCTGGGCCTGGGGACCGTCAAGTGATAAGAATGGATTCCGGGAGTCTGAGCGTCCGTGAGGCTCGAATATCGGGGAGGGGTGCGTGGTGGGCATCTCTTGGGACGGCCGTCGCTGCGGAGCCGTCTCCAGGGACCCTGGCATGGCGCCAATCAAGGCGAGGTTGGCAAACATCTATCAAGCTTTGGCTGCTTGGGCTGGTTGCTGATGCCGAGACGGCGCGTCGTTGGGGCTTGGGATTGATGTGTAGGCCTCCACTTAGCTGAAGATACACGAGCATCGGGGCCCTCTCAAGAGGCGTAGAACAGCAACAGAGGAAGAGATCTACAGTGTCCTCTAGGCGGAGTGAATCACATGCAGCAGAAGGGCTAGTAGGAGAGGGAGGATGCAGCCCCGGCGGCACGCAGCTGTGAACTTGGCCCACCCCCGCATTGTTTGGAGGCAGCCCTCCACGCGGGTAGGTGTTACTTCGGAGCCCCGGCATGGCACGGGCACCCGATCTTCTTAGCTCCCGCCGCTCCCGCCAGCCCGCCGCTCTGAAGCCCGTTGTCAAACACCACGCTTCCGTTTCCGGGCTAGCGCCGGGGAAGTATCCGGGCGGTTTAAGGTTGGTCGGGCATGCTTCCCCCCATGCCAGACCATGCTGCTCCCGCGGAAGACGACTCGCTGGATCTCGGTGCTGGCCCTCCTCCTGCGCGCTTCACGTGGGAGAGGCGTCTAACGTGCGTCCGACCGCGTGGCAAAGAGCGTGAGATCTCGCCACCACGTTCCCTATCTGGCCGCAGAAGAAACATCGAATTCCCCGGAAGCGGACGGCTGTCGTGCTAGCTTACATGCAGCCGTTGCACGCTCGCGCCGATCCTCACACCTGGCCGCACACGTCAGACGTTGTCTGGAAACTGTGGGAGGGAAACAGCTGCATATGCCGAATCGAGCAGCGCGAGCCTCTGCTGCATTATTCCGACCGTTCTCAAAAGCGCGCGTGCAGGGTCCTCCGACACATCCACCGCCAGCAGAAGCTACTCGTGCCTCTACTGATTCCCACATTGCCTGGACGAATTGCCTTGTCCTCGAGTCAGGGCGCTAGCTGAAAGTCGAGATGATTCTCTGCGATTCAAGCTTTGAGTTGCATCCGCCGGCCGGCTACGTCACTTGGCCGCAGCCGTGCTCGGGAAAGCTGCCTGCACGAACACGGGCCCTGAGATGCCGGGCTCGAACGCCCTGGCGTGCGGGCTTCAACCGCCGTCAAATGGAGCCTGTAGGCTGGAGCCGCAGGCGCGTGAGAGAAGGTTGATGCAGCACTCTATTCCTATCCGATGTGCCGCTTCCGACACTGCGTTCCAGAATGACGCGGATGGTGGCGAGCCAATCCGGAGTGTAGGACATCTTTTTCTGACAAACTGAAGCTGTCGAATAGGTAATATGGCTACAAGATAGAACGTCGGCTTCGCTACCGGTGCGACTGCGAGTCATCTTCTCGCATCGCCCCGACCGGGAAAGCCACCACTTCGGACCGGTCGGAAGTGTCTCTTTGACCGGGATTCCGATTCGGCCTCCCATCGGCTGTCCTTTCAGGGCGGAAGTCGACCACTCCTGAGCGATCCGTCGGTTCACCGATGGTCGTGATGACCATCGAATTTATCTCGGGGCCACACCGACACAAGGGTCGGTGATTGGTTGTGTCATGTGAGATGGTCTATTAAGATACTCGGCTACAGTGTACCGGTGTGATGCGGCTGTGGTGTTTTTTGGACAGGAAATCCAAGCGGTGATTGAGCTGGAGCCATGTAGTGTGAATCAGATAAGATAGCACACAGCACGTAATCCCTTGTTATATGCTTCGGCATAGCCCTGATTTGTAACTAGCTATTTGGTCATCCCGACGTTCAGATCTGGAATCCGAAGAAAGTATAAACGTTGAAGGTTGGCGCGTGTTCATGCCGCCTCCGCCGCTTGTTTCGAAAACATAAGGATAGAGTTGTAATACAAACATCGTCACACAACGCTCGTAAGAAGATCTGAACGCAGTGTAGACTTCAGTTCTGATATGTTTCGGCCCTGTGCTGAAAGCATCTGAGTTGTGATTGTTTCAACGCGGAGATCCGTCCACAGCACTCATATTGATGCTTGGCAACGGCCTAAATATCCTCGGTATCATCGAGCCGTCGATGTAGAGCCTGATTTGATATCTGGATCATCCCGGCAACGGGAGGCGCCGGCTTGGTACCTATTTTAGGCCATTGCCGATGAACCGCTGGCGGGCCACTCCTACCTCCCGGAGCGCCTGGCATTCACCGAAAGAAGAACCTTAATAGGCTGACCAATCCGGTGATTGTGTGTGCGAAAATCGTTGGACAACAGACGCAGATGCCGCGCAATATGCTACAAGATTCCGGACCTTTGCCGAGGGAAAGAACATGAGTCTCGGGTGACCTACACATCTGCGGGTTTTCATATGCACCAAGTGGATACTGGATCCTAAAAGGGTAAATGCTCAGGAGGTGGAAGGGAACCTTGGAAAGTTATTCACTTCAAGCAACTCACGATTATGATCGCCAGATGGCACCGTTACACAAACGCTGTTAAGTACTCATTTCTGGCTATCATGTTGTGATATGGGTAAACGGCAGAATATTATGACAAAGCTCATAGTCATTACTTGCAGATGGTAGTTTGCCTCATGTAATTTCTTCAGTTTGATTCGGGGGTGGGAAGGTAAAGATAACCAGCGGCTCCTAGTTATAGAGTCACCAACTTCCTACAGGTGCCGAGCACGGAAATCGAGGAGGAATTATTTCCAGTAAACGAAAGAGATGAGCTGTTAAGTAGTTAAGGACAGTGGGAGAGCGTCTGAAAAGCTCGTAGATCTCAGAGGAGCGCATCCTTAAGGGCAAGCTCTTCGAGACCAGACTGGAGAACCGGGGACACCTGATCCTTCTTTTTGATACATGGTGATTAAGCAGACGAATGCTCACCACTGTGGAGAGGCCATCCACAGAAGATATAACCCGATGCACTCCGCTTCTTACTGGGGTCCTCAAAGTTCATGTGCTCAGCGTGGTTGTAGGTTATAGCTTCCAATTGAAAGAGTGTCATGATGAATGGAGAATAGTGAAACTGTGCACGACTCGAAGATGGTGGAGGCAGATGTCGTGCCAGGAATAGATCTTTGAAGAACGACCGGACTGGAGAAGAAAGAAGTGTGTCTTGATGATATCGATCATGAGACTATGCGGAAATGAGAACATGACTTCTCAGTTGCCCAATAAAGCTCCTCCGATAGTTGCCAATGTTGAAAATGGCGAGATTTGGTGCTGGAGGAGACTGAAGAAAGCAAGGACTGCAGCACTGGAGTGAACCGTCACCGCATGCGACCAACTCATGTTGGATCAGCCAATGGGCACACAGGCTTTCGCGTAATCCTGAAGACGGAACCTGCGCACCTGGAAATGGCATCCATCCGCGGCCTTGTATGTGACTCATGATGCCGCTTAGAGAAGTCATGATACTCGAGCGCTTAGTCGAGCACCCTAAAAGACGCTCGCCTGTCATCCTCTCCGCTTTTCCCTCTAACTCGTGTCTTCAAAGTTTCGCTTGAGCAATGTCGCGAGGGGTGCATACGTGTGATTCGGGAGTCGGAACACGTTGAAGAACTCCAAACTTTTGGGAGCTCCGAAGAGCCGCAGGTCAGTTGGCTAGTTCAGCAATATAATGCAACGATCAAGGCCGGCAACACTGATATTTGGCAAGCAGCTGCGCTTGGTACTGGAGTTTCCGTGAAAACGATACTTGGGGCCCACTACGTCAATATAGGGCTGAAGAATACTGGGGACGAGAATGAGGGCTACGGCGACGAATAATGTTTCTTGGGAATTTAGGTGGTTTGTTTTGCTGTGTATGGAAGCTTGTCGGAAGAGGAGCAGAGTATTTGGTGGGTTGCATCAGAAGATATTGTATTCCAGCGTGCTGATCTCCGATATGTGCTTGGCTGTCTCAAAGACAAAGCGTGTCATTGCCCTGGTCCTTACAAGAAAGGTGGGTTTGCGGTAAAGGACCAATATGCTGAGACCGTAGAAGCAGTGGTATTGACAGTTGTGTCGTGTTTTGCCGAAGAGGACGATCAGCATGCATGAACATCTATGTCATGGTAGCATATGATCTGGATCGGACGCCTGGAGGTTGGAAGGAAGCGAGGTTGGGACGCGAGTTCGTATTTTTCTCTTAGCAGCGCCGGGTAAGTGTTCAGAGGCCGTTCGAACAATCGCGAGATTCAGTACCTAAATAAAGACACAGGAACAGTACGCGGACAAAGGTACGCGGGCCACGTCATCGGTCTGCTAAGAGGAGAGCAGATGTTGTCGCACGGCGTTTCGGTCTCGAACAGTCTCTGCGGACGACTACGGGTTACTGCTCGCTGTCTCCGGGAATCGACGTCACGCTGCGTCTTGCCAAGGTATACACAGTACGCGTGATTCTCATGAGCTTCGCCACTGTTTGCATAATGACTGGGTTGCCTTGAAACAAGATGATGTGGTGAGGAAAAGCATTCGAGACTGTCGATCTTCGCGGGTGGCGAAACTTTGCTGACCGCTTTTGTAAGCAGGTATGTACGTAGACCTCCCTCGTATCACTCCGGGGTATCACCATGCCGACAAGATAGAATTTCAAATCTGCGATACCAGGGTTGAATTGGGGGTAAGCGAAGGCATTGCAGCTTGGACCTGCAGGGATAAATGATGTGCTGTACGGAGCCGGTGTCATTGAGGAGGCGCCTCTGTCCTCGTGCTGGAAAGTAGTGGCAATGGCTTGTGACGGTATCGGTGAAGCGAGTTTGCATTTGCCTTGGAAACAGCGGACAGCTAGATATTAATTGATGCTGCTAAGGGTTTGATGAAGGCTGGAAAAGGGAAAGTCGCCTGCGAAATCTCCACGAGGCGTCGGAAAGAAGCGAATGATCAAGGCGGAGGTTTACCGAGCCCACTTACTTCCCACCGGGAGAATCACACAAGCCTGCTCGCTTGGCGTGTGGCTGGTGCTCCAGACGCGATTGCTCATCACGACTGCTCACTGATGGCACTTTGTCCTCGCAAGATGTCGCTTCACAGTTCCAGAGGCCTGTTTCGGATCCACTCAATCGGATAAGCCCGAGAGTGGAAGGATTCGGAATCAGGGACACTCTCGAACGGGAGAGTGCCGGCAATAAGCTGAGGGCTTGAGGCCGCATTTTCTGCCGGTCACCGCGCTCCCCGATGTTTCGGGCTCGGATAAGGCTGAAAAGTGGCTGTGGGTTGCGACGGTGTCTCGGAGAGCCACGAGGATGTGGCAGTGAGCAGCACCCTCTCTTGACGTCACTGGACGGCTGTTGAAGCTTAATGGTTAAGGTTATTTCATGAGCGGTGATTGGCGGACTTTTGGCGGGGAAGGTTCGAAATCAGCCCAGGGTTGGTGGCTGGAGGGTGTTGGTACTTCCGAGCTGAATCGCAACGGCCGCAGTCTCACGACGTCAGCCGGGAGATGTGGCTCAACACGCAATGGCTGCTTACTCTCTGAGGTGAGTCTGGTCTCGTGAGCCAGAGGGTCCGGTCGCAAGAACTTCGATTTCGGCCAATACGAGGCGGCTGATCAGGTGGGCTGGCTAGAAGCCATGGATGGACGCCCTAAACAGCAGCAGTGCCCTGTTGCTGGCGGACCGTCAGCACTGCTCAGAACGAGCGTCAGGACCGGCCCGACTCCGTGGGCGCAATGGCGCGCCAGGCACTTGCGCGAGCAGCGGGAGAGCGAGTGACAAGATGCGGCTTTGCGGGCGACGCAGCGATCAATGTCGTGCAGAGCGCGGCGGAGGACGAAGAAGGGTTGGCGGAGATCCATCTGGCATCGTGGCATCCTCCCGGAGATTTTGGATCGCTGGGCGGCTCTGGCGAGGGCCCGTGCGCCGGCAGAGCGCCGGGCGATAAGCGTTAGTCAGCGCTTGACAGAGAAGCCCGCCGCCGCCGCGTGTCCGCTCAGCCTCGACCACCGCACAACCACTGCCTGCTCAACATCGTCCCCGGAGCTCGCCTGTGCTGTGGGTAGCATTTGCGCCTTTCTCTCGATCTCCGCTCCGTTGTGTCCGCCATGAATCCTTCCGACCTGCCCCCAGTAGAACCTCAGCTTCCGCGGCCCTTGGTCCGTCCGTGTCCGACGGAGCAGCTGTTCTTAATTTGGAACTGTGCTGACCGACGGCACCTCCAGTGAGAGCCAATGACTCGCCGATACCCAGACCACGGCACTGGAGTCTCTTATTCGTGAACACCCCTGCCCGCTGGGGCTCTCTGTGACGCCATTCAAAGCTACTCTACTATGCCACCCACAATCGCGCATTTTCCATAGTCCGAGATCACAAATGCTGACCTTCGTCGAATTGTCCATAGCCGCCTTGCCAAGCTCCCGCGCTGTCCACTCCCGTAGCCAGACTGCCATGCCCGGAAACCTAGGGTATTCTAATCTCTCACGCCCACCTCATCATGTTTCTCCACTCGGGTCTTCCGTACAAGTCTCCCCTCTCCTCTTTCAGCTGCGCACCCTAGCCTCTGATGAGCGCCGGGACCTCCCGTGCTATAACGTGCCTCATAATGAGTTGCGCCTCACATCAAGAGAGGAAAGACTGATCCGTGCTCTACAACCAACACGACCACAGTTTCCAAAGCTTGGAGTTTTGCTCTCATATATATCTTTGCCACAGAAGCGCCTGAACTCGGCATCAAATACCACCCCAGCACAACAATTTCACCCACCTCTACCTCGACTTTCAGGTGTGGATGCCCAGATCGCCTGTCCCTACTGAGTTCCAGAGACCTCCACCGCGTGAATACTTTTACCCTACATTTGACACTATGCCGGAGGGAGCCATCACCGAGGTGGGAATCGTGCTGTGAGAGTGCTACTTAAAGCTGACCAACATCATAGAATGAGAAGAGGCAGCTCATCAATGCCCTGCAAACCCATCGTATAAACACCATCTCTGAGCTCCGTCGTGCCGAAAGGTCACTCGCCACCGTCGACTCTGCCGATGTCTCAGAGCCCATGACCTCCGCTTGTACGTATTCACACTCTGAGAGTGGTCAGCCTCGTAGAGAAGCTGATTCCAGGTCCCGAAGGGACATACTACGTGAATTATCACGGTCTTCTCACAGAACTCCGGAGCCTCACCCGGAATTACCCATTCAGGTGAATCATACTCGGTACGCGGAGAGATACCCAACGTAGTGACTGACCTGCAAGTTTTTGTAGTTCTGATTGTGTTGAGGAGGCCAAACGCCGCGTTTACTCAGACCCCAGCAGCAATCGGAGCTGGAATCTCGCCTGGCTTGTTCTTACCAAGATTCAGACTGAGTATGACAGCAACCTACCATTGATACATGAGCTCTCTCTGAATTTTACTTAGCCAGCTTATTCCCTACTATGCTCGCTACCAAGCGTCTCAGCCAGCCATGTGGGGCAACCAAACTCCATCCGCCGACGGAGCCACCAAGCTCACGAATGCGTTCGTCAACGAGTGGAATTACGCCGTTGCTCAGATGCTCCGCTACTGGGACCGTCCGCCGGTCTCCCAGTGAGGCCCTCCAAGCACCTGGGAACGGCGTTCATCCGGATTGGAAAGATAAGTGCAGCGACAAAGCTGGTATTATCCACTTTCTTCATTCAAGTCACTCTCGTTTCCCCCCCCTTTTCCTACGTCCAGTCGGAAAGGCATCCCTCGCTACGCCCTCTGCTACCAGTCAATACCCTCTTTTCTCATCTCGTATCTCTAGCGCGCCATTCTTTAGAGTTTCATAGATCGTTCGAGTCTCAGTCTGGCACTGAGCACCTTTGAAAGCCACCTTCGCATCGTTTTCATGGGTTGCGCTCTGTGTCCACGTCCACATTTTTGATTTCATGATTTTCTCCCGGCTCAATTTTATTTGTTGCTTTCGAGAGTGGTCGTTCCTGCATCTTGCCAAGCCCGTACCTTATCTACCATCGCAGATCCCGCCTTTCCCCGCACGGCTTGTCATCATCAGCAGCTGTGCCTATCTCGGCCGGCCTGGCCACGACAGGAGCCGTGTGCAACCCACTTCTGCGACACTGCAGGAAAAAGCTGCAGACGGCCGATATTACCGGCAACGCGGGCGCGATACGAGGCCGAAGCGCGGCCAATAAATAAGGCAGCGCGAGCCGCCGGTGTCGCTGACCGCAAGCCCGCCGCACATCACCATGCCGTCGCTGCACCAGCTGCTCCCGGCAGCCCTGCTGCTCCTCGCGCGCACGGTCGTCGTCGCCGCCGACCTCGTCGTCTCCGTCCGCAACGGCAGCTATGCCGGCCTGCACCTCCCGCAGTTCGCCCAGGATCTTTTCCTGGGCATGCCGTACGCGCAGGACACCGGCGGCGCCAATCGCTTCCGCGTCCCGCAGGCGCTGACCCAGACCTGGAATGGCACGCGGCCGGCCACGAATTACGGCCACGCGTGTCCGGACGCCGATCCGGCGGACGACGCGCTCTACGGGATGAGCGAGGACTGCTTGAGCGTCAACGTGGTGAGGCCGGCGGGGCTGGGTGCGGAGGCGAAGCTGCCGGTCTTGGTCTGGATTCATGGGGGCAGGTGAGCGCGCGGTTGATGCGTGGTCGGGTGTTGGGGGCTGACTGGGCGTGTGCAGCTACCAGCAGGGGACCAGCGGGTTGCCGAATTACAACCTCACCTATATCGTGCAGAGGTCTGTGGAGATTGGAAAGCCGATCATTGGCGCGAGCATCAATTATCGGAAGGGCGGGTGGGGGAATATGTATTCGATAGAAATTCAGGTGAGTTGAGGACTGAGCGATGCTTCGCGAATCGGTGGCTGACATCTGTCCAAGGGCTCCGGTAACACGAACCTCGCTCTTCGGGATATGCGCAAGGCGCTGGCGTGGATCCAGGAGAACATTGAGCCTTTTGGCGGAGACCCGTGGGTGATCTCATACTTCCGTTTTCATGCCTTCTTCTGACCGGGTCGCAGTGGCACCGTTACCATCTGGGGTGAATCGTCGGGCTCGTTCGCAGTGGTAAGAGCCGAGCATGCTGCCTCCGTAAACATACACTGACGACGAAAAGGGTCAACTGCTCATGACATACGGAGGACGTACGGACGGGCTCTTCCACCGCTCAATCCAGGAAAGCGGCAGCGCAGCCACGGCCTGGTACAACGGCTCGTCGTGGTACCAGCCCATCTACGACAAGATCGTCGACCAAGTCAACTGCAGCGCCGCCATCGACACCCTCGCGTGCCTCCGCACCGTGCCGTACCCGACGCTCTACCCGTTCCTCAACTCGTCCGCCGTCGGCGGCCCCGGCTTCTACCCCACCGTCGACGGCGACATCATGCCCGCCTACCCGACCGAGCTCCTCCACGCCGGCCGCTTCGCCCACGTCCCGCACCTCTACGGCACCAACACCGACGAGGGCACCGACAACGCCCCCGCCGACGGCACCATCAACACTGACGCCGACCTGCGCCACTACCTCCTGCACCGCACCGGCTTCGGCCTCCCGCCCGCCGCCGTCGACCGCCTCCTCTCGCTCTACCCGGACGACCCGGCCGCCGGCATCCCGGCCAACACCGGCGCCGAGCGCTTCGCCGAGCTGGGCTGGCAGTACAAGCGCGCGGCCGCCATCGTCGGCGACGCCTTCTACCACGCGCCGCGGCTGGACGACGCCCGGCACTACGCGCGCTGGGCGCCCGCGACCTACGTCTACCGCTTCAACACGCGCGCCTTCGTCGCCGCCGGCAACGGCACCCTCGCGCCCGCGAGCAAGGGCGTCGCCCACTTCGCCGAGGTCGCGTTCGTCATGGGCAACCCGGCGTTCACGGGGCCGTGGCCCGAGTACGGGGCGCTGAGCAAGGCGATGGGGGCGCAGTGGGTGCGGTTCGCGCACGGCGGGGACCCGAATGGGGAGGGGTTGCCGGCGTGGCCGCAGTATGGGGATGGGGCGGGCGGCAGGAATCTGGTGCTGCAGACGGAGGCGCAGGGGGGTGTGTACGTCGAGGCGGATACGTACAGGCTGGCGGGGAGAGAGTTCTTGACCGAGTGGGCGAGGAGGAGGCATGTGTGAGAGCGGGTTTGGAGCGCATCCAGGGAGGCGTCAGAGGTCTGCGGACGTAGGGGGGGGGAGAGGCCCAGACGGGTGGTCGGCTGGTGGGTGAGGGTGGCGTCGGGGTGTTTGCGTAAGGCACTTTCGGCCTTGAGCAATCACGCGTTGGCGCCGCTGGAGGGCCGTCTCGGTGGGTGCTCGTCTGCCCGTCTACGCTTCGTCATCAAACAAAGACACTTGGCCGCCAGCAGGCCCCGTTCCGTCGCGAATGTCGCTCTTCCTCGCTCGTGGTTTCAACAGCACACATGTCCTGGCTCTGCGTAGACAAGCCCTCCCCAGTCTCTTTCATGCGCTGGGCTGAGAGGACCCGATGCGGAAGCACCCAAGCGGGGCCACGGCGTGTTTGAAGGTTGGAGGTGCTGATGACGAAGCCGCTTGCTAAGGCCGTGACGGAAGGCGCCGAGAGAAGCTTGGAGAAAGCCTAGACGCGACGGAGCATTTTGCTTAAGGCTGAGCAACTTTGCAGGGAAGAGACGGGGATGAGGTTGCGGAGCTCGGGCGTTCAGCCCTGGAGCAAGCGCACCCGCAGCAGCAGCAGCCAGCGAAACCGGCGGACTCCGGAGCGGAAGGCGCGCCTCTGGATCGGTGTGGGCGCGGTGGGCGGCTTGGCGCGTTTCCTCGAGGCCTTAAGGGCGATGTGTTAACGGGCGTGGTGTCAGGCATTGCGTACGCGTGGCCCGGCCTCCCAGGCAGCGCGGCGGCGCGCTCATTGGCCCAGTGTTTCAATCTTGCACACCCACCCCCAGGCTTCCGAGCAACATCCGGCGGCCGACAGAGTTGCGGCCTTGTGCTCAGGTCCACTTGTGCTGGGCTGCTGGCGTCGCGGCCGCTTTCCGCGCCCTGACAGACCAATATACAGCAAATCACCTGCCCGGTCCGGCACTCCAGCAGGCGGCCGGTCCCATCCTCACACCGCGCCCGCATGTGCAGCCTGCCGGCGCCGAGTGGCCGGCGCCATTGGCCGTCCGGCTCCCATGTGGCCCACTGCCGGCACCTGGGCACGCGTATGCAAGCAACGTACCTGCAGCCTCCTTCATTTGGGCAGCCTGGCGGAGGCGCGCACGCCACAGCCAGGGCCGGGCCAATAGCCTGCGCGGGGGCGAGCAGGACCTTCCAAACGCGCGCGGCGGACGCCATAAACCTCAGAAGTAGTCGGGATACAGGCGGGCGCGCATGAACGCCCAGGCGCTGAGCCACCAACGGCAGGAGGCGCAATGGGGGAGGTGTAATAGGCGTCATCTATACCTGCCCGATCGCGATAGGCCGGGTTTCTCCTCCAGCTAATCTGGCCGGTGGCGCACCTGCAAATGCAAAAAGTGCCCTGAGCGCGCGCCGCTGCCGCTGCCACTGCCGCTGCGCTGCGCTGCGCTGGTGTGCTGCGCGTGATGGGGGAAAGAACCGAGCCGGCGCTTGACTCGTCCGCCACCGCTTGCACGTTTGCAGACCGCCCGTTGCCAAGGGTATCTGGCAAGAGGGCGTGGCCGCTCCGAGACAGCTTTTTCCTGCCATTTTCCACGCGGACGCCGGTCTGCGGCGCTGTGTATAAGAGTTGGCGCGGCTGCGCCGTTTCTTGGGGTTGATCCAGACCCCAGACCACCGAGCATTCTCCCACGACTCACTCTTATACCCATCTATCTATCCGGCCATCCATTCTTCTCCAACCAGCATGCGTTTCACCCTCGCCGCCCCCATCGCTGCCCTGGCGCTCTCCGCCTCCGCGGCGCCCGCCGCCGTCGGCGCCCGGTCGAGCACCAACGGCTGCACCGTCTCGCTCGAGAGCACCATGGCCACGCCCGCCAGCCCGGCAGAGAACATCCTCATGAGTAAGCGGACCACGCCCGCCCGCCCGCAGCCACGCACGCCGCTGACTCTCCCCGCCCGCCAGAGACGATGATCAAGTGGAACAACTCCACCTCCGGGTCTGGATTCTCCTCGGTAGGCCCGCTCTCCACTTTAACCCCTCCACCATCACGACACCATCACCGCACTTTAATATACCAGCCTGCCGCGCCCGGACACACCCACCGCGACCTGGGCGCTGACGCGACACAGAGCTACTGCAACTGGACCAACACCGTCAGAGCGCCCTTCTCGGTCTTCTTCTACGCCGACACCATCCCCGGCTACGAGACCGTGGACGAGCTGGCCGCCGTGCTGGACACGTGGGTCGGCACGTGGCTGGTGTCGTCGAACAGCACCCCGGCCACCGGCAGGCCCGGCGACTACAACATCACCGCCGTGACGTGCGCTTGAAGGGGGAGACGAGGCACGACGGGATGGGACGGAACGGAGTTTCTCGAGGGGCTGAAAAATATATATCACTTTGCATGGGAACGACTGGGAATGGCTTCGCGTCTGGCGATTTCACATCACAATGTATAGAGGATGCGGGATTCGGGTTTAGCTTTTTTTTTTTTTTTTCACTTACGTCTGCACTTATCTTCGTTCTGAGCATCCAAATTCGTCAATGAAAGCAACCAAACCCAAAAACGCAAGGGAAACCGGCCGTGACGCATCTGCCCCCCCCCTCCCCCCACCGCTACATGTAAAACATCGTGTCCCTCAACTTCGCGTGCACCAGCACGTCCGTCCCGCTCACCCTCCCCTCCTGCGCGCCCTCTCCGCCCGCCACCTCCGACGATGCCGCCGACGGCGCGGCGCTGTCGAACACGTCGCTCAGATACGCCCTGCCGCGCTCACACGCGATGTCCGCGTAGTACGCCGGCGGACACAGGCTGACCGCCTTCGTCGCGCGGCCGAACAGGTAGCACAGGCTCAGCGTCAGGTCCTCCAGCACGTCCGCCGTGTTCTTGAACGGCGGCGGCGGCGGCTTCTTGCCGCCGTAATGCGTGCGGAAGATCTCGTCCAGCACCACGTAGTAGTGCGCCGGGCGCGCCGTGCCCTGGAGGGCCGCGTGCGGCTGCAGGAAGAAGTCCCAGTTGCGCGCCTCCGTGACGCCGCGGTCGACCACGGTGCCGGGCTTGGTGTTGCCGGACCGGTCGCCGTCGGCTTCCTTCGTCGGGTAGAAGCGCGTGTGGTGCCGCTTGCCGACGACCACGACGGTGAGGCGCGGGAGGCCGCGCTTCTGCTGGTCCGCGGGGTAGAGCGCCGTGCAGGCGGCGCGTAGCCGGGGGATCTCTTCGGAGAGGACGAGCGGGTACTGGCCCTCCGAGACGCCGTCGCGGTACACGAGGATGTTTTCGGGGAGAGCGGCGTGCTTGCCCTTCGTGCGCCAGAGATTGAGGCGGGAGGTTAGCATGGTGGTGAGGTCGGCGACCATTTCCTGGCGCGCGGTGGTTTGGATGGAGAGGATTGCGGGCCACTGGCCGAGGCGTTTGTCGATGCTGGCGACCATGGCGGCGATACTGGGGGCGGTGGAGGCCGAGTCCGGCGAAGGATGGGTGACGTCGATGCCGACGATCATGGTTTTGTCCATGTCGAGGTGCGCGCCCGTGTCGATGGTGTGGTTCACGCCGCCGAGCTTGAGGTTGAACTTGAGCGCCACGTTGCGGAAGTACTGATCCTGTCCGCGCTCCTTGGAGATCTTGCTGCCGTCGGCGCAGATGGTGTGCACGCCGTACTTGACGTCGCCGAGCCGCTTGATGCGGTTGTACACCGGGAGCTTCTTGTTGATGCCCGGGAAGATGATGAAGAGCAGATCCAGCCCCTTGGATGCCCTCTCGAACATGGCGTCCAGCTGCGGGTCGTCCTCGCCCTCGATCTGCAACCTTTTCCCTGCCATGGGCGCATCCACGAGAGCGCCAGTCTCCCGCAGAGCTTTGGTGAAATTTGCCATCAGGGGTTGGAGGTCGCCCTCCCTCACCGTGTCTGGATAGCCGGGCATGGAAAGAAGCAAGTACGACCACTTCTTGAGAGGCGTGCCAGAGGCGTAGAACTGCAGCCTCAGCAGGTTCCAGGAGCCGCCACGCAGCTGGGCGGACCTGTTTTGCCTATACAGAACTTTGGGCTCATTGAGGATGCGCCCAGAGACAGTGATCAAGTTCTTCGGGACCGAGATGCCGAATTGAGCCTGGTTTCAGGGTCAGTTCTGAACGAGCAGCATCGAGACTCCTACGCTTACCAGGTGAACATTGCCCTTGTCATCGAGTCCTACGGTTTGGTAACCGTCGTTGACAATCGTGTTCGCATTTTGTCCCGGTGGGCGGACGGCAGCCCTAATCATCTGCGCCGTTTGGTCGCCGTCGAGCTTTTTCCTCGATGGTTGCGCGGGTATGACCACGCCAACTTCCGGAGGAAGATATGTCGGGTTCTGGTTGGTTCCGACATTGACGACCGGAAGCGAAGGATCCGCAATCTTTCTCCCGTAGGCTATGTCTGTTGTCAGAGCTAGGACGCTTGCAGCGAAATGGCAGTTGCTTACCTTGCACAAAGAAGTCGTACACGCTAATGTAGCGACCGCCAGAGGATCCTTCAGGCTTTGCAGGACCTGCTGGCTTGCCCTTGCCCTTGCCTTTGCCCTTCCCTGTTCCTTGGGAGGTTTGTGGCGCACTATCCATCCAGAACTCTACGTCCCTTGGTCCTGTGCCGTACGCCTTCACTCTGGGCGGGTGCTCCAGGGAACGACCGTCGTACTTGTTGGCAAATGCGAAGACAGTCTTGATTCTGAGCAAGACTTCGCCTCTCTTGTTCTTCTTCTCCGGCAAATGGGTAGTCCTGATTTTGAGCTTCTTTATGAACTTCTCTAGCCGATGCCTGTTGTTAGTTCCGTATTTCCGCATCAAGTGGTCCAAGGGAATGTCCTGATAGAAGGCGCCGTAGCTGACATTGACGTTGACGAGCACACGGCAGGTCGCCATCCGCACACTGGAGAAGAAGCCTCGGATGGCATCCAATCCAGAGCCCAGATCCCACTTCTCCGAACCAGAGCCAATGGAGAAGGTCTTGCTCTTTCCGATAGCAGCAAGGTTGCCGGTGGACTTGGCGTGGTGGTTCATGAAAATGTTGAAAGCCTGAACCATAACATCCTCGTCGCCATAGCGGGTGTCCATGTTTGTGGATGTCAAGTACTCCATGAGGTTGGCGACGCTCAAGCTGTTCGTAAACTTGAGACGTATGTTGTATGTCTGCGCGTTCGGCAGCGGCTCATCCTCACCCTCGGCGCGGTACTGCAGCTTGACGACAATCTCGTCCCTTTCAAGCTTCGTCCTCGAGATCAGCGTTGACTTGTAATCCGTGACGATGTCGGACGAGAGAGGCTTCAGCTCAGCCGTCTCCAGCAGCAGCCTGACAAGCTGTTCATGCTTCTTCCCCTTGGCCTCTGGGACAATAGCAACGTCGTAGCGGTAAAGCACAAGGTCCTTTTTGGGGACGAGCTCGAAGTAGTTCGCCCACAAGGTGACGGGAGTGCCTCGGGTGCCGAAGCCAGGACGAACAGGAAGCCCGTCGTCCAGATTCAGACGCTCAAGCCCGTGTGTATCGGCAGCGGCCTTCCGGATGGCGTTCTCGGCCTGGGTGACACGAGCATCGGGAGCAGGAACGGCGCCGTTGGGGGCCCTGGACCAAGTGTCAGTACTAGCGCCGGACGCGACACGCGGGTGTCAGACTCACGCGTAGACCTGCACCGGCGCTCCACCTCTGCCTCCTCCACGGCCTCCGCGGAAGTCTCCGCCTCCACGGCCGCCCCGGAAGTCTCCACCGCCGCGTCCGCCGCGAGGGTTGTGGCTGAACCCGCCCCGGTCGCCACCTCCGGCGAAACCGCCGCGCCCACCCCCACCGCGACCGCGACCTCTTCCGCCGTCGCCTCTTGCGCGTCCACTCGACATGATTGCCGAATCCTGCAGGTGCTGATGGCGCGTGACGCGTGATGCAGGACGAGAATGCTTGATGGATGCGTATGAATTGTTCTGGAGCAGCCTCACTCCGCGAGGGCGAGGTTGCGACAGAGCGCAAGTCGGATGACGCTGTGTGACAAGGACAAGACACTGAGTCAGGATGCGGCCCAGCCTCACGTTCCATGAACAGTGTCTGCGAACGGGCCACCTTTCAGCCTTGCTGCCTCAGCCTTGCTGCCTCAGCCTTGCTGCCTCAGCCTTGCTGGGTATGAATCGCGTCTTGGTCGATGTGTGTAGTTGGCAACACCAACAAAGCTGGCGATATGAAGCATCTACGAAGAATGGCTCGCAAGATTCAACAGGCTGTTCCACCGCAATGTCCGGCTTGCAGCGCTTGCACGCAAAAGCCGATTCATCGCAGGTCGAGCTGTAGCAAAACCAGCTACGTGTTGAATCCTATCAAAAATGTTTAAACGCCGTGGGCTACTCGCTTTCCGTAAGAATTGCCAATTCGCGTCGTTACGTGTATCATCTCGTGATCCTTGGCTGGTGTTGTTGCCCCGATAGCACCCGGAGAATGTCCTCCGTCAGCTTGTCATGCTACGTGGGATTTGATCCCGATGTCATCCAGCATTGCTACAGATCAACCAATGGTGGCAATCCCTGGACAACGCCAGCCTTTCATTGGTCTATCCCTCATGCCTAGAATTCTGTCTTCTACAGAGTCATGCAGCTAGGGCTAGCGCGAAGAGCATGCGGCCTCTGAATAAGGGCTAACCGCGTCTGGTCCTGAAGTATGATAGGTAGAACTCACGGGACTTCACTCCCTCTGGCAGTCTGTTTGCCTCCACAGCATCAAGAAAATTTCCCGCTGACCTTCCGGCGTTGCACCCCCTGCACAGGAAACATCCTCCGCTCCCCGCACTTCGTCCTGCCTCACATCCGCCTCTCCGACAATCGCGGGTGTCTCGCTTCCTCTCCCCTCCGTCGTCTTGGTATAGACTAACGTGAATTCAGTGAATCAATGTATACCTCTATGGAATAGAAGTTTCAAAGTACAAATAACTAATGTGTTGCGGATTGGGTGTCTTGCAATGAAGAACTGAATTTGGGCATATTGTCGTGAGGGGGGTAAGGGAGGTACCCTTTATACCCGCGTCTCGGCTATCTGAGGAAGACTAGTGTTACATGAACCCTGATATGCTACATAATGTATTCTTCAAACTTGGTAAATGTAGTTCCTTCCCCTTATCTTCGGGTCCACGTCGAAATCATACCCCGCTTGCGAAGCATTACCATGCCTCTTCCCGAAGAAACCCCCGCAAAATCACTCAACAATTATCCGACCAGCTTACATAGAAAGCTATTACTGAGCAGATCGCAACTTAATTGTTGGGACAAGAGGGCCTGATTTTGCAGAAAGGATCTTTATCCGCAGCCCCCGCCCGATGGCAGCACCGCGCGCACCGAGGTGCAACATTAAAACGACTGAATTCTGTGGAAGTCCTGTTGAGTATCGCTTCCCTCGTTGCGAAACCCTCAGCCAGTATGAAGCTCTCCACAGCGTTCGTCGCAGCCCTATCGATGCTCGGAAACCTTGTTTCCGGAGTCGCAGCGAAACCGAAGATCGTTTTTATCTTTACTGATGATCAAGATTATCACCATGGTTCTTTGGACACGCAAAAGGCCGTTCAGACGGAATTGGTTGCAAAGGGAACCCTTTCCACCAATCACTACGCAACAGTTGCTATTTGCTGCCTCAGTCGTGTGTCGTTGATGCGTGGTCAAGGCAGCACACAATACCAAAAATACGCACGTCGCTTCGCCTGGCTCAGTCATCCTGTTCAGGATCCGGTCCTGCGACTACTAACAAGTGCCGTAGAGGCGGATGCCCAAAGTTTGTGGCCGCCGCGGAGGATGACAACTACCTACCACGTTGGTTGGTAAAGGCTGGATACAAAGCTGAATGTACTGTGTTCGGCGCGCTAGGCCTGTGGAATGTGCTAATAAGCCATTCATTTCAGACATTGGAAAACTGTTCAACGGCAACGCGATCACGAACTACTCCCCAGCGCCAAAAGGATGGAGCCATAGCGAAATTTTGGTAAGCTATACCCAGTCTCCATGCAATGCGTTTGCCGTCGTCTGACGAAGCCACAATACCTGCAGCTGGACCCTTACATCAACTTTCACGATGCTGTTGTCATGTCAGAAAATGGCCAGAGGCCCATGTGGTATTCCAATTACCAGCAGACCGATGTTGTTCGAATCAAGTCGTACGCACCATCCCCTACGTGTGCGAACAGCAACAGAAGACTGAAACGTATAATGGGCAGGTTATCGAGGCTGCAGTCAATGCTCGAGCAGGATGACCCGTTCTTTCTCGTGATTGCTCCTACAGCACCACACGTCCACAACATCACAGATCCTCCCATCCCGCCGGGCCGTTACCTTAATAGCTTCGAGAACATAACCGTTCCTCGAACCCGAACTTTAACCCTCCAGATCACTATCAAAAGGGAAAACCCAGCTGGATCGGAGAGCTTCCACTCCTCAACGGCAGCCAAATCAATCAAACCGACTTTCTCTACCGTTGCCGCCTCGAATCTCCCCAAGGCGTCGACGACATCGTCGCTGATGTAGTTAAGATGCTAGAAGAACACGACGCGATAGACAATACCTACAGTCAGGATAACCAAACCTCTGTTCTATCCGCCGGGTGCGGAGAACGGGTTGGGATTGCAGTATCGCGATAATACGGACGATTTCGATGTGCTGCAAGCTACGCCGGTCAAGAGGATCCCGGGGTATACGACTCCGGCAGGTGGCTGGGATCAGAGGCATGCGACTTTGGAGATGCTATTGAAGGATTCGAGAAAGTTGGCCGACGAGGAAATCGAGACGGTTGACGGATAGTTGATGAAACTTGTGGGCGAGCTCATTTTGGAGGAGGTGGGTCATACGCCTGCTCGGAAACGATTGGTACGGTCATTGACGGTGCGCAAAAATTTCTCCGAATTGATCTCCAAGGTGGTTAGCTTTCTCCTTGGTGTTTCGTCTGATTTCTTTCTTAATGTCCGATTCGACGTTAGTGGTGATGTATGTTTCTCAACGTTCTGTCTGCAAAGTGGGTCTCTTCAGACGACAGAACACGTAAAGGAAGCAAACTACCTGCATTGGTAGTTGAAGCATTCATCCCGATAGCTTTCGTAATTGGATGAAAGTACATTAGTATCCGGATGAACGCCTCAACTGCCCATGAGGTCCATTTGGGTTCACCCTAGACATCGTAAAAGCAGCGAAAATAAACGACAGCACACTCACCGACTCACCCAGTCCAGCATAGGCCGGCAGGATCCTGACCCTCACAAATGCGCCGGAAGCCAGCAAGATAGCAAAAACATTGTACGTGGCAGACCAAACGAACTTGAAGACAATACGGCGGAACAAAGTGGCCGAGATATCAAGCAAAAAAGCGATACCCTCCAGTCCAGACAGCCGAATCACGCCCGCAGTGGCTCGACTGACATCAGAAGACGACCCCAGCTGCAAGCCCACATCAGCCTGCGCAATGGCATCGGCGTCATTGGCACCGTCGCCGCAGAACAGCGCGACGTTCCCGTCCTTCATAAGCCGACAGACGTAGATGCGCTTGTCCGCAAACCTCTGGCGGGAGGCCGGGTTCCCCTCTGGGATGCCAACGGCGGTGCGGATGGCCTCGACAGCCCTGCGCTCGTCATCGCTCACGAGGTGGACGGCGATGTTCTTGCTGCGGAGCTTGGACACGACGGCAACGGTTTCCGGGCGGAGAACGCTTTTCAGGCCGTAGATGGCGGCGATATGGCCGGCCTTTACGCAGAGGACCGTCATGCCTTCGCTCGTTAGGCGGCGCACGGTTGGATGGTCCTCCGAGCGTGTCCACCGCGCGTTGTCGGCGCAGATCTCGCAGCCGCTCCGGATGGCTGTGACACCCGAGTCTGGGATAACGGGGCTGTTCTCGAGGTCGGGCGGGTCGAGGCTCTGGGTCTCCAGATGCTTGGCCACGGCAGCGGAGACGGGGTGGTTATTGCCCGAAACGAGAGCCCGAGCGAGAGAGGCGGACTCGAAGAGGTCTCCGGCCAGCATCTCCTCCGCAACGACGTTGAGCTCCTGCATGGTTAGTGTGCCGCTCTTGTCGAAGACGACGTCCATGATCTTACGGGCCCTCTCGACAGACTGGGCGGATTTGATGACGACTCCTCTCCGCGCAGCAACACTACCCGTAATGACCAAACCATGGGCACAGCCAGTCCAAATGCACACGGGGTAGTCACAGCTAGCACAGCAATACAGTAACTGAGCGCTGTATCCGCCACCCTCGCATCCGACTCCCCCCTGACCCGCAAGGCCACCGCCACCCACGGTCCCACACGCACAGCACCACCAAAACGAACTAACCCGCAACCCTATCGGCGAGCTCCTGAACCCTCAACTTCGTCTTGAACGGATCTTCCACCAACTCCGCAATATCCGTCACGGTAGTGCTGCCCGGCAGCCGCCCCAACCGCACCGTCAACGCCCCCTCTCCATTCACCGTCCCAGCAACCACTGCACTCCCGGGTCCTTCGCCACCGGCAGCTTCTCTCCCGTCTCCAAAATCTCATCCATCTGGCGAGGGTGCGGGCGGAGGCGGCGGTGGTGAGGAACTCGAGGGACTAGTCATGTGATCGAGACCTTTTTGAGGGAGAAGCCGGTCATGTTCTGGACTTTGGTGATGATGCTGCCTGCGTTGATGACCGAGGAGTCAAGCTCGAAGTCTGCGCGTCCCATGATGAAGTTTACGGTGACGTTCTTCACGCTGGGGAGAGACTCGAGGCTGCGCTGAAGCTTGTTGCCGCACCAGGAGCCGATCATGCCTTCCGCAGTGATGGAAACGTGGTCACGGGTTGTTCCCTCGATGTCGACCGTGATATCTTCGACGGGTATGGCCGCGGGCGGATAGTCAACCTTGTCGCAACGGGAGTCTCCGCCGCAGGAACTCGCTTTCGGTGGATGAGAGTGGTGAGGAATCCTTTCACCGCATCCATCGTCGTGAGATTTGCAGACCTCTGCTACCTCCGTGTAGCATTTGTCAATACTTGTCTTGCGACCTCGCATGCATTTCTGCAGGCCAAGACCGAGTCCGACGCTTGCAATATGGGCTTCCCCATGTATCTGGTGGGCTTTCGAGGCGCAGCACTTGATCGACCTATTTACAAGGACGCTCCGTCAAAGGCAGCGGTCATGATGCTTGTGGTCTGAGATAGACGCGATGTCAGTGCAGCCATATGTACTCCTCGTGCATGTACTCCTCGTGCAGTTAGTTGCAGTGAATGGATCAGTGTATCTTCGATGGGAAACTGGCGTACCCTTCAGGTTACCTTCTGAGCTGCAACTTTCTTTACACTCAATTGCTGCAATGGCTCTTAGGCAATCTTCTGAAATACTATCAGTGTTCGGCTATCACCAATGCGGACAAGAGCTCCTCTTACCGTCACACCGCTCCTGCGCCCCTGGCTCACAGCAGTTGCCCTCCGGGTTGGAGCCGCATTGGGTGGTATGCTGCGGTGTTACATTTGATGCAGCTCCTTGAGCGTAGCAGTCATCGTGGCCGGAATAGGCGTTTGGCGAAGATGGCTTGTGATCCATGGCTGCCATGGATATTTTGGTGGAAGGATTGCTGAGTGACCGCAGCGACGGGTGTAGATTGATACCTTGTGGGAGATGTGGGTATTTCTGTTCAATTCAGGCAAAAGTGAAACCGCAATGCATTGAAAATCCGGGGCTCGCGTTTGATGGCTTCCTTGCAAGCTTGTAGATCCGTAGAGTCCCTGCTCACCGCGTCATCAGGTGATTCAAGGGTAAAATGTTTCCCTACGCCTTACGACCACCACCACGGAGCCGTGTACATACCAGTGGCTATATGGGATTCATCATTCACTCAAACATTGCCGTTTGTTGTACTGGCAGTACTGCCTTCCAGCTTCGGACGGCAAATGGGCTGATTTCCGGGTAGCAAGCTCGCGGACACAAGAAGTAGCGTCCATTGTTCAACCTGTGCGTGCTTTATGGTCTCCCAGGTCTATGAATAGTTTGTCGCTGCGTGCCATCTCACAAGGCCATCGTACACTTCGTGTCGTATGCGTGACTGGCTTCCAAAGGCCCTTCTGTGCGAAGTTCCAGGGCCTACATTCAGGCAAGGCCGGAGCAAGTAACAAGCACTTACCAAATCCAGGTGCCGGATGATTGCCTAGTGCGGGACGGTTGCTTCTATACAACGTTACATCTTATTGGCCTAATCGTCGATCTTATCAGGCGTGGTGGCGCGAATTGCGGCTTAGCCGAGAAGAGCTGGAAGGATTTTAGAGCCTGCAGCGGCCTTTCTTCCTGCCGTCACGACAAGAATCTGCATCAAATGCTTTCTCGGTCCCGCGCGGGCTGATGATCGCCAGCGAGTGGCTGAGTTGCGAAAGCGCTGTGTGGCCCCCGGCACCACAGCTCTGCTCGGTACTTGACGTGGCAGCCACTGCTGCAGGCGCCACATCTTTGGCATGGCCTGATGGGGACAATTTGGTCAGATTCTAACTTGGGATTCTTTTTTTCGTCCTATCGTGCAGGCTGCGTTCACAACGGGACTCTGCGGGCTGCATCAGATGCCAAGTAATGGATCCATTATTGCTCGCTGCTGCTTTTCCGCTCCGCTGTCTTCCCGTCTTACGGAGGATTGCGCGCCTACATTAGCGGTTGAAATAAATCCGTCAATTGTGCGAACAGATCTTGGCAGCTTCGTGTGAAAGCGGCTGGTGTGGGGCATCGCGGGTGCTGATTCTTCCAGAACTCGGTGCGGCGCGGGCGATAGAGTTGGAGAAGCTTGTGGTGTGCTTCGTACTTGATCTTCAGCAGGAGGCTCAAGCATTCGAAACCAAAAATAGCATCAGAAGAGGAATTTTGAAGACAGAAGACGCAACTCGGACCGGGTCTCCAACCGCTTAAGCTTCGATGGGGGCCATCCCCACATGCAGCCATCTGCAAGTCGTAGGTGGAAGCGAACCACGCCGCATGACCGCTCTTAGTAGCGAATCACGCAGTCCGATCGACAAGAATGTTTCCCAGAACCTCCTGCTGCCTTGCTGACCGCATGCAAAAGTACCTAACCTTAGAATTTCGATAAGAATCTAGAAAGGCGGCCTTGGCGGACTGCCTGCTCTGCAGTCCACACACACCACCAAGCTCAGCCCTGTCCGATCTTGCGAGGCTTCAATGGCCCGTCTCTTATCGGGGTTATCCAATGAGCGCGTTCCGTAGGACGCGAATGTTGTACTGCACCGGCTTGGCGATGCCACTCGCACGGATCACCTGCCGTTTGCGGTAAGGTAAGAGGACGAGTAGCTGTGCGTTTGATCAGGCATACAGGGGACGCAAGGCAGTGCCTCTGTACTCCACACCGTGGATGAAGCACATGTGCGGCACAGAAATGTGCTTACTCTGAGTTTGATCTGAGAGGATAAAAGGGAGACGCCTTCCTGGTGAAAAGCAGTCACTGACACCCTCATGAG
The DNA here is from genome assembly GCA_029906385.1 of Neofusicoccum laricinum. Lineage (NCBI taxonomy): Eukaryota > Fungi > Ascomycota > Dothideomycetes > Botryosphaeriales > Botryosphaeriaceae > Neofusicoccum > Neofusicoccum laricinum. Next base: position 171,045 of record CP123716.1, on the reverse strand, counting down.
CGCCGCTACTTTCCTATTCCATTAATTTCAATTTTCTCATTGCTCTTCTTTTACCTATTCCTTATCTTAATCATCTTGTTGACATTTCGGATTTCGGATTTCCAGTTTCGGATACATTATGGCATACCGGCATGTACAACACGATAACCAAAGCACCGACGACAGCATCTCGGTCAGCCAGAGCAGCCAATCGAACGTCGAAGACACTGTGGTGCGCAGGTCTTTCCACTCTGTTGAAATCAAAGACGTCCCCAGCGGTATGGAGTCACGCACTGCATCTTCCAGATGGAGCAACCTCTCCTCCACCGCGGCGGAGAAAACTCGCCTGGATGGGAAGACGATCCTGAAGTCCTCGAACTTCTCCAAGAGTGGCTCTTGGACGTTCGAGATCGTCAGTCTGCTGTTCGCGGTTGCTTCCGTTGCTGCCATCATCGGCGTCCTGGCGCGCTTCGATGGGAAGCCGCTGCCGTCGTGGCCGTACGACATCACGCTCAACGCGATGATTGCGCTGCTAGCAACGATCGCCAACGCCAGCATGGCGGTTCCACTTTCGAGCGGATTGGGCCAGTTGAAGTGGATCCGGTTCAAGACCGGTCGGGCTCCGTTGGCGGACATGGAGGTTTTCGACGAGGCCAGCCGAGGCACGTTGGGAGCGCTGAAGATGCTGTTAAAACTCCGTGGAGGGTAAGTATCTTGAATGAACAATGAATGAGGGCCAAAGGCTGATTAGGATCCGTCAAGATTCACCGGTTCTTTCGGAGCTCTGGTAGCCATCGTTGCCATTACTCTTGGGCCTTTCTCGCAACAGATCGCCACCTACCGTGCGCGCACCACCTCGTCTCCGGTCGGTGCCACGAACTTTCGCGCTCTGAACTACACAGCCGCCTTACCCGGTAATACGGCGCTCGAAGGCTTCGTCCCGATCCTCCCCATGAAGGCTGCCACATACAACGGGCTGTTCGCTGAAAATGGCAAGCCTTGGACCAGCTTGCCGACCAACTGCCAGACGGGGAACTGCACTTGGGAGCCGTTCGAGACGCTGGCAGTCTGCAACCAATGCGTCGACATGACTGAGTACATTTCGAGGTACTGCGCCAATGGCGAGCCAGAGGATGGAAACATGACTTCGTGCGGCTGGTCGATTCCATCCGGTGCCGTCCTGAACTCGAGCTCCGAGGTCTTCAGCATGACCTCCTTCGTAAGTTCCACTGGCGTGCCGGGCCTCCCCAAGCTCTTCACTGACGCAGTCACACAGTTCCCCTCCGCCTACTCCGAGATGCCCTACTCCACCATCATGAAGCTCATCTTCATGGGCACGGAGTCGCAATCCGGCCTCGCGGGGGCGCTCGAGCCGTGGGCCACGCAATGCACGCTCTCGGCCTGCGTGCAGACCATCTCATCCTCCATCACCAACGGCGAGCTCAGCGAGAACATCACGCACACGGTGACCAACGACACGGTCCCCGTCGGCGGCAGCGTGGCGTCGCTGGAGCCGGTGCTGATCAGCAGCTCGCGCGACAACGGCACGTACCTGATCAGCATGGAGGCGATGCTGGGCATGCGGTCGTGGTTCGGCGAGCTCTTCACCAACGGCTCGGCGTCGCGCAACGACCGGTTCATCAACCAGACGATCGCGACGGGCGACTCGGTGCTGGTCAACCTGACGGTCGGCATCTCGAGCGGCACGACCTTCTTCGACTCGGACATCGTGCAGGCCTTCTACTGGAACTACTACGAGTACCAGGGCGGCATCGACATGCTGATGCGCGACCTGGCCGTCAGCGTGAGCGTCTCGTTCCGCAGCTTCGCGGGCGCGGTCGAGGTGCCCGGGCTGGCGCTGTCGATCGAGAGCTTCGTGCACGTGCGCTGGGGGTTCGTGACGGTGCCGGTGCTGGCGGTGCTGCTGACGGCGGCGTTCCTGGGCGTGGCGGTGTACCGGAGCTGGCGCTGCGGGGCGCGGCTGTGGAAGAGCAGCGCGCTGGCGATGCTGCTGCACGGGCTGGACGGCGATGCGCGCGGGAGGTTCGGGGCGACGGAGGTGCTCGAGGTGCAGAAGAGGGAGGCCAAGGACGTGAAGGTGCAGCTGGACGACGGGTCGCTGGGCGGGGCCAGCCTGCTCAGGATGTGAGCTGAGGCTTTTTCGCTTCTCTTGGTTTTAGCGTGCAGAGATAAGACATTGTTAATGGATGGGATTGCGCGGCGAACGGGATGTTAGTGGAAGGCTGCGGAGTTATGACCACGTGAGCCATCATGGTGTTCGGACCAGCTGGGCGGGGAGATCGAGTGAAATATGTACTTGCCCAAGAATGGCAGCAGCTGCAATCCATCAACTAAAGCCGCGTCCGTCGGCGATTGCGGCGCAGGGCCGAGGCGAAGCTTGCCGAAGCTTGACCAGGCGAAGCTTGCCAGGTTCCCCGCAACACCTCTCCGGCCGCGTCCCGGGAAACACAGGCAGGCACTTCACAGCTACCATGAGCCTCATCGCCAGGCTGTGGAACGACCGCATCTTTGGTGACGTCTCCGTCCGCGGAAGCAGCGATTCCCCCAGCTCAAGCACCAATCGCACTCCCCTCAGTGACCACGCTGCCAGGAACGGGCGGGAGACACGGGTGATCGTTGTCCGCACAGGAGCTGGGCCTCGCACACGTGCCAAGCCACCGTCAACCTTCCCTGCAGCACTAATCTCCCCGCGACCAGCTCCCGCCTGTCTGCACCGGTGACGTGCACCCTGCACAGTGAAGTAAGCTGCCTGCGGGAAAGCTACAAAAACCCCGGGTTCTCCCCGCCGAGACAATGGCACCGCTCACACTGCCCTGTTCGCCACTCCCTCAGTTGGCCGTACCAGTATGTTTGGCAAAAGCATTGCTGTAGCTGCTGCTGCGGCTGGCCTCTGCGCCGACGCTGCTGTTGTGGAGCTCCGCCAGCCTGCCGCTTCGACAGTGCCTGAGTACTTCCAGACGACTCCGGAACTCTACGCAGGTGAGTCTTGCTGTTTGCAGCTCACCCATCAACGCAATTGACCATGCTGTTCAGGTCCGACGGCTACCGGCGAGGCTCCTTTCCTTGCCGAGACGAATGCCGCGCCCTTCTCCCACGTCTCGTACATCGCACCTCAGCCGCTCGAGACACAGCAGCCTATCATGGGAAACACGGACAATCAGAACATCTTCCAACAGATGGGCCACTTGAGCCCTTACTTTGCAAATCCGGATGGCTTCGGAGTCAACGAGTACCCGCTCCCGGCCGGTGCCAATATTACCCAGTTGCACATGCTCCACAGACATGGCTCAAGGTATCCTACCTCGAGCGACGGCTCCATTACGCTCTCCCAGAAGATTTTCAACGCGTCGGGTACGTTCAATGCGACCGGCGACTTGGCTTTCCTGAACGGCTGGACAAACAAGCTGGGCGCGGAGATCTTGGTGCCCGTTGGAAAGCAGCAGTAAGCTCAGTACTGCACAATTGAACCAACGAATGAGCTGACACACAATCAAGGCTGTTCGATTCCGGAGTTTCGGTAAGCTTGCCGTCCAACAATGGAAACGGAAGAATGAACTAACATGGACAGCACTACTACCACTACGGTCACCTGTACCCCAACAACGGAAGCAAGATCATTGCCAGGTCAACGACCCAGGACAGGATGACCCAGTCTGCCGAATACTTCCTGGCCGGCTTCTTTGGTCTACAGTGGCCACAGAATGCAACTCTCGAATTGATCATTGAGCAGCAAAATTTCAACAACAGCCTTGCTGGTTACTATCAGTGCAATAACTCCAATGCCGCCGTCAACAAAGGTGGTGCAAACGGTGAGTTGGTGTGATTGGTCATGCGTACCAATGGATATCTGACGGAAACAGCAACGACTGAGTGGATGAACATCTACTTGGCAAACGCCACAGAGAGGATCATGCCGCAAGTAGAAGGCCTCAACTGGACCATTTCTGATACCTGTAAGCACCCGATCATCCCACTGAGGTTCCATACACTCATCATTCTCCTCCAGACTATGCTCAATCATTGTGCGCATATGAAACCGTCGCACTTGGCTTCTCCCACTTTTGCAGCCTCTTTACATACGAGGAATGGCTAGGCTACGAATACAGCATCGATCTCAGCTTCGCCGGCGGCTACGGCTTCCAGTCACCCACCGGTCGTGCCGTCGGTATCGGCTACGTTCAAGAGGTCCTTGCTCGCCTGAATCACCACGTCATCGATACGCCCACGGCTCAAGTCAACGTTACTCTGGACAACAACACCAATACCTTCCCGCTCGACCAAGCCCTCAACTTCGATTTCAGCCACGACACGAACATCATGTCCATCCTCACGGCCTTCGGCCTCAAGCAATTCGCCCCCTTCTTCCCGGCTACCGAATACGCCGCGAACCGCTCCTTCATCGTCTCCCACATGGAGCCCTTCGCCGCCCGCCTCGACATCGAAGTCATCGAGGTCCCTCATCCCGTCCTGGCGTCGCGCAGCAGCTCTTCCTCCTACGAGACCACCGGCGGCGCGACAAAGTACATCCACTTCGTCCTCAACCAGCGGACCGTCCCTCTGCACCGTAGCTTCCCGGAGTGTCAGACGCGCGATGACGGCTGGTGCGAGCTGGAGACTTTTATGAAGGTGCAGCAGACGAAGTTGGCGGAGGCGGAGTATGACTGGAGCTGCTGGGGTGATTACCCGGCGGTGCCGTATGGCACGATCACGAATGGCGTGCCGGTTGCGGAGCCGACGGGAAGGTTTGCTGCGGAGGAGCTCTGAGTAACTGTTGGTGTGCTATGAGAGATGACCTAGTATGTCAGGAGTTATCTGTGAAGCCAGTCGCTGGGTAGTAGCGTTTTGAAAGGTGCCGTGTTGATGGATATCTCAAGGAAAAGCTGACCTTCGCCCTTTCTCTACTATTATTGGTGTTCTCTAGATCGCAAAAGCGGCTGACTATTTCTAGTTACGAGCAAGCCCTCGAGCTGATGCGTCCACGCTTTTATTGATCTACGCAAATCTTCTGTCAATGGAAATGATGGCATCGAGTCGCCGCAAACAGTAACGTGAATGACTTTCCACTGCGTTTACAAGCTAGTCATTGATCGTGGCTTCATTCGAATTCTCCTTCTCAATCATTGAATAGGTGCTTACCAACGAGTCGAAGTGGTGTGCAAGTCGGGGGTGGTGATGGATTCGGCCCACCGGGTGGCGCTGGCGCCGCGCCTGTGCCCAGGAATAGGCATGTCACGCGCAAGAGCCCCCCCGCGCCCAATTGATGGGCCGTCGACAGTTCTAACTCCGAAGTAGATGCCAATCGACCTAAGTAACCATTGAAGCATGCACGCTAAAAAAAAAAAAAAAAAGATATGCTCCAATAATAGCAGAGGCCCCTTACAATTCGTTGCGCGAAGGTCAACGCGCTCGCTAGCCGTATTTGCAGACTTCAAGTGTCACCGCAATTCTCGCCACGACAGAATGGCCATGGCCGAAATGGTCTCTGTCGCCGTAGCAAGCGAATTGATCAAGGTCGAGCCGGGAGACCCGCACCAGTACAAAATCACCATTCTCGCCCCCATAGACGCTAGGGCGCGCTGTGATCACAGCTGGCCGTGGCTCGGCAATGCTTGACTCCTGTACACGTACCTCGCACAGTCCTCCGTCGAGCAAAGCGGTGGAGCCTGTGAATGCTGTACATACACGTACAGCGCCCACCTGGAGCCTTTTCGCGCTCGAGTCACGGCAATTTAGCACGATGAACTCGCGTGCAGCCGGCCCCCAAGAAGTGCACGATCCCCGTGCTCCACTCGCCGCCAAATCCACAATAATTGAACGCCTCCCGCTACGCGAAGCAAGCTCGTACCGCCGAAGGATTCTTCCTTCGCATTGACGCTCCACAATCCAACGTTTCGGCCCCAGAGACACTCCATCCACGGCTTACGCTCTCAACGTCCGTTCCTGATCCTGCCGCGCGGGTCCGCATTTAGTCTGAGCAGGCTGCTCGGCGCCCAAGTGTCCATCCAGCACTCTGCGCTTTTTCTCGCGACACCGACAGTCTGTCGATTACCGCCGAGCGATCGTAACCATGTCGACGACAACGGCCTCGCAGCAGACCGCCAGCTCCACCTCGGCCTCAGCGGCCGCCAGCACCACTCTGGCAACCTCAACCGCAAGGTCTTCGAGCTCGGGCTCCTCGAGAACCTCCTCGGCACCGGCAGCAATCACCGCTGCGTTGACGACAACGTTCACTCCACCCGCATCATGCACTGAGACGAGATATTCGATGCTGTCTTCGCCATGGTGGAACATCTGGATCAATGAGCCCTCTCCTGCTCCTGGGTCCCTGGTTACCGACTGCTACCCAACCCAGTGGATCAATGGCTATACTTCAGTGTTCAACATGACCAGCTCCATTGCTCCGGTCATGAGCCCACTCGTGTGTCCATACGCATGGTCAGCTGTCAGAACTTATGCAAGTTTGGACAACTACATTGCATGCTGTCCATCGTGCGTTACCCTTCTTCCTTTTTGTTTTCCTCCTATGGCTTCACCTCCCCGGCTTGATGATCCGACGAGACCTTCATACCTTCTGGTGTAAACCGAGCTGCGCCGTGCCTGAATCGACGCCATAATTGAGATCTCGCGGACACCTTTGACTAAAGCTCGCACAGCGGCTTCGGCCTGACCGACCCAGAAACACTCGTAGATGCCAGCAGACCAGCATACGGCGGCACCTGCTACAGCCGATTCACCGCCGGCGAGACCATCCAAGTCACCGCGTATAACGCCTCGACCTTGACGGCAACGCAGCCATTCACAGCAACCAGCGGCGACCAAGCCTACGCCCACGTCATCGACGGCTACGCCCTCGCCGAAGCCCTGAGCACCGTAAGCAACCAGCCATTTCCCCCTTCCGTCCACGCCCCGCCAATCCGAGCACCACGCCGCTAACGCACCCCCACCCAGTCCTCCTCCTCTTCCTCCTCCTCTTCCTCCACCGCCGCTACAACAACCCCCGCCACCCCCTCCCCCTCCACCACCCTCTCCCCCGGCGCCATCGCCGGCATCGTCATCGGCGTCCTCGCCTCCCTCGGCCTCATCTTCGGCCTCGCCCTCGTCGCCTTCCGCCGCCGCCGCGCACGCCGCCACGCCTCCGCCCCCGGCGCCTTCCACGAGACGCCCGGCGACAGCGTGTTTCCGAAGGAGACGCCCGGCGACAGCGTCTTCCCAAAGGAAATGCCGGGGCGCACCACCCCGGCGGTGGGGGAGCTGGAGAGCCCGGGGCCGGTGCTGGAGCTGGAGGCGCGGCAGTTGGTGGAGCTGGACGCGACGGAGAAGGTGAGGCGGTGACGACGGGGGGGGGGGGCGGCAGCGGCTGGCGATGGCTGGGGATGGAGGACTAAGGGGCTTGCGACGGGAGTCGGATCGTGGCGGATTTCTTTTACGAATTTGAATGACGCTTGGTAGACGGTGTCCTGGCCTCGTGGGGCGCAGGGCGACAATGATAATTCTATTACTACGTACGGGATGCACGGCGCGTTTGTGGTCGGAAATGCGAATGGTGCGGGAACCGTGATCAAAACTTTAGAATCATCGAACCGTTTGCTAAAGTCGCGTGGCATGGTGATTGAGCGGTATCGATTTAGGGCTGTGAGACTCCCAGAAGGAGACCGGCCGAGCTTTGTTGTAGGACAGAATCAGCCTTAGCCTCCTTCGGAGCTAAAGTCGGCCTTTTGCATCCAATGAGAGCTTCTACAAGCTTCCCGCCAAGTTCGAGAAGAGAAGAAGTGGAGCACGCAACAAGTAGCCTGATCTAGCTATCGTGTAAACGAAGAGCGAAACCATTGGCTCAGGCAAAGCACGTCCCGAAAAGTGGGTCTGGGGGCCAAAAAAGCTACAACCACACAACGGTGTGACTGCGCACAATGTTCAAATTTCGTGGAACAATCTGCGAAGATGGAATACGTGTGAGTCGGAATCCGAGCCCAAGACTACTGGAGGACTGCGAGGACACTGGAAAGTCGGGACCCTGTTACATGTATTTCACCATACGGATCTCCTAAAAGACTCGTTGATGGAATTCAGCGCCTACTTGGATGCACGATAATTACAGAGGAGTAGTGCAGCTGACCGCTAGCGTGCACTGTCATCATTCTGCGCCGATTCGACTCCGACCTATCATACGATTAGGATACGTTCAAAATCCCCTGTTTTGAGGCGTCGCGCTAGCGGCCGGCTGCACTACCCCTCTGTACGTGATTGAGAGTCTCTGGGCTTTGAAATCACAACCCGGAGCCACGAATCTTCCCTCGGCGCAGTGAAATTCTGTACGGAACCATCACAGTCATTTCTAGCAACAACCGCACCATGACGACTTTTTGGAACGCTCACGGACCGTTTTGTGCTCCAGTTTGTAGTCTATGCTGTGATCTACGAGTCAGTTAAAAACCCTTCTGAGATCTGCAATGGTAACGTTAGGCCTGAGCCGTCGTGGGTCTCTGCTTCCTGGAGGATTTGTATCCACGTTCCTTTACTGGTCATGAGCGAAAAAAGAGGTGATACCGACTTTCGACGGACAAGCTGGGGCTCGTGCTCCAGTGACCGCGCCGGTAGATTCAAGTATAAGTAGAGACCTGCTCTTGCACCGCTCAATTCCACTCATCAGCACTCCGCTCTTCAATCAACACACGCCGTCTACCTTCTCATCGCCTCAACCGCTTCTCCATCCAGCAACCCGCTAAACACCCCCCAACAACAAAAACAAGAATGCACGCCTCCAAGATCTTCTCCATCTGCCTCCTCTCGCTCGGCGCCCTCGCCAGCTGTCAACCACATTGGCCCGTGATCACGTGTTTTGTTTGCTTTTGCGTATACACGCGTTCTTTCTTTGCTTTTTGCCGCACCATACACTTACCCCTACACACCTCATTTACTTCAATTATGCGTATTTCCGTAAATCCGATTACTGCAAGTATATAGCAGACCTTAGTAGCAATAATAAGAAAACCAGCGGTGTATTCTTTCTCGCGCCGTTCGACACCAGCCCTCTCCCCGCCGACACGACCACCTCCGAGACCTCTCCGAACCAGCTCTTCCGCCGCAGCAACTCCTGCATCACCGACGGCAGCGGCGTGCGCGGCTGGCGCATCACCGTCGACGACGACGCCTCCTACAACGCGCAGTGCGGCGGCGGCTGCCTCGACAACATCCGCGGCCGCTGCGGCGTCGTCACCTCCTGGGGCTGCGCCCGCGACGGCGCCGGCACCGCCACCTACCACTTCTACACCACCTCCGGCTGCACCGAGTGGGGTATGACGCAGGCGCTCAAGGCGTGCTTGAAGGGCAAGACGATTGATTGCACCAGGGTGTCGACGCCGTTGTGAGGGCGGGCGGTGGCTGTTGGTTCATGAGGTCCGGTTGTACATATACTCGGCATGAGAAGCTGATGTCCAGGTCGAGATGGAAGCCTTTTCACGGTGAATTAATTGCAGGCTATATGAATTGATGATATTGGATCTATTATGATGAGTCCTTCGCTCGAGATTTCTTGAGATGTATGATGTGCTCTATTTCGTTCTTTAGCCTTCTACGTTTTTGGCCAGGGAACAACCAAAGATGCTCCTGTAACCAACTCCTCCCCTTGGTTGGCTTCGCCCAGATTTTCACTGCTGTTCTACTCATTCAGCGACTGCATGTATAGCCAGACGTCGTTAGTACGTACCCCCCTGGGCGACTGAGACACGCTTGGCCCCACCAACGCTCAGCCTCAGCCTTGCGCGCCGCCCGCTTCTGTGCCACCCAATCACACAGCTTTGCCCCTTACGTACCGGGCATGATTGGTTCCACAAGCGCCAGGTAGTGGGGCAACAGGCAGCAGCAACGTCTCTCTTGCGTTCCGCCTTGCATCCTTTCTTCTTCTCCCTCTTTCGACAACCGCACATCCTGAAACTCTTCTGCTCGCAAAATGCTTTGCTGTCAATGTCAGGCCTTTTGGACAGCCGTCGAAAGCAAGATCTCAAATTCGGAATCCTTGCGCATATCGGACGATTTACCCGGCGGTTTGCAATTTCAATGGCCGCGCTACTCGTCCCTTCTTCACGGTAGTCTTGTAGAGCTGGAACAGGCCGCGAAAGAGCATTGCCACATATGCTTTTGCATCCTCCATGACCCGACAAGTTCCAACAAGATTTCAGAAAATAAAGCAATTCAGACCAGCCTTGCCCAAGATGGGGACCTTGAAGTGGCTCTGGAGCTCCGGAGCTCTGAAGGAACAAACGCTAAGCTGCGCGCAATGTATCGGCGTTGTGCGAAATCGGAGGCTCCTGGAGAAGTGGTAGCCGAAGTAGTAGTGGGGTTTTTCGACGGGTATTTCGCCGATGGTAAGGAACAGCCGCAAGCTCTCTTTGGCCAGAGCTATAAATGGATTAACGGCCGTTTCATTTGAAGGAGACACCGGAGTCACACTACAGCGGTGCTCGGATATCGATAGTAGTGGGACTGGTTCTGCCGCGGCATTTGAGCTGGCATTATTCTGGCTACGACAGTGCTTGTCAACGCATGAGAAGTGCTTGAAGGCCAAACCCTCACCGAAATTCATGCCAACTCGCGTCCTCGACGTGCATAACGGAAAAGTTCGACTGGTAGAAACCGCACAAGTTTCTTTTCCGGATGTCGAAAGGGAATATCTCGCTTTGAGCCACTGTTGGGGAACAACCCAAATCATCACTAGCAGAAACGAAAATCTGAGACATCACCTAGAATGCATTCCGTTCGGAGCGCTGTCGAAAACGTTTCAGGAAGCGGTTACAATCACGCGGAAGCTTTCTTTCCGATACCTCTGGATCGACTCCCTCTGCATCGTCCAGGACAACGAAGCCGACTGGAAGCAGGAGGCTGCACAGATGTGCGACATCTACCGTAATGCAACGTTTACTATTGGCGCCGCACATGCTTCGGGAGGGGATGGAGGCTGCTTTTTCAAGATAGACGGTCTGCGATATCTCCCACTTGTGGTGGAGCTGAATCTCCTGGTGCACGGACAGACCCCACTCCAATGCAGACCAGTCTTCAGAGGCTGGGGCAGAGGGTTGCCGTACGAATTATCACGATACACGGGCCCTGCTCTCTATGGCCGCGCATGGGTACTTCAAGAGCAAATACTTTCTCTACGATCACTCAGCTTCGATGGCCCCAAGCTGAAGTGGAATTGCTTGGAAAGCGACGGCTCCATGCATATGATCTTGGGCGAAAACCATATGGAACCGTCATTCTACACGGCTATGAAGCACCACATTACGGACCAAAGGGATTTATTTGCGGATCGGGAAGACTTCTTCCAATGGTACGAGGCTGTTCAGGAGTATACGCACCGGGGTATGACCGTGCCGTCGGATCGACTATTCGCTGTCGCAGGAATAGCAGATGCCATTGCAAGAACAACCAAGGCCCAATATTGTGCCGGCTTATGGGCGGAAGACCTCACCCAGGGGCTCTTGTGGCACATTCCGCACATCGACATGGCGCCCACTGCATTCTCGGATGGGGCGTTTGATCTGAAGCGTAACAAACACGTTCGCCATGAGAAACCTTTGGCACCAACCTGGTCATGGGCTTCAGTAACTGTCCCCGTCGTCTACCCCCCTCTGGGTAGTATATGTGATTATGGGACACTTCTTCCAACGTGCAGTCCACGGATCGATACTTCTTCTAGCACGTCTTCCCATCAAGACAGTACCCTAACCGTCACTGGACTCACGAGGATAGCATACGTCAATTCCGTCTATCCTGAATCCATCCCAGATGCTCGCAATTCAACTCCCAGCATGGTGCTGTGGAATCAAGTTGGAAGGGGAGGAGAACGATTCCACCTCACCTTTTGCGGGCACGCCTTTAATCCGTCATTGTTTTTCCTCTTCTCCTCCAGGGCAGACGCGCGCCGGACGGAATGGCAGTTCATGCATGGCGAGTGGTGCCCGGATGAGGTTCTCCATCCGTCAACACCGATTACCTTTCTGGCCATTGCGCAGCGGCATGACCCAGAAGACGACTCTGTTTCAGTGCATACTGTGGGTCTGCTGCCTACCGGAAATTCTGCCAACGAGTATCGCCGCGTGGGTTATGCGGCGTGGACTTACTGCTCATGGTACGGGTACGTGTGCGGCGAGTACGAGGCAGAGGCGTACGAACAGGATCTGAGGGCTCCGACAGGGTGGCGACGTTTGTTTTGGAGGTTCCTACAGTGGGTTCAGGGTCGAGACAGGAAATCGCGCCTGGAAGCTTGTGCAAAAGGTGCCGAGGAGCATCGTCACGATTTTGCGGCGAAAGAACCTCTCGACATGAGAGCCTACCATGGCAGCATCAAGGTTCAAAAAAGTACGATGACCATCGTATGATCTGGGGAAATGCCGACAAGTCTGATTCTGTACTTCGGCGTGGCCAATCAAAACTTCCGCACGCCGCCGCGACCCGGCGATATCATGCCGGGTCGGGCGAAGGGGGAGTCCGGTCCCGTACATTTGGACGCAAGAAGATGCAGGACCGCTGGTGTAGACGGGACCAAGGATGCTATCAAAGAACCAGAAGCGCTGAGGATTGAGGCGGCGGAAAGCATTCAGTATGTCCGGGATTTCGGCCGGACGGGCGGGGAACCGGGGGTGCTAATCCATCATCTCATTTGTATTTTTACACCATAATTGTACTTGGATGGCTACCAAGCATTTCGCTTCCAAGAAAACGTGCCTTTTCGATGTTTATTTATGTACGATTCCGCGAGCTCGAAGATAGTATACAAGAAGCCGACAAGCCACCTCTCCTTACAAAGCATCAACAATCGCCGTATACGCCGCCTTCGGCTGGTAAGACGAGTCGAACAGCAGCGGGGTCGAGCTCGCCCTCCAGCTATCCGCATCACTGACGCCCCAAACGGTAATGCCCACGCAGTTGTCGACGTCCAAGCAGGCATTGGTGACGGCGACGTAGTCGCTGGCGGCGGCGCCGGCGATGTCCAGCTCGGTGATGGCGCACTCGGACGCGGTGGCGCAGAGGGCCTGCATGGCGGCGGCGGTGGTGGAGGAGCCGCCGGCGGACAGGTGCGACTGCGAGCCGATGCCGTCGATGGGCACGCCGGCGGCGATCCACTCCTCGACCTTGCTGATGAGGCCGGTCGTCTTGGCGTAGGTGGCGCTGTCAAGGCTGGGCGGCTGTTAGCGGGGGCTCGAGACGGGACGGGGACGACGACGTACTTGTAGTCGTTGATGTACAGCTTGGCGGCGGGGTCGGCGGCGCGGGCGGCCTCGAAGGCGATGCGGACGAAGTCCTCGCCGAGGACGTTGTAGAAGACCGAGGACCGGAGGGAGCCGTCCTCGTTGAAGATCTCGTTCACCACGTCCTGGAGCGGATGGGGTCGTTAGCACGTCTGGTCGGGGATCTCAATGATGCATCCTTACCCAGGCATAGATCTTTCCGGCGTAGCGGCCGATTTCCGTGGACACGTGGTTCTGGATGACACTCGTCAAAGTGTCCTTGTCGGTAATGCTGCTGACCCAGGTGGGCAGCTGCGAGTGCCAGACGGTGGTATGTCCACGGACGAGCTTGCTGTTGGTGGTAGCCCAGTCGACGAGATAGTCGGCGCCATCGAAGTTGAAGGTACCCTGCGACGGCTCGATGGTGTCCCACTTCATGCTGTTCTCCGGCGTCACCTGGCCGAAGTCGGCCTGGATGATGGCAGCGCTTGAGCCGCTGGTGAGGAGCCCCTGGTCGGTGCAGGTGCCGAAGTACTTTTTGCCCTTGGCGACGAACAATTCGTTGATGCTCTCGGCGGCCTGGCGGGGCAGGACGGCGGCGAAGGTGGCCGGGAAGGCGGCCAGGAGCGCGACCGCAGTGGAGCCGTGCATTTTGGAGGGCGAATGAGAGACTTGTGGTCCGATGGAGAATGAGAGACTGGTGTGCTGGCGATGGCAGCATCCACAAGGCGCGGCAGCTGGCGGTTATATAGACAGTGTCACGCCAAAAGAAACAGAACACTGAGAATCTCCGGCGGAGATGCGCTAGCGGCATGGGCAGGTGTTTGGAAACGCCAGGCTGCATGCAGACGTCCTCTGGATGGTGGGAGCGCGTTTCACCAGCAGAATACGTTATACGATCGGCGCTGGTTGGGTCCGGTGAGGGCAGCCGATTTCCCGAATCGTTTCACAGTGATTCGATGCTGGACATGAGCCTCCGCGTTGGAAAGCGGATAAAGAAGCGAAATAGCCGGGTAAAAGGCACAATTGCCCATAGTAGGCGAGCGTTTAGCCAAGAAACAGACCGGTGGGCGGATGCAGCCACCACAATCATCCGCTGCAGGTGGCATGACGTGCGCATGCTGGCAAGTAGGGGCGTGCGGGGCGCATAAACATGCGGGACGCGCCAATCAGACTGGTGGAATGCATCGGTTGTATGCTCGTTCATGTTCAAGCCTACTGTGCTGGAATGCCGGCCAGATGGAGAAGAAGGCGCAAGTGGAGCAGCTCAACTTGGATAAACGGATAGCAGCTGCATGTCCCGATGGCCGAAATGCTTCTGGGACACCAGGGACTCGACTCAGCCGCGGGGGACAGCAGGAAGGAGGACACCGCGAAACGGACCCTCCACGCACCGTGCTCCATGCACCGTACAGCGTGTGCGGCGGGACTCGAGGCGAGAGGTATGAAGGTGCCTGTAGACAGACGGATGGGTGTCATGGGTGCGACGTCAGACTGAAGGGCTGGCGCACAACCCGGGCCGATCCTGCAGCGCAGCACTTGTGCCTGGCAAATGCCGACTTGTGATTCCTGTGAGGCAGCGACCCTGGACCGGCCTAGTTGGCGTTGGCACCGTCGCGACAGATGAGCTGGAGTTGAGGCGGCGAGCAGAGAGAGAGAGAGAGAGAGAGAGAGAGAGAGAGAGAGAGAGAGGCACAGAGCGTTTGGGCGCCTGCGACGGGAAGCGGCCGAGCGGCCTGGCGCCGCACCCGCTCGGCAGGCAACGCCGTCGCGCGCCAGCTAGGCAAGCGCACCCCCCTCCGACTGCGGCTCGCGCGCTTGCACGCCGCCCGGCCCTGGATTGCACTTGGATATCGCAGCAGGCTCACCCGCCGTCCAGCCCCGTGCTCTGCGTGCTCTGCGTGCTCTGCCCTCACAGCGCGGCAACGGCTGACGGGCACCAGCGACGCCAACGGCACCGAGGGCGCCCATCCGAGAGCGCACCAGCAGCCATCGGCGTCGATCCCAGATGCGGCAGCCACCCGTGATTTATCGCCGCTGACGGGCCAGCAGCCTGCCGCGGCATCCCGATCCGCCTGCCCTGATCCCTTCCTCGTTCCCCGCACCGCGAGCACCGTCCCCGACTTTCTTCGTGCACAACAAAACCGTCCCAGCCATGTGTTCGGACCTTGCAGCCCCTGCGACCCAGCCTGGCGGCGCCGTCATCGAGCCCGACGTGCGTGCCCGCCCCGACGCATGCCATCGCCGCCTGCATGCCCCTACGTGTGTTGTGCGCGTGCTGACCGCGACCAGACCGACGAGACCGACTCGGCCTTCGGCAGCGACGATGCGTACGTGGTGAACCTCTGCACCGCGCCGGCCTCGCCCCCCCAGCTCCGCGCCCCGACGCGCAGCACTCACTCCCCGTGCGTCTCGTGACCCGTGCTGACGGCCCCCCCCCCAGCCAGAGCGACCTGACGTCGCTGACGTCGTCCATCCTCAACTACGAGTACAAGAATGGCCGCCGCTACAGCGCCTACAAGGGCTCCAAGTACTTCCTGCCCAACGACGAGGCCGAATGCGACCGCAGCGACCTGATCCACCACATCTACGGCATGCTGCTGGGCGGCCGCCTGATCCTGGCGCCGGTCCAGCGCCCGCGGCGCATCATGGACGTCGGCTGCGGCACCGGCATCTGGGCCATCGACGTGGCTGACGCCTACCCGGACGCCGAGGTCATCGGCACCGACATCTCGCCCATCCAGCCGTCGTGGGTGCCGCCGAACCTCAGGTTCGTCATCGACAACGCCGAGGACGAGTGGACCCACGCCCAGCCCTTCGACCTGGTCCACTTCATGAACATGAACGCCTGCATCGCCGACTGGCCGCGCTTCCTGCGCCAGTGCTTCGACAGCCTCGCGCCCGGCGGCTACCTCGAGGCCAAGGAGACCGACACCACCTCCACCTCCGACGACGGCAGCTACCCGCCCACGTGCGAGCTGTACAAGCTGCAGGAGACGATCCGCGCCGCCATGGACAGGCTGGGCATGACCATGCACGCCCCCGCCAACATGAAGCAGTGGATGCTGGACGCCGGCTTCGTCGACGTCCAGGAGCAGGTCTTCAAGCTGCCCTTCAACTCGTGGCCCAAGAACCCCGAGATCAAGCAGATCGGCCGCTACCAGCTGGTGCAGTACCTGGACGCCCTGGCCCCGTACGCGCTCGGCACGCTGGTCGACATCCTGGGCTGGACGCGCGAGGAGATGGAGGTTGCCGTGGCCCAGGCGAGGAAGGACTTGAAGAACACAAAGTTCCACGGCTACAACACGCTGTGAGCTGATCGACGCTTTTCCCAGGTCGCAGATGCTGACTCGTGCTTTAGGAGAGTGGTCACCGGACGGAAGCCCGAGGCGGAGTGATTGCCAGATGCATAGCAACGAGGCGTACGGCGGAGGTCGGAGTGGGCGGCCATTTTGCAGAGTATGCGGCACAGAGTTCTTCCAGTTCCTATTTCTCGCGTCATACCCGCGGTCAGTGGTGACCGGCTAATTGCATCGAGATACTTTTTTCCCGGTTGGGCTTTTCCCAACAACCATCCTGCATGCGAGACTTTTTTTTCCTCTCCCCCCGATCCTTCGCTCTCCTTTTACATAGCTCGTCCAATATCATGATCCGAAAAAAAGGTTCAGTATCTCCGCATCCATGTCCGTCATGAATTCCCCCAGCTCCACTCCCACCGGCGACGTTCCGAACTGACCAAACGGATTGCTCAAATCCGGCATGGTCCCCTCGCCCAGCCCGTCGGCACCGCCTCCCACGCCCGCCGGTCCAGTCGGCGGAGACAACAGGCTCGAGAACGCGTCCAAAGCCGGGTGCTTGGACACGACTACCCGCCCCGCGTCAGCAACGAGGCGTCTCGAAAACAGCACGGAGGAAGAAGCGAAAAAGTGACAGGAAGAGGCAGAAGGACGCGCACTCACAAATCGTGTTCAACGCCGCCACCAGCCCGCCCAGATGGTTCCGACACTTATCCACCATGCGGTTCCCGCGGTCCAGCACCGCCAGCGCCTCGATGGCCGCGTCCAGCGCGTCGCGCGACTCGCCCTCGCAGCGTGACAACGCGAAGCTGCTGGTCGCCGCGCTGCGGCGCACGATCAGCGTCGCGCAGATGACGAGCGCGGCGTTGAACGCTGTTACCGTTGGTCAGCCAGCCCTCAAAACAAATCTCGTCACGAAAAGGGGGGGGGGGTGCACTCACTGTAGTACAGCGTGAACCACCACGCGCCCAACGCCTCCCGCCCGTCCCGCAGCGCGCCCCGCACCGTCGACACGATCTCCATGGCCGATTCGAGGCAGCAGTTCAGGTTGTACGCGCCCACCTGCTTGAGCAGCGGGTTGCACTGCTGCTTGCCGCCCTCCTCCTCCGTCCCCGCCGCCGCCGCCGCGGCGACCACGTCCAGCACCTCGGTCAGGACGGGGCGGTGCACCAGGATGCGGAGGTTCAGGAAGCGGAGGGCCAGGACGGTGCGGGCGCGGGAGCGGATCATGGACGAGGAGGAGGGCGGGAGTGGGGTGGCGTCGTGCAGGTCGGCGGGGAGCCCGGCTTTCCAGTCCTGCAGGAGCGTTTCGAGGGCGTAGACGCGGTTGACGGTGTCGGTGATGGGGGTGGGGGTGGGGGTGCAGCCGAGGTTGTGGGCGTAGCAGCGGGTGATGGTTTGGTTCATGATGGCGTAGAGGGGGCGGCGGGGGTTGGGGGTCAGTGTTGTGGAGGGGAGGGCGGGAAAGAGGAGGGGGGGGGAGGCGGGACGTACATGGTGGCGTTGTAGAACAGCAGGCTGATGGTTTTGGCTTCGCGGTTGTGCGGCGCGGCGGAGGCGTCGAGCAGCGGTTCGGGGGCGGGCAGGTCGATCTTGATGTACTCGTCCGGGATGGAGGGGGGGCGGCCAAAGGTCATGCTGAGGGTGCGGTCCAGCAGGATGCAGCCGAACCAGGTGCGCTTGCGGAACTCGCGCTCGACGGGGGTGAAGGCGGCGGAGGCGTTCTGGCAGTGCAGGCCCAGCTGCAGGGCGCCCTTGACGGCGACGCCGTGCACCATCCACGTCTGCAGCGACTTCTGCGAGCCCTGCAGGTACTGGCTGGTCAGCAGCTGCAGCTGCACCGTCTCCAGGCTCGACGCCCGCAGCATCTGCTCGCCGCACAGCGCGATGGACCGCCGGTAGAAGACGTCCGACTCCTTCTGCCGCTCCGCGTACGGCGCCTCCACGCCCGCCGACGTGCTGACGGCGAAGGCCAGCACCACGTTCAGCAGCGCCAGCCACGTCTTCTGCACCGAGCCCGGCCCCTTGCGCCGCATCTCCTCGTACTTCGCCCGGAACGTGCCCTCGTGGATGAACGGGAACAGCAGCCCGGTGTTGGCAAAGTACACGCCCATGAGCCGCCGCACCTCCGCCTCGGGCGGCAGGCTGAAGACGTCGTCCTTGGAAACCGACCGGCCGGTCGGCGACGCCCGTCGAGACGCCCGCACCATGTCGCCCTCGACCAGCCGCGCCCCCATGGTCGACGCGTGCGCCCCGTTCGCGTCCGCCCGCGTCCCGGCCACCGCCCCCGCCGGCGAGATGCGCGCCAGCGCGGGGCCCAGGTGCCGCATGAAGGCGATGTTGGACGACGGGCCCAGGAAGGCTGCGTCCTCCTCGTCCGCGAAGCCAATCGACCCGATCCCGTCCGTCGCGCCCTCGGCCTCGTCGCTGCGGTGGTCGAACGGCCGCCACGCGATCGACGGCGAGATCCTGGCGGACGAGCCGCCTTCCGACTCCTCCGCCTGCGGCGGCGCCTGCTGGTTCCGCGCCGACGACGACGCCGACGACGACAACGACGAGGGGGCGGCGGCGCTCGTCGAGGGGCTGAGCGGCGCTCCCCCGCTGCCGCCTCCCGCATCGGCGGCGAACAGGCGCGACTCGACGCGCTCGAGCCGCGTCTCCAGCTCGGAGAGGTACTCCTTGCCGACGATGACGTTGGACTGCAGCATACGGGTGAGCACCCGAGTAGCTGTGTGGTGAGGAGAGCGCCCAGAACCCAGTAGAGTCTTCCTTGGCTAATGTGCCGTTGTATGACAACCGAGATGTGCTTAAAAAGAAAGTATTCGCCTATATTGGGGGGGGGGGGGGGGGGAGATCCATCACGATCAAGGAATTGACTAAAGCGATGAGGACCAAAAGCACAACCCAGTGTATTTTCTGATGGCCACAAAGACGGAAAACATCTCATGGCCCGTGGTGTAGTCAACAACAAGGACTGAATGAGAGCCATTTTCCCACCTCTAGGCCTGCAAGTATTATTAGAGCCTCAAACCCCTGATCTATCACTCCTGCCCAGCATGTGCCTCAAACGTCTGGATCCCCGGGTGACTCTGGGCCACAGCCGCTTCAAAAGCTCGACGGTACACGTGCATCCCCTCCGCGAACGCAACCCTCCTATCCCTCCAGGCCGTCACCCTCCTCACCTTCTCCGACGACACCCACTCCGAAAACCCAACGATGAATTAGTCTGGCTTGAGTGGACTCGCTGACGCAGTAAACCTGACAAAGCCCAATCCTCAATGCCAACTGATGGAGACGCAATCAAGACATTTGGAGTGCCTGAGCGCAATACGAGTAGCAACTACATTCTCCTATTTCGCCAGAAAGCCATTCGTCCCCCCATTCTCCTGGTAAGACTTTTTCCAGGCTTCCCGAATGGCTTCCTCAGCATCGTACCCGTAGGACCACCGCTGCGTCGCAGGATCACTCCACTGGTTGGCGCTCTCAACAAAGATCCTTCCCTCAACCTCCGCTCGCATGCTCTCGTCTCTTGCGCGCTGCTCAGGACCATCGGGAAAGTGCCAGATCACTCCGTTAAGAAGGCTCGCGGTCTGCATATCCCCTGCCCGTTTCATTCTCTCTTTTTCAAAGACTTTGAGGGCTTCAGGGATCTGCTTGCGGCTGCGGATGAGACTCAAAGCTTGAGCAATTGCTGCCGCGTCCTCAACCGCCATGGCAGCGCCTTGCGACATGTATGGCAGCATTGCATGTGCTGCATCTCCCAGAATGACGAGCTTGTTTGATGGTGCAATCCATCGTGGAAGCTTTACTCCGCTAAACAGTGGCCACTTGAGAGTGTTCTCAATGAGGCCGATCACCTTCGTTAATCTGGTCCTGTCAGCGTTTCGGGTCTTAAGTAAAGATATTTGGACAAATTTACCTGGTATCCCAACCTTCGAAGTGGGTACGCATATCTTGCAAGACGGTGTCGGAAGTCCCAACCGGGGTATCGGATGAGTCTGGATGGGAGAGAACCATGTTGAACGCTTTGCCACCTGCAATGCAGTACGTCATGCAGTGTCTTCCATCCCCAATCCTTGAACGCAAGAAGTCGCGTTAGCTTTGATCCAAGTGTCAGGCTGTTCTGCATGCGTACCAGATGTTGATGCCGGGTCGTGCAAGCATCGCCGCCAACTCGGGGTCCTTCTGCATCTTCTCCACGGGAACCGTTGCCCTGTATGCCGCGAATCCTGTCTTCTGCGCGGGCATATCTTGCCCGCCCAATACCACCTGCCTCGCCACTGATCTTACTCCATCTGCCGCTATAACAAGGTCCGCGAAGAACTCAGATCCGTCTGCTGATTTTACGCATGGAGCCTCGGGGTCGTATTCGACAACACTTGTGTTGATGAGAATTTTTGCGCCACTCTGAACGGCCAGCTTGTGCAACGCCTCATGAAGATGAGCACGATGGACGACGTAGTAGGGAGCACCATAGTTATCCGCGAAGTCTGGTTTGAGTTTCGTGAACGCGATCGGTTCTCCGCTCTCCCATCTCCGGAACGTGATGCTCTCAGGCTGGATGGCTTTCTCTTCTAGGTCTGGGCCGATACCCCAGGAAAGGAGCAGACGAGCTGTGTTTGGAGGCACTTGTATACCGGCTCCGACCTGGTAGTGTCAGATATGCTTCATGCAGGGTGATGGGCGAGTAATTACTTCACTGAGCTCTGCTGCGCGCTCCAGAACGGTGACAGAGTGTCCACTCCTGCTCAAGGCAACAGCAGTGGCCAGGCCACCCAAGCCAGCACCGACCACCAAGACTTTGAGCTTCAAATGCCCACCCGCCTGGTCGGAGGCAGCATCCTTGGCAGGTGCTATCTTCTTGAGGAAAGACAAGCAGTTGGTGGGGTATGCCACTTGCTTGATCTGGGATAGTTAGCTGGGAAAATTTGGGGATAACGAAGGCAATACCTGATTCTCGAGTTCCGACATGTGGCCTCTCAAATTGTTTACGCAATCACTGTGGGATCTCAGACAGGGCACGCATGGGATCATCACCTACACTTTATGGAACGTTGCCCCTCGGGCTGTCCGAGGTTCGGTAGTTCTCACAACTGCCGAATCGGTAGCCCTGAGCATCCCGATCGTTCCCCGGACGTGCTCCCCGCCTATTCCCCACGAGACTTCTCCGCATTAACGTCAGGCTCATTCGTCCGAACTTTCCGCAATGGGATATACATAGAGTAGGTGAAAAGGTTCACCATCAGCTCAAGCACATCAATCAGCAAACCGAATCGCCCTGCTCCAAATTTCCCAACATGGCGACCATTGTCCAGACCGAGCAAAGCACCAATCCTGCCATCAACCATGACAAAGCTGCAGCCTACAGCCGGCTCAGCAAAGGCATGGAATCAACCGCCACCCTTCCACTCTGGGAGCAGATGAAGAGGCTCAACCCTCCGGCCCCGGACCCCCACACAATCCCTTACATCTGGAAATACGACAAGATCAAGCCGCTCCTGCTCCAAGCCGGGGAGCTGGTCACGGAGAAGCAAGCCGAGCGACGAGTCCTCATGCTCGTCAACCCAAAGCGAGGTCCACGCACCCCGCCCACACCAGCAGCCCCCCAACCACTGACACCCAAGCAGAGGCGCCCTTCACAACCGACACCCTCTACGCCGGCCTCCAGCTCGTCATGCCCAACGAGACCGCCCCGGCGCACCGGCACACCGCCTTCGCCATGCGCTTCATCATCGAAGGCGACGGCGGCTTCACGGCCGTGCACGGCCGCCGCATCCCCATGAAGCGCGGCGACGTGATCCTGACGCCGACGTGGAACTGGCACGACCACGGCAACCAGGGCAGCGAGCCGATGATCTGGCTCGACGGGCTGGACCTGCCCAACTTCGTGCACTTCCCCGTGCACTTCGTGGAGCACTACAAGGACCCGCGCTACCCGGCCGACAACATCGACGTGGACAACTCGCCGGTAATCTTCCCGTGGGCGAAGATGAAGGCGAGGCTGGATGCGGAGAGTGGAGCTTGGGTTTCTGTTCCGTACCTCAAGGAGGACGGCAGAGAAGGTGATCTTCCCAACCTTCGTCTGTTGTTGGGTTGCAAACTGACGGTCATTTCCAGTGAGCCGCATCCTCGGCGGTTCGGCAGAACGCCTCGGCGCTGGGTCGACGTCTTCGACGCGTCGCGAGACTTCCTCGGCTGTCTACCACGTCATTGAAGGGTCGGGACACTCGGAGATCAATGGTGAGATGGTGGGATGGAAGAGAGGCGACACGTTCTGTATTCCGTCTTGGTACAAGTACCAGCACTTCGCCTCTCCTGGGGAGACTGTTTATTTGTATCGCTTCGATGATAAGCCGATGCTTAAGGCGCTCGGCTTCTATCGGACGGAGGAGACCGATGAAAACGCTCTGGTTTCTGATTGAGTAGTTAGTTTGCTTTCAACATTGGTCTGGTAAACAGGGTCAGGACTCAGGACAATAGAATGCACGAAAGTAATGAATTCGAAATTATCTTGATCGCAATTAGACATGCACTGAAACGTCTTGTATGGACATTTAATTGAGGAAACCATGAAGTATGCTTGAAAGGGTTGCTTAAGAAAGCAGTGTGTAATTGTGTTTTCTAGTTGGACCTCCGAAACTTGCCGCATCAATGCCAGGAGCACACAGTCTACCAACAAGATATGCTGAAATTCAATTCAAATGGTCTCAGATTTTCTGTGGTGTCAAATCCAATCTAATTCATCACATAACGTGGGGGATTGTACGGCGGGGGTGGGAAGCCACACCCCTCGCCCGAGTAGCGCGTCTCGGCCGAAATCGACCAATGAGCTCCACCGGGGCAGGATCGGATGGCTCGCGGCCTCCCCGGGTATGTTGCACAAGCTACGTCCGCCATGATCTATAAAGTGGGATTTAGCCACAACAGGCAAATCAGTTGACTCGCTATAGTCGTATTTTAAGTTTTAACCACGATCAGCTGAATCACCCGCAGACATCCAAAGTTAGATCTGCTTTACTGGAGATCTCCACATTACTCAGTCAAGATGCCGGCTTAGCATTGGATCAACCGCGAAATCGAAAGCCTTGACCCTTACACCGACTATGAGAAGATATACAGGCTCTCGTCAGCGTACGGCTTGAACGACTTCGCCAACAATCTCATCTACGCTCTGACCTTCCCCAACTTCGTGGTCACGCCCCACGGAGCCGAAGTCGTCTGGAGAGACGACGGCGGCAAGGTATGCCCAGGACTCGCGCCCTTGCCCAACGTCTACTCACCTTGCCGCAGGTCCTCTCCAAGGCAACGCAGAGAGAAGAGGAGACGCAGAACAACAACGCACTGTGGTGGTACTACGGCCCCTCCGACGCCCGAACACAGAAGTCCATCGAAGGCATCAACCGGCTGCACAAGCACTGGGCCGCCAAGTACCCCGGCCGCTTCACCGACAACGAAGACTACATATACACGCTCGCCTTCAGCGCGATCCTGATGCACCGCCTGCGCCTGCGCCTCGGCCTCCCCGGCTTCTCCGCGAAGCAGCAGATCGCCGCGCACCTCTTCTGGCGCGACATGGCCAAGTACTTCCGCACGGAAGACGAAGCCTCGCTGCACGGGTTTCCGGCCGATTGGGACGCCACGATCGCGTACTGCGAGGCGTTCGAGAACACGCCGCGCGAGGGCACCTCGCGCGGCCACCTCATCGCAGAGGCCATCTACAGCCAGTTCGCGTTCCGCTACTTCCCGCGGCCGCTGCACTGGCTGGGTAGGGCGATGCCGGTGGCGCTGAGCCTGCCGGCGACGCTGAGGACGCACAAGGTTGAGCCGCCGAACCCTGTTCTGGCGGCGGTGATTGTGTGGTTTGTTGGTTGGATGTTCTTGGTGTTGGAGAATGTACTGCCTGATCCGGCGCCGGAGAAGGCGTGGTGGCCGGGCATGGAGAGTATGAGCAAGGAGGGGAAGGCTGAGCGAAAGGAGCACCTGAAGGATATTGACCAGCGCTTCAAGCCGTTCTTCGCGAGTAGTCATGCAAGCCACTGGCCGGGGTGCCCGTATCATGCAGCTATGGGGAAGTTGGATAAGGGGGCTTGATACTGACGGGCTCCATCACATTGTAACGGCGGGCCTCTGCCTCTAAGGATCAAACACCAAAGAGGGTGGTAAGCCGTATGGGGGTTTACCTTGAGTGGGTACAAGGGAGGGTGTGAGAGAACGAAGTGACGAACACACGTGACAGAACACTATGTGTGAAGGCCGTGTTACTAATCAATGGTGTAGATTGATTATTGAAGTTGACCACGGAGGGTCAAGTATCTAGCTAAGTGAGTGTGCTTATATACTATAGGAAAGCTATGACAATCTGGTGTTGCTCCATGTAGCCGGGCTACGCTGGGCGACGGTTGCTGTATGTCGCCCGGCTCGTGAGGGCGACATGTGGATCTTAGGTAGATCATCACGTGCACTAGTCACGTGGGGATGCCTTTTCTTGCAGGGTTCCTTCGTGAGCCCCTCACCTTTCTGCGTCTTTAGAGACTGTGCCGTAACACACATCAAGACAATCGATGTACGCAAATTGTGGCCAATGGGAGTTGGAACAGCTTATAGAGTTCGAGGAAAAATTCGAGTGAGCTTTGCTTCCTTCTTTTTTCGGGCAGACGCGATGGTTACACGAACTTGGTTCGCAAAGAAGCATTTTTTACGACCACTTGCCTCCATCATTTAGGGGTCTTCCTCTGTTCTGGAGCCCCAAGCATCTCCCCCATCTTCCAAAGATTGCACGTGCAACCGAAAGAGAAGCTTATATTCTTGAGCAGTTATCTCTCCAAAATGTGATGTGCAAAATTCTCGAAGTGGTCACAAAGCATTGCTCTGGATCATGGCAGTCTGCCCCATCTTCAGGGAGCTTGTGAAGAAAGCTTCCACAGTCTCCAAACTTTGGTGTAGCGATAAGCTTCCCGGTCTTGAATTACATCTGTTCAGCACACGAAGCTCGCTCAAACCTCCAAAAAGCTTAGCCTATCCCATCGGTATGGAAATACAAATCATTCTCATCGAAGAACAATATGGTAGACTTGTAAAGTTACGTAACTAGTAGAGGGGCACTGAATAATTTATTCCTGGCAGATTCTGCCTGCAGTTACCGGTGATATCCAGTATGATAAGGTATCCATTTGGCGTAAAGCATATTCCTAGAGCAGCTTCACCGCGCCCCCGCATCCCGCAACACTGGATCTTCCACTGCGGGGCTCCGACTTACCAGCCCGATGAAGCCTCGCTCAAAAATGACTAAGCTGTGCTTTAAAAATGGAGTTGGGGTTCTTGAACAGAGATTTTTCCGCACACGTTCGACAGACACCACGATGGCAACAGCTCAAATTCTTCCCCCAGGTGTAAACTCTCAGACCTACGCCAATTTCCTCGATGCGTTGTCTGAGATTGTTGGGCCTGAGAATGTCTCCCGTAATGCTTCCGAAGGTGGGTTGGAGGGAGTAGATGGGCGAACATCCTACGAAGATCACTATCCCTCGGACAAAGGCACCGCGCACTTGCCCAGTGATGCAGTACGACCCCGCCTGGTTGAAGAAATCCAAGCGATCTTGCAAACCGCGGGAAAATTCAAGGTTCCCCTCTGGACTGTATCACGGGGCAAAAATTTGGGGTATGCCATTCTTATGAACCGCTCTGTTCCTTTGCTTATCCTCTCTAGTTGTGATTGTACCAAGGATCCGACAAAAGATCATCAACGTGCTTTATGACACAAACTCCGCTCCGGGGTCCGGGAACGTATTGGTAACCAGCCGATTCAAGGCCTTGCTCAGAAGAATCCTGGTCAGGTCACGATACCTCCAGAGCGGGGGCAAATTTCTCCACCATTGACCGATCAAGAATGGCGAGGCCAGTCGATCTCAGCAGAAAACGAGCCGAGAATCTGCGAGCACCCAGCCTCAAGCAGTCCGTCCGACCAATCAGAACCCCCGCACGCCGCACCCACCCGGCGGCCCCCCCCCCCCCCTTCCTCGCCCTCACCCTCATCCCCCCCTCTTCTCCAACACCACCATCAGCGGCGGACACGTCAACGTAAACGAGTCCACACATCCCCCATCGAACGCCTCCTCGCCCCCGCCACCCTCTACAAACTTCACCTCAAACGCCCTCACCACCGCCGCCGCCACCACCGCCCGCATCTCCACATACGCCAGCCGCCTGCCGGGGCACGCGCACGCGCCCCGCGAGAACGGCACGAACGGCAGCTCCCCTGCCGCCGCGTCCACTTCCACTTCCTCGAACCGCTCGGGCCGCCATGCGGCCGCGTCGGCGCCCCAGAAGCGCGTGTCGCGGTGCAGCGCCCACGTCGGCACCGAGACGACGACGCGGCCGGGCACGGCGCGGCCGTCGCGCAGGCGCAGGGGCGGGCCGGCGGCCGGCGTCTCACGCGTTAGGCCCTCGCACGCGGGCGGCTTGAGGCGGAGGGTTTCGTTGAGGACGTGGTCGAGGTAGGGGATGGCGGCGAGGGCGCGGGCGGAGGGCTTGGCGGGCAGCGAGGCTAGGGCGGCGCGGAGTTTGGTGGTGCGGGCGGGGTCGCGGGCGAGATAGAAGAGGGTGTTGGTGATGGCTGAGGCTGAGATGTCGGAGCCGGCGAGGATGAGGAGCGAGGAGGTGTTTTCGAGGGAGCGCTGGGTTTGGCGCTTGGTGGGCTCGGTGGCGGCGTGGTGGGCTTGGAGGATGTGGCTGGCGATGTCGGTCGGGGTGTCGGTTGCCGCGTTGAAGGTCTGCGTGTGGGGGGTCAGTTGGGGGAAGGGGAGGGGAGAGGGTGGTGCGGCTGACTTTCTGCTTCGTGCGGATGGCGTTATTGCACCATTCGAAGAATGCGCCGATTTCGCCGCCGGCGCCGGTCTGGCTGATCATTCGGAATAGCCAGGGTACCGGGCCGATGATGCCAAAGGCCTTCATCGCGGCGTGGAGTGCGGTGAGGGATGTGGAGCGGCCCTCCACTTCGACGTGGCCTTCGCCACGTTTGAGCATGCCGAAATCAAGGTTGTAAGCTATGCGCCCCATGGCATCGAATGAGAAGAAATTGACCCAGTCGGTCATGTCGATCGGGGTTCCTACGCGGGCTTCAAGACCCTCAATGAGGTCATCAACCGTTCTCTGGATGCGAGGCTCGTAGTCGGCGAGGGCTAGTAGGTAGACGTTAGATTGGAGCGTCCATACGGGCAGTGGGGCGGCGATTGCCTTTGCTGCTGAAGCCCTTGTCCATAATTCTCCTCCTCCAGGAATGGCTTGCGGGATCGGTAGTGAGGAGCACATGCTTATCTTCTTCGTTGCCGCTGATGTGGTTGTACCATGGTCCTCTCGTACACCGTGTCTTGGGTCCGTACAGCAGAGGTATAGCAGAGGGATCTAGTATGGATATCTCCCGAGGTCCGATGCGAACGTAATCGCCGTACTGCTTGTGCAAGTCCTCGATCTTAGTAATAGTCGGACATTGCTCCTAATGGCAGCATGCACGCGGTAGAAGGAGGTGAGCGCGGCCATCCGTGGCCCTGGAAAACTGCGGATCGGCGAAAAGAATAGGCGATAGATGGCCATACTACCGAAGAAGCCACCAAGAAAGCTTATTGCGAAGGATACCACTTGGCGGGCTGCAGAAACGAAGCCGAAGCTGGGTGCAAGCGCCGCAAAAGACAGCAACAAGACCAAATTGCAAAGACCCAGAACATACCACGCATGATTGTCGAGGTACAGACCAAGACTGGATACATGCACAACTGAACCAAAAATTAGCGACGTTAATGGTAGCGCGACGAAAGCCGCTTCTAAAGACACTGCCATGGCTGAAAGGTAAAAACGTGGAGTAAGTTGGAGTATCAACGGATTCAACAGACGAGGCTTTTTATGTGAAAGTTTCTGCCTAGCAGCGGTGGGGAATGATGCTAATCCTGGTCATCATTGCGAGCCGTTTGACATGGATGCTGTTCCTTTTCGCGTGGCTTATGCAGGGCCGTTGGAGGGCAGACAAACGGCAGACCGCGCTGTTGTAGGTCAAAGAAAGGCATGCTCCAGGAGAGGATCGCGCACTGCCATGCCTACCAGTTCAATCGCAGCGCGTGCCTTGATGCTTCGTTCGCCGTGTGGGTGTCCCCAGCCGATAAGAGACAAGGCGTCGAGTCAGCGCTAGCGCGGAAGCGGAATTCGAGGCCGACATGGCGAATCCTGATGCCATGATTCCTTTCACCGCCTCGCTGGGTGGCAGCATGCTCAGCTATCGGCATCCAGCTATACAGAGGGGTAGTGCAGCCGACCGCTGGCGCGACGCCTCAAAAAAGGGGATTTTTAATGTACCCTAATCGTGTGATAGGTCGAAATCGAATCGGCGCAGAAAAAAACAGTGCACGCTAGCGGTCGACTGCACCGCCCCTCTGTACAGACGCCATCCACAACAATGTAATAGTCCCTGTTGATAGGAGGCCGATGAAGAGCAGGCGCATCCTCGCAAAGCCATTTGCACACAGGGCGCTGCAGCCGAAGGCCAGCGTGAGAGTCATGTTTCGTTTCAACAGGACATATCAAGCCCAGTTTCGTTTAGCCATAGGCAGTTGAAACATTTTTCAGGATGTGAATGTCACTTAAGGCATGTGCCAAAGCTATACGGACAATGCCTGGACTCCCTGCGTAGATGTGCTTGTTGGTCAAGCTCGTCAGAAACATGTCGTCCAAGCTGTCGGCCGCAGAACCTGTCTGTATGGAGGATCATAAGCGAAGTGAGCGTAACTTGCATGTCTACCGTCAGTAGTGTCGTTGCCCTACAAGCAGTGTGCAGCAAGCCCGAATCCCTCTCTTAAAGCGTGTGTATGGCAAGTGCACGCTGTGAGAACGTGTTCCGATGCCATCCGTTAAACCGCCAGATGAAGCTTTCAGGTCCCCAGGCTTCTCTCGGCGGCAAACGGGAGCCGTCGGGACCGAATAAGAGTTGATCGAAGTGCGCCTGAGGCAAGGAAATTGCAGAGGACATTTGGGTTTCGTCTCCGAACTCCTATCTGGGCCGCCCGGCTCGGCGAGAGAGCTTCAACATCCCTAATCAAACTTCAAGTGATCCGAATGTTGGTCAACTTATTACGTCCTGTCCCTAAACAGGATGCGTTTTGGAAATGGTGGCAAAAGAAGAAAAAAAAACTTACAGACGTGGGTTAAGGCGTTCATCGGGATGGCCAAATATGGGGCGCTCCTCACACACTTGAATCGCACTGGATCAGATGCAGTGGGCTAAGTTAGGACCAGAAAAGTATTTTCATTGAAAATGAACTGTTTAAGTCTCCCTATGCCATAGCGAGTGATAAGAAGCGAAGACTGAACGCTAAGGTTCACCCAGCCTGTGAAAATACAGTTCAAAGGCTCAATCTCAAGCCAGCCGTCTACCACAATTCGCACGTAGGCTCCTTGACGGGGCAGTTGAACGCCTCCTTGAACGGACGCGAATTTGACAAGGCACCAATAGTCCGGTAGTTGTTCGGGCTGTGGGGGTCCGTGTAGATGCGCTGAACACGTGCCTCGGTCCGGATTTTCCAGCACCACGCCGTAGCGAAGGACAGGAAGAACAGGCGCTCTTTCGTGAACTCCTCGGGCAGGTCGGGGAGTAGCTGGTTGGGGTTCTCGGCTTCACGCTTGGTCCAGGCGGCGTAAGCGGACGAGAGTCCACCCGAGTCGGCGACGTTCTCGCCCAGGGTCAGACGGCCATTGACATTCAATGTCTCATCGGGGGTCAAGCCAGGGACAGTGAACTTTGAATACTGGTCGACAAAACACTGCGTGCGGTTTTCGAAATTGGCGCGCGTAGTGTTGTCCCACCACTGGTTGAAGGCACCGTTCTCGTCATACTGGCTGCCGGAGTCGTCAAAGCCGTGCGTCAGTTCGTGGCCGGCGACGACGCCAAAACTACCGTAAGAGATGTACTCGGGAACATCCCTGTTGAAGAACGGGTTCTTCATGATGCCGGCAGGAAAGGCGATTTCGTTGGTGGTGGGGTTGTAGTACGCGTTCACGGTAGGGGCGGTCATGAACCACCTCTGCTTGTCCGTAGGCTCCAAGAGATCATTCCAGCTGGAGTTGGTGCTGAACTCGTTGAAGGCGAGGCCGTTTCCGAAGAAGCTGTCATCGGTGACTGTGACATTGGCGTAGAAGTTCTTCACGTCCACCGGGTCGAAGACATTTGGCGAGGCGGTCGGATAGCCAATCTTCTTGACGATGTTTGCGACTGTCTCACCGTTAGCTCAGAAGTTCCTTTGGGTGATTGCTGCAGACTCACCCTTCTGCTTTGCCTTATCCTTCACTGCGTCGGCCATCCAGGTATACGTATCGAGACGCTCGGTGAAGATGCTCCGGATGTCATCAATAATCCTCTCACCGAACTGCTTGTCATCGGCGCCGAATTGGGTCTCCACGTAGAAAGCGCTCTCGATCCACTCCATGTTGCTGTCAACTTCACCCAAGCAAGTCCTCCATCTCTCTTGCGTTGCGTCCTCAGGCTGTCCGTTTAGCTGGTTGGTGAAAACTCTGAGCGGGCGGTTGTAGTCCGGGTGAAGCCTGCCGTTCCACGCCTCGATGAGTTGCCATTGGAAGTAGCCTTGCAGAACTTCTGAAGACGTATTCTTCAAGATGGTGGAAAGCTGCGGATAATAATCAGGTGTTTGCACAATCACCTGGTCGGGCGTGTAGCCGGCCGGAATGAAGGCATTGATGAGCTTAGACATGGAAATTCCCTCGACCAGCTCATCCACCTCAGAGAAAGGCTTGGGGTTGTAGTAATACTTGGCTTGTTATTAGTCCAACGCTCTTTCTCAATAGTTCAGGCTGGAGAAGCTCACAGTCACATCGCTGGCCTGATCCGGGTCGGGCTGGGCGCGAGCGATCTTCGTCTCAAGATTTACAATCTGAGATGCAATGGTCTGGTACGACGTGGAGTTGTTCTCGTTAACAATGCTGAACATTTCGGAAATAGTCCGGGTGTAGTTGGCAAGAATGGCCGTCCTGTTGTAGTATTCCTTGGAAGGCAAACCGTAACTGCCGCCACCGACAAACAGGGTGACGACATCGGGGGTCTTATCATCAGGCTGTAGTGGAGATCAGTGAACTGATATTCTGGGAGAAGTGCTGCAGCCGATAATAACCTTCTGCATGGGTAGTTGAAGCATTCATCCGGATGGCTTTGGTAACATCCAGATGGATGCCTCAGCCGCCCACCACCAGGACTCATTCGGGCTGAAGGGCTGCTCGAATACTTACGCCAGTGCCGGCGCTCACAAGAGCCGAGACGCCGTGCTGTGCGAGCCAAATCAATGAATCCGTGAGGTCACCAGTGTGTCCGTAGGTCACGGCAGCACCGGGCAGATCGTTGAACAAGTCTTTCAGCGGCGTAACGCCGGCCTGCTTGATGGTGTCCAGGTCCATGCAGGCACTGAAAGCGGACTGCATCTTTGCGAAGTTCTCGCGATTTGCCGTGTCATTTGCTCCAGAATACGAGCTGTTGCCAGGATACGGGTTTTCGAGAATGGCGCGAACAATGGCGTTGTTCTCATCCGACAGCAGGGAGAACGACGTGACGGAGGACTGATCCGGTCTGTAGGTGTGGGTGTCCTCCCAACCACCGCAGACATAGGTGGCGAAGTCATCGCAAGGGTCAATATCGGAGTAGTTCGAAGCCAGATTATCGTTGATGACGCGCGCAAACTCGGTGCAGGCGGCGGTTGTGCACACGTTGTCGGAGTTCTGGCGCTTCTTAGGGTTCTGAATCTTGTGATGGTCTGCAAAAGGAACTGAACGCCGTACTGGAGTCGATGGCGCAAGGTTCTCGACAGCGTGCGCATGCTGGGCGTGATGGCAGGGACGGCCGTAGCCGAGTTGGGCTGGCAGAGAGAGGGGGGTCAGCGGGAATCACGCCAGAGGCTGAAGAATGACCAACCTGCCAGCTTCCGGCCCGAAAGATAGAGGACGACCAGACCAAAGGCAACGCCCAGCAGAGCGCGCAGCCGAGCAGAGCGCGCAGCGGCCCGCCGAGACTGCGTATAGGCCAGTCTCTCTTCGTCCGACAGCTTCAAGTCAATGAGAGGCTGGTCGGGCGCCTTGTGGTCGGTGAAGGAAGCCATTGCTGCTTGGTGGAGGTGGACACAAAGCGCAAACAGCTTGGGAGCGGGGATGTAAGCTTGCGGCAGGCAGCTTTATCTACTTTGGAAAAGGCTTGTGTGACGGCATCGGGCCCGTCATCACCACACGCTATTGATTTCCAGGCAAGCGCGTTTCCGCCGTTCCGAAACAAGCAGCCAGTGGTTCCTGCGTTTCTCGTCACGCGTTCTCCGCGTCCCAAGGGCTTGGCTCTGGGGCGGCATTGACGGCCCAAGCCTAATAGAAGCAAGCACCGAGGCTGCTGGCGCGTAGGATCAACGTGGGGCTGCCCGCATTGAACTGGGCGGCCGAATTACGTGGTGATTCCTTCTTTTTTTTTTTGCCTCCAGCCAACAGCATGCGGCGCGCAGCATCCCGAGGCGGCTGGCTGCTTAGCTGAAACGATGCATCAGGCCCAAGTGAAAGGCTGCACAGCATGGTGAGACGGCGCCTCTGCTTGGCACAAGCGGAGATGAGGGATAGGACCAGGCGCACCAAGAAGCAGTTGCGCAGGACTCACCACTCGACCACGAAGACTACTTGACCTAGGAGTAAGTAGCAGCAAGCACGGTTGCGGAGAGACCCTTGACGAAATTGCTGACCCCCAATCGTACTTCTGAACACGGTACTGTACCGATGTTGTCCCCTGGCAATAGCAAGAGGGGTGGTACTGGCTGGGGCCGCACCCCATGCACCGCGAGAACTCGTGGCCGCCGCGCAGGGGCGCGGGAGCCACTTTTGCATGGCGCGACAGACGACACACCTCCGCGCACCGCCCTCTTCTCCGCTCTCCCACGCTCAGCCCCAGCAGCCAGCTCCCCACATGGCCACCTCCACCTCGCTTCCAACCCGTCCTGGCCGCCGCGACAGCAGCGCCGGCGCTGCCCTCTCGTACGACTTTTGGCAGCTCTACAAGTCGTCCAAGCGTGACACCGGCTTCATCCTAGAATGGCTGCGCATCAATGCCGTGGAAAATGCCAGCCGCAGCAGGAGGTCCAGGTCTCCGATTGAGGACCGCATGCCCGTCCGCGAGATCCTGCGTGCGAGCGAGCTTATTTCGAAGCGCCGTCTGGCCGCTCCGCAATACATCCGCGGCGCCTTCAAGCGCACGCTGGTCAAGCGCCGCGCGCTCAATCAATGGTACTGCCAGTTCGAGCATGGCGATACCCAGAATGCTGCCCGAAACGAATCCCACGAGTATTTCAACGACACGTGAGTTCGCTGTCTGCCCGCTTTCTCTCGTCATGCGCTGACCCCCGCCAGGCTTGCCAAGGCCTATGATTTGACATTCACCCAGGACGACACCCCGGCGATTGACTCAGGACCCGCCGCAGACCAAGCGCCTGCTGCAGCCACCACGGAGGAAACGAAACCGGCCGAAGAGGTTGACTTTAAACCTTCGCGGAACTTTTACGAAATCCTGGCAGACATCGACGAGAAGGAGCCCGAATCCCCCACCTCGGAACCCACGGATCAGGAGTTGGTGGGCGTCCCTGAGCCAAGGGAGTACGTCATTGTGGATGACCCTCTTGCTGAGATCCTGGACCTGCACATGTTTGTCCTGGAGATGGATGCCATCTGTGCTGTCGCCAAGCAATTCTGGAAGCTTGCCGCCAATGGTCAACTGCCTGTCCCGCTCGCAGCCTGGCTCACTACTGCTGGCTTTAGCGCACTGAAACAGTTTTCTAATGTTATTTCGCCCACCATTGGTGGCCACGAGGGACTCATTCGTCTGTATGTCAGCAAGAAGGCCCAGCTTGGCATGGTTGCTATTGACGTTGGGAAGCATGAAGTTGAGAAAAGCGGCGTAAACATCCCGTATCGAGGCTTCTCTGATGGCCTGGGACTCACATACCCTTCGGACGTTCTCATTAAATTCAAAGCGGAGACGCAGCACAATCCTGACTTCATGGCTGTCGTTGAGCGCAAGCCGATTTCAACTTATTTCCTGTCTGCAACAGAAGAGAGCCAACAGCACGAGAAATTCATGCAGGCTGTCGAGGCAACCATCAAAAATCCGGAGAAGCCTGACATGCCCGACGATCAAGCGACTGCAGCAAAGGATCGGCAGGCAATGGAATCCGTGCTCCGGAGCATCACCCAGTTGATAAGAAACGAAGAAACGAAGGGAACATTCAAGAAAGACGACATGAACCCTCTACTCCATGAGACTAGAGATTACTTGGCCTCGAAGGAGGCCTTCGCTGACACGAGCCTGGTTGTCGGCATTCAGATGCTCCTGGAAACGTGCAAGAGCTTTGTGTGGCTGGAGAACTCGCCCAATCCGATGAATTGCCGCATGATGGCTCTGAGATTCGCCCAAGAAGTCAAACAGAACATTCAGTCCGTCAACGATCAGGATCTGGTTGCCAAAAATCACACTGTGCCCACGGCAGCTGGGTTGGTCGGTGTCTCAGACCGACTGAAGGCCTTCCTGCATGAGAAAAGACTTGACCTCTATTCTCAGTCGCCGTGGGCGGGCGGTCAACAAATGGTGCAGATTCTTGCGTACGCTCTGGAAGCTGGCCTCTCGCTCTGCAACCAGCGCGGCATTGTTGGGACCGTTCTCCACGCCTATAACCTTGTGCAGCAGTTGGCTGAAGCGCCCACCAAGAATAATCTGTTAGACGCTCTTTCCGACCTCTTCCTCGAGCCGGTCTTCTTGGGACGGTTGCCAACGTCCAACTACCAAAGCATCTGGTTGCGTTTCCTTGGCGGAGGAGTCGACAAGAAGAACATCCGCGGCAAGGACGGAAAGAAGTTCACCATCACACTCCCCAAGCGGCCAAAGAACTCAAACAACTCAGCCGACTTCCAGAAGCGCATCGACGCATTCAACCTGTCCCTCTTCCACAATCTGTACGCCAGTGATTGGATGGGCGGCTCCAATTTCTGGGCCCAAGTGTTCACTGACAGGAAAAAGAAGACGGCGTCGAAGCAAGAGATGCTGGAGATGGACGCTAAGCTCCATAAGAAGCCGTTCGGCCACGCTCTTGTAATGATGAGCCGTGTAGTTGCCTCGGAGTTCAACTCAAGCTTCCCAATTTCCAGGGTCAATTTCTTCGCGGTGTACATTATCTGCGTCGATATTCTCACGGAAATAGCTCGACGGGCCTCAGAAACCCCTCCCAAAGAACTTGGTTGGGCAAGGGATGCGGGCATCTATGACACCAACGTCGACGCCGCAGCTGGCTTCAATTTCATGGCTCTGATTCTCATGGACGTCGACACGCGCGTAGACAAGAGCCTCAAGTCCAAGGTTTCGGAGCACTCCGGACTGTCCATAGTGCAAGATTCAATCAAGCACGTCTGGGCCGAGAAGAAATTGGATGACTTCTTCTGGAAGAATTTGTAACACGACCATTTGTCGCATCACGCTCCTAAATGTAAGTGTTGCGTTCCAATAGAAATCAGATGGTTGCTCTTTTTCATGTTCTCTGCTATCCTGCTTGTGTGGGTTATCCTGGCATTGATCTCCTCATGATCAAGCTCGTACTGTACTTGTTTCCGTTCTTGTCCCGTCCACAAAAAGGCCCGACTATCTCGGGAGGATTTCTCGTCCGGCTTTATTTCCCCTTTCGTCTCTATCTCCCTTGGGCCAAGATCTAGTTCTTGCATACCGTCTTTACTCTGAAAGCTGTGCTTCTTGGCGATAGGGATTATTAGACGGTAAGTGGTTCTGCCACCAATGGAATCGTGCAGCCAAGCGAGATCATGCGAGCCCTTAGGAGTTTAATTGGTGGCAGAGCCACTTACCGCCAAAGACGGTATATAGAGGGCCGTCCGTTCATCGACGAGCTTCCCAACCACATCCCACTCCCTCTACCCACAGAAAAGATGGCATCACCCACCCCAACCCGCCAATGGATCCTCACCCGCCGGCCCGACGGGAGCCCCATCCTCTCCGGCCCGGCGTCCACCTTCACACTCATCACCGCCGAATTGCCCCCGCTCCAGGACGGCCAGGTCCTCTGCCGCGTCAAGTACATCTCCAACGACCCGGGCCAGCGCGCCTTCATCCACGAGCACGCCGCGCCCGACCGCTTCTACGTCCCCAGCGTCGCCGTAGGCTCGCCCATGCGCGCCGGCGTCATCGCCGAGGTCGTGCAGTCGCGCGCCCCGGCGCTGCCGCCCGGCCAAGCCGTCATGACCATGCACCTCGGGCAGTGGAGCGAGCTCGTCGTCCTCGCCGCGGCGGACTGCCAGCCGCTCGCCGCCGTGCCAGGCCTGGCGGCGTCGCACTTCCTGGGCGCGCTCGGCGCGCCCGGCTTCACGGCGTGGGCGGGCGTGACCAAGGTGCTGGGCGCGCGGCCGGAGCACGTGCTCGTGGTGTCTGGCGCGGCCGGCGCGACGGGGTCGATGGTGGTGCAGATAGCGAAGAGGCTGGTCGGGTGCAGGCGGGTTGTCGGGATTGCCGGGACGGACGAGAAGTGCGAGTGGGTCAGGCGCTTGGGGGCGGACGCGTGTGTGAACTACAAGAGTGCGACGTTCGAGGCGGACCTGGCCGGGGCGACTGATGGTTACGTGGACTTGTACTTCGACAACGTGGGCGGGAGGGTTCTGGATCTCATGCTGACGCGCATGAAGAGGGAGGGGGCCGTCGCCGTGTGCGGGGCTATCTCGACGTACAATTCCACGGAGCCTATGGAGTTGAGGAACTGGGAGGAGGCGATCTTGATGCGGCTGACGATTAGGGGGTTCATCCTGCTGGACTACGAGGCGGACATTCCGAGCGCCGTTGGCGAGCTTGTGCAGGCGGCGCAGGAGGGCAAGATCACGCTGGGCGATGAGAACGAGACGGTTGTGGAGACGGGTATTGAGGGAGTGCCGAGCACGTGGATGAAGCTGTTCGAGGGCTGGAACAAGGGGAAGCTGATCACGAAGCTTGTGTAGAGCGCGGGCGATGTGTTAGAGTCCAAAGGACTTGTACGCACAGTACTAGTTCAGGAACATCGTTTCGCCGCGCTACTATTTAGTCTCTCATTTCTCGCAGCTCTCTCCACTCCTTAGCAACTTCTTCTTGTAAATAGAACGTAGCTGAATGTAAATTCACTATCGATTCCTAACACGATGCGGACCGAAATATCAGTATTCACCAATTTCCGAAAGTAACTTTGCCAAAAGCTGAAAGGAAGACAAAATCCAGTTTCCTAATTTGAGAAAGAAGCGTTGACAGAGAGGTAACTATGAAACTTGTATGAGATCCCCAGCGTTTGAGAACATGTGCTAACAAATAATGAGCCACCCCTGCCACTCCATACTTGGCTTTTGAGAACCAGAAAAGCCCCATGGTGTGGTCTCAACCTCTGCTCTTTCCCTCCTTTCCAGCACCTCTTGCTCCGACGGCTCCGAATCCAGTGCTTCTTGGATGCATTTTGTCAACGGTGTATCTCCATGTCGAATAATCAGTTTCTGAGGACAGCGCCGTCCAGCAAGAAAGAACCGAAGCATTTCATTTCCCATAGTCATTCCCATGTACCTGATTGGAGCCCCTTTCTGGTGGATAATCTTGCCCTCGGCGGTCGTCCACTTCAGAGTCTGCCATATGTTTTTCTCATGCCATGACTTCGCCAGCGCCTGCTCTGCGTAACTCGGAAGAGGATGAGATCGTATATGGGTAGCAGTCGTAAGAGCATTTAAGGATCTGATCCAGTCC
This sequence comes from Neofusicoccum laricinum, assembly GCA_029906385.1. Lineage (NCBI taxonomy): Eukaryota > Fungi > Ascomycota > Dothideomycetes > Botryosphaeriales > Botryosphaeriaceae > Neofusicoccum > Neofusicoccum laricinum. The sequence continues at coordinate 132,715 of CP123716.1, read as the reverse complement.
ACAGGTGTGCGGACAATGGTATTTCTTTGGCGGAGATAGCTGATCAGACTGAGCTTCTTATCGTAGGCCGATATCATATGTTCCACCTCCAACCCATTAGGATCCTCTAGAGACAACAGCCCCTGGAAGTCACCATGGTCGTCAAATGGGGTGATACTTGGAAGCTTATTTGAGTGGTCCGCTCCGTTGTCCTCAGGCATTTCGCTAACTTGCAGACGATCGAACGTGGAGTTCTCGTCTCCCCAGCGAATGTAGCCCGGTTGCACCGTAACTGCGATGCAGGATTGAACGCGGCTCGACATGTCCAAAACAGCCTTCGAGACAGCTACATATCCATTTTTCCCATATATCAGGTCCCGGTCGTTGATTCCCTCTCCTCGTCCAAAATCGCTCTGAGCGCCAGGGATGATGGAAGCCATCGCTTGGACGCGAAGCCCAGAGACATCGAGAGCATGCAATTTTTCCATGCTCGATAGCAATACTGGAGAGTCGCACTTCGCCAAGGCCTTGACAAGAGCCGTACTAAATGTCAAGTGCATGATTTTGGAGGCATTGTTAGCCACCAAAGGCATTTGGCAAGCTCGAAAGCTTCGGAATCGAGGGAAATTCGAACACACGCCAGCGTAAAGTACTTCCGCAGCAACATGTACGGCTGGCTCCGTGATTTTCTCCTGGATGGCGTAACATTGGGAGCCGGTCTTGGATCGCAGAGTCGTAGAGACCTTGTCAATACACCACAACATCTGTTCTTTCGGTGTTTGCCACATCGGATGGTTTGTTCCTCTCTTTGGATTTCCGAGGCCAGGACAACCATTTTCCATCCACCCCTTAGCACTGGACGCAAACTCCTGGGCTTCTGCTTCGTAGGTGTCGGGTTCCCACCCAAGAAAGTTTATGCAAGTGGCTGTACTTGATAAGAAGGCGTCCTGGCAGACCTGTCTGAACGGGACAAACTTCGGTTCTACGAGATATTCTGCGTCCCCTTGGAGAGACCCGATTTCCACAGCCAAGTGAACAAGGCCCACAGCGATTTGTCCGACCGACGCGATTTCGGTATCCGTCAAGTCCTACTGGCCCTGTAATATCCCGCGTGCTTGCTCTGCAGGGTAGAATTGGTATTGAAGCTTTGATTGGTCAGATTCCTCCACTCGGACCAGAATTTTGGCAATGACCTTTTCGAGGCGCCACTCCTGATATTTCCAAGTATCATCATCGGCCGTGGTGACCAGATCCAAGACAACTTTGCCGGCTGCAGTGCCGACAACTCGTTGTTTGTCGATATTCAGCGAGAAAGAACTCTCCAAGAGCCACCACAGGGTAGAAGCAAGAATTATTCCTCCCGTTCTACCTTCTATGGTTATTCGATCAACATCATCTTTCCGTGTTCCGTCGAAAACGCGTGTGAAGATCTCGGCGATGAATTGTGCCTCCGGTTTAAGATAGAATCTTTCCGTGTCGCTTGGAACTGAGCTGATCCTTCGCACTGCATCGCCAACAGCAGAGAAATAGGAGTGAGGAATTATGCTGTCACTGAACCCTGATAGGGCCTGGACGGCAGCGTTGAGTTGCGAACGAGATGTGCGAAATTCTGGACGATTGATGAGACCAGTCAAAACGAGTTGTTCGTACAAGACATTTCCAATTTCAATGTCGTCCAGACATGTCTTCAAACTGGCCGCCAGGAGAAAACTCGGTACGCATTGTGTGGCATGCTTCCGAAAGATGTCGGAGATTCCGCCAGGATAAAGACCCAGGATGAGCTTGAACCGGTCCCATCTGCTGAATTTATCCTTGCTGCTCAGTGCATCCAGTCCTTCGTCGATTCTGTAAGGCTCAACAAGCATGGTGGAGGAAAGCGCCTCAAGGGCAAGCACTGCTTGGCCCTGGACGTCGTCGCAAGCTGACTTCCGGAGTAGCTCCACCACATTGCCTGAGGCAGCGAGCACGGTGTTCGCGAGCGAGAACTGGACTTGTATGATACTGCCATTGCTGACGGAGCAATGCAGAGTTCTATCAATTCAAGCCATTGGATTGCCACCAGCAGTATCAGACGTTCAGCCAGGTGTGGCATACCAGTATGAATTCTTGGTTGTTGCGATCCGCAATGGAAGGCCAATCATTGTTCATCTGACAGTTGACCGAGGCAGTATTCACCCCAGCACACATGCACTGTGACGAGTGGCACCACATTTACCCGAAAATCTTCTTTATGCAGAATAAAGCTCCAGCGCTTTCATCTCTTGAAGAATGTCGGATCGTTAGGAATCATTGACGTGCGAGGTTCTGCACTCTACACACTACACTCAAAGAACAATTCCAACAAAGAAAGCTCATGGTAACTCTGACAGTTGTAAGCCTTCCCGAAAGCTATAAGGAGGGATGATTATACTCGGAAAAACTCACCCAACTAGGGATCCCCTTCCTCTAGTCGTGGTCCACTTCCTACAGTTTAGCCTTCACCGGCCCCTTGCGTTTCCCGGTCAGGACCTGCCTCCGCTTCCGCCGGCTGCTGAACTCGCCGCCGTCGTCCTCCCTGATGTAGTAGCTCAGGTCACCGTCTGGATCGACCTCCAGCTGGCTGAACCCGTTCCCCAGCCACGCGAACCGGTTGCCCCGGTACCTGATCTCCCAGTCGTCCCACCGCGGCTCCCGGATCGCCTCGAGGAAGTGCAGCATGCTGCCCGGCCACAGCCCCGTGATCCTGCCGTGCCGGGAGTGCTTCTTGTACCAGCTGCGGCAGTCCTCGCTCCACACGGTCCGCGCCATGAAGGCGTCGAGGTGGTCGTTGAAGTCGTCGACGGCCTCCTGCTTGGGCGCGAACGAGTGGATGTTCTCGGTCTGGCAGCGGTCGACGAAGCGCAGGATGTAGTCGACCTGGGCCTCCATAGCGGGCAGCACCGGCCCGTTGCCGGTCGGGCTGTTGGGCCCGAACACGGTCAGGTAGTTGGGGAAGCCGACCGCGGCCACGGCCAGGTAGCCGCGCGGGTCGCCCGCCCACGCGTCGCGCAGGTCGACCCCGCCGCGCCCGACCAGCGCGAACCGCGGCTGGAACGACGTGTCGAAGCCCGTCGCGCAGATCAGCGCGTCGAACGCGTGCGAGCGCCCGTCGGCGGTGACGACGCCGCTGGGCGTCACCCGCGTGACGTCGCCCGCCGCGCCCGTCAGCACGCATACGTTGGCGGCTTGCAGCGCTTCCAGGTAGCCCGGCCCCGGCGTGAAGCGCCGGCACCCGGCGCTCCAGCTCGGGATCATGGTGGCGGCGAGGTGGGGGTTGGCGGCGAGCTTGGCGCGCATGTCGGCGGCGAGATCGCGCGAGAAGGCAGCCTGCTCGGGAGTGCCTTTGAGGAAGGCGGCTGCGAGGGGCGGGTGTCAGGTGGGCTTGGGGGAGGGGAGGGGGGAGCGGCGCACCGAAGAGACCGTTCATGCCGTTTTCCATGTCCTTCCTGTGCGCCAGCAGCGCGCCGGGTTGCGTCGCGAAGGCCTTCTTCTCCTCGTCCGTGTACGCCCGCTGCCCGGACGAGCCGATGGGCGGCGCGATGTACGTCGGCGACCGGATGAACGTCGTCACGCTCTCGACGTGCGGCTGGATGGCCGGCAGCACCTGGATCGCCGAAGACCTTCTCCACGCGTCAGTATCGCTCCGGGGCAAGGCAGACTGGCCTGGACGGGGGCCCTCACCCATTCCCGATCAACCCGACCCTCTTCCCCCGGAAGTCGAACCCGGCCGGCCAGTCCGCCGTGTGCATCAGTTCGCCCCTGAAGTCCCGCAGCCCCTCCACCGCCGGCCACGCCCACTCGTTCAGAAACCCCGTCGCGTTGATCAGCACGTCGCACTCGTCCCGCACCACCTTCCCGCCCGCCAGATCCTCCGCCTCGACCCGCCACACGCCGCGCCCCTCGTCCCACGCCGCGGCCCGCACGCGGTGCCGCAGCCGCACGTCGCGCGCCAGCCCGTGCGCGCCCGCGAAGCCGCGGAAGTACGCCTTGATCTCGGCGGCCGACGAGTACGTGTGCGAGAAGGCGGCGTGCGGCGCGAAGCTGTAGGTGTAGACGTGCGCCGGCACGTCGCACGCGCACCCCGGGTACCGGTTCTCGTGCCACGTGCCGGCCAAGTCGTCGTTCTTCTCGTAGACGGTGTGGGTTATGTGCCGGAAGGAGCGGCAGAGCTTGTAGGCGACGAGGAGGCCGGCGGCGCCGGCGCCGATGGTGATCTGGTGGCGTTAGTGGTGGGGCGTGGTTGCGGTTGGGGAGGCGAGGGGACAGACGATGCGGAGGGGGCGTTCGTGGTGGATGGGATTGGTGGCGCGGGGGGATGGTGGGGAGGGGGGAGGCATGGTGGGGTGTTGGAGTGAGAATTAGAGGGCTGGGGAAACCGAGGAGGACGGAGGTGTGAGACGTGGGATTTGAATGGTGTCTGGACACCGGATTCCAGTATATGTACCTGTGAGGTGGCTGCCACACCATGGCAGTGCAGCTGCTGGTAGGTCCGTCGTGCTGGGTGTTCTCTTCCGATTCTGGAGAAGTGGCGAGGAATCCCTTGGTCTTTTGCAGGGAAGGCCCTGCTCGAAACCCGCATAAGTCATTGTTTCTGGTAGCCTGCGCGTTTCGTCACTGCTTACTTGCATACGTGACTTTCTTGGGCCCGCATTAGTTTTACAGCAGATAGAAGATAGCCAAGATCTTGGGCATAGCGGTTTCCGTTATTTCCGTCTATTTCTTGTAGCTGCCTTCAGCCATCAGATGGGCAGTAGTGCTACGTTCTACGACACCAATGCGGCCAGAGAGATTTTCCGACTGTTCCGAGAGACAGGCCTTGTCTCAGTGACGAACCAAAGGTGTGAAGTGGGCCTGAAAAGACTTCGTCGGCTGTCTTCCCACGATCTCGGACTAGGGTTGAATGGCCCCGTTGTAGTGTTACCTGCTTGTCCCACATGTGTCCGCTCAAAAGAGGCAACTCAATTCCCTGGTGAATCCGGCGTATTGGTCAATGGGGGCTACATAGACGTCTCTAGCAAGACGTGCTCCGATGCTTGGAAGGTGCTCAGCGACAGCGATCACTTACAGGACATGATAGAGATGCCGAGAGAGGGTGCAGACGAGCATAAGAGCAATATTGACTTGAACAGGAAACATGAGGCGTGGATCAGGACTGATTATCGTAAATCCAAAACATGATGCAAGCTGCCAACAAGGCAGTGCTCCTACCCCGCACCTGCAAATTTCGTTCAATGTATTGCAATCAACATGCACACTGTCTTCCACCAGCGCCATGTTTGTATTTGGCCATTGCTGAAGACGTCTCGCTCCTCATAGGAGTACAAGACAAGGTCTGCCGTGGCGGCGGGAAGTCCTGACGCCACGAAGCCACGCGCTTGGCCTCGTCCTATAAGCAGCGCCGGTGGCGTGCGGAGAATTACACGGCAGACGCTGACCCTATGCGGTTCGCCAGCACTTCAACTCGACGCCTACCCAACCCGGCGCTCAGCACGCAGCAGTACTCGCCCTTCACTTTCGAACCTGCGAGGATGACTTCATCCGCAGCCAAGCCGTCTCCGCTCTATTTCCCCACACGCCATCCCGGGACGGCCGCCGATCAGCATCTGGTTGGAGCATTCAAGTCCGTCTGTGCGCCGGAAACCCAGCGGCAGGTACCCCGCAAGCACCGGGCAAAAAGCCAGCTCACGAAGCCGGTATACATCCGGAGAGCTCTCATGATAACGCAGCGCACCTTGAGAATGATCTCTTTTACCCGGCCACCCCGCTTTGTACCTGCCTGCTTACCGTCCTTTAACCACGATGCGAACGGCGTATAAAGAGCCCGTGTACCTACGTACGGGAAGCATGCAGTCAGTTGCGGAAGAGTGCGCCTGTAATCGTGCTTTTCCTTGAGAATGAGGCTCCCTCTCGCTTTTCTGTTACTCAATTGCTTCGGCGCGTATGCGCAGACACCAGTATGGCCGACAAGCAGCTCCACCAGCTCCAGTCCAGCCATGACAACTTCATTCGACATGACAGTTGACGGTTGCTCTCTATCCACCCTTCTCCCGACCCAATTGCTACAACTGGCTAACGCTTCGCAGATTTGTGGGACATCTGGATCGGTTCCGTGGCCGTCGCTTCCGTCAACACGACCGTCTCGCCCACCCCTGTCCCCAGCTCCGAGCTCATTCCGCCTCCGCCGCTGCACTATCCCTCGTGGATGTCCGGCCCGCAGAGTCCGTTGGTCACCAAGAACGAGTCTTGGAGCTTCCCGAAAGACTTCTGGTGGGGCGTTGCCAGCGCCTCGTACCAGGTGGATGTGACGGTTTAGACCGTAAGGTGCCTTTGGATAATCCTGCGGCGAAGCGCATGCGAGAAGCAAGCGAAGCGGTTGCTCCTCGCAACTGTTGGTCCATGCGTAGCGACGAGTGTTTATTAGCGACCTTTCGCTCGTTTTGACTGTTCTCTCTTTTCTCCTTAGCTTAGTCTTCTTGTAGAAAGCAATGCCACTGCATTTCCGCGAGCGCACCGGATGCAAGCCCTCACAGTGGAAGGCGCCGTCAAGGACGAAGGGCGCTCGCCGTCTGTTTGGGATGCTCTGCTGCACAATGTCGTGGGCAACAGTCTGCAAAACGACACTGGCGATGTCGCCAACAATCACTATTATCTCTATAAGCAAGGTAAGGAAAAGCAGGCCACCGCGAGTCGTTGGCGCCGGGCACTGACACGGCGTTGTGCAGACATTGCAAGGCTCGCCGCAATGGGTGTTCCCTACTACAGCTTCTCGATTTCATGGTCACGCATCCTGCCCTTCGGCCGCGGGCCGATCAACGAGGCAGGCCTGGCTCATTACGAAGACGTGATCAACACGTGTTTGGAATATGGCGTGAAGCCTGCAGTGACACTGTGGGTTGCCCTGATGGGAATGTCTTCGAGCATGCACTGACGCGTCATAGCTTCCATTGGGATCTCCCTCTTTACCTCTACAACCTTTACGGCGTGTATTGCCCCCCAATGGCTTCTCCCACACAGTGACTCACTGTCTCCAGGCGGCTGGACCAACGAGCAAATCGTCGATGACTTCGTCAACTACGCCAGAATCGTCTTCGAAAGATACGGCAACAAGGTCCCCATGTGGTTTACCGTGAACGAGCCCATCAGCTTCTGGTACACCCCCTCCCCGCCCAACAACGACCCCAAGCCCTCTGACGCTGCTCCAGCACCCTCGAAATGCCCGACAACTACTTCTGCGGCCAGCACGTCCTCCTCGCCCACAGCAAAGCCTACCACCTCGCCAAATCCATGAACCTCACCGGCCCCATCACCCTCAAAAACAACGGCTACTACAAAACCCCCCGCACCAACTCCCCCGCCGACGCCCTCGCCACCCAGCGCGCCTGGGACTTCAACGAAGGCTGGTTCGCCGCCCCCATCTTCCTCGACGGCGAATACCCTGCCCACCTCCGCGCCTACGTCTCCACCTTCCTCCGCCCGCTGACCGCCGCCGAGAAAGCCCGCACCCGCGGCACCGCCGACTTCTTCGCCCACGACGCCTACGCCGCCAAGTACTACATGGCGCCCGACTCGGGCATCGCCGCCTGCGTCGCCAACTACTCGCACCCGCTGTTCCCCACCTGCGCGAACAGCTCGTTCACGCTGGCCGCCGCCGATCCGTACACGGCGTGGCTGCACAAGGCGACCGACTGGATCCCGGCGTTCATGCGCTACATCGACGCGACCTGGCGGCCCGCCGGCGGCATCGCCGTGTCCGAGTTCGGCTTCACCGAGCCGTTCGAGGCGCGCAAGGAGCTGCTGGGCGACATCCGCAGCGACCTGGCACGCGCCGCGTACTACCGCGAGTACATGGCGGCGCTGCTGATGGCGATGAGCGAGGGCGTGCGGATCATCGGCGTGCTGGCGTGGACGATTACGGATAATTTGGAGTGGACGGCAGGGTTCGGGGTTAAGTTTGGGCTGCAGTATGTCAATTTGACCACGCAGGAGCGGCATTACAAGGCGAGCTTCTTTGAGCTGAAGAACATGATTGAGTTGTATCAGGAGAAATAGGCGGCTCGCGCGGAAGGGTGGTGATTACTGATCGGAAGTAAGAACGAGGATTGCCATTTCTACTCCCGTCTTCTACCAGCGAGCTCATTTCCGAACGTGAGAACGTCAAGACCGTCGTATTGTACAACGCGAGGGAACGAATCAGAATAGAGAAAGCCACCAATCGCTCAGCGACGGCCGCACCGCTCGCTGTTTGCCGTCTCCCGGCCTCGTCTGACCTTTCAATATATCACAATTTGAATCGAAAGTCTTCGACGCGGCAGAGAAACTCTACCACCCTCCCTGCCAACACGCTCAGCCACCCACACCAGCACCCCCTCCCTGTCACACTCCAAATCACTCCACCCCCAACCCCGGTTCCGGCCGCTCGCCCACCCGCACGCTCCTCACAAGAGCCCCCCGCCGCCCCTCCGCGGCCCGGGCCACCGCCGCCTCCACGCCGGCCCAAACACATACACCACCGGGATCAGCAGCGCAAAGGCGCCGATGATAGGCGCGTAGATGACGCCGAAGCTCTCGAGGTATCCGAGCCCAGCGACCCACTCGGACACCTTGAACGACAGCGCGAACGCGATCAGGCAGCGGAAGCTGGCGATGTTGACGAGGGCGGGGCCGGCCAGCTGGGGGTACGACTCGAGCACGTAGACGGCGCCGACGGTGTTGGCGCCCAGGAAGCCGAAGGCCATGAGGCCGAGGCCGAGCACGAAGACCGGCCACGGGTAGGCGTCCGGGTGCTTGCCGCCGAGGCCGAAGAGGACGGCGCCGAGGATGGCGAGGAGGGTGGGGAGGATGAGGTTGAGGACTTGGTTTTCGGGGACGCGGGCGCCGCGCTTGCGGGCGGCCCAGTTGGCGGTGAGGTCGGCGAGGGGGCCGGTGAGGATGTAGACGGCGATGGAGGCGATGAGGATGGCGAAGAGGGAGAAGCCGAGGTGCTCGAAGGGCCAGGAGTAGGGTTGCGTGAGGAGCGCGGGCGCGGCGGTGTAGCCGGCCGCGAAGGCGGTGGCGATCATGGCGCTGTTGAGCATCGTGATGAAGAAGATGTGCGGGTAGAAGAAGGTGCGGAGCGTGTCGAGGAAGGCCGTCCAGCCCGCCCGCCACTCGCTGTCGCCGTGGAAGAGCGCGAGGTCGTAGCGCAGCGTGCGCGGCGCGTGGCGCGTGTGGTCGATGGGGATGCGCAGGACGGAGGGGTTGGCTTCCTTGACTTCGGGTGGGATTTCGCCTCCTGTGGGGGCGGGGGTTAGTGGGTGTTGGAGGGACTGGTGACGGGGCAGACGAACTCAGCTGCGCCTCGGTACGGTGCCAGCGGGTCTCGGGCACGGAGAAGAAAACTCCGATGAGGAAGATGCTGGCAGCGATGGCGGTGATGTAGTAGACCCAGCGCCAGCTCAAGTCAATGATGATGTATGGCGCACCGATGCCGAGAGTCATGATGATGATGCCCTGAACGGCGTGTGAGTCCAATTGTCGCATAGCCAGAGCACTGGAAATACTCACCTGAGCAGCAAAGACACCGCTGATGGCCGTGTTCCTCTGATGGTAGAAGACCATGTCTTGGACCACAAAAGGCAGCAAGCTTTCCACGGTACCCGCTCCGAGCGCCTGGAGGCATCTGGCTCCCAAGTGGCTCCCGAGGCTTTGACTGAAGCCAGCCCAGATGCATCCAGCAATCGCCAGCACACCGCAGCCGAGAACGACGGAGCGCCTGCCAACGGAAATGGCAAGAGGGACGAGGAACAAGTTGGCGACGCCCATCATCAAAACTGGAAGACTGCCGAGAAGGTAGACGTGCCAGACAGGTGGCGCCCCAGGTAGTTCGGCCAAGTACGAGAGCGGGTCGCTGCCCTTCGGCAGACCGCCGTTCTCGCTGAGGACCTTGAGGATCTTGGGATCCATACCGGCATACTCCAGGACAAAAACTGGAAGCATGGCGCCGAGAATGAGTTCCGCGGCCGCAGCCATGGCGCCGAAGAAGCACAGCGAGCTGATGGCGAGGACCTTCCTCCACAGAGGCAGGTTGAGCGGGTCCTTGGGGTCAGCAGAAGGGGCTGGAATCAGTACCATGTGGCCCTCCTTGTAGAGGAGTGCGCGATCATTGGCGGTGATGCCGGTCTCGAGCCGCTCGAGGGTGACGGCGGAGGGGGACGAGTTGCCGCTGAGATGCGGCTCCTTCTCGTCCGACAGACGTGGTGGCATCCTCGCGAAGTCGTGGGCGTGGTGGTGGGCCATCTTGAGCGTGTGTTGGGGTGGCAGGTCCAGGAACTTCTCGACGATGTAGTTGAGGAAGCAGATGTAACACATGTAACTCCGGTGCTAGCCGAAGCAAAGGGTGAGAAAAACGTAGCAGCGTCGTGATTGTCGGCCGACTTGTCCAGCAGGTTGTCCGACAACGTCCTCTTGGCACAAAAAGAGAATGAGGTTGTCCTGAGGAAGGCAGGCGAACGGGCACACGCGACAAGCGGCAATATCTACTGCTGGTGGTCGGCGGCCGTGTGGCAGGGCAGCAGCCACCTCCGCACGATCGGATGAAAACCGGTCCCCAGGAAAGGGAGAGTGCTTAATCTAGCCTCGGAGCGTCGATCATTGGGTTAAGCTCAGCGATACCGCAACGGGAAGCACCAAGCTCCATCAGATGCCGAGCTTGCCTCCAAGAATAACAACCTTCGTGTCGAGTATTTGGCATGCGCGTACTCTTCCCTACACCGCAATCGCCGCCGCCCATGGCGCGCCGAGATCGCCGCGCGCGTGGACGCTGCCGGCGCAGGAACGCGACTGTATGCGGGCAGTGGCACGGTCGGCACACGCGCGTGGTGGTAGAGGCGAACCATGGGATATCCCCCCACAGAGGCCCGAGCGGCGTGGAAACAGCAGGTCCCCCCGTCTCCTCATTTCGTCGTCGACAAAGTTTTCTCACAATCTCTGGAACCATACCAGCTGTTTTGGAGCAGGGCCTGGTGTGTTTCGACGGGCCTGTTCGGCGGGGCGTGGGCGCTAGAAAAGCTTCCTAGGGACGATAGGACCTGCGTCGCCGCCATGGGGGCCACCTGTTGCAGATATCAGACAGGCAAAGGGCCTTGGGCAGGGAAGGGCGGTGCGAGATCCCTGTCGAGCTTAAATGTGAATGCGGAGGTGGAAGCGTGGAGGCTGATTAGTCGAACCGAGCCGAGGCAGATCCTCCGCCATCATGTGCCCGGGCGTCACCACCACCGTCGCCAGAGCTTATCACACAGCAGTCGGCAAGACGACATCAGTTCAACCCTGTCAGCCTGCGGATAGGGCTCTAAAGATGATGTAAGCAATCTCTTGATTGCGTAGGCGTCGATTTGCCGTGGACTGTGAGATCTGTCGCTGCGTCTACTTCATCTACTGTCTAGAGAGGAGCTTGCCATCCGCATGACAGTGCCTCGTCATCATACCGAGGACCTACGACGCCGAACCTGAACGCCATCTGATACCAACCAGCGTTGATCGATCTTCGCGTGCGCGTGGCGCCGTGGGGTCAGAGCTGTTAGAAGGCCGCACACCGGCTGAAGGCCATCGACCGCGCTTCTTCATACTCCGACACAGCTGGCGGTCGATCTCCGCACCGCTCTCCCGGCGGCCATCGTATCCCGATAAGAATAAGAGTAACCTCTAACGCTGGCACCTGGGTATCCCTTGCTCTTTACATCATCGTACACTCTCTCACGGCCTGGCCACCCATTCAGGAATCACCCTCCGGGCGAACTTCATGAACTTGAAGAAGCCGACGTTGTACTCGACGTTTCCGTACGGATCCGTGACGCGCTCTGGGAAGGCGATGCCAGCGCCGAAAAGGCCCGGCACGAACTCCTTCTCGTCGCCGGCCTGGCCCGATGTCGCCGATGCCGTGCTCGTCGCCGCACTCCCGATCGGAATGCTCTTGACGAAACGGCCGGTCAAGTTGTCGTAGATGACACTCAAGGGCTCCGGGGGGGCGCCGTTGCCCTCCGTCACTTGCAGGTCTGGAATGGCATCGCGCTTGTAGCCCACGGCCTGGACGACGTGGGTGCAGCCGGGCAGCTCGAGCTTGTACACGGCATCCTCGTCCCCGCGGTTCGTCCACGCCTTCTTGACGTACTTGCTGACCGGGCTCTGGTCGAACTTCTCGTCCTCCAGGTTCTCCCGCGCCCACTCGGCAGCCTGGCCCTTCAAGCCCGTGTTGTCCCGCAAGATCCACCCATCCATGTACTCGGCATAGCGCAGCTTGTTGCGGGTGAACCACTTGATGCGGAGGTTGGAGTGGGAGGTGCTGGCGAGGTTGTACAGGTTCATCAGCACCAGGATGGCCGAGTGCGAGGCGCCAATGACGGCAACGGTGGCGGGCTCTTGCGGATCGAAGGTCCTGGCCAGGATCGAGGGCGCCAGAGCAGTATCGAGGTGCAGGTTGCGCAGGCCCAGGTCCTTGAGCTTGTCAACGATGGCCAGCGGCTGCGAGACGGGGCTGGAGCCGGTGCACAGGACGACGTGGGGGGTGACGACGGGAGCGCCGTCGTCGAGGGACACGGTCCAGTGCTTCGTTTGCTGTTCGGGCGGCTGTCAGCTGCGGGCAGGGCAGTCGTGGCGGGGGGCGACGCACCTTGTCGAGGGTGGCGTGCGTGACCTTGCCCATCTGCTGGTGCACATCCTCGTCCCTGGCGAGCCCGTCGGTGAGCATCAGACACATGTCGGCGGCCTTGCTGAGCTCGCAGCCCTTGGCCTGGTCCAGCTCGCGCAGGGCGGTGATGGCATTGGGCTGCGGCGTCTTCGCGACGATCTTGCGGAACGCGGGGACGGCTTCGGCGAACTCGATGAAGAGGCGGACGGCCGTGTTGCTGGGCGCTGTCAGCGGGGAGTGCGGGCGGCACCGGCGGGGGACTGACCTGGGGACCTCTCTGTAGCGCGAGTTCACGCGGCCGGCACGGAAGTGCGGGTCGACCCAGAGCAGGCGCTGGGCGGGCAGCTGGGCCTGCTGCTCGAGCAGATTGCCGACGACTGTGATGCCCGCGGGCCCGCCGCCGACGACGACGGCGGCGTAGTTTCGTTGGCTGGAGGAGGTCGAGTAGTACATGATGCTACGTCGGCGAGCGATGGCGAAATGCACCCTCCCGGGCGCGCGCCTCGGCGCCTTATGAAGGAGCAGGTCGGCGACGCCCATTGCTCCTGCTATGCACACGCGCCGGGGGACGTTATCTTGAGCGGGTGACGGTGCAGGAGGCGCGCGGACGGAGCTGCAGGCGTGACGCGCGTGTGGGCGAAAGTTGTGATCCACGGCGGAGCTTGCGTGCTGCGCCGGAGCGCCGCGCTGCCCTGCGCGTTGCCCCGATGCGGCGCTGTTCCTGGCCCGCGACGCCATCGCATTCGCTGCTCTGCCCAGCGCCATGCACGATAAGAGCACCCGCTGCACCTCAGACCTCTCTCTCGCGACGCCCTGCCTGCCCGACCGGCGACCGCTGGAGTCAGTTCGGAACACCGCGTCTACGCACTCTTGCCCGAACCAATGATCACATCATCGCAACCACGCTCAGCATCAGCCAAAACGCCTGCCCATGGGGCCAGCCTCCGCTGCTCAAGCTGCTCTGGCATTGGCTCGCATTCCAACAGCTCCGTTCTCGTCTGATGTCTCTGCATAATCTGTCACCAAGACACCCACTTGCCCGCACCGGCTTCGCCCTAACCTGAACAGAGCATCTCCAGACTTCGCTCTGCCCACCACCTACGTATCTCTTTTCTCCGATCCTCCCTCTCTGGTCCAATTACATCCCCCATCCTTGCACAGAGGCCGCCACTCCTCCTCCCGGATCGGCGACCTCGGGGACCAGGCCCTCTCGGCGACCTGCGAGCCAACCGCCACCCATCCATTACGATAATCGCCTCCGCGCCCAGGCCTTCCGGCGGAGACGTGCGTACCTCCAAGTCGCGGATCCTACGTCTCAGCTGACGTCGACACCAAAGCCACCATCCCTTTAGGCCGTCGGTACCCGCTCCATATCCCCTCAAATACCCCTCATTCAGGCGACAGTCAGGATCACCTTCCAGTCTGACTCCGGCTCTCAGGAGAACTCAAAACACGTGGCCCGTTGCTTCTCGATCCGTTGGATATGGCGCCGTCTTGTCTTTGCGGGGATCCGACGTGAGTGTGTACCTTAGTGTCCTCTGGGGAACTTTCACCGCATGTCCCGCGGGCTGGCCGCCGGTCAGTGAGGGCGCCGATTACCACGCTAGTCTCCGCTCTTTTGGCAGGTTTTCGGACTTCTCCAACAACATAATGAAGCGAGTCTCCGAGCCTGAGCTTAGTCTACCGCACCTCCAAATCCGATATTCTGTTCTACCGTCGATCCTCCCACTATACGATCGATCCGCCGAGCCGATTCCCCAACTCATTCAGCAAAAGAGCGCGGCGGGAAGCCCGACTCTACGCGCAAGCCAGCTGCACGCGTCCTCACGAGCCGAACGCCATCCTCACCACCCGCCCAAACCACCATCCTCCGCCACACCAAACCATCACGCGCCCACGCCGCCGTCACAACCGCCCATACCGCCTGATGAACCTGTGCACCTCGGCATACGAATCCGTCCCCACGCAGCGCGTGTACCCGCCGCCCTCCGGCTGCTCCCCCGCCTGCGCCACGCGCACCACCGTCCTCAGCAGCCAGCACGACTCATCCGCATGCCGCAGGAACGCGTGGCGCAGCCAGCGGTTGCCGCCGTCGTCCTCGTCGTCGACGTCGGCGCGCCGCCACAGCTCCTCCCAGCGCTCGGTGGCGCGCAGCACGGCGGCGCCCAGCCCGGTCGCGCGCGCCGTGTGCGCGACCGCCTGCAGCGCCTGCAGCGCGATGAACAGGTGGGCGGCCGACGGCCGGCTGGACGCGCACGGCGGCCAGGGCGAGTCGCGCAGGAGCGCGGTGACCCAGTGCGCGCGCGGGAGGGGGGCGGGCGGCGCCGATTGCTGGTCGGCGGCGAGGCGGGCGTGGTCGGCGGGGGTGGGGGCGTCGAAGAGGGGGGAGGGCGCGGGGAGGGCGCCGGTCATCTCGGCGAGGGACATGGTGGGCGGGTGGGCGAGGAAGAGGGTGAGGTGGGCGTCGAAGAGGAAGGTGTAGGTTGCCAGGCTGGCGGGGCGTGTTAGAAGGTGGGTGGCTTTCGTTTCTGTTTGGAGGGGCAGGGACGTACCGGACGCGGACTTCGTCGGCGATGAATTCGTGCCAGGTGGGCGAGGGCCGGTGGCGGACGGACGGGAGGTCGAGCGAGCGGACGACGGCGACGAGCTGCGGCTGCCGCTGCACCCGGATGCGGCGCCGCGTTTGGGTGTCGTTCATGCCGCTCTGCAGGATCGTGATGATCAGCGCGGCTTGGACGGTCTGGATGTCGTCTGGGTGCGCGTCCGCGCCCCGGGCTTGGAAGTGCCGCGGGTGGCGGGTGAAGAGCTCTTGGTTGAAGATGAACTCCTCGGCGATGCTGATGAAGCGGCGCGCGGACAGGGCGTCGTCTCGCGGTGCGCAGAACATGGAGCCGAGCATGACCAAGGCCATCAGGAGCGCCGTCGAGGCGGTTTCGACGGTGAAAGTCGGGCGGTGCACGACGGGGATCTCGAGGTGGCAACGCTGGAAGAATGCAGAGAGGTACTGCTTGGTGTTGTCGGACGTGAACACGGACTTCGCGAGCTCCATGTCGAAGGCTGGGCGACCGTTCGCGGCGTTGCGGAACAGGTCGTCGTGCGTCGCCCACAAATGGCGCAGCATCTCGTCGACGCGGACGTCTAGGATCGAGAAGACGAGCGGGATCTCCCCGCCGAGCCCTCCTTCGTCCCAGCCCAGATGGTCGTCTGCGGCGTAGACGCCGAGGCCGTGGTCGTAGTCGGTGGCCGGGCTGTTGGCGTTCCACATGCTGTTGGCGTTCCAGATGAATGTGTTCAGGCCTAGCAGGTTGTCGTCGCCTTGCCCGTGCAGGGTATGTTGATATGTCGTAGCATCTTCACTGGCAGTCGGGTTGGCCGAATGATCGAGGACGAAAGCATCGACAGTCGACTCCTTAGAAGGGTCGGTAAAGCTTAACAAGAATGGCGCCCTGGAGCCTGCTGCATCGTCTTCAGGGAGCGCAGTTTCTCTGCCCAGCCGCTCATAGGTGCACGGTTTGTTTTGGGCCTGGCAGCGTGAGCACGGCGTCTGTGCATCGCAGGAGGTTTTGTATCCTGAGCACCGGTCACAGGCCCGGGCTTTCCTGCCGCGCTTGGCCTGCGGTGGGGGCGGCGCGTTGGCTTTGCTGGCGCATCGTTTGGCGTGGCGGCGGGCCACTTCACTACGTTAGGATGCGTCAGGCCCGGGACGGTGCTGGGAGGAGTGCGGATGTACGGACACTTTGGCAAAGTAGCGGTTGCAAAAGGAACACCGGGACGTTTTCTCGTCAGAGTCTAGACATGACGATATAAGTGGATCGGAATGGATGGCCACAATGGGTGGCTTACGCATTAGTGGTCGACGAGGATGACATATTTTTGCGTACCTGCCCTTCCGTCCCTTCTGTAAGAACAGGTCAGCAGAGTAACGGAAACAAAATGCAGAAGGTATCACCAAGAACTGAATGAGGGCTGCTCAGAAGTGGCTCTGTAGCGAGGAGTAGGTTATTCCCAGCACTCCCTTAGTCGGGTTTAGTTCCCGGTAGGTTTTCGCCGGCCCGTAGGGTTTACCCGATCGGAATGGCCGTCCTGATTGGCTGGTTTTAACCGATCGACGAGATGCTTAACTTCTGATCATCATTATTAACGCGCCGTGGAATGGAGAATGCAAGCAAGGGAGCATCGCATTTAGCAACCAGAGGATTCTGGACATCAACATGTGTCCTTCAACTTCTGCAGCACAGTTACGAAGAAGTGCCAAGAAGATTGCTCGAAGTGGGTATGAGCATGGATAGAGGAAATGAAAGCTCCTTGAGGGGTGAAGATCCAGCTCAATACTGATTGCTTCGGGGCCAATGGTGTTCATTTTCCTGGAGGTGAGGGCTTTGCTGTTTCACGCCTTGCGTTCTGTATCTTGCACCTTGTATTGTATCTGACTGACGGGGCGTTTTTTACACACCTAACAACAGGAGTTTCATGCACAAACCAAGCCCAAGCTTAACGTAGGCGGTGCCATGCCATAGAATGTCCACAATCGTTCGGGATCCGGGAATTTCTCTCGCTGGAAGTCCGAGCTCCGGCTTGGCAATTAGCACAAGATTTTCCCGAGCTACGAAATGCCAGTAGGCATATCTGCTACCCTTTTCCTATCAACAAGCCTTCAAGTTCAACAATGTCTGCCAGAAGAGTGACTTCCGTGGCCCATTGCTAAATACGGTATGCCAAAGCCCATTCGAGACTCTGGAGTCTTGAGACTAACTCGATATGGAAAGAAGGGCCTACGCCACCTGGAAGACCCCGTCATTACGGCCGACAACAAGGTCAAAGAAGTTTCCAAGACGCTCAATGCCCCAATAAAGGATGTCTGGGCCTTCGTCTCGCAGCCCGGGGCCGAAACGCACTGCTACCCTGATATCGAATATGTGAAACTGGACGGCCATGGTCTGTGATCGACGCGCACGATGAACTTCAAGAACTCGGACCACTCGAGTTTTGAGCGTGTAGAACTACTCGATAGAGGCAGCCATGCTTTGGCCTGGCGGATTCTGAAGCCAGCGCTCGCTGCGAAAGTGTGCCATGGGCATACCAGACTCTCGCCAATTGGCGAGAGGACGACAAAGTTTACCTACACTGGGACCGCTTAGGGCTGGACAGACACATCCAGTAAATCGTGGCTGGACGTGTTCTTGCAGAATCTGTATCAGGAGACAATCAATGACATGGAGCGTAAAATTCAATAGCTAAATTCAGGGCTTCGTCTGGTCGGATGCTGCAGTTGACAGGCCTTCATCAAGTTGAATCCCAGTCCAAGCTATGAAATCAGCTAGTCACAATGACTGAATACAGTGAACAAAAGAAAAAAGTTCAACTTGAGGGCAATACAGCACATAGGTTGCTTCGGAAATTATTGCAGCACGCACATACCTTCATCGATAGTTGAAGCATTCGTCTGGAAGTAAATGCGCAATGAAAGAAATACTATATCTATCCGGACTGTTGCAATTCTTCCCCAACCGACCCCGTAGCTTCCAGAGCCAAATCAGCACCCATTTGACGTCAGTATTTGCCGGCTCCCAAACTTTTGGCGAGGCTGAGTGAATCTGTCCTTGCGAAAAATCGACTCCCTTTCCATGGGAGACTCAAACAGAAAATGCAGAATCCCGCTTCTGCCTGTCCCATGGCTACCCTCCACAATACATGTTGGGGCCCCTATGCCTTAGCTCGCTTGCGCGCCCCGGACTGGGCACCTATGGATCGATTAACTGTGCATCAACCAGGAAGACCTAATGGAGCGAAGCCAGCAAGTTGCCATGATATGTGACGTATACAGCAACGCGCTGCGGAACATCGTTTGGCTCGGAGAGGCAGAAGATGCCTCCGATATGGTCTTGGGTATACTTTATTTTATCGGACTTCACGACAGTGAATTCAACTTTGATTCGGAGCTTACATCTTCTGAACTCGACACGAACAAGAACGTACCCATGGAGCATCTTCAGAGAAAATATTCCAGGCCATGCTCCGTACATAGAGCCTTGTCAGGCACCAATCAAAGTCTGGATTCTGCTCATGCTCATCATTGTCACCGCTGCGTTGCAAAAGCTACACTTGGATAGAGCAAGCATTGTATCAACTAGGATCTCGGTCGTGGGGATCAGGTCTGGCTGATACGTGGGTGCTCGGCACCGGCCATCCTTCGATAAGCTCCAGAGGGATTCTCGTTTATAGGGCTTGCGAATGTGGAAGGCATCAAGCTTGGAGAAGCAGCAGAGCTGCTGCGAGATGCTCGCAGTATCCACTTGGTTTGATTTGCGGCGTGTATTCTAGGCGCGTTGAGGACATTCGTTGAAATGGGAGGCGCCGGGTGATTGCGGCGTGCGGGGGTTCTGATTGGCCAGACTGCTTTCGACTGGATGCTCTTCAGATTTCAGCTCGTCCACCTTTATTCATTCTGAGTTTCTGAGCCATCATTACTTCACTCGACTTATCGCTCACACGAACCAACAGATGATTGGTCTTACATGTAGCTGGTGGGCTACGACAAATTTATGCAGCTCGCGCATCATTCTCTAGCCCTCGTGATTGACCACAATGTTTCCACCTACAAAAGACTTTTACCGACTCCGGACGAGTAGTACTCTCAACGTTAAAATATACAAAAATTCACTTTCTTAAGCTTTGGACTCCGCGTGCAACTTGGCTA
Source organism: Neofusicoccum laricinum (assembly GCA_029906385.1). Classification (NCBI taxonomy): domain Eukaryota; kingdom Fungi; phylum Ascomycota; class Dothideomycetes; order Botryosphaeriales; family Botryosphaeriaceae; genus Neofusicoccum; species Neofusicoccum laricinum. Next base: position 113,360 of record CP123716.1, on the reverse strand, counting down.
TCTTCGCCTTGTGCGTGAGAAAGAGCGCAATTGCGAGCAACACCGAACCAGCCAACATTGTCACTCCCGAGAAGACCATCAGCTTCATCAAATCCTGGCCCTTTGAAATAGCGCCCTGGATCGGCAAGCCAGTCAACGACGCAATGGCAGCGACGGCGAAGTACGTTCCAAGCATAGCGCCCAGATCGTGCGTGTGGCTGCCGGCGACCTCGACCAGGCACGGCGTAATCAGCGAGACGAAGGCGCCAGAGAAGAATCCGAAGAAGAGGGCGAAGAATATGAGCCCACCGAGAGAGTGGTAGTAATCGATGGGCAGCCAGATGATAAGGACGGCGAGACCGGACATGAAGGCGCAGATGGTGATGACGCGAAGGTGGCCGACGCGGTCGGAGTAAAGGGGCGGAAGGATGCGACCGAAGATAGACGCAGCACTGGAATAGTGGTCAGTGACTGATCTCACAGTGGCGGCGAGAAGAGCCTGTGATTGCGGGAGGGGGTTGACTCACTTGAGGATGGACACGGTGTACGGAGCCACATCGTATGTGCTCTTGGCTTGTTCCGCAAATAAGGGGAGGTAGTTGAACGGCCCGAAGAGACCCCAAAAGAAAAGGAACGAGCCTCCAACGAAAAGGAGATATGGCGGCTTCTTGAAAGCGGCAAGACTGAGGAGAGTTCTTCGCCCTGCCCAGCCTTTGGGTTGCATTGGAGGGACGACTAAGATGTTTGCGATGAGCAGAAGTACGCCCACCATGAGCGCGGTCCACCGAATGGTTGGTCTGAAGCCAATGTTGTCGAAGAGCTTGGCGAGGAAGATTGGGAAAATGACACCGCCTGTGTGACAGAGATGTCAGCTCTTCACTGTAGGATTAACCAACGGAGTCAGACTTGCCGACGGAGGAGCCGCTGGCCACAATCCCCACCGCGAATGCTCTCTTCCTCTTGAAATACTGGCTTGCAGCTACCAGGCCTGGAACAAAGACACCAGCCGCTCCAAGGCCGAAGCACAAACTTTGCGCCAAGAAGATCTGCCAGTACTGTGTCGCAAAGCTCAGTGATACCAGGCCTACCACTGCGAGAACAGATGTCGGCATCAAGATTGCGCGAGGTCCAAACATGTCAACGATCATGCCGACGGGCTGTGAGAGGAAGAACATAAGGAACAGTTGCACCGTCAGAATCCATGAGATCGAGGACGAAGAGTCGGACTTGAGGATATCGGTTTCGTAGATTAACTGAAATGTACCGAGACTGAGGAAGGTCAGTCGCTGCGTGGATTATGCGTTCTCGATCCAGAGACTTACGCATTGATGAAGCCGAACGAGCAGAATTGGCAGAGCCAGCCGGCAGCGACCGTCTGCCAGGCATTTCGGCCACCGTCTGGAGGTGCAAAGGCTGGTTTCGCCGCTGCCTCTGCATGCTGATGTTGCTGCGCTTGCGGCGAATTCGATGCTGGTTTGTCGCTTGACATGGCTGATAGCTGCGAAGGCATTGATCTCAATGGTATTAGGCTCAAAGATGTGACAATTTGAGAGAAACGACTCTCCTCGAGCTGCTAATAAAGAGTTCTTGAGAATTGCAACTAACGTGTTGTCTGAGCGAGGCTCAAGGTCTCGGTGTGAACAAAGGCGCAGGGCCGAGCGCGAACGCGAACGCCGAATTTTATGCAAGGTCAGATTGCATAACTGTTGCATCCAGGCACCAACATGTCTTGCAACGTCTGCAACCAACTGGTCCCGCTTACTAATCGTATGATCGATCCTGTGTCCTACGTTCCACCAGACTTTATGATTTGTCTCTCCGGTTCCCGAGATGCGGGGTGGAATGCGGTAAGCCCGAGATGTCAACAGTTGCCTAAACGCTATTCCAAACCACACCTGCCTGATGTTTCCGTCTACCCAGCCTCAGTATGCCAATTATGCGAGCGTAACACCATACAATCCGCCGCATAGATGGATTACTAGCGCTGCAGGCCTTCTGAAAGCGACCGCATAAGCATCAGACATCTTCCAAAGTAGGGAAAATTCTACGCAGGTGGCTTGCTCAAGGCGGGGGCCAAGCTCGCATCTCTGGCCTTTTCAGCTGAGGCACCACCCTAAGTGGAGACCACATGCTGTGAAGGATCGGCCCGCAGGAAGGATTCCAGTAAGCTGATGTTTACGTGGAACCCGACGATCTTTCCGTGGCTGACTTGGCGAAGCTTGCAAAGCTTGTCTTTACTCCATACTAGCGCCAGTAATAGCAACAATGGCGTGACTGGGTCTGTGGCCTATGTTTTATTTTCTACCCTTTGCAATTAGCGCTTCGTATAGTCGCATCCTTCCATAATGCGGAATTCGGGGCTTGGGCAGTGCCAATCTGAAACATTCCGACGTTGAGATGTCGGTCTACGCCGCATCCACTTCATAATCATGCAATGCACAACAGGCCGCAGCCACAGAATGCTGGAATTAAAGAGCGTAGTATTTTCACAACCTCAGGTACGCGTGCTCGTCAACCAATAATGCTTCAGCCGAAACCAACTCAAACCCTGGCAAACCCCACTCGCTGATCAGGCGTAACCGTGAACCGATCCTTCCTCGTCTCCACCATCTCCCGCTCCTCCTCCTCCGTCAACCCCACAGTTTGCAGCTTCCACTCCTTCAACACAGCCACCAAAAAAGTTTTCATGATGACGGCAGAGAAATTCTTACCGATGCACTTCCTGCTTCCGAGTCCGAATCGGAGTAAGCTCCAACGGTACTCATGGGGAGTGACAAATTGGAAACGACGAGGCCAGAAAGTGGACCCAGAGGCGCCCTCTGAGTTCCAAACAGGCGACTGAGTGTTCAAACGCCACCAGTCAATAATGCAGGGCGTGCCGGCCGGGATCAGGTACCCGCCAACCTTCATGTCCGAGGTAGCGTGTTCGGGAAGCGAGAACCCTGTTCCAACTGGTCAACTCCACTCACCCGGAAAAAGAAAGAAGCAATGTTGGCCAGAGTCGGCCGAGCGGGGGCCCTTCTTACATGCTGCCGGGCACAGCCGGATGGATTCCATACACGTATACTCAAGCAGCGTGTCGGTCTTCTGGATATACGCCTCAGGATCGGCGGTGTGTTCGAGGATTTCCGCTCGGAGATCAGTCTGCGCAGGAACACTGCGGGCAAGGTTGATGAGCAGGAATGCCAGCACGGAGGAGGTAACGTCGATGTTCGCGAAGAGGATTTCATCAATTGTGTGAAGAAACTGTCGGGGCGTATCAGACCATGAAGCCTTCAGGTGGAGGGAAGCTGGAATTCATTGGTAAGTGCACATACTTCTCGCTCCGTGATTGACCCTTTGAGAACTGATGGGTACATCTTTGCGACCGGGCACGATAGACCTTCCTGTAGGGTAATCGTAAGCACATGTTGGCTCGACAACGTCTCGGAAACTCACCTTCTCAGCCGACTGAACCATCTTGAGATTGAAAGCTCGCCACTTCCTCCCGAACTCATCCATCTGGCGCTTTGCCTGGCTAGGCAGCAGCGTGAACAGTCTTGGCCGTTCCGCCGCGCCGAAGAACACCTTGAACATTAGCTTCTCATGAAGAGCGTTCAGCTCGAGGAGCTCTTCGAACGCAGAATCCGATAATGCGTCTTTGTAGAGAGCCAAAGCAACCAGCTTGAAGGGCAATATCTTACACGCAGTTGACGCGTCCACCACGAACTCGGAATCGGGCGGGCCGTCTGCAGATTTTGTCCATGTCGATGGAAGTGCGTCCATCCATGCAGCGACTTCGCGTGAGAAACTGGCACGGAAATCCATGGCCATTTGGTGGGCAAGGTGCGGATCAAAGACTTTTCGCATGGTCTTCCATTTGTGCCCATTGAGGACGCCTACGCTGAATCCGAGGACACGGTCAAAGTAAGGTCCCATGCCCATGTGGGGTGGCTTTTCGTGGCCTTTACAAGTCAGTTGAATACTGCTGGCAATTCCGAGAAGGTGCAAACCTTTCGTGGCGCGCCCGTAGAAGTCCTTCGCGTGCTCAGGGCGGCTAAGGACCACCTCCGGTTTACCGTCATTCCAAGTGATATAAGGCTCATCGCCAGCTATGGTGGCGCCTTTCTCGGAAATTTCATGTCTGTCATGCTTCAGTAAGATGGAACCGGCAATAACCTCCGCAGTCCCTTACCCGTGGCTGAATCGCAAGAAGCGCGAGTTGAAGTTGAGTTCTTTCATCTGCTTTCCTTCGTCATTGCTGAAATATCCCATCCGCTGCGCCAGAAATTTGGCGGTTTGGTAGCGGAGAGAGTCCTACCAAGAGTTATCAGCGGTTTCGTAGTCACTGTAGAACACCGTTCCGAGCTTACAAATTGATCGTAGATACAGAGTCCGCAAAGTAAGAAGCCTGCAGCCAGACAGATGCCATACACAAAGTTTGGAACCAGGCCAACGAAGTTGATTTGGTCAGTGGTAGAAGTCATGGGTGAAGAAGATCAAAGATGAGTCTAAGGAAGTGAGGGATCTTTTGCTTGGCCGAGAGTTTTGGAGCTTCTCGAGCAGCAGATGGCGGGGTTTATCCTTCAAACTAGCTAGAGTCTGCTCGTATTGGAGAAGAAAGTGCTTTTAAAGATCTCTCGAGAAACGGTAGTGCCTGTGACCTATGCCGTTGAAGCTACGGCTGATATCTCAACCAAACAGCAAGGCGAAGCTCACTCACTCAAGGCAGCAATCTTACATTGCAGCGAGTAAGACAGCCACCCTTGAGCAACGGTGGCAATGCAATGTTGGAACCGAAGGATTCCGGACCAAAATGCTTTCCGCAATGGGTATGGCGTCGACAAAAAAAGCTTATACCCCACGGTGGGTATGCAACTCTCAGCCTCCTCGTAAGACATTCAGCCCCAGGTGAACTCATACTCAGTTCTGGTTCGACCGGTGTGGAAACCCGTAAGAAAATGCCGATATGTCACGTCAGCAGGCTGTTCGCTTGCATGGGAGTTGGATCAAGACAGCCGCAAGACGATGAGATCTGGTCTGCCAAAATCAAATCCTTCAGGAACACAGTTTGGACCCATGCATAAAACAATTCACTCATCACACCATCTATGACACGTCAGTACATTTCTAGCGTTGAAAATCATGTACAAAACTGGATGCCCTGAAAGTGAATCCCAACCGGGACAAGGTCTTGCTTTTTCTTGAGACCCACGGCCTTCGGAAAATCCTGGGGACCAACGCCGCTCTTCTGAGGCGATAGGAAGGGGTTTTGAAGGCGCCAGAAACAAGGATGACTTCCCCGTTGCCGTAGTCGTATATGGACCGGAGTTCCATTGGCCTGATCGCGGTGCTCGGACTTTGACGAACTCACGGCGCTCGGTGCCCAGTCTGCCAGGCGCCCTGACTACCAACATGGTCAGCAATCCCACGGATATGCATTACAATGTGATTACGCGGCAAGACATAGCCTGGAGCAGTTGGGCTAAATGTGGAAAATGCCATGCATAGCCGACGGGAAGGTTCTGACACTCGTCTTGGAGGGGAGAGATACCTGAGCTGGTGAGCGTATAACTCGGCTGGGGTGGTTCCTTTCGGTGCCTTCAAGCTTTCAGTCAGCGAAGAGAACTCGCCACAATCATTGACACGTACCATCTGTCTTCAGTCACCATCATGACTTCCATCTTGTTCCCAACTTCAGACCGTCCCTTGGGGGCAAGGACAAAGCAAGACTATGCGCCGTTCATGAGCGATATCGCCCGTGCTTCCTCTGACGCTGCAGATGCTTTAATCCTCTTCAAGAACCTGGTCGAAGGCAATGCCGGCGGACCAGATTCGGTGGGCTTCATGGCATTCGACGCCCACGGAGGCGATGCTGGCTGCCAGTTGCGGGCTGGGATGATGCAAGAGACGTTCATGATTCATCGACACCTCTTCACAGACATGCCAGAAATCTGGAAGAGGGTGCGAATCTGGATCAATGAGTCTACAGCGGAGCTCCAAAATGTCCACGAAAACGCGAAGGGTGCCTGCAGGCAGCTAATGAGGCATGAGGTCCATCCTAACAAGCTCGGACTTCCAACGCCTGAGGGGGCGCTAAAGGTCCTTGGATGGGATGTTGCGTCCGAAGTGCCATCGTTGGCCGATCTCATCCATCAATCGCTCAACAATAGGGGTATCGAAGTGTTGGAAAAGTCTCCCATCCTCTTCTACCACCTGCAGAAGTCGAAGGCGACGGTCTCTGGTGGACTTTCACCGGCATCGACTGCATCCACTGTATCCGGCACCGCGTCTTCGGCCTCAACAGCAAGCACCGAGCTGGATCTCGAGCGCTCCGCTGCGACAACACCGCTATTCGGCCCAACCGAAATGACAGAGCCATGTGCTCCACGAACGAACATCGGGGAGCCAATCACAGAACCGACCTCCCGATCGATTGCGAGAATTCAGGCGCATCTCGAGCAAGAGTCGTGCCTTGCAACGAGTTGGGACCCGCTCAGCATCCATACCCTCGCCCGGTTCGTCATATTCTGCTACGTACTGTCGAAGTACAAGGCCTTCTCGATTCTCAACGGCACGGTTGGCGCTCGTGTGGCGCCTGGCGATGCTGCCGAGGTGTCCTACAGCTTCATACGCCCCCACACGGACAAGAAAAAAGTGCCTGGGAAGCCACAGCGGACTCTGCGGGAGCTCAGCCAGCTCCAGTCCTGGCTGTCCGACCTGAGCTGCGCATGGCAGCGCTCCTTGGCGCTCCGCTCGACTCAACGCCTGGACATGCAGAGGTGAGCGAACACAGCAAAATCCACAGCATGGGGCAGTTGTTTACTAACGCATCTCAGACTCATGATGAGCACTCTGCAGCAGTCCGACAAAGGCCTCAAGGCCATGGCCTGCTACCCGGGATACGTCCTCGCGCGAGAAAGCTGGGCGACCATGAACTGCACCCTCCTCCTGGTTGACCGGCACTTCTGCACCGACGGCGGTAGGCGAACCAGCACCACGCAGGGGAGAAAGGCACCGCTAACCGCACCGCCACGCAGGCTTCCACTACAACGTGTACACGGCAACCATGGGGACTCCGACCTGCGCATGCCCATGCCATCTGCACCCTCTCGGGTTGAAAGTTGGATGGACGATCCGGCAGACCAGCCTGGCAGACCTAGTCGAGGACGCCGATTCGATTTCGCCTCACCTCGTCATCATGGGCAACAGCATCAGCGGCGGACACGACGAGTACATGCAACGCTTTGCGGCCAAAGCCAGACCGCACGTCTGATCCGCGGACGGTCGTTGCGTTGAGAACGACGCCCACGTCGAGGACTTCCGGTCGGCGGATCACGACCGCCTGGCGCTGTCGTTCTTCGCTTCGCACAAGGCCTACGCCTTCCCGGTGCCGGAAAAAGGTCAGACGGAGAGCGATGGCGCTGATCTTGCCACGGACCCCGAGACCGCGTTCGTCGAGCGCCGCATGGACGTCTGGGCCGAGGCCGTCGGCTTCGATGCCGGTGGCGCGGCGGCCGCGAGGGCGAAGAATTTGAAGGAGAGCTGGAGGATCAGCAGGGAAGAGGCTGACGCGATGGGAACGGGGGCGGGCGGAATGCACACGTTTGCCTGGCAGCACGCGCTCTTGGAGTCAAAGGCCCGTGTTGCCAGACGGATCCAGACATGGATGGAGATTGGCGAGCTGATGCCGTTGCACGCGCCAGTCGAAGGAAAGGCATAAGTGTCGCGTCTGAAAAGCGCGCACGTACGTTCTCTGTCGAAAGCCTCGTAGACGACGGCAACACATGAATCCACACCCCCAGACATGCAGAACTCCCAAAACACCCCCGCACATGCACCGCCCCGCTATGGTATCGCGCCGTGACTCCCACCCCGCTCAAGAACAAACCAACCCACCACCTCACACCCGCCCCCCACCATACCCCATCGGCCCCCTCTCCGCCTCGTCCCGACTCCCGCCCCTCGACAAGCTGCTCGCGCCACCCACGCTCGTCTCCGACCCGGCCCTGCCGAACCCCCCACGCAGCCCTCCCCGCTCCGCCACCGCCTCGTTCGTCACCGTCACCTGGCTCTCCTTGAGGATGTACTTCTGGCTCTCGGCGTCGCTCAGCTCCTCCCAGTTGCGCTTGCCGGCGACGCAGGCCGTCTGCACGAAGCCCTTGACGCTGGCGCCGCCGCCGCCGCCGGCCTCGAGACGGTAGGCGTCCGGCCTGTGGTTGCTGCGGCGGGAGCTGTGGCGGCCGGTGGGGCCGCCGCTGCGCTTGTTGCTGCTGGCGAAGGACTCGCCGAAGAAGGGGACGTGGCGGAGGAGCGGGCGGAGGGTGGGGAGCGAGCCGGCAATGATGCCGATGCCGGACTCGATGATGGACCAGAGGGCGATGTTGGCGATGCCGTAGAGGTAGTCGTTGGGGTTGCTGTAGTTGAGGAGGTAGCGGAGGCGGACGAGGGTGGCGGTGCTGGCGCTGCAGGGGATGCGTTAGGCTTTTTTTTTTTTTTTTTTGCGTGCTGGAGGGAGGGAGTGGAGATTGCTTACACGACGCCCAGGGCCAGGATGGCGGCGACGGAGGCTTTGATGCGGAAGCGGAGCTGGACGTTCCAGAGGATGAAGACGGGGAGGACGGCGCAGGACCAGTCGGTGATGATGGACACGGACGAGATGAAGTACGACACGCTCGTGATGACGCTGGGGTCGATGCACGTCCCGAGGCTCTTGTCCCAGGTGGCGGCGATGGGGTGGCATTGCGCCAGCACGGCGATGATGGTGGTGATGGCGGCGATGGTGGCCAGAAGCATGATGGCGTACAGAGGGTAGCGGTACTTGCGCTCCTGGGTGATGCGCAGCAGGGCCACGCAGATGGCGCTCTTGATTGGGACGGTGCTGGCGACGTAGTGGATTTGGAACATCATGAACCACTGGGAAAGTCAGGTTTCAGTGACACGGTGTCTCATGGCGGTCGGAGTTGGGCTACCTTGCGGCCCTCATGGTCGTAGTGCGCGTTGAGATATTCGACATGAGTGCCGACACCGTTCTGTGCTGCTGTTACTGTTGCCTGGCATGCTAACGTGTAGAACACCTGGAGACCGGTTAGGAGGGCTCGTGGTTCTGACCAGATGGAAGACACGCACAAGGCCAACAATCATAAGCCAGTCATCCAACCCCAGCGCCTTGATCGTTTTCCGCACCACCACACGCGCACAAACAGTCAAGATCGAGAAGACAAGAAGAAAGATTGAGACAAGCTCAAGCATCAAGCCCGGTCCGGTGGGGGTAATGGCCATTGCAGCGAGTGAGTGAAAGCAACCGGACCGACAAGGGTTGGACAAAAAAGCAATACGGCGTCAGGTGGATGCCAGGCTGCGTAGGATATGTACTCGCAGAGGAAGGGAGTCCAGGCCTTCCCGGCCATGGTGCTAATTGGAATAAGCATGGCAATGGCTTGGTGTGAACTCCTCCACTAGCGCAGGCAGAAACGTGCCGGTGCATGCAAGGTCCCGCACGGAATCACAAGCGGCTGGAAAGAGGCGCGGGGGGCTTTCCTGGTTCAAGCACAGGTGGGATGGCACGGTGCGGTAGGTGACTATAACCGCAGTCTCGAGACCGGCACAGGTGGCGGTTCCTGATCTCCACAGTGGACGAAAATCAGCCGGCAAACGGACCGAGGAGGGCGTCGGTGGTGACGCTGGATGGGCTGGCAAGCGGCGCAGCGACTCGTAGCGCGTGGTCCCGGCGTTCTCGACCGACCGGCACTTGGCTGGACGGATGGAGTAGGGCGTGAGCTCTTCCCCATGCGGCGCGCACTATTCTTCGGAGGCGCTTACACATCGTACGAGCGCGCCACGAACTGGGCGTTTCACTTAGGGAGGCTTGGGAGGCTTGAACGTGAGATGGGCGACCGTCGGATCTCGGTCTGGAGTGCCGGCCGGGAGCGGATCAGGGAAGGCCGGATCAGGGAAGGCCGGATCAGCATGCGGGGGAGATCCAGATCGCTCTGCGTCATCCTTGGCAGGCCCCGGTCCAGACCACAGCCCGCCGCCGTGCACCTCCAGGGATAGTGCGGTGGTGCTCATTCGGGCAGCTAAATCCTCCATCCGCTTCCGCGGACAGGCGTGACCCTGGACGAGACGTGCGTCGACAGTCGCGGTCAAGGTGGTGAGTGCATGGCCAGGTTCCGGACGGACGGACGGACGGACGGACGGACGGCAGAGGCTGACGATCACGAAGAGCAGAGGTGACGAGTCCGGCTTCGTGTTCGCAATATCCAGGAGATGACACGGAAGACTCCCTCTTCTACACAGGCATGGCAGCCACGAACAAGCACCTACAAGACCCGTACATTGCTACCAAGCCCACAGGCCGAGCTGCCATCGCTGCAACGCGCATGTCGCCCGCCCTACGAGATACGAGAAGTTGCCGAAGACCGATCTCCAAGCGGTGTTTGCTGCCGGTGTTGCACAGGACGCTGCAGACGAGACATGCCCGGCCCGGTCCCGCCCAACAGCGAGCGGTATGTACACCAAACCTTAAACCTGCTCCCTCCCTCCCCCTCCTCCTCCTCCTCCTCCTCCTCCTCCACCACCACCCCTCGGTGCTCTGCACCCCACGAACGGCAGCATCAGCCCGCGCGCCCGCCCCTTGGCCCATCAAGACAGCGCGGACCCGCCGCGACGCTCGGCAAACTTTCTTCTCGTCTCCGCGCGCGCGCGCCGCCGCCGCAATTTCCCCGGCGTCGCAGGGCCCCACCGCCCTGAAATTTCTGCGTTGAAGCCCGCGGAGTCTCATCACAGGTTGCCGCGCCGCAACACGAACGGCCCAGAAAGAAAAAAAAAAAGAGAGAGAGAGAGAGAGAGAGAGAGAGAGAGAAAGCCCTGGTCCGCCGGCAAAAAGTAAGCTCCCCCGGACAGGCTTGAACTGTCAACCTCCTGATCGCAATGGGAGTATCACCGTCGATACCGAGTTGATGCTCCCGTAACAGTCAGACGCGCTAGCCAATTGCGCCACGGAGGAGTGTTCTGGTGCAACTCCTTGGATCCAGCATCGGCTGGAGTGGCTGTTGATGGAGAGCGACCTGCCGGCGCGGTTGATATGTTCTTGTGCGGCCGGGACTGGCGGGCGACTGGACAGCAACTGGTCAGCAACCACCGAGTCGCAGCGGTCATTTACGGAAATGCTCATGCCCTCGCCGATTCGCGGACGGACAATGCGGGTTGGTAGGAGTACGCCGTTGCGAGCCTTTGGCACACCCCCCGCTCACATCAGCCAGCAATCGCGAGGAGCGCAGGCGACAGCCGCTCCGCTTCTCGGCAGAGCGAGCGCTGCATTGTTCGCACTGTACACGTCTGCGTCTCTTTTCAGCAGCAACCTCTTCTCTACTAGCAATACCCTCCACCAACAGCCCTTCTGACAGCCGCCGCCTGCCCCTACGCCTCCCACTCCCACTCCAACCCCTTCATCTCCGCCCTCCCCACCACCACCACCGCCGCCACCTCCCCCTCCCCATCCCCACCCCCATTCGTCCCCTCGCCCTCCCTCGTCGTAAAGTCGCCAACCTCGCTCAGACTCTCGATGCGGCCCAGCAGCAGCTCTATACTCCGATACGCCGCCCCCGGCGTGTAGCCCGGCAGCTCGTGGCCCGCCAGCTGGGTCTGGTAAAACGTCAGACCGCGCTCGGCACCCCACGACCCCAGCACGCCGGCGCCGGCGAGGCTGCCGCCGTTGTACTCGACGTGGTAGGGCGCGTAGAGCGGGTTGCCCGGGTACTCCTGCAGACCCCGCGCGCCGTTCCAGGTGAGGTTCTGGAGGGCGAGGAGGGTGCCGTTGGTGGAGAGGATGAAGTCGAGGTTGCCGGAGCCGACGATGACGTTGTTGGTGCGCTCGATGACGGCCTGGAGGGTGCCGTCGAGGGCGGGGCCGGGGGACTGGTCGCCGCCGCGGCCGACGAAGACGTTGGTGTCGGTGCACTGCGCCCAGTTGGTGCCGACGGGGGCGTTGATGGCGGCTTGGACGTCGGTGCGGTTGAAGTAGACGTCCAGGCCCGGCGGCGAGTAGTCGCCGCTGTTGATGATGCCGAGGACGGAGTAGGGGTGCGGGCAGGTTTCGGTGATGTGGTAGATGTTGAAGCACGGGTTGACCTCGAGCGCGGCCGAGTAGACGTCGTCCCAGAGGTCGCAGGAGGCGGCGGATGGGTCCGAGTAGGGGTCGGGCAGCGTGGGGAATGGGTCTTGCGGCGGCGGGAAGGTCAGGTGGGTGTCGAGGTAGGTGGTGTAGTTGCAGGCGTCGGCGCGGGATTTGAGGTCCTTGACGAAGCTGTCGTTGAGGAAGAAGAGGTTGGACCAGAAGTCGACGTATTGCGGGACGATGACTGGCGCGCGCGTTAGAGTAGTGCCGGGTTGCGGCTGCGGATCGATGGTGCTCACCTTCTTGCTGGAGGACCTCGTCGCCGATGATGGGGTCGTTGATGGCAATGCCGGCCAGGTTGTAGTAGTCGGTGTCGTTCCTGTTCAGGAACTCGTTCGCCACGTACGGCACGTAGAAGCCGGCGTAGCTCTCGCCCGTGATGTAGACCTTGCTGCCGTGGGCGTCGAAGGTGTCCACGAACGACTTGTAGAACCCGGCGAATTCCTGGGCCAGTTCAAGCTCGTTGGTGATGTCCGGCTCGCCCTGAGAAAAGCCGACGCCTACGGGTTGTCTGGGGGAAGAACGGTCAGCACGGATGCCATCAAAACGCAGAGCTGGAGGGATTCTCACTCAACCCAGAGCATGTTCGTCAAGTTCACCCAGGTGTACGGGTTCTGGACTGGGGCGTAGGTGCCCGACTCCCACGTGAAGGGGCCGTTCTCCGTCAACAGACCGCTCAGGGAACTGCAGCCGGGGCCGCCGTTGAACCTGCACGACGTCAGCATACGCAGGCCGAGCCAAAAAAAAAAAGAAAAAAAAAACCAGTCGTTGGAGCTCGCGTACCAGATGGTGATCTCGTCGGTCGCATTGGGGTTTGTCGACGGGAAGAACCTGCCCAGGATCAGCAGGCTTGTCCAGCGCGCCTAGCAAGCTCAACGGGCCGCACGCACCAGAAGTAGAGCTTCCGAGTCTCGTTGGCGTTGTCGGAGATGGGCAGCAGCCCGGCGTACGACTCGCCGATGTCGAAGTCGACGTCGGGGATCTTGGTGCCGTCGACGGCGAACTCTGCGGGCGCGCGGTTGTCAGCAGCTGCGGCCGCGAAAGGCAATTGGAGGCGGTGGGCGCACTCTGCGTCGCATTGGTCGCGAAGGGGGAGGCGCGCTTCCGCAGCTCCGGCGGCGCCCGGCGGGCGGCGGCCTCGCGCTTCTCGTTGAAGGCCTTCTTGACCTCCCCGGCGCGCTGGAAGGCGTGCAGGGCGCCGCGCTGGGAGCCGGCGGCGGCCTTCGCGGCGGCGAAGGGCAGGAGAGCGCTAAGCAATGCGGTCGAGAGCTTCATTGTGACAAGCAACACCAAGACTGCCGAGTGCGGACGACCCAGCCTTTCGCGGGTGCGGCGCGTTTAAATACGGACAGAGATCACCGCGTCCGGTACCTGCAGGGAGCCATGGGTTATTTGCACAGCCGGCGATAACAGCACGACAGCGCTCTGTACGAGCCCGGCGCTAGCGCAATCGGGAAGGAGCTGGTCGCGTGGCGGGGGTGATAGTTAAACAGCGCACGCGCGGTTGGCCGATCAACCGGCTCTACTCAAATCGACGTCGTCATTGCGAGACCACCGCCCGTCCAGCATGAACGCGCCCGCTGACTCAGCTGTTTGGCTTTGGGCTTGAAACGCGGCGACTGCGAAAGTGGGAACGGGACGGGCCCGATCTGCGCGCACGACGAGCGCCATTCGCTGGCCGGCATGGCGCTCAACCGGGTTGGGAAACGTTGAGACGGCACAAACAGGTTTAATTAATCGACGTTCTATGCTCCGGCTCGTTTCCATCCGGAAGGATTCCTGACAGCTAGGCGCAGACAGGCAGCCGGTTTGTCGGTGACGCGCGCCGTGACCGCCCGTGGCCCAGCGGCGGCAGTGACGTCGGGGCATTGTTGCAGATACACAGACGCCACACGGGCACGATGGTCATCTCGGCAGATCGGGCTTGGGATCACAACTGCTGGCATGATGCGCATTACGACGGCTTAGTGCACCACACGGCGGGGCTTGGTCGTCAGAGCCATGAGGCCGACTGCGGTCAGAGGCACGGCACGAGTCTTGGCTGTACGGCTGCTGGCAATCCAAACGGAAGAGATGCGGCACTCACCGCGGACGTTGCGGCGCCTTGGTGGTGGCGTGTCATGGCGGTCGGGCCGGGGAGATCCTACAGAAGGTGCTCTCATAAGCTTCCCGGCAGCCTGCCGGTTGGCCGCCGGTATCGGGGCAGCGGCGGCGCCGTTCAAAGGAGAAACACAGGTCGTGGCAGCGATGGCAGTGCATGAACGGAGGGTTTAGAGCTTTTGTGATTGTTTTTGGCTGTGTGCTGCTTTGTCCTGCGTTGTGCAGGCGGCGAAGAAGAAGAAGAAGAAGAAGTGCAAACGTGCGAGTGATGGAGCGGGGGTATCGAGGGAATTACTGAAGAACGAGGAAAGTATCCAACGCCATAGCCCATGCGCCACGCTCTCGCGTCTATGCTTCTTCTAAAAGTCGAGAGTCGAAAGGTAAAAACGGCGTTCCAAATCGTGAGGCTGTGTCTGTTCCGTGTTCCACGTCGGGTTCGAGGCTCGGGTGCGGCGGCCCTCGGGGCAGCTGCGCGATGTCGGACGGTGTCGCGAGAGGTTGGCGGGCGGTTGATCAGTTGGTCGAGGCCTCCCGCGCCGGCCACGGCAGCCAGGTGGAAACCTAGAGTATCCTGTCAGCACGTGCGTCCCGCAGGTAGCACACGGGGCGCGCATACCCTTTCCGCAGCGCGCTCGGCGGCGACCTTCTTCTCCAGATCTTCGAGGCGCCTCAGCTTGGCCTCATGGTACAGGTGGAGCTGCTGCTTGTGCTCCTCCTTGAGCTTCTTGAACTCGTGGTCCAGCTCCTCGTGCCACGGGTACAGCACGCCGGTCTGGAAGGCGAGCGCGGACACGGCCACGGTGAAGTTGAGGTAGGGGAGCCAGCGGCGGGCAGTCGCACCGAGAACCATGGTGAAACAGTCGGGACGGGAACGCGTGGGTGAAGGGAGAAAAGAGTGACGGGCACAGCAAAATGCGGAAGGAGGGGCACGGGCAGGGCTGGGTATTTGTACTTTACGCTGGCACCTGGGTAAGGGCTGGGCAAGGGGAGGCGCGGGACTGGTGGGGGAGTTCCCGGGTGGTGGTTCTGGTCGATGCTGGAACTCGGGCCCACTTTGTGGGCTGATTTCAGAGGCCTGTTATCTGGCAAAGATGAGGAAAGGCTGCGGCGCCGCGCGTGATAGGCCGCGGCCGCCGCAAAAGGGCGCAGCCTGGGCGAGAACCGGCCCCGACCACGTGGTGCGGCAAAAATAGACCGTCAACGGCGTCGGGCGCGTCGGGTATGTGGCAGGCGCCGGGCCCTGTTGTCGGAGCAGTGCGCTCGCGAGGGGCGTCTGGCCCGACGAGCGCGAGGCCAGCTGCTCCGGTTTCGCGCATTCCTCTGCTCTCCGCGGCACTCGGTTTCGCGGAGCGGATCAGCTGGCCGGCCCTCAGGCGGCTCGCTGACAGGCCTTCTCCGCACATGCACGCCGCGGAGGCCGGCGGTGGTGTTGGCGACCTCGGCTTCGGCCGCAGAGCGAGTCACGTCCTTCCGCTCCCACACGAGAATGCCGTCCACGGAGGCAACCCGTAATCGCTTGCACCGTATATAACGCTGGGGGCCGCGAAATCCTACTGCACGCGTCCTCGTCGCCGCGGCTGGTAATATCCATCAGAGGAGCGTCTCTGATGGGTAGCTGAGTGCAGAGGTGATAGATGGCAGCCTGCAACACGCTGTTACAGGCTGTTGGGGTGCGGTTTCGACGCGATGAAATAGAGGGTCTTAATAGGCGTGGTGCTCGTAACCTGGCACGATGCGACCGGTCGGCTCGACGAGACGGAAACACGGGCAAGTGTGAGGGCTTACACCCGGTGCACTCGCGGAAATGCATTGGCATACTTCTACAAGAAGACTAAGCTAAGGAGAAAGGAAATAATAAGCGTAGGAAGGTATTATATACCGAAGTAGTTGATCCGTGCGCCCTTTGAGTCATTAGGTGTTGACTCATAATTGTTAACTCATCGCCGCAGGGATCTTCCAAGGCACTTAACGGTCTAGACCGTCACAGCAAGCTCTGGAGAAGGGAAATACAGGCCAGCTTCGATGGCCCTTACCGACCCTGTTAAGCGGGCGTCTAGGCGACTTAATAGAGGGTCTTAATAGGCGTGGAGCACGCAACCTACGACGATGACACAGGCCAGCGGTGAGGGGAGGCTCTCGAGGAGTCATAGGCTAGTCGCGCAGAGACTCAGCACGTTGGAAACACAGGCCAGCTCAAGACAAGAGGGGACACAAGCTTGGTTAGTAGGAGCAGGTGGAGCAGGTCGCCCGGCGTGGGATCTGGTCCGTTACCCCTCCTGCAAGACACGGTCGGCCTGTTATGGGGAGACCCTTACAGGCAACGCGAAACGGGGACTTGGTGAGTGTAGGGTGTTGCGCCCCTGCACAATATCTGGGCTGCCCGCGGGGCGTAGTGCGCAGCAGCCACTGCTGGCTCCGAGGACCTCACCCCTTCACTGGGCTCTGACCCTCGGTGCACCTGGATGGCAGGCAGGATCACGTCCTGGCCGGAGAGACTGCTGCGTGGCTCAAGAGAACGGATGCGCGTGTCGGTATGCATAGAGACGGAACTGTTCGCCTCCAAAACCAACGCTGAAGCAAACGATAATGAGAAATCAGAGGTTTTAGGACAGAAGGCCGGCGATGCATGCTTAAGGAGCAAACAGGGATCACTCAGGCAGGAGGGGTCTGGCCCGGCCCTGACTGTGGAAGCCGCAATGAGAAGCGGCTGAAAACTGGGGTAGGGGCCTGGATAGACCTTTAGGAGACTGGAGGTTATAGGCATGTCGAACCCTACTGCAACTTTGTACATAGATACAATTGTATGATTTCCTGAACAGACTGGACTCGGAGCAGGCAGCAGTCCTGATTCAGTGCCGCTCAAACCACTGCCGACTCAAGCCTTACCTCTACAGAATAGGGCGAGAGGAGTCAGATAAGTGCCAGTGTGGCATGAGCCAGGAGACAATCAAACATGTACTACTAGAGTGCCCGCAGTGGCATAACCTTAGACGAGAACTCGTGGTCGCAGCAGGGAAGAGATGGGGGGATATTTCCTTTTTATTAGGTGGATGGAGCGGATGGGAGGACCGGCACACTGGGAAACCAATAGATGGTCTAAAGGAGAAGTGGAAGCCTAATTATGCAGTAGTCAAGGCAGCCATTCAGTTCCTACAAAGAACCGGGCGGTTCCAAGATGAACATGGGGAGGCTTACACATCGAACCCACCACAAGAGATGTAAGGGTAGTAAAGGGAGTAAACAGATTGGACTAAGAAGTGAGAAGAGGCTAAAGAACAGGACAATGTAAGGCTAAAGAGAGGGACGGCTCTTATACTACCTAGAATGTATCGTAGCCTGACAGAATCAATCAATCAATCAATCAATATAACGCTGGGCGCCTGCGCTGGCAGCCTTTTACCCGAGCACCGCCTGCTGCGCCCACGAGCCCGTCTCACGAAGGCAAAAGCGCCCGCAAATTCCCGCAGCCGCCGACCTGAGCGAGCCGTTTCCCTGGCGCCCGAAAACCCCGGGGGAGACGCGACGAGGAGCGCACCACTGCCGTTCTCGAAGGCATTCGGCTTCCGGCAGCCCTCTCTCCCCCCGCTCTCGACGCCACGACGCCGAAGAGAGCGGGTTCGCAGCGGGCCGGGACGACGAGCAACCGCCTCCGCATCGCGTCACCCGGCACGCGAGGTCGAAGCCATGGTCCCCCACGGTGTGTCGTTGTCGCGTGCCCGGCAGCCACCGACGTCGCTGCCTTGGAGGTCTCCTTCCCGCGCTGGCTGCCGGAACTCAAAGTCGCGTGCCGGTCGGATCGCGGCCTCGTCGCGTGTGTTGAGCCATTTTCGCCCTGCTGTTCCACCATTCCAGTTTCTGAGAAAGCAGAAGCGGGTTCTGGCCGCGGCGCGCGTCCGTGCCTCCTGCCCTCCCCTCTGGCGCTGGTCTCTGTCCGTCGAGAATCCGAGGCCCGTTGGAGAGGCCCCGGCAAGGGTGTGTAATTCGTGCGAGCAGACGGTCCCGCAGCCAACTGGATCAGGCGCCACGGGCGAAGCCCGAGAGCACGCGATAACAACGGCAGCAAAACTGCCGGACTGCACCATCACAGCTGACCACGGCCGGGCGCGTTGTCTGTCATTCGTTTCCATTTCGTATAGTCTACAGGGGTTTTCTACGCATCTGGTGAACATCCACCTGCTCAGAAGGCGGTCCACCCGTTGTCCGCCGCAACCACCGCGCCGTTGATGCCCTCCGCGTTGTCCGACGCCAGGTGCACGATCGTCTTGGCCAGCTTGTCGACGTCGACGTTGCCGGGCAGCACGGCCTGCAGGGTCTGGGCGGTCTGGCGGCCCTCCTCGTGGAAGTCGGTGGGCACGCTGGACATCAGGTTGGTGTCCATGTTGCCGGGCAGGACGGCGTTGCAGCGGATGTTCTTGCGGGCGTAGGCGGCGGCGGTGTTCTTGGTCAGGCCGACGAGGCCGTGCTTGGCGGCGGTGTAGGCGGCGCCTTTGGTGAGCAGCATGTGAGCGGCGGTCTCGGGCGTGGCGGCCGCGTGGTCGAAGCCCAGCGTGGCCGTCGCCAGTAAGGGGCCGATGGACGACATACCTGCTGCGGCGCCGCGCACCGCCGCCGCGGCCGCGACGTTGACGATGCTGCCCGCGCACTTGTCGCCGCGCGACAGGAAGTGCCTGACCGCGTGCTTGGACATCAGCGCCGGCCCCGTCAGGTTGACCGCGAGCACGCGGTTCCACACGTCGGCGTCGACGCTGTCGACCGGGTCGAAGCCGTCCATGATGCCGGCGCAGTTGATCAGCACGTCCAGCCGCCCGAAGCGCCGGATGCAGTGCTCGACCGCCGCCGCCGCCCCCGTCTCGTTCGACACGTCCGTCACCGCCGTGGACAGCTTGTCGAGCGGCCCGACGTGCCACAGCTTCTCGAAGTCGTTCTCCGTCTCCTTGACCCGCTCCTCGTTGACGTCGCAGATGACCACCTTGGCCTTGTTGTCGCTGCATGCCTTGACGATCGCCCGTCCGAGGCCGCCCGCCCCGCCCGTGACGAGGACGACCTTGTCTTCGAGGGCGCGAGGCATCGTGGAAAAGGGTCCGAGGGATCCGGTGGAAGAAGGATGTAATAAGAACAGCCGAGGCTACGAAGCGAATTCAAACGTGTCGGAGGGCGAAGGGAAGAAGAGAGTTGGGGAAGAAGAGAGAAAGAGGGAGGAAGAAGCTCCGAGCCTGCCGGGTTTTAATGACGGCGTAGCCCAAGCTCCTGAGCCCACATTGCGGCTGAGCAGCATCGTGGCAGTGAACACGATTGACGTCTGGACAGCTGGGGCTTGTTGGAGCTGCTGCGGGTCCCTTTGCGGGGTTGTCCAAAGGCGGTCTGCTACGCAGCGATTTGTGCCAATTGACTGGCGGTCTGAGGGCGAGAGCGGTCAGTGCCTGTGGCGGGACCCACCCGTTGTGCCCTTGCCGCTCGGCCCGGCCGAATCGCGCATCGTGGCCTTTACACGCTCTTCCAGAATCCTGCTGCTTTCCGGACAGCCGTGTTGTGGCGGTGTTGATGTGTGCTGCTGTCAAAGCACGTAGTACGTGTGGTGTTCCGAAGCCCAGGCCGGCCATTACTCAATCAACCCGGGCACCCCTCCTCGACAGAGTCAGTGCTCAGCGTGCCATGGATACACTATGCTAAGCGGGCATGAGTTTGGGTGAGATACGTACCGAAACACGACTGAGCCGCCTGTTCCGCAGGCAAGTCTTTATGCCTAGCTCAAGGAGACTATACAGCACACTCTGGCTTTGAATGAGAAACGCGGGAAACCTCCACTGTTTTTTATATCCTCTTTCGGTGTCCTGTTCACCGTTCAGTAAGCATATACTGCTAGTGTAACACCTCGCGAACCGATTGCGGAAAGGACCCACAGTCCTGAAGAGACGGCAGTAGACGGTAGTAGACGGGTTTTCTCCAGCCCACTCACTTGGCGCCTCCAACGGCATTCCTGCACATCTTGCAACAGCAAGACGAGAAAGAAATGCCATGTCTTCCTCCCATTCCATCGAGCTTTCCTCGACCGCACCCACGAGCCCAAAAGCCCGCTTGCGAAGTGACTTTGGCATCTCCACACTTAAAAACAACTCCCCGCGTCCAACCACCGCCAAAACGGTTTCCCCCGTCGCGGAAACCACCGCCCGAGCGCCCTACCAACCGGGCCCGAGTCCCCCGGCCTCCCCCGACGGGATCCTTCGGAACTCCCGACCCTCGGGCGCCACCAGCCCGACCGAACCGGGGAAAGGAAGAGAGAGGTCCATCCGCCGTCGCCAATATTGCCGATTCACCCGTCGGCAACGGCAGGATTTGGGAGATCCTGCCGGAACGGGTTCCGCGCAGATTTCCGGGTCGCGATTTGCTCCTCGCTACACGTGGCGGGGGCGGGAGGATCCCGGCGGTTGGCCCTGCATGAGAGACCCTGTGGGGACTGTTGACGGGGACGGGGAGAAGTTTAAATCGATGTCGCTGTAAGGCGTTTGTGCTCTGGATCTCGGCGGGAGGCAAGGCATTGGTGGTGGACTCGCTTGCGAGGTCGAGGCATGCGTTCGCCAACGCGCTGGCTTGACGAACGAGAGGCAAGGTCGTTCGCATTACTCATTCACTAGCACGTACGAGGTCGGTTCGGAAAGTTTTGTAATACGCGCATGCCTCTATGGGTCCTTGAAGCGTTCGTCCGGGTGCAAATGTGTAATGAAAGGAATACTAGGCCCATTTGGATGAATGCTTTCAGTTGCCCATGTTGCAAAAGTTTTCGAACGGACCGCATAAAACGCACATCACAAGACCATGGCAGCGAAACGGTTGACGGGATAAATAGCCATCTGTCAATTCATCGTGACTCGTCATCATATCATACTCAATAAGCGAATCTCCCCGCCTTATATACATACACCCATCCGCCCCCCCCCCCACGACCTGCTACCAAGCGGCTCCGCAAGGTTCCCTACCTCGCCTCGCCCTCCTCCGCCCTCGCATCCTCGCCCCTCTCGCCCTCCGGCACTGCCACCGTCCTGTTCAGCTCCTTCACCGGCAGCCTGAACACCAGCGGGCTGACCAGCACCATGACGGTGGCGCCGCCCAGGAAGGCGGCGGTGACGGCCCAGCCGGTGCGGTAGTCGGGCTGGTCCTTGTCGGGCCAGATGCGCGAGCCGTAGACGGAGCTGAGGTTGCCGCAGGCGTTGACGAGGGCCAGCACGATGGCGCGCTTCTCGGGCGGGCTGTTGATGGTGTTGGAGATCCAGGCGAGGGCGAGCGGCAGCGCGGTCCAGATGCCCGCCGCCACGAAGCACGTCATGACGTAGCGCACGACCTTCTGCGTCACGGCGGCGCACACGACGCTGCACACGCAGCCGAGGCAGAGGAAGGTCGCGACGAAGGGGCGCCGGCCGCCGTTGCCGCCGCGGCTGCGCTGATACCGGTCCGCGACGATGGCGGTGCAGTTGGCCACGAGCGCCGCGACGCAGTAGATGGGCACCGTCATGTACTGCGCCGTGACGTCGTCGTAGCCGAGCGTCTTGGTCAGCGTCGGGATGAAGTACGAGATGGTGCCCGAGCCGACGTTGAGCATCAGCAGCACCAGGAAGAACCAGGTGCGGTAGTCGATGACGGCGGCGGTGAAGGCCTGCCCGTGGGTGAGCTTGCCGGCGTTGCTGGCCTCGGCCTCGCGCGAGCGCGTGTCGGCGACGAGGCGCACCGTGGCGAGCTGCTTCTCCTCGAGGGAGAGGCTGGGCGAGGTCGCGGGGTAGTCCAGCAGCACGAAGATGGCGATGAAGGCGACGCCGACGGTGCACACGCCCTCGACGATGAACAGCCACCTCCACCCGCGGATGCCGTGCGCGTTGTGCAGGCCTTCGGTGATGGCGCCCGAGATGAGGCCGCCGAAGGCGCCCGAAAGAGTGGCGGCGGTGTAGAAGATGGTGAAGCGTTTGCCTGGCCAGTTAGTCGGACGGTCCGCGGAGGATGGGGGAGAGAGTCGGCTTACCAAGCTCGCCGCTGGTGTACCAGCAACTCAGCAGATAGAGCACACCGGGGAAGAAGCCAGACTCGATGCATCCAACAACGAAGCGGAAGGCAAGCATGGCTCCGTAGGTCTTAGCAGACGCCATGGCGGCGCTCAGGGCACCCCAGACAATCATGATGCCGGGCAGGAACAGCGAGGGCTTCGAGCGGCTAAGAATCATGTTGGACGGAACCTCGCAAAGAAGGTAGCCAAAGAAGAAGATGGACAGAACCCAGGCGTACTTCTGGTCGTCGAGGTCCAAGTCATCCTCCATGCCGGCGATCTTGGCGTTGCCCTACGACAGTGTAAGCTCAACGGCCTGCATCAACTTCAACACGCGAAGACTTACGATGTTGGTCCTGTCAACGTAGTTGAGAATGTACATGATCCAGAGAATGGGCATCAGGCGCAAGTCAATCTTGCGCAGGAGCTTCTTCTCTTCCGGGGAGCCAGGCACATAGTTCCTGAGAGCCTCCTCGAGCTCCTCGTCGACATCGCCGGGCTTGACGGGCCCGTCGATCTCCGGGCCCATCTCGAGCTGCTGGGCCTGCGGCTTGTTGGCTTTGTCCATGCTCGAGCGGGCTGACGCTGGCGCTGCCTCGGGTTGCCCCATCGTGATGACTGCGCGACGGAAAGACGGGGAGGAGAGACAAGGGAGGGGAGTGAGGGACGACGGCTGGGCGCGAGAGAGCAGCGTGCTCTAAATCCAACTTGGACGACAGCAATATCAAGCTGGTCTCCACCGCCGAGGCACATGCGATATCAAAAAAGCTGCAACGCCGCTCCCGCACCGACATCGAGCTTACCTGCGTTGAGAGAGGACTCCGGGCGGGCGACAGAGCCCCACGGGGACCACGAGGCGATGATTGGCGCGCGGGGGAGAAAGCTTTCCCGCGGGTGGCAGCCGCGGTGGACCTCTCTGGTTCAAACAGGCGGACGATATCACCCCACGGGCAAGATTTGTGGGCTCCGTCCGTGTATGCGGTCACGGTGGAGCCGCGAAGGAGGCTCTGGGTGGCCGGACTGGGCCTGGCAGCTGGGAAGAGGCCAAAAGCCGGGCGGGTCTGTCGCCCTGGCAGGCCGATTGCGGCAAACACGCAGCCTGTGCGTCGAGACCGGTCGGGGAGAGTCGGCAACGGGAGCGAGCCAATGCGCGCGCGCGCGGTGTGTTGAGAGAGCGCGCGCGTCGGCCTTTGAGAGCAGGAGCCGGCCCTCAACACTCGGTGGCGGGCGGACGAGGCTCGGACGGCGGGCTGTGGGCGTCGGCGCCCCCGCCTCGCCCGTGTCTTCCCCGTGGGCAGGCCCACAGAGGTCGCACGAGTGCGGGCCAGCGGCGGGGTCTGCTCGGCTGCTCCAAAGTCGGCTGCCCGCGCCGGGAGACGCGGTGTGGAGACGCAGACCGCGACGGGCGACTTCAAAAGGGCGCGACGCGTCGCTGGTGTTGCAGCTGCGCCGCGACTCGTCCTGCGCGAAGCTTGGTGAAGCTTGTCGGCCGCTTGCCTCTGCCCCAGCGCGGCCGGCCCACGTGTCGCCCAGCCCTTGCCCCCAGCAGCTCTGTGGCTCTCCGCCTCGCATCCCGCGCAAACAGACTTTCCGATGACACCCCCCCCCCCGTTTCCGCTGCCGCAGTCCCAGTCGGGGCCCTGGCGCCGCCTGCCGCCCAACCCCAGTCCAGCTGCTGCCCGCGTCGGCCCCGATCTCGTGCATGGCGCAGCCTCCCGTTTCTGCGTCGCCACGCACCGGCCCCAAAGAGAGCTGAGCTCCCGCTCCGCGCAGCCCGTCCCTCCCACCACGCCCACCACTCTCCCGGGAAAGCATTTCCCACGCCGAAGCAAACCAACCGTGCGACCACCCTGCCACACGCCAGCCAGCCAGCCAGCCGTCCCGCCGTCCGTGTGCCGCCCTGCCTGCCAGCCTCGCGCCGGCCGGCCGACGACGAACAAGCGCTCGACCACACAACCACAAACCTGCCCAAGCAACCCGTCTCAACCCCGTCCGGTCCGAGACCTGTGCCGGGCAGCAACTGTCTCGCGGGCGTGGGGGAGCCGCGCGCAACGACAACCACAGACACACGGAACCACCCAAACCACTGAACCTAGCGTCGTCGGTCGTGTGCCTGCCGCCTCCCCTCTCACCAATAGCAACACCTATTTAAGTAGGACCGACCAAACCCCGATGGGCCGTGATCCTTCCGCGGCTGAACGCCGGGGGGGTTCTGGCATCTTAGACTTTTGCTCGCCCCCCTTCGGATGAGGGCAGCCCTGCAGCAACACACTCCTCCGTACCGTGAAACGAGCAGACGCCCGCGCGCCTTGTCTCGCCCCCTCTGTTGCCCAGGGAGAACGGCATCCGCCCGTTTGCATTAGCGACATGCCTGCCAGCAATAACAAAAAAGAGCCTCGCCGGCTCTCGAAGCACCGGGCCCGGCGCTGCGTCGGGGAAAAACCGAAGATATGCTTCACGCCGTGTCGCCCCTACTAATCATTCACACTCCGCACAAGCGTTCCTGTCTCCTGCGCGGTTTATTCCACTCTGACGTTTTCTAGAACGGCGGTAGAAGAGAGCCGCCGTGTGCTTGTGTGGGTCCAGCTGTCAAGTTAGGATTTTGACTTTGCCACGAGCTGCTCCCCTCCCTCCACGCCCCCGATTGCGTGCGTTAGTTTCACGCTTAGTGTGCGCCTCCTCTGCGCCTTCCCTTCGCGCACTTTGTCTCTGATTAAGCCCAGAGGGGAGAGGGAGGCGGCGGTGTTGGCGCCAGCGGGAGGTGCTTAGGTGCGAGGCTAAAAAAACGCAAGCCACAGGAGGCACTGACGCCCAACGCTGCTGCTGGCGCTGGCGTCAACGTGTGTCAGCCCTACGCGGAAATGTGACACGGACGACGACGAATCCTGTGACACACCGAAAAAAAAAAAAAAAAAGGCTCAGCTTCGTCAGAGGACCGGTGAAGGAGGAGGAGGAGGAGGAGCACCGCGACAAAACTCAATGCATTGACGCTTCTTTTTCAGAAACCCCCACGGCCGCCGTTAAGCGTGCGGCTGCACGCTGTGCCATTGTGCTGTGCTTTGCTGTGCTGTGCTGTGGCCATGCGGCCATTCGTCCCATCCCACTCCTTCCAACTCTCTCTATCTCTTGGCAAGACCGCGCCGCCCGCTGTCTCCTCCTTCCCCCCCTGGCCGCTCAAATTTTTTCCCAAGACGCATGTCCCCTCGCTTAAGGCACGAGGCTTCTAGAACTCCCCGTTACGAGGGTCTTGCATGCAGGCCAAAAGGAAACGTTGCTCATGTGGCAGCTCTCGTGCAACCCATGCCTGCAGCAGTTCGCGGGAGCCAAGGAAGCACCGACAGCACGCTAGCCTGCCTTGCACCGCCGCCGCGCCGCTCGAGGCGTGCCGTACATCCACCCTCGTGGCGGCAGAGAGAGGGGTAAAGGGTAAAGAGAGCCACGTACGTGTAGGGCGGCTGCAGGCTGCGCATGGTGGGGGGGACGGCGGCACGATACGGCCAAGGCGCAGCAACACATTCCACAACCACACACGCACACGCGATGATGGGGCGGTCCAACGCGGAATTTCCGCAGGTCGCCGTCAAGGACATGCCCGCGCGCGCGCGCGCGCGGTCGCGGTGTGGGAGTTCTGCGGCCGCCGTGCGTTGATTAGCCTTCGGAGGGGGTGGGACAACGCGGTCGTTGCGATTGGGCGGGGTCGTATATAGGACGGGGTGGGATGCAGTATGCCAGGAGGGAAGGGCCGCCGCGGGCGGATGGGCACGCGGGTTTGACGCGCAGCATCGAGCACATGGCAGGACCGGCATTGTCATTTGGCGGACGGCGCCCGGCGTGGGGTGGTGGCGGAAATCTAAAAGGCGCCAGAGCGCAGAGCATTGGGCCGGTCTGGGGCGGGACGGTGGAGAGGTGGAGGGGTGGAGGGGTGGAGGGGTGGAGGGGTTGGAGTGAGGGAAGGGGTCCCGAGTTGCAGGGCTGCCACGCGACGAGCACGCGCGCCGCAATCTGGCTCACGGAGCATCCCTCCCTCGTTTTCCAGGTCGACTTCGACTCGAGACCCAAAATTGCGGTGTGCCCAGCTGGCGTCGTTCTGCAGAGCACCCGACTGTGGCGAGTTCCCCCCCGGCCTGAGACACGTTTCGACAAGTAGGAGCTGCAGCTTCGAAGATAGTCTTTTTCCATTTGCAGAACGACAGCCAACCACAGCACTGCGGCACCGGCGCGTCGATCAGAAGAAAATCGCTGGTTGCTAATGTGAACAACGTTCGCGCCTCTACATGCAGATCCCGTGTTTTTCTCCAATCCCATCCTTTCCCGAACCAATACGTCATTGCCAACCTGGACATGAGTCGTGACCCCAGACACAAGGGAAAAAGAAACATCGAAGAAACATCGTAGCAACGCCGAAAAACGACACGCTCGGCCGCCCCCGAGCCCATGCACATGCAACTTTTGGTCGTGATAGCCGTGAACCCCGTCGCCTTGCCAACGCCAGCAAACCAGTACGCCAAACAACTCCGCCCAATGATCAAGTCAACCAAACAGCTCGCTCAGTCCTCCACCCACGCCGGCTGGTTCGGGTTTTCCGCCAGCCAGCTGCTGACCGGTGTGCCTGTCGCGCTCACCGCCGGAGCCACGCTTGCGGCGCACCGAGCCTGCTGCACAGGCGTCGCGACTGCGCTGTGCACGCTGCCGTCATCCGTCGTCCAGCTGGGAATCCCCGACAGATACGTGGCGTTGGAGCTGCTCATCGGCCAGCTGGTCGCAGGGTTGCTGACCGGCGGCATGCGCGGTGTCGAGTTGAAGCTCTCGCTCGACGGCGGGCTGTTCAGAGGCCAACCCACCACCGGAAGGGACGAGGCGACCGCGTCGAAGACGCCGGCCGGCAGGTACTGGTCGTCCAGACCAAACCAGTCGAGGCTGCTGCCCGCCCAGGACATGGGCATGTCCGTGGGCTGAGAGGAAGGCTGCTGCCAGACCATTGTTGCGTCGGCCGGCGACATTGTTTGCGCCGTGTTGATGCTGGTGTTGCTGATGGTCGTGTTGATCGAGGGGTTGCGCTTGGCGTGCGCATGCATGACACGCGCTTCGCGCTCCTTGAGTTTCTTGAGCATGTGAGCAAGCCCCCGTGCCGTGTGCGTCGAGACGTGGCGGTCGCTCGCCTTAGCGTCGCCAAGCAGCTTGATGACGCGCTCAACCAGCTCGACGATCAATCCGAAGTTGGTGTTCAGCTGCGCTGACCGCCAGTTGGTGTGCACCTTCATGAGGAACACGGTCGAGAAGGTGATGGTAGTGGAGAGGTACAGCGGCACACCGACAATGGCATTGCGAATGTCGGGCTCGTCCAGCACGAAGCTGAGACAGGTCGTGGCATTCCCAATGGCCATGTTGATGAACTCGCGACGAGGGTCGTTGGGGGCAAGGTGGGAGAGGCCGCGCAGGCAGATGCAGTTGAGCTGCAGCTTGGCAAAGTTGAGATGCAGAGTGCATCCCTTCGCAGGGTAGGTTTCAATGTACTGGTTGGGCGCTGCGACAACTGTTAGCCTAAGGCCGGAGAGAGCGAGGACTGGATACGGACATGACATACCTAGACGAGACTCCCAGTTGTTCTTCCACTCGTCGAGATCGGCATTGAATCTTCTGATGACAGGCAGGTCATCCATAGCAATTGGCCTGTCGCTGTCGTGGCCAAACTTGTTGAAGACCCGGCTGAGGATCTTGAACACGCCCACCTGGGACTGGAGGCGGAGGTCGGCGTTGGTGATGGTGGGGAGGGCAAGGAACCTCTCGTGGTCGATGACCGACTCGTCCTCGTGGATGACGGGTGGCCGGTTGTAGGCCAGAGAGAAGTGGTGGTCACATACGTAGAGCAGGTACCAGAGACGGGCCCGCTCGATGTTGTCGAGCGATCCGGTGACGGACTTGGAGAAAGAAGTGTGCAGGTGCATCTCGGTGGCCATGCGGACAGCGTGGCCAGAGAGCTTCCAGCTGACCTCGGACAGGTAGAAGGCGCCAATGCACAGGGCACGGACGTCATCGAGGGAGTGGTACCTCTCGAACATGGACTCCGAGACCAGAGAGAGGAATTCGTTGTAGCAGACGTCGAGGATCTGCTCGGCGTCGGGGACATGCAGGGCCGTGACGGACAGGATGGAGGTGAGGAGGAGCGGCGAGGATTCCCTCACGGACTGCAGGTTGTCGTGGACGAGGGCGACGCCGCCCCAGATGTACTGGTTCAGCGAGGTGCTGAAGCGGCGGAAGAGCTCCTCGGCGAGGGCCTCGGAGATCTTGCCCTGGGCGATGATGTCGTGGGCCATGGGATTCCTCCGGGTGCCGTCGGGGCGCTCAGAAGTGCTGCTGCGGATGTTCTTGAGCTTGGTGACCTCGAACAGCGAAGCCATGGGGCCGGCCGTCATGGCGTTTTCCTCGGGCTCCTCTTTGCCTGGCGGTTCAGGTGAGTTTTCTCTGGTCATTGCCATGCCGGGGAAGCTGCGGGTCCGGGGTGACTGGTACTCTGAGTGCGGGGGCGTGGGACCCGACGAGGGCTGGTTGCTGATGGCGGCGGTGGACTGCGGGAGCACCTTGGCCATTGAGGGCGAGGCCGACTGGCTTCGGGTCGCGGCGTGGAAGGCGTCGAGGGCGGGCATGCTGTTGCGCTGGAGCAGGTCGGAGACAGCGTGGTGGAGCTGCTCGTACTTGACCTCCATGGTCCTCTTCCACCTGAGGCGGGGCAGTTAGCGCGAGCGAGCGGAGGGCGCGCTGGCCGGGGCACGTACTCATTCTCGTCGTCGAGCAGCGTCTGCAGGCTCTTGTTGATGACGCACTTGAGGCCGAGGCGGCGGCAGCGTGCGCACGGGTTGCTGCCGCCGTTGCTGCCCTCGGCGATGTCGCACTTGACCTTGCGGCTCTGGCATTCTTTGCCTGCGAGGGCGGCTTAGCACGCGCGCTGGAGGGAGGCGAGGCGAGAGGGCGGAACATCAGACGAGACGACACCACCGCAGCGTGCGATGTCGACGTCGGCCCGCGCCAAGGCAGCGATGGCTACTTACAGGCTCGGATCTTTCTTGAGATCTTGGGCGTGTGCTCGGGGGTGGCGGAGGCCGCGTGCAGCACAGCAGACTGCGGAGGGTGCGGCGCATTGAGACGCTCCGCCGCGACGGGCGAGGCGCCGGCGGGGAAGTCGTTCATCTGGGCAAACGTGCGCTTCATGGTGAGGCACGACCCACCGGCGTGTGGTCTGGAGGTGCGGGCGGCGTGCGCGAGGTGAAGACGGCGACGGGGAAGGCTTCGCGCGGTGCAATGGCTTCGAGGCCCCACAGGAGCTCAGCGGCGAGTCACGTTGGCGAGCGTCGAAGCGCGGCGGCGACACTGGAGGGTGGTGGAGGGCGAGAAGGCAGGCGCTGGAGAGCACTGAGCGTTGGGCGCAGGCTGATGCGTTCTAGGAGTTGATGTGGGGATGGTGGGGAAGGAGTCGAGAGGTGGGAGGGCGAGCGTTCGGCGCTTCTTTAATATCAAGGTCAGAGACGCGATGCCTCTGGAAGTCGTCGTTAGCACACCCTGGGGCAGCGCTGGCAGCGTGGCCTCCCTGCGCTTGCATCTTCCAAGCACGCATCAGCAGGAGCCTCCTCCCTTCCCCCGACCAGGCCGACGGGACGCCGAAGCGCCACACCGCCTGAACCGCCAGCGACAGGGACCGCGCTCGTCTCGACCACCGCGCAGCCATCAACCATGCAGCCCACGCGACGCCGACACCACCCGCGCCAGACTCACCACTCGCCCTCGCCCCGCGTCACCCAGCGTCACCCAGCAGCCGGCTGCAGCGCGCTGACGGCTGAGCTGCGCAGCTCAGCGCCCGCCGCCCGCCGCCCGCCGCCCGCGCTTCAGCTGTCAGCGCGCTGCAGCCGTGCTGCCGCCACAGGCGAAGGAGCCGCCACGCCCGCGACCTCACGTCGACCCGGCCGGCCCTGCACCACCTCGCGTCGAGGCTCTGCGCACCGTGCTGCAGTCGGTCCTTCTCGCAGTCGTTTGGCTTCTCTCCTGTTATATAATGCCGCCCGTCGCTCCAATTGCGTTTGAGCATCACGCACACCGCGCACGCATCCTGAGCATCCGTCGCTCCCCACGTGCCCCGCCGTCCCAAGCTCCCAGCGCGCCTGCGAGCAGCGCCGGCCGCGCCCTGGGCGCCGTGCATCATCTCCGTGCTCGCATTTCCGCGCACTAGCAGCCTAGATGAACCCTGAGACGAGCGCTTCCGCTTTGGGTGCCCCTGTCCGAGAAGCTCACTTCCTGATCGCCCAGCGTCCATCCGGAACGCTGCCGGGACAGGGTGGCCACGCGCTCCAGCGACGAGGCGATCAGCCAAAGTCTGCGCTGCGTCGGAGATTCAGCGTGTCGCAGCATGCAGCCCGCTTCCGATGGCCATTGGCATGCGCAGGGACATGGCCCCGGGGAAAACGTTTTCCTTGCAGCCACGGGTCGTTTAGCTCTTCTAGAAGCATGTGAAGCCCAAGCCAGCGCCCCTTGGCTGCGCTGCCGCACGTGGTGGCAACGGGATGGCGGCAGCACAGAGGTTCCCAGACGTGCAGCTGTGGCGCACGGCACACGTGGAGGCATCGCGAGATCTCGCCGATGAAGACCCGCCAATCTGTGGTGTTGAAGCCACCCTCCATCAGCGCTGGCGGCTGCAGCTTTGAGCGGTCCGGCCGAAACATCACCCTGCCGCGTGGGCGTCGGATGGAGGGGAAGGGAGGGATTACGGGGCTCGTCAGCACCAGATTCTGCCCATTCGCCTCCGCGAGTCCCAAAACAGCTTCAGCGTGCAGTGCAAGCAGGCATGCCGCGCCGCTGACACGTGGAGCGGACGCAGAGGTGACGCCAACACCAAGAGACGGGACGACGGCCACCCCGTTTGATGCGCACATGGCACCCTAGGGCGTTCAAGATAGCGAGCTTTAACCCTCCCTAGTCAGGCGTGGGCGCGAGATTTTTTGGATGTGGCAGCAACTTTCTTTTGGAAAACTTTGCCGCCATGGGAAGCGCAGGCGGTAGGGCTGCGGACGTCATGGTCTAGCGAGGCCGCGCGGGAAGCGCAGACAATGATCCTCGCCGCGCCCTCGGTCTGCACCGATGCCCCTGCAGCAGATCTGCCACTCATCGCGAACACCGCTCCGGAGGTGCTTCCGCCGTGCTCGGAGGCAACCGAGCAGCCTGGACTGCTCCGCCGTCATCGCTCGGCCACCGTGGGATCTGTCTCGGACCTGAATCAGCAGCAATGCCCTCCGCCTCGCCAATTTTTGCGGAGCCGGCGGATGAAAAGCCAAACGAGATGGAAGGTGAGTACGCGAGACGAGAAGACGGCAGATCTTTCTCTTTTCAATCCATTCTTTGCGTCTTCCTTGAAACATTCATGAGCCACCTCTTTCATTATGACGCCGGCCTGCTGCTGCGACTCGTACCCGCCAGATCACCATGCTTTGCGATTCAATCCTTATAAAGCCCGTGACTCGAGCAGACCCGCTTCTGCGCGCGATGACGGTTCCTGCTGCAACACATGCGCCGCAGCGAACACGCTGCTGGCCCTGCATCCTCTGCAAAGACGTTTAACCGACCGTTGCGAGGCTCCACTCCACAACTCAACGCGCCCGTTATCACCCGCTGCGGCGCGGCGGGGAGCGGTGTCTCGAGTAACGCCTTGTCCGCCGGCCGGCCGCTCAGCGCCCAGGCTGCCACCATCCCCGCATTCCGCCGCGCCCATCTACAGCAGGGACTTGGTCGAGAGACTCTCGAACGGGCAAAGCGCGTAGGATCTCCTCTTCCGCAGGCGGTCACGGTACCGGCTATTACTCCTCGGCGCGGGCCGTGGTTGGCCAACAAGGGCTGACTCGCTGTTTTGGGAAGAGACGCTTAGCGCGTCGGCGCCGTTGCCCTTAGCAGGGCGTCGGACTGAACGAGTTGGGATGATCGACGCGTACCCCTTCATCCTCGAGCGGGATGACATCTGTGGCCTGTTGGATGCTAGCCTGCCAGTCCTATATTACGACGACGTCACCGGCGGGCCCATCAGACGACTGTGGAATTTTTCTTGATAAGAAGGCGTACATAAAATCCCCGAGAGCTCGCACACGACTCGTGGGCTACTGCCAATGTTCTCGATTCCACAACAGCTCCTGATAGGCACCAATGCCTTCCATCCCGAGGAATCACGACGCCTGATTTGGCTAGGTGCGTTACCCGACGATAGATTTCCGCTGCCTGATCGTTTCGGAGCGGAAATGCGTCTCATTGACTCGAGCTAGTGCGCGACCCGACACCAACGTATCAGAGTCTCCTGAGGTTTGAATAGGGTTATACTCCGGAAATGCCGTCACGCGGCAGTCAATGATTCGCCCAGCCTCCAAGTCATCGACCTGCTGCGTCAGGTGCATCCGCCATTGGCTCGGGTTATACTTTTTGGGCAGGGCCCAAAGATCCCCAAAGCCGCCGAGATTCGGGGTTGCCTTATGGGAGTCTATTGCACGAGCTGGCTAATCTGGACAAGTCATTTTTCCGTCGCGTTACCTGGTGAGGAATGGCAGCGTGGCCGGATGCGCCAGTCATGGGGGTTTTGAATACGGTGACCTGCCAAAGTTGCCGCACTCCCGGCTGGTTGGTGAACATGGGCTCCATGTCCGTCCGCTTAGCCAAAATCAGGCCACATTGCATCAGCGGCGCCGACGTCCCTCAAGCATCGTCGCTGCGGAATGGACCCTGGTGGCAAGCTTCACGAGTCACTACACCACGCTTCTGCTGCAGGTTGATGGATGCGGTACCTCGACACGCTGCCCCGACCAGGAATCACGGCGGAAGCGTTCATGCGGGTGACACCTTCCCTTTAGCTCCCGCGAAGCGAAATTTTACGTCACAGATAAACTTGCAAACCTTATCCTCCCGCGCCGTTAAAATATTGCTGCAAAGACGTTGGCGGCAACCAGCACGAGTCGTTGGTTCCCCGAGTTCCGCCAAGCTCGACGCCGCCGCATTCTAAGAAAAGGCAAGGTTATTCCACGGGTATCGTATCCGGACGCGATGCGATGCAGGACTGTGGAGGCGCAAGATGCCGCATGCTGCCGTTGCTTGCAGCATCTGATCGTGCGTCACGGCAGTACTAATCGTTCTCGTCCATCACGATGTTTCGGCGGGAGGTTCCCTGCAGCTAACCTTCATTAGCAGTAATTCCCGGGGCGATCGAGTCTTGGGGCTGATAGGTAATCCCGCACGCATCACGTCCGATCGGAATGGCCAGCCGCACGAGGAGCCCTGGCGCTACGGATCGCCTCCCAACTGAGACCTCTACGGGCACCTGCTCACAAGGCGGAGGAGTGGGGCTCGGCAGCTTACCCCATACGTCGCCCATCTGAATGTTTGACTGACATGTGCGGAGACGCAGACCCTGAAAATAGCAGTGGAATGCGCGCGTCAGGCCACCGCAGTTGCATCATAGACGACGAAAATCTCCTGACGTACAGCGTTCAGCGTTGACGGCTGCCGTCAACGGTACGAGCCAGAGACCCCGAGTGGGCTCACCACCAAGAGTAAAGTCGCTTCGCCTCCCACTTTCTGAGTCGTGATGCGGAGACGCCATCATGCATGTGAAGGTTCACCAGCCACAACAGGGGACAGAGTCTCGACTCGAGGAGACTGGCAGATGGTGATCGTCCCTGGTCTCGATTCGACTCGTTATATGTTCGCCGACCTCCCACTCGAGCCGACCGAGCGAAGATACGGATGAAGATCAGCCCTCTTTGCGTCTGAAGACGAAACTCGGTGAACGGAGTACGGAACCGCGACTCAGACACGACTCAGAACTCAGCCAGGGCCGACGTCACAACCGAATGCCATGCCATCGATGATGTGTTACCGAGGCCTTGACCGGAGGAGGCGATAGTGAAGGGCGGGTAGAGCGGACAGGAGACGACTCCGCGGAGAAGAAGGAAGGTTTTCATGTCATGCGAAGCTGAGAGTGAGGTGATTATGGACGAGAAAAGGCGGACTGCGGCAGTTGATGGGGGGCAGCGGCAGCTCCGGTGCATTTTCGCACGTCGCCACCAGCATTTTCCACAGCTCGAACACGCCCCGCTTCAGTTTTCGAAACACGCAACGAGAAAAATTATCTGCGAAGGATCCAAGACACACTTTGATATCGACGATGTTATTGCAGCATCTCTTCGATACCGCGGGCTGTTAGCCGGTGCATCCGACGGCAGCCTCAGACCGTCGTCATCATCCGAAACCTTATTAAGGCCACAATTGCCGGCGCTCACTTCTCGCCGCTTCTCGCGGCCGCCACTCACATGCGACTGGCGAATGCAAGTCGCCGTCGACGCCTTGCTTTTTCTTCTCTTTTTCTGCGTGTTTACTCTGATTTCTTTTCAATAACGAAAAATTTTCATGCATTTTCAGAAGAAAAAGATGCGGTGTTGTGAATGGGTGAATATTCTGGTACTATAGATTTGCGCTCTTTCCCCTTTCTCCTTTCCTGATTACTATCTTTTCCGCGTCTTCCAAGACGAGTTTTCGTCTGAAATGATGTTTGTCACATAAGCAACACCGTCGCCTCAGAACTTACCTAAGTGAAAGCAACCCTCCGTCCGTTTACAGTATTTTGACGGCGTCTCTTCCAATATCAGACCATCCTCCGCGGTGAAACAGAGAGTTACGTTACATCGGTAGCGAAGCTATCGGGAGCGAAGCTAGCGATTCTGGACAGTCGAGGCCACTTTACTTACCACTATCCTTGACCTCGCGCTTCATCGCAAGGCGTCCGACTCTACTGTGCCTCGTCTCCACCAGTACCATATCCACAACGGTCTGGCCAGCGCAGATCTTTGATCGCCACTCGATGGCTCTGCACACCCTCGTCTCATCGTCGTCCCAACATCCGCACTAGCTGTCTACATACGGCCACGATGGCTCGATCAGCAGATACAGGGTGCTGTCGGGCTCGGGATGAATCGCACGGCCCACGGCTGGGCCAGGCCGAGGCGAGGTGGTGAAGAACGGAGCGTCGAGAAAAAGTCTGCCGAATGCATATTGACGCGGAGGATGTGAGGAGACGCTCAGGGCGACGGCGTCAAGGAGGAGGGGAGGGGAAGGAGGTGGAAGAAACGGCGAGTGCGCCTGGCCGTACTTCGTACAAGCACGGGAGGCCCGTTTCATCCACGTTCGCGGAACCTTCGGACTGAGACTGGCGCACACCGGTCCGAGTACGAGACGCGTTCAACCGTCTCGGACACGCAGGTATAAGTCAGTCTTCGCTCTCCCTCTCCCTCCGGCCCCCCTTCTTCACCAGTCCCTGCCCCTCGGGACCTTGGCGACGATCCGGTTTGGCCGCCTTGGCAGAGGAAGTGTACCAAACTTCCCCTCCCCTTCCCACGACGCGACGCCCGCGAAATGACAGCCGGCGAATGGCGGTGGCGGCGGGCGGCACTCGCGGGCTGGGACGAACAGTGTTCGCGAATAAGCTCTGCTGGCCGGACACGAGGGATGGGAGGTCTGGCACCGCGTGGGTGGGCTGGGCGGTATCAAGGCTACCTTCGACCACGGCGCAGGCCAGGCGGGCGGCTTATGACTAGCCTGGTGGCTATTTGACCGAGAGGCGGTTCAGGAGAAGAGGCCACGGCAGTTTGACACTCTGTCCACACAAGTGCCGTGGGTGTGCGGTAAGGTTGGGACAGCTGCGCGAGTGGGTTTGGCCGCTGGGCTTGGATCGGCGCGCTGGTTGGCTGGGTGGCGGGCTGCGGGAGGGCGGCATCGAGATCTGAGAATGCGATGATTGCGACGCAAGCTTATCTCTCTGCGGCGTTTCAGCGCGTGCGCGGACAAGGTGGCCGGCCACGACAGCCAGCTGGCAGCGCCGTGAGGCCAATGCTGGCGGGAGCTGGCGGCGCGCAGGGCGACGGCCGCAGAGGTTGTTGGAGACGGCAGCGGGCTGTGTGTCGTCGGACGGGCGTCCTGCGATCCTGCGATGGGCAACGGCCGGCAGTTTGGGGCCCTTGGCCGGCAGTTAATGTGGGGAAGGTTTGGCGCCGTGTCTGGGGAAATTGAGTGCGGTGGTGCCCTGCAATGACCTCGGCCACCACGGCTATTGAAGTGACTGCCGGCGCCCGTCGCCCAGGAGACCCTTCCGGCTGCCGGCAGCTAGCGAGCGGCGATCCTTAAGTGACGCTGCCGTCGCCTCCACCGCCGCTGCCCCCGAGAACCCACGCCCAGGTCTCGCCGTCCGCGACAGCTCCGCGCCGCTCCCCGACTCAATTCCATCCGCCGCGCGCGTTACACCAGGATGGCCGCTCTCGGTATGCCGCCGGCTCGAGCTTGAGTTTAAACCCGCCCGCCATGCAACACCAGCGAGAAAGCTGACTGGCCATGCACCCACAGTCCCCGCCGCCGCGGCTGCCGTTGCCGGCGCGACCGCCGCCGCCGCCTACGTCGACGCGAAGTTCCACTTCTCCAAGGACCTGCGCAACATGCGGAGCGTCAAGCGCGAAGTGGCCGACTTCCAAGAGAAAGGTGAGCTCTGCCGCCCAGTTGCCGCGAGCACCAAACCGCAACACGCCCGCCCGTCCCCTCCACCCGCACCAGCAACGAGAAGAAAAAGAAAGAAACAAACAAACAACCGCCGCTCAACACCACCCCCACCCTCTCCGCCGGAAAAAGAAACCCCCCGCTAACGCCGCGCGCGCGCGCGCCAGCCCGCACCAACCGCAGCTCGCTCTGGTACAACTTCGAAGCCCAAGTCAAGCGGCTGCCGGCGACGGAGCCGTGCCTGTGGTCGCGCGACGGCGGCACCGTGACGTGGCCCGACACGCACGCGCACGCGTGCCGCTACGCGGCGTTCCTGCTGGACAGCGGCGTCGAGCCGGGCACGCTGGTGGCGCTGTACCTGCAGAACAGCGCGCACTTCGTGTTCGCGCTGCTGGGCGCGTGGGCCGTCGGCTCGGCGCCCGCGCTCATCAACTACAACCTCGGCGGCCAGGGGTTGGTGCACTGCCTGCGCATCAGCGGCGCCAAGGTGCTGCTGGTCGACGCGGACGAGGGGTGCAGGCAGCGGATCGAGGAGGTGCGGGACGCGGTCGAGGGCGAGCTGGGCATGCGCATCGTGGTTGTCGATGAGGAGACGAAGAGGGCGATCGCGGCGAGGGAGCCTAGGCGCCCGGAGAGGAGGTACAGGGAGGGCGTGAAGCCGACGGATCCCATGTGCTTGATGTACACGAGGTAATGGCTTTCCCTTTTTTTTTTTTTCTCTCCCTCTCTTTTCTTTCTCTGCGCAGCCCTTTGCATTTTCACGGACCTCGGGCGCTGGCCGCGCCTTTTCATCAAGGGAGAAGGTGGGAATAAAGCTGATTGAGTGTTTACAGTGGATCCACCGGCCTCCCCAAGGCATGCCCCTTCGAGGTCGGCCGCGCGTTCGCCATCACGAAACCTCGTATCGACGCAGTTGGCCTTTCCCCTGGACCCAATGGCGATAGATGGTACGATTGCATGCCGTTGTATCATGGAACCGGCTACACCGTCGCTGTCTCCTGTCTCACCACCGGCCTCACGCTCTGCATTGGAAAGAAGTTCTCGACCTCGAATTTCTGGAAAGACGTGAGAGACAGCGATGCCACTGCTTTTGTGTAAGTCCAAAACTCTAGCCCTTTTATTTCTTTCAGCTTGTGCTGACGACGACAGTTACGTCGGCGAGACTGCAAGATACCTCCTCGCGGCTCCCAAATCACCATTGGATAAGCAGCACCGCGTCAAAGTCATGTTCGGCAACGGCTTGCGTCCGGACGTGTGGCGGAAGTTTGGGGAGCGATTCGGCGTTCGGACTGTTGCGGAATTCTTCAACAGTACGGAAGGCGTTTTTGCGTTGATGAACATTTGCAGCGGTAAGTTCGCCATTCGATTATCCCCTGGTACCCCTCCATTCATTCCTGCAGGGGCAGGACCAGGCGACCAACCCCAGCTTCTACAGCTCGTGTGGACGATTTTTCGCTAATTCTCAAGCAGGAGAGTATACTCAGGGCTCCGTCGGTCATCACGGCCTGATTCAGCGGATGTCGCTGCGGAATGTCTACATCCCTGTAGAAATAGATCACGAGACGGGCGAAATGTACAGAGATCCGAAGACCGGCTTCGCCAGACGGAGACCTTACGAAGTGGGCGGTGAGATCCTTGTTCAGGTGCCAAGTGAGAAGGCCTTTGTCGGGTAAGTGATGACGGGAGCTCCCACCCCCTTTGAGCTTGCAGCGTCGTGCAGCATACTAACCCTGCCCCAGATACTGGAAGAACCCGGAAGCAACACGCAAGATGTTCGTCCGCGACGTGTTCCGCAAGGGCGACCTCTTCTACCGCACGGGCGACGCGCTCCGCCGCACGTCGGACGGCCGGTGGTACTTCATGGACCGGCTGGGCGACACGTTCCGGTGGAAGAGCGAGAACGTGTCGACGGCCGAGGTGGCCGAGGTGCTCGGGAACTACCCGGGCGTGCACGAGGCCATCGTGTACGGCGTCGAGGTGCCCGGGCACGACGGCCGCGCGGGCTGCGCCGCCCTTCACATCCCCCCGGAGAGCCGCACCTCGCCGGCCTTCTACGCCGCGCTGCTGGCGTTCGCGCGCAAGAGCCTGCCCAAGTACGCGGTGCCCATCTTCCTGCGCATCACGGCCAACATGCAGCCCATGCACAACAACAAGCAGAACAAGACGCCGCTCAAGAAGGAGGGAATCGATGTGAAAAAGATCGCCGAGGGCGACATGAACGGAGACAAGATCCTCTGGCTGCCCGAGGCGCTGAACGTGAAGGGCAGGGGTGAGGGATACGTTGAATTCACAGAAGCAGACCTGGAGGCGTTGAAGGCGGCGGCGGCGTCGCCAGGAGAGACGGCGCGGCTGTAGATGGCTAAGTCCAGAGAGAAGGTGGTGTTGTAGATGTGCTGTCGGGTGACGTCTCGTTTGACACTCCCTTCGTGTTGGTTCGTGTTTACGGCGTCTGGAGCGATTTTTGCTTTCCTTGTGCGGTCTTCCAAATATAGAGCTGGATATCATGCTGCAACGTTCTTCTTCCAACGTACAAACGCAAGAACCATAGGTACAAAGCATGTCAATACTGGGGGAAAATAGCATTACGATTAGCACGAAGATTGAACCGGTACCCGAACGATGCTTGCTCATTGCTTTCCCTTCTTCTCCTTCTCCCTCTTTTCCAGCATCTGTTTCACGAAATCCGGCATCTGGCCTGGACTACCCTTCTGGCCCGCACCAGCACCCGCCGCAGCACCAGCACCAGCACCAGAACCAGCACCAGAACCCGCACCCGCCCCTCCCATCATCTTCTGCATCATCCCCATCATCGGCTCCAACCTCCCCCCTTTAATCGGCCTCTTCTTCCTCGCCTTCTCGCACAGCGCCGGCGGCTCCCCCTCCCCCACCTCCAGCCCCACCATCCTCCCCACGACCGGATACTTCCCGCCCGCCGCGAAGAACGCGACCCACTTCCCCAGCGCCCGCTCGACCGCCTCCCGCGCCTCCACCGCGTCCGCCTCCCGCCTCTCCCTCCTCTCCTCCGCGCCGACCTTACCGCCAGGCATGCGCCCCACCGCCACGCGCGCCTGCGCCCGCAGCGCCTCCGGCAACGTCGTCCCAGCCGGCACGCTCGCGGCAGGGAACAGCGCGGCAGCATCCGCCGCGACGGGCAGC
The DNA here is from genome assembly GCA_029906385.1 of Neofusicoccum laricinum. Taxonomy (NCBI): domain Eukaryota; kingdom Fungi; phylum Ascomycota; class Dothideomycetes; order Botryosphaeriales; family Botryosphaeriaceae; genus Neofusicoccum; species Neofusicoccum laricinum. The sequence continues at coordinate 73,383 of CP123716.1, read as the reverse complement.
CCGTCGGCCGCGTCCTGCAGCGCCTCGTCCAGCCACAGCGGCGCGAACATGGCGGGCAGGCCGCGCGTGTCGCTCGTCAGCTGCGCGGCGGCGAAGGCGCCGCCCTCGTCGTCGCGCTCGGCGGCCGTCAGCCCGTCTGTGAAGCACTCCGTCACCCAGGCGCGGGTGGCGTCGCGGCCGGCGAAGTGCGCGTAGGGCCCGCCGGGCCCGTAGAAGGGGCGGCCGGATGAGACGTCGTGGACGGTGCCGTTGATCGCGAGGAGAAGGGGGAGGGCGGGGTCGGTGCCGGAGTGGGCGGCGAGGGCGGCGGGGGTGAAGGTGCGGAGGCCGGTGTTGTCGTTGTCGTTCGCGGCGGAGGAGGAGGAGGCCGGCGGCGGCGGCAGGGTGAGGTATTGGAGCGGGTCGAGGAAGTGCAGGATCGCGGCGACGGCGAGGCCGGTCAGGGCGAGGATGGCGACGACGGCGACGGCAACGCTGAGGATGCCGACGTCGTAGCCCGAGGCGGGCGCGGCCGTCTTCGTCGCCTTCTTGTCGTCGGCGTCGTCGGGCGTCGGGGTGGGGGTGGTGGTGTCGGGGACGGCGGAGGCATTGGGCTTGCGCTGGCGCACCTCTGCCATTGTGAATGGGTCGGTGCAGGGCGCGCGAGACCTGCGAGGCAACGAGATGGTTGTATAGGGGTTGGCGGTGGCGGAGGAGAAGAGGCCATCTGCCTTTACGACGCGTTGCGAGAGCGAGCTCCCCCGGCCGGCAGCCGCGGCGTGCGCTGATCCCCGCGTCTTGGCTGGCGATCGACAGCCAACAGCGCCCGGCTCCTGCGCATGGCGCAGCAGGGCAGGCCACTTCCTTCTGTGCCTGGTGGCTGACTGCCTGCCTGGGTATATAGGCATTGTGCGCCCCTCTTTTCCCATCAAATCGCCATCAGGCCTTGAACACAAGATCCACAATCCCCCCGTCAATGGCGGACTCAAACAGCGTATCCACATCAACTTCTAAAGCCCCATCCAAATCCGGCCTGAGATCTTTGTTCCCCGGCAAATCAGATCCCACCACGGCCGACCAACCCAAGCCTCCACCAATACCAAAGCAGCCGGAATGGATGGACGCTTCCCTCTCTGACAAGGAACGCTGGAAGAAGTGGGAGAAAGAGCGCGACAAGCAATTTTACGGGAAAGGGTAGGCTCGCCGTGCAACGGAGCTTGCGGCATGCGCATTGCTGACGAGAAGCAGAGGCACCGCAGGCTATTTCAGCGGTTTCTATGGGAACAGCAAGGCTTGGTGGATCGGCATCCTCGGCTCTTGGGCGACGTGAGAAAGCAATTTTTGCTGGGAGTATTATTATCATGAGCTCAGGCGGGATGCATAGATGCAGCGGTTTTAGATATCCAACTTTGACTTCGTCGGGTAGGAGTTGAGGGCTTGCTTCGGGTTGGGAAATTATCCTTGTCACAATAGTCCTTTCGAATTATCGAGGGCGTATAATTCCTGAGGGGATCAAATCGATGTGAGATTGCCGAATACAGATGCGAAGACAGAAGACCGAGTCTTTGAGCCAAGCCATTAAGAAAGGAAGAATTAATCTGCCTACGGGGAGCCAGCCAAGACAGCGATTAACAACAATACGCCAGTCTATAGAATCCGTTCAGCAACAAATGGCTATCAAGCAAGAAGAGCGGTGGCAACCTCCAACATCGAACTCCAGAAGCTATGGCGCGAGACCGTCTACTGTGCAGCCATTAAGCTCAAGTACACGCCCCAAGCAACGCCAACGATACTGCCAAACAGCACCCTATTGTTGACAGAGATCACAGTGAAGCTGATGATCGAGACGAGAGGCCAAACCTTTGTGCCGGCGAAGAAAATAGGCCAGAGATCCTGTAAATCGGTCGATTTCAGCATCTCGCCCATTCAATTAGCGTAAGGAGCCGGCAACGTACCTCTTTGACCGTCAATTTTATCTCCTGCGAACTGCCGCCGTTCATAGCCTTCATGCCTGCGATGAACAGCGCCGTGTTCACCACACCGCCGAGCGTCTGGTCCAGCAGGAACTTGGAAAACACGTTCTTCCAGTCCGTCCCCGCGCTCATCTGCCGTGCATTGTCCTTTACCACGTCCATCGCCGACTTCTCCTCGGTCGGCGTCTTCGACGCAGCGGGCGGGAGCTTCTTCTCTCCAGGAAATTCGTCTTCGAGAAAGGCCTGCCACAGGATGTTCGGTGGGGTATTCAGCACGGTGAAGAGGACGAACTTGAAGACGGGCGCGGGGTCGATCGTGAACGCTTGCTGGGCATAGAAGGTCAGCCTGGACGCTGCGAATTGGGGCCGAGGTCGTGTCTCACGCCAGTCTTCTGCGCCGTAATGAGCTGCGCAAGCACATTGCTGGTTGCGGACAGCACAGCTGCCATAGCAGTCTGCTGCACGACCAGGGCCGACATGGCCACAGGCCTATCCTTTCGTTGCTGGCCCCTCACGGTGCTGGTCGGAGCGGTTCCAGTGTCTGAGCCGTGAGGCATGACGCGGGAAGGCGGGAAGCCTATAAGCAGCTAAGAATGGTGAGAGGTGAGAGGGCGCGACGAGGGACGACAGGTTGACGTTTTAGGGAGGCGAGAACGACGCAGTGAAGCGGTGGCCGGGAGAGGATCGGATTGCGGGAGGCGGCAACATCTGGACACCTATTGTGCTAGTTGGGGTGCAGCGAAGAGCATCGCGGCTTCACGGGCGATGATGTATGGGTGAGGGGCGCGCCTGCCCGGCCAGCCCCCGATCCCTGCGCGCCCTCGCCGACCCGCCGATCGTCAAACCTCGAGTCAGCAATGAAATCGGCGGAATTCTGCAGCGATAATGGAGAAATGTTAAATATCCGACGATGGAAGAGATGTCTTGTGGCACCGTTTTCTTTTATTTTTTTTAATTACCGGTACGGAGATGGTAGCGGGTTGAAAAACTATGCAAACGGCTTGGCTGAGTTTGCAGGCAGACCAGAGTTCAAGATACCAAAATTGCAACGGACATGCGATAATCTTTCCATGAAGTATCAAGATTGATGGGCTGGCGCCGTCAAACCATGCTCTCGAGATACTTGGAAAAAACCACAGAGGTCAACCCCGGTTCACAAATACGGCCTGGGCGACATCAACGCGCCGCCTTTGAACAATCTGTTCACAACTAACAGAGCACCACTCAATTGCAAAAACACCCCTCTCAAGTCAGGTCTGATTTAGGCTCCGGAGAGGTGGCAAGGAATTGTCCGATCTCACAAATCATATCCTGAACGTACGTACCCCTCTGTTAGCATCAGTCAATCCATCCAACAACAATATTCCAGCACCATCCCGCTACTCATCCTCTTACAACCAGCCGCAAGTACAGAACGGACAAGCATTTTGCACCCGATATTTCCCTCTCAGATATCATAGCTGTAGCGAATCAAACATCATTTCTCATCTCCCTATGCACGGGGAGGGGGGTATAAGAGGCCCCCAGGCAACATGGAGCATTAGGGCGGACTTCGTCCTTTTCCTTCATCGCAACAATAGCCCGCTTCCGCCACCGGAAATGTCTCAAGCTCCCGGATTTTGGTGCCCAATACAAGCAGTGTGACCACGCCATCGTGCCACAAAGCCAATAAACCTACAGCGCCCCATCGATGCCACGCGAGTTTCTTTTCACTGTTTCACCATGATCACTAGCATTAGCGCCTGTCGTGACACGTCCATGTAAGGACTTACTCTGGCGTGTACAAGAGATGGACGAAAGAAGATTTGAAGATGTATTGGTAGAGAAAGAGGCGTAGAATTTAGCATCATATAACGAGCTCAATAACAAACCGTGAAGGATAAAATCGCCTATAGAGAAGTCCGAGGTGGCAGGGATGATACCCACAACAGAGCGCTGAAAATGAAAAAGTACGGAGACCGATATAGCCACGGATAACAGCCAGCTACGCGTCATTCCTCCCCTTTCCCATGTCACCCCTATCTAAGGTCCACTCGACGAAGTATAGGAAGCCATTGTGGGTTAGAGGATAGAGGACCTGGCTCGTGGCGGTGGCGATCTCATGCAAATCATGCCCCCTTTACTTCACCATCTCGTCGATTTGTCTGTCCGTGTAGTATCCCAACCTACGTGCTTTATACTCCCTTTCGAGTCCAATGTTGGGCTTATCGATAAGATATAGATCCTCATTCTATACGAGAAGCCTCAAAAAACGGACGTGCAACTCATGATGTCAAACAATCCACGAACTTCAAAGAGCGAGTTCGACTGGTATGCAAGATGCAACCAAAGGTAAAGGGGGTATATTCCAGTCTGCTTGTAACCGCTGCCACGCTTTAAATCTAGTAGTCTTCATGCAGATAAACGAGGAGCTTTCGATGCAATAAATAAAAGATGATGACGTCAAGTCTGTGTTTAAACAAATGATCGAGTAGAAAACCAAATCAGCGACCATCACCACCACTGTCCCCGTTTCGCTGCGGCTCCGGCTCATTCTGGGTATCGTCTTTCTGGTTATTCCTACTCCACCAGCTCATCCTGAACGGTCCCCTACTGCCCCTCCGATCCGCACCGTTTCTTGTTCTTGGGATCCTGATAGTCCAATTCCAGCCTCGATTCCTTTCCGGGCTCGGACTGAGGATTGGTGCGGCCGGGTCTTCGTCCTCATAATCGCTTGCCCCAGCTCCGGATCGTGTCCTGGGGCTGGGTGCAGCTGGCGTCTTCTTCCCTCCTGGAGTGATGCTATCCCACCACGAATTCTTCCTGTTGACCTGGCGGGACACTGGCATAGTGCCCGATCTTGACCTTGCATGCGCCTTGCCCCGGCTCCGTCCTCTGCTGTCAAGCGGAGAGCGGAGACTGTTCCCAGGACTCATCCGGAGATCTCGATCATTCAGCTCGTCCCAGATTTCACCAGCTTCCTCCGATATGGTCATTCGGCGCAAACGATTTAGATTCGCGGGCTTGTGCAGTCCGTCTCTCTTCTGACCGAAGGTGCCTGCGTTCGAAGACTTGAGAGGCGCAGTGTTGGTCCGGGCCAGCAATGGTGTTTGCTCATCGGAGTCGGTACCACCTGCATGACTGCCTTTACGCTTCTTGCTGGCACTAGATATGCCAAGCGGTGCTTCTTCGTCAAAGCGGGTGGGGCTAGAATAGGGGGATTGCTCATCATCGGAGTCGGAACCTCCTGTGTCGATAAAGCCCAGACCAGGAGTAAGAGCAGTTCGAGGAGGTGGTACACCGGAGAAGGAGCGTCGGGAGGCCTTCCTCTGATGGCCAGCGGCAACTGGGTCCCTGTCCTCTAGGCGCCAACTGAGCGCGGCCACACCTCCTAACAGGATGACTGTGCCGACGGCGATCAAGATGGCGTCCCGCACGGGCAGGCGGGAGGCTTGGCGGAAGTAAATGAGACCATCGAGAATGGCAATGATGTTGTAAATGCAGAACACGAAAGGGTAGAGAACGCTGGTGGAGGTAAGCTTGAGGCCTCGGTGCAAAAAGTAAAGCTGCGACAGTGCTAGGGCTACGAGGCCCAGCAGGATGATCCAAGACTGCCAGCGGTTAAACTGATTGTGCCGGTCGACAATGGTCCGGACCAGTAGCTCGACGGCAGATTTGGCGACCAGAAGCGAATGAGCGGACAGAATGCCGCTCATGGCGCCGAAGCACATGCCGCGCAGGAGGCGCACGAGAGGCGAAGGCCGGTGGAAGAGCCGCTTCATGAACCATTGCGCAATGAACAGGAGTATGCTGATAAAGAAGGTGGAGAAAAGCCAGACAAGGAATTCGGGACGGGCGAGGAGGTCGAGCAGTTGGTCGAGTGTATGCGAGGGTTCCGTCAAGGCGCCGAATATGCCAATCAGCACGGCGCCAATTGCCACGAGTACGGTGCCCACAAAAGAATATCGGGTGAAGGGTTCGCTCAGGATGAGGCTCGCGCATATCGAGTTGAAGACCAGGCCGGACTGCTGCTATCAGCGGGTGTGTACATATATGGTGTTGCAGAGGGAAGGACGCACGGCTTGCAGAGTCGAGAGCACGGGCAACGGAAGGGTGGTGATTTGAATGGTGCTCCCAACCAAGTTGGCGATAATGAACATGAGCATGCCCAGCTGTGTCGCGCCTGGTCAGCGAGAGCAGTTCCGGTGTCGCGCAGATTTGTTATGTCATACCTGCCACCGACGGCGTCTGTAGGGCGGGCGGCGAACATGGTGCTCTTCCTTCTCCTCTTCGAGCAGATGCGACTTGCGTTGCAGGGTCAGGCCGACGCTCTGGATGCTGGTCGACAGCAGCCCGACGAAGACACCTAGCTGTCGGCGAGTGTCAGCGCATGCTGGCTTGAGAGAAGAGGGCGCCGCTCTCGGCCGGACTCACAGCAACACTCCCGCCAGCGGAGAGCTCGACCATGACTGCGAGGAGCTGGGGACTTCGGCTGAGGCTACCTGATGGGCACAGGCATGCTGTATTGTATGCGATCGGTCAGAGGCGCTGCGCCGGGCGAGGGCGCATGCAGCGAGGATTCGTGTGGTCGGAGGGTTCGCTGGAGGCGCGAGAGCTGGCGCGCTCACGAGACGAAGAAGGCTGAGTCGGGCGACGTCAAGCGATCGGCGGCGGCGGTGCGAGGGCGGGCTGGTACGACGCGGGCGGAGAGAGCGGATGGGAGGACGAGAGCTTCGGAGAGCAGACACTGAGAGAAGTAACGAGCGAAGGCGAAGGAGAGGACGCGACGAGCGCGGGCTATTGGACTAATGCCGGGCGTGTGAGGCGTTGCAGGGGCGTCCCCAGGTGCGCCGCATGCGCTGGACGGGCGTGCAGCAGAGCAGGGCCAAGGCCAAGCAGCCCAAAGGCCCAAGCTTGCACCTGCCATCACCGCCCGCAGCTGCAGCATCAACCTCCAACCTTCACCACCACCCATCCGCGCGCCTGCTGCCCGACCCGCCTCCATCCCGTCCCATCACCGCGCTCCAGCTCTGCCCCGCTCCCGCCGCAGCCATGTCGCAGATTCACGCCATGTCCGACGACCAGGTACGTCGCTGCCCAGCTCACCGCACCTGACCAGCCCGCCGCGCAGCTCCCGCTGACCGCTGCCCCACTATGCAGGTCGCCGGCGAGCTCAAGAAGATGACGGCCTTCATCCGTCAGGAGGCCCTAGAGAAGGCCAAGGAAATCGAGATCAAGGCGGACGAGGAGTTCGCCATTGAGAAGAGCAAGCTGGTGCGCGAGGAGACGCAGGCCATCGACCAGTCCTACGAGAAGAAGTTCATGCAGGCCGCCATGTCGCAGCAGATCACCCGCTCCACCGTCGCCAACAAGACCCGTCTGCGCGTGCTGGGCGCCCGCCAGGAGCTGCTCGACGAGCTGTTCGAGCAGGCTCGCAAGAAGCTCGTCGACGCCTCCAAGGACAAGAACAAGTACCAGAGCACGCTCAAGGGCCTGCTGCTCGAGGGCCTGTACGACCTCAACGAGCCCAAGGTGCAAGTGCGTGCCCGCAAGGCCGATTACGACGCCGTCCGCAAGGCCATTCCCGAGGCCGAGAAGGAGTACAAGGACCGGACGGGCAAGGAGTCCAAGGTGGAGATTGACGAGAGCAACCCGCAGCCCGAGGGATCGTGAGTGCCGCTGATGCACTGATGCATTCACCAAGATACTGACACTGTCACAGCACCGGCGGAGTGTCTGTCGTGGGCGGCAACGGCAAGATTGACATTAACAACACGTTTGAGGAGCGGTTACGGCTGCTGGAGGAGGATGCGCTGCCGTCGATTCGGACGACGCTGTTCGGCGAGAACAAGAACCGCAAGTTCAGGGACTGAGCGGGCCGGCGTCGATTATTTTGCTAGACCACATGGTTCGGGGGTTGCTCGTGAGACTACGCCGACAGGGTGTGGGTGCGCGTGCAGGGTGGGGTCTGGCGGTTCCGTTCTCATGACATTAATCGGGCTGGGCTCAGGTGTACCATACTGTGCAACATTTCCGTATACTCAATGCTAGCCCAAAGCCAGCGACGTTGCTTCCCTCGGCGTCGACAGTAGAGCGATGCACATGCGAGCTGCGCCGGGCACAGGGCTGCAGGGATGGCCGACGGCTGACAGGGCGCATCCGCGTGGGCGGGTGGTCTATTTTTGCGGCGCGGTGGTCGAGACGGCCGCGGTCTGGTGCTGGGCCCTGGGGCGCGCGGATCAGCGAGGCCAACGGGCGTGGCTGGTGCTCGTCACTGCCACGCGCTATCTCCAATCTCCAGGTCGCCGCAAGCCCAGCCCTCCGCAACACTTCTCCCCCATCCGCTTCCCGCGCCCGCCCACGCACGATGCTGGTCTCATTGACCGTCGGCAAGGTCGATGCCGGCGTCGCCGTGCTGCTGACCGAAGACAAGCGTCTCGTACGTCCTCCAAGCCCGGCAATGCGCCCCTCCCGCCGCTCTCCTTGCTACGTTGCCGTCTGCCGCGCGCCGTTTCCGTCCCCAGTGCTGACGCGCGCTACAGATTGAGTTTCCGTCCATTCTTCTGCCCGCCGACATCTCCTCCGGTAGCATCGTCGACATCACCGTCGCCCGCAACCACCAGTCGGAGCAGGCTGCCCAGCAGGCCTTCCAGCAGCTGCAATCCAAAATCTACCAGACCTTCGGCAACCGTCACCCCGAAGCTCCCGTCCTCCGCTGCCGCAATGCCACCCAGACGTCGGTTGTGCTCGAGTGGGACCCCATCCAGCTGGCCACCGCCGAGCTGCGCAGCCTGAGCCTGTACCGCAACAACAGCAAGGCCGGAAGCATCCCGCGCCCGCTGGACATGCAGAGCACCAAGATCTCCGGTCTGGCCGTCGACACCGAGTACGCCTTCCACCTGGTCCTTCGCACCTCAGCCGGCACCTTCAGTAGCGAGCGCCTCGTCGTGCGCACCCACAAGATGACCGACCTTTCCGGCATCACCATCACCACGGGCATCATGCCGTCACAACTCAGGGAGAGCCTGACCCAGACGGTTGGCCGCGTCGGAGCCAAAATGATCGATCAGGTGCGCATCGACACGACGCACTTCGTCTGCACCGAAGGCCGCGGCCCAGCCTGGGAGAAGGCCGTCGAGATGAACATTCCTGTCGTTGTGCCCGACTGGTTGAAGGGTTGCGAGCGTGAAGGCCGCATTGTTGGCGTGCGTCAATACTACATCAATGCGGACCCTCGTCTACGGCAAATGGGCCCGCCGGCTGGCCAGCAGCAGAATCTTCCCAGCCATGGCCGGAGCCAGAGCGCGGCGCACTCTTCCGGTTCGAGGCCGTCTCCGCTGCCCAGCCCGCGCACTGAGATCACGCCCCCGACACCCGAGCAGGTCCGCAAAGAACCCCCGAATGGTGCAAGTGCCCGCGCATCAGCTTCCCCCTCGCGAGCCGAAGAATCGGCGGAAGCAGACCACCCTCCGCCTCCTCCGCCAAAGGAGAATGGCGATACCCCGTCGCCTGGAGAGCCTGTTGAACCCAAAAGCGGGGCTCCGGAGGAGCCGAAGGCACGGAAGGAGGATGTCAAGCCCGAGGCAGTATCTGATGACGAGGCGAGCGGGGACGAGTCGGACGGCACGGAGACACCGGAGAATGGAGATGAGAAGAGGCTCGAGGCTGGGGCTCCTCCAAGCGATGCTGGTGCGAGTCCGAGCGTAGCCAGTTTTCAGGATGTCGCGTTGTGAGCTGACGAGACGAGACGACAACATCATACCCAACAACGACACGGTGGCCCGGGCAAGTTTTTCACGGCTGTGCGATCTTGTAATTCAAAAGCGGGAGCGGGATCAGGATCGGGAAAATGCGGAGGGAATCATGATATCACTTCTTTCGGCGAGTTTGTGGCGGGTTTGGGATGGAACTCCGTCTTCTCTTCGTTCATCCTCTGATCAAGGAGTCGTGCGTCCTGCTGAGTCCGCCTTCACGTTTTCTCAGCGTCGAAGCAGGGAGTCGCAAACGAAGTTTACGTTGTACCACATATCACGCCTGTAGTTTCTCCTTCCTCCCTTGTCGAGATTTTGGACTGCATTGAAGAAAAGATTATAATGACCGCCACACTTCACTTTATGCTTCTGTTGTACCAATACAAGATGTGTAGTTCATGAGCCAAGAATCCGAAGAAACTTTGTCCTATTCTTTGCTACAACTCGGTATTCTTTTTCTAGCAGCATCGGAGTCCAATGGGGTCTCCAAGAGAAAATTTTAAACTTTACTGGCTTGAAACTGGGACATCGACTGCTCGCATAGATTCACCAAATTGGGAACCATAGCATTCTGAATGTCCGTCATGCAAGAACTGTGAAGAGCTTTCATTTCATCAATATGATATCTTTATCCAACGCTTCGCCGTGTATCCTAACAAAAGAAAAGCACCGTCGCTGAGGCAACCAGGAAGAGAAAAACAATCCTTCCCCCCTCTTCTAACCACGCAATTCCTCAATTGTTCCTCTACGCACCGCCCTCCTTCCTCTGGCCGACGAAGAAGCCGAGCCCGAAGTCCTCGGTCGTGAAGGTGATTTTGGAGCCCTTGGGGAAGTAGAAGACGTCGCCGGCCACGGCGTGCACCTTGTTGCCGGCCTCGTCGGAGATGTCGAACGAGCCATCCACGATGATCTTCATCTCGTGGTAGGTGTACTCGTACACCAGCGGGGTGCCCTTCTCGAGGCGGTAGAAGCCGGCGGAGATGGGCTTTTCCGGGTCGTTCTTCTCGCTGTTTTTGCTGTTGTTAGAGAGGCGGGAGGCGGGGACGGCTTTTGGGAGTGGGGTTCTTACGAGGTGGCAATGTCGCCCAGGAAGGCGTTCTCGTTGGCGATGAGCGGCGGCTTGAAGGTGCTCTGCGCCTTGGCGTAGTGGGTCATGGCGATGGGAGACATCTTTTCGGGTGGTGTGGAGGAGACGGCGGATTTGGCTTTGCTGATGATGGCGCCCATGTTAGACTTCTTGCTCTACGTTGCTGCTCGTTGGAGTCGATTGGATTTGCGAGTTGAGAGGGCTTAGGGGGGGATTGCTCGTGGTCGATTGGTGGAGTACGGACTGGGTGTACTCTGGTGACAATTCGCAACTCCGGACGGGCTGGGCACGAGCACGACGCCGTCGAAACACCAAAAGAAATCGAACTCACCTTTATACAGACAGTCGAGCAGCACTACGGCTCAAAACAGCTTCAAGTTCCAGGAACTTGCAGGATGGGATATGCAGGCGGATAAGGGCGAAGAGGTGTGGTGAGAAGCACGAGAGAGATACGGGCGAGGGTCTTTTTATTTACTCAATGCGAGCCCGTTCATGTGCGCATACTCTATCCCCAAACCGCTAAGAAAAACGGCGTGTGGATTAAACGCCAGAAAGCTTCCGGGCAAAAGAGTCATGTGGAGACCGACCAGACAATCTCAATACCCCGCCGCGACGACGGCGCGTCCGCCCTGCTCTGCCCCGCACTCGTCATCACAAGCCAGTCCACTGCCTTTGCTCCCAGTCGGCCGGCCCGGGACGTAAGCAGCATCGATAGCGGGCGGTTGGGCAGGAGCGGAGAGTCTGCGTGGAAGTGAGGAATATTTTGCTGAAAGCAGCAAAACACTAGCTCTGCCGGGGGTGGAGTCGCTTGGCTGTCCAGGTACCGGCCCCGATAAGAAAGCGATAAGAGAGCAGCGCTCGCCATCCGACCTCCGATGGGCAAAGACAGTCGCCCAGGATTAGGCGAGCGGTTGATCAGCGATTGGCGAGGATACGGGCGGTCTGTGTTACGGGAGAGGAATTGGGCGGCGGCGCGTGGTGGCGACTCCATTTGCTCGAGTGAAGCCAGCTCGTGCGTCTTGCTTATAGTGCTGCATTGCGTTGCACCCTGCTCAGGTGAGCGTGCGCGCGATAATGTGCTTGACGTCCGAGACGCCTCAGACTCACAGCTCTTGCGTCGTCCGTCACGCCAGCAGTCGCCCAATCTACAATGATTAGAGCAACCGACGACGAGGGGCAGGCGACACGGAGCGTGATGGAGGGGGATCATCCATGTGCTAGGCCCAAAGAGGGAAACGAAACCCGCCCCGTTGCCGCCCGGCCCCCACCCTACGAGCTCCCACCCGCCAGCTCTGCTACCGGTACCCTTGTGCGACCCTGCGTTTGCCTGCTGGTGCGCACTCCACGTGCTGCCGCCGCTGCTGCTGTCGTGCCCCGCGGTCAACCATGTTGCACACAGCGCCTTCAGTCGAGCCAGCACGAGGGCTGAGGCACGTTGCGTGCGAGGGTGGCGCGATGAGGACGAGAGACGCGAGGATAGACAAAAAGAAAAGAAAAGAATGCCTTTCCGCTTCCCAGCCTCCCACACCCTGACCTCACGCACGGTACCAAGCAACAAGGCAGCTTCCCGTGCTCTTCAGCTGTCAATCCAGAAGAAGACAATGCTTTGTCTGGCTCCAAAAGCCTGGGTTTTGTGTCTGCATCCGCTCTTTTAAACCCGGGTGCGCCCCAGCCAACGTGCCATCGAAAACAGTCTGAGCACTTCAAACCTGGTCAGAGCTTCCGCAATTGAGCTCCTGAGACCCTGTCTATCTGCCTCCGCTCGAGCCTCTCTGAGCTCTCTCTCTCTCTCTCTCTCTCTCTCTCTTTCCCCGCATCCAGAGCGACGATACGCCTGTCTTGGCTGGCAATCAAGGCCGGGACCGCACGTAGCCAGCCTCGGCCGCGGCGCGTCGCGTGCGGAGAAGCGCGCGGTCTGCAGCGCGGTTCGTGGTGTGACGTTTTCGTGGCCTGGATAAGGTGATAAGTGCTCCGGACGGGATCATGCCGGCAGCGGGCGCTGGCGGGGAAACGGACGCAGAGCAGTGAACGAAATCGAAGTAGAAAAAGGAACCCAGGTGTCTCAGATAGTTGCTAGCACCAGAACCCGCCCCAACTACATAAAGCCCAGCCAAGGTAATCGAAAAGTAAGCCCTCGGGATGCTCCCCGTCGCGTTGGTTATTTTCCTTTCCCCAGTCCTTTCCCGCCCTTTAAACCCCAGCCAGAACCGTCCTGTCCAAAATGCATACCGCACACTCCTGTTACCCAATCCCCTTTCCGTTCCCAATGACAAGATACTGAATGCTCGCGTACCAGATGACGGCAGTAGCCAGCCGAGGCAGCGAGAGTATACCGCGAGGACAGTCCCGTTCAAACACCGCAGATTCCCGAATGATGGCGCCCGCACGCGATGAATGCCCAAGCTCTCCAAAAAAAATATCTTCCGAAATGTCGAGTTCGTCATGGTCATCTGCGCTGAGAGAGCAACCGAGAGAGGAAACAAGGGCAAAATCAAGCCTATCAAAACAACTCAGAACGCAACAAATCACAAACGCCAATGCTGAGTTTTCAAAACGACGGTACCCCAATGAACTACAAACGAAATGTTTCCGAGAGCTCCCCAACGAACGCCATAAGGCAGAAGGAATCTGCAATTTTACGACATCTCCCAAAGATGCTCGACGGTGTTGACCACGCTGTGGCACGCCGTAAAATATTAGGATGTGAAAGATAATGGACGGGCAGCGCTGGGCTGCCGTCATGGCATCAAACACCAACGAGACGCTTAGCATACAACGCCACGCTCCCGAGAAGCACCAGGTTCAGCCGAGGAGAACTGTGAGATCGTTAGCCAGCGCTCCGGCCTGCAAGTTTGACAGAATGTTACTAACCTTCCCAGCCCCAGTCCTTCATGACGCTGAGCCAGTGCAGTCGTCCTCTTACGGTGAACTCCCGATCGACGATGCCAGTACCGAAATCGGTCGAACTACGCCTTTGCTCTCGCACGCTAGTAGGACGCGGCATGTCGAACGGCCCAATAGTCGCGCGTCTCTTGTTGGCACCCACAAAATTCTCGTTCCATCGCACCGCTTCGTCCGACATCTCTTCGTTGGGACTCGCACCGCGCTTGTGCGGATTGCTACTCTTCGTTGCAACCTTGGCCTTGGGTCTAACTCGGGCCGCGTAAACATCTCGCCGTGCCCAGACTTCTTTTGTGATGTCCAGGCAACGGTCGATGATGCCAATGACCATACGCGAGCTCATCGACTCCCACCGTTGACGAACCCACTGCCGATCTTCGTCTGTAGCAGCCTCGCAGCCCGCAGCCATCAGCGGGTAGATGTGGACGATGACAGCGCGAGATGTCAGTGGAACCGTGGCGAGGTAGATGAGAACTTTCTTTGCAAGCTCGGCCGAGGAAAGAGACGGGATTTCTGGCACCGCCTGATGCAGGTACAGCAATGTTGCCCACCGGTAGGCCTCAGCAGTCTGGAGGCTGTGCTGAATCTGCGAGGTTGGGTCCTCCGGCACCTCAAAGAAAGCCTGAGGCACCCAATCCTCCAGCTGGGTCTTGAGCTCCATCGCCTGCGAGATGACTGCCGGTGAATTGCTTTCACTCCGACGGACACGGCGTACAAGGTTGGCGACGTACCCAATGATGGGGAAAAGCGTGCTCGCACATCCCATCAGAGGATCCAGCTGTGCTTCATACTCGAACGGGCCTGCAAACATGGACGTAACGGCATCAAAGTCGTTCGACTCGTCATCGTCTACCGACGTCAGACGGGCGATGACGTCCATGTAGACCCAGGTGTGACACAGAAACTTTAGCCTGGCAAGTTCGTCTCCTTGCACGGGCGACCGCTGATGCCTGATTAGAGCCTGGTGTACGAGGATCTTGGCGCCCTTGATGTGGTCTATGCCAGTCGACGTGTGCTGATCCCAGGTTTCCGAGAATGCAAGAGCAAGGGTGGTTGCAATGGCCGTGTCAACGCGCATGTTCTGGATGCCGGTGGCAAGAGCTTCGATGCTGGTGCGCATGTGCTCAATGCCCTGGACTCTCAGCTGCGGCTCGTGCTTGGACGTGTGGAAGTTGGTCATGGACGCGATGGCGTGATACAACGCCGGAGAGTCTTTGGCAAGAGGCCATATCAGAGTCCGCCAGGGGTTCTCTGTCGGGCCGTCCTTTACCGAGAGGATACCGCAGGTTTGCTGATCGAAGCGCCACGTCATGAGCTCGGGGCTGTCTAATGCTAGTCGTGGCTCACGGAGCAGCATGTTGAACGGGTCCGACCGAGGTGTTGCGCCTCCTGATGAGCTGGATGAGTCCGATGGAATGGGCGACGGCAGACGCATGACCCAAGCTTCATGGTCCGGGTTGACTATGGGCTGACGCGCAATGTCCTCGACGTCGTCTTCGTCCATGGGATCGGGAGCGGGCGGCTCGAAGCCTGCTTGCTGGTAGAGCGAGTCGGGGTACTGTGCCTGCCAGCTGAAGTACTCGGGAGAGGGCGCGTTCATATCTGTCCCCGGTAAGAGTAGGTCCACAAGCCGTGGAGACTGTCCTGATGACAGACTTGATGGATCCGTAGTTGCCGACTGCATCGTATCTACGGTTTCTGCATCGTTGAACATACTCGTTGTGCTTGCGGTTGATCCATTCTGCTCGAATGGATCAGGCATGGGCATGCCGTCCGGGGGGAGCATGAACGGCGACGGCGGCGGCGGCGGGAAGAAGGCGCCCGGGTGGGGCAGCGGCACGTCCATGAAGGAGGGAGGGAGCGGCGCGGACTGCGGCTGGGACGCCGGTGCGAAAGAGGCGGGAAAGGGCGCATCGCTGGTGGTAAGTGCTGGTGCTGGCGGCGGACGCTCTTGGGTTGGTGGGGTGCGGTTCGCTGGCGCAGGCCTGGCCTGCTCAGCGGGCGGGGGTGTTCCTGCGCGACCTTAGCAACATGTTTCGTTTCGTCGCCCTCCGCCTCGTCGTCACGGCACCTTTGCGTGGCTTCGCCGGCTGCGGCTTGCTGCCGGTGAAGTTGGCTTCCTCGAAGGGCCGCCATTTGAAGTCCTTCTTGTAGCCGCCGCACATCACGCTGCGGCGGGCGCACTGCTGGCAGGTGGGTTTCGTCTCGTCGCACTTCAGCCGTTTGGCCTTGCAGGTGATGCAGCCTGCGGCGTTGGGTCAGCGCTGTGGTCTCGTCGCTCGCGGGCGAATGCTCGGCTCGATGGGCCGAAGCTTATCGCGGGGTGAGATAAGCGGGCGGCGCATACCATTCCTGCTCTTGGACTGCTTGCGCTTGGTGACGCCGTTGGCGGGATTGGTGGTGGTGTTTTGGCAGGCGTCGCTGTCTGCCCTGCTCGCCTTGGGCGTGCTCGAGGGGCGGCGCTTGCTTGCGGGCTGGCTGTTGGCGGTCGTGGACGGCGGGTGCTGCGGCGCGGCCTCCACTGGGGAGCTGAGGAACACGGACGGGGAAGGGATGGTGATCGCTTCTGCCATATAGCTTGCGACTCCGCCGGTCCCGGGCTGTTATCTGCGGATGGAGCGAGGGTGCAGCAGGAGGCTCGGGGCGTGCCTGTTGACTGCAGTGCTGGGCGGAGTTGCGCAAGGCATCGGCGTTGGAGTTGAGGTGTCGCAGCTGGCGATAAACCGCCAGCTTGAAGTCCAGCGCGGAGGCATCATCCGCTAGGCCCGTCCGGGAGCTAGGCCCCGGGATCGCCCTTCACGTTATCTGGGTCCAGACTCGAGCGCGCCCTCATTGGTGGCCTGCCCGCGACCCAGCGTCGCCCCGGCGCCTGCCAGGCCTGCTCCACCATGATATCAATGCCGACCAGCCCTCCAACACCCAGCGCAGCGCCGTCGGCGCCGTGCACTACCCGAAACACGCCGCTATCTCTCGGCCGCTGCTGTGCTGCTGCTGCTGCTGCTCCCCTCCCGCGCCGCGCTGCCCAACGCCCGTGTCGCTGCGTGCTCCAGCACGGCGCCGGCGGGCGTGTGCTCGCGTGCAGCCGCTCGCCTCGCCGCAGAAAAAAAAAGTTTCGGTGCTGGCGCTGTCATGGACCGCGCGCATGTGAGGATCCCGCCGTGCATGCAAGTCGATGCTGACGGCTTGTGTCCTGGCTCGGCCGGTCGAGAACGGGCCGGCTTCCAGTCACGCGTGGCGACCATCGTGGTAGAATTTCATGGCGGTGAAAAAAAAAGCTTCGAGAATATTGGCAGCGGACCACTCAGCGACTGGTGATGCTCTGCCAGCCGCACGCGCCCGGCCCCTGCAAGGCGGCCTGGTGGAGCGGATGGGCGTCCCGCGCACCAAGGCCATCAATCACTCTGCCCGTCGCTATCAATCGCCCCGTCGGCTTGCCCGACGACTGGGAACCCTCTGCTGCTCGTGCTCTCCCGCTGCAGGGCCAGCAAAAGCTTGTGCAACCACGTGCAGATACAGCCCTACCTCTCCTGTTTATCTCGAGGGCGAGGTGAGAGGAAGCGGCGGATGCGGGAGAACCGCCGACCAATGTCCGTGGAGGCTCCTGCGCGGCGTAGGACTCGTCTAGATCCGGCATACGGTGAGATTCGCCTCCGTATTGTCTCATATCCGTGGGCAATCCCATGACCGGCAGAGGGCCCGCGACATCATGCTACGGTGAGGGGTAGCTGTCGTGTGGACGAGCCACGAGCAAGGCGGCTCCTTGGGCTCCGGACCCGGCCCCTGAAGCGGTCCCCACGGCGTTGGGCTGGGAGCAGGGCGGACGGGCGCGCTGGGGCGCGCAGGGCACGTCTGAGGCTGAGCACTGGTGAAGTGCGAGACTGATGAGGGCGGAGACGATCTGATAAGAGGCCTAACGTTCCCCGTGCAATCTCCACAGCCTGCCCGGCGGTTCCCCATATTTTGGACGGAAGGCGCGGTCCGGCCGAGGCACGCAGCAATCCTCAGCCAGCTTGGGGCAGGCACAAGTCGTGGCCGCCTGGTGGCAGCGCGGTCGTCCGGCGGCCCGCCAACCGCGTGTGAGCACCCAACAAACCGCCGGACCAGCCTGAGACGCGCCTCTGTGCCTCCACGCCGGCACGCCCTCTGCGGCCGAGCGGGATTTATCTGACATGCTCGCAAGCCGACCTCGCTCCTTGATTCCCCAGGTGCGTGCCGAGCTCGGGCCAGGCGATCTGGAGCAACTCAGCCGAGGAACCACTGAACCCCGCCAGCTGCCAGGCCGACGCTGGCCGACGCGACAGCTGTGAGCAAAGCGTGACGCCAAACTCCAGCCCTCCCCCGTCGCCTCCGCGCTCTGCTGCCGCAACATCTCCTGTTCGTCGCGCTTCCGCAATTGCTCCTCAGGTCAATTGGAAGTCGTGCTGATTCGTCATGTCGGCCCTTACCAGCAGCCTCTGCCGCCAAGCCGCTCGCACCCTTCGCCCACGTCCAGCTCTCGCAAGCTCTGTCAGGGCTTTCCGTCCCATCGCCGTCCAAGCCGCCCGTCCCTCGGTCGTCCCGCGCATCTCGCGCGCCTCCTTTTCTACGAGAATGCCGACCCTCAGCGACAATGCCACCGCCGTACCGGCCGGCAAGAACGAGTTCGACCCCGAGGTTGTCGACATTGCGAGCTACGTACACAACGTTGAAATTGACTCGGACCTCGCCGTAAGCACATCCTGGCCAAAGCCTGCCAGTACATATCTCTGACGAATTCCACCTGCAGTTCGACACCGCTCGCTGGGTCTTCCTCGATACCCTGGGCTGCGGTCTGAAAGCCCTCGAGTTCCCGCAGTGCACCAAGCTGCTCGGCCCTGTCGTCGAGGGCACCACCGTGCCCAATGGCACCCGCGTGCCCGGTACTCCCTACCAGCTCGACCCGGTGCGCGGTGCCTTCAACATTGGCGCAATGATTCGGTGGCTAGACTTTAATGACTGCTGGCTTGCTGCCGAATGGGGCCATCCCTCGGACAACCTGGGCGCCATTCTCGCCGTTGCCGACTGGATTTCGCGCACGAACCGCGCTGGCGGAAAGCTGGGCAACGGCAAGGTCCTGAAGGTCAAGGACGTCTTGGAGGCCATGATCAAGGCCCACGAAATCCAGGGCGTCATGGCTCTCGAGAACTCGTTCAACAAGGTCGGCTTGGATCATGTCGTGCTCGTCAAGCTTGCCTCGGCTGCCGTCGTGTCCAAGATGCTCGGCCTTAACGAAGCGCAGACTCGGGATGCTATCACTCAGGCCTGGGTCGACGGCCAGTCCATGCGCACCTACCGCCACTCGCCCAACACCATGTCCCGCAAGTCATGGGCTGCCGGTGATGCCTGCGAGAGGGCCGTGAACCTCGTTCTGAAGGTCATGAAGGGCGAGGGAGGAATGCCCACGGTTCTCTCTGCCCCGACCTGGGGCTTCTACGATGTCAATTTCGGCGGGAAGAAGTTCCAATTCCAGAGACCCTATGGAAGCTACATCATGGAAAACGTCTTGTTCAAGGTTTCCTACCCTGGTATGTTACTCTTATGGAAAGTCACACGGATACCGTGCTCATTCGAACAGCCGAATTTCACTCCCAGACCGCCATTGAGGCCGCTCAGCGCCTGAACCAGAAGCTGAAGGCCATGGGCAAGACCGCCGAGGACATCGAGTCTGTGACCAACAGGACCCACGAGGCATGCATTCGTATCATCGATAAGCAGCTGAAGCCCATGGACAACTTTGCCGACCGTGATCACTGTGTTCAGGTATGTGACTCCCGACATGTGCTATTGCGATCGACGCTCACGGATGTGACAGTACATGGTGGCAACTATGTTCGTCTTCAACCGCCTCGAGGCTAGCGACTACACGGACGGCGGTGAGGCCGCCACCTCTCAGCTTGTCGAGTCGCTCCGCAAGCGCATCAGCTGCGTCGAGGATCCGCAGTTCACCAAGGACTACCACGACCCCGAGAAGCGCACCATTTCCAACGCCCTGACGGTCCGCCTCCGCGATGGAACTACGCTTGAGGAGGAGGTTGTCGAGGCTCCTCTGGGTCACAAGTTGCGGAGAGAGGAGGCCAAGCCCCACATTCTGGCCAAATACCAGGCCCATCTCGCCCCGCACTACTCGGAACAGAAGGTTAACGAGCTGGTGGAGCTTGGCAAGGACCAGAGCAAGTTGGAGCAGATGGATGTTGATAAGTATGTTGACCTCTATGTCAAGAACTAATTTTGGAATACGGAAGTCCGAACGAACCGGGCGGGCCAGGGAGGCCTAGAAGCTTTGCGGCATGCCGAGAGCGCACCAAATAAGAAAAATTCATGCAATCGGAAGGATAAGGCTGTGGTGACCTGAATCATCGTTTAATATGCATTGGGCTGACCCATCCATATGAGGACAAACTTAGCCGCAACTCTAACCAACACGCTCAACACTGTGGCTCCGACCGGGGAAGATTCCGGTCGTGACTGGTCGGAACTCCGATATTCTCGGAAAAGAAAGGCTGCACAACCCTATCGTGGAACTCTAAAGCTACTAATTATGTTTACTCGTTTGTTTTGCTGGTTGTCCGCGCGTCTGTCTACCTGTCCGGCCGTTCCATAGTTTGTACCCTTTGTGGTTCGCACATTTCTTTTTGCCTGAGCTGCGAAGCAGAAATTTTGGGGTGCTGCGCCCTCATGTTGGTATTCAACCCTCGTTTTAGTGACGCAAGAGCAGGGCCGCAGAAGTAGTAATCTACGACGGCAAGGCTAACACGGATGCGGCAGCGATGTCGACATTCCGACCTGTTCTGGACAATCGGTTTCCAATTTAAGGCAACAACGGTCCCCTGGCCACGGAGCCAACCGGTGTCCGCAACTTTATTTGGAGCCCTTCCAAAATTAGCTCGGCACGTCAAAGTAACTTATTGCGGCTGCTCTTAACTTTCAACGCTCGTGTACCACGTACCAGCGCACCGTTCTCGTCGTCGCAATGCGCAGGGAAGACAGGTTTCGCCGACCGGCAAACCCGTAAGGATGCCCACGATGTGCAAACCTTCTCGGGACCCTTCAGCTCCGGTCGGGCGCAGCGCGTGCTAAGTGTGGAGGCTAGGCCTGAGGTGTGAGCGCTAGACCGAGGGCGGGAAAGAAAGAACGGTTTGCCCTATCCCACCCAAGGCAAGACCTGCAAGGCCCGGGACGCCAGCTTCCGTACGTTTTCGATAATTTATCTTTCGTCTGAGAGCTAATTCCTCCTTTGCCATCAACTGCCGTGGCGCTGAGGCCACTACGGCGGAGGCATTACGAGCAGAGATAGGGATCACGGCTTCCTGGTGGCCGTTCGGAGGTGGTCAGCTAAAGGTAAAACTGCGGGAAGTGGGGATGGACCAGGCAAACCTCGACAACGAGGTGAAACCGCAGCAGTAATCGCGTGCCGATGCTTAGGGGCGATGACGATGTGTTCGGCAGGCTTCTATCCGACGGGACTGTCACCCGGCACTTTAGCGTAGGATGGAGGAGTAGGCGGAGTAGACGGTTGTATATCTATCACTTCACCGTTTGCGTTAACGACTCTAAGAAATCCAGGCCTCTTGTCTTTCTAATTCCTGGGCGCCCACCATGGCTCCCAACCGCTGGCCCAATGACCCTCTCCCAAGCGGAGTCCCCTACTCCGACCTACCCATCACGAACTCGAATTGTATGAACAAATCATGCAAGGCCTTCGCCGCCGGCTGGAACGAATCCGAGAGGGAAATACCGCTGATGAGCCAAATCGACTACTCATACTGGACGCTCTGCTACTATGTGTCCTGGCTCGTCATATTCGCCGCCGCACACTTCATCCACGTACTTGCCTACTACCTTACTCGGCCGAGAGCACTGGGCACGACGCCTCGCGCACGATGGACCCACAAGCTTGCCGCAAGATACCGGTCAATAGCATACCGGCGCTTCAGCGGCCGGATGGCAAAGCTCGGGATGCCGTCCTGGGGCCTCACCGCCCTCCTTGCGCTATCAACCATCTTCTTCGCCTGTTTGGTGTTCCCTGAGATGCCATATCTACGTTCTCGCTTCCGCTACGGATCTCCGCCTCTGTCGGTCCGCTGTGCCATGTGCATATCGGCCCTCATGCCGTTGCTGGCTGCGCTGGCGGGCAAGGTCAATTTCGTCACTTGGGTGACTGGAGCCTCCTACGCGGAACTTAACATTTTCCATAGATACGTCGGAGGCGTTATCTTCGCTCTTGCTACTATTCACACGGTAAGACCTCGTGTCACCGCGAAGCTGCCAAGCAATGTTACTGACCAAGTCGCACAGGTTCCGCACATCATTGCTCCGATCAAAGACGGTGGGGGCGATTACATGGCACAGCTTTTTATCGCCCACAAGCGTGAGGTAGGTTCACTCCATTCCTCGACTCTTTCACAGATGGCTGACATCTCGAAGCTTTCAGGAGTGATCCTTTATTTTATTTTCCTCATAATGATGATCCTGTCCGTGCCATGGGTAAGGCGTCGTTTCTACGAGTTCTTCGCCTTTACCCACATTATTCTGGGCATGGCATTTTTCGGTATTCTCTGGTGGCATATCAAGGGTGAATACGCATCCGTCCGTCTTCTTTCTTCCTGCTACGCGGACGATAATGTTGACAACCACCATAGCCCATCTACATTTACTCGACCGTCGGCATCTTCGTACTCTCCAATCTCCTCCGCATCGTCCACCGGAACAGATCCTTCCTCCGAGGTAATCCGCTGTGCAAGTGTGGGTGGGAAGGTGCTCTCGGAGGTTTCCCGACCAAGTTTGAGCAGCTTCCGGGAAACATTACGAAGGTCACCGTCGACGTGCCGGCCAGCATGCGCTGGGAGCCTGGCCGCCACAGCTACATCCGCATGCCCCGGATCGCCATCTTCGGTAACCACCCCTTCACCATCGCATCCATTCCCTCCACGTCTCCCAACGAGCCCAACCAGCTCGTCTTCCTCATCCGCGCCCATGCCGGCTTCACGCGCTCTCTCGCTCAGAGTGCTGCCCTTCACCAGCCAACCACACCAGTCAGCTCTCCTCCCACCTCCACACTCTCATCCACCTCCAACGTTCCCCTCCTCATCGAAAAGCAGCAGCAGCACATGTCCACCCTCTCCGACCTCGAAGCCCAAAGACCCCGCCACCCCCTCTCCTCCCCACTCCCCCACCCCATCCGCACCATCGTCGACGGCACCTACGGCTCGTACACCGGGCCCCTCCATCGCACCTTCGACACAATCGTCCTCATCGCCGCCGGCACCGGGATCACCGCCGCCCTCCCCTACGCCCTCGACCTCTCCGCCCGCATGCGCGACGCCGCCCTCCTGCCCCCCACCAACCCCAACCACTGCGCCGTGCGCGACATCCGCCTTGTCTGGACAGTACGCAACGAGGCCTGGGTCTCATGGGTGCGCCGCGAGCTCGATCAGGCCGTAAGCAACGTAAACGAGGGCGCCAGCCGGGCTCGGGCCTGGAAGGACCCGGGCACTGCGAGGAGCGGCGTCGTGCCCGGCCGGATCGTGGTCGATGTGTACGTGACGGGCAAGATAGAGACGCCAACGGCCACCGCGATGGCTAGCCAGACCAGCATCGTACAGCCCGCGACGGCGACGGTGACGAGACCGGCGGCAGCCACCCGTACCTCGCAGGCCGAAGGTTCGGGGATCGGGAGCGGCGACGTGTCGATGGAGCTCAGACGGCAGTGCGAGCCGCAGGCGCCGCCTTGCTATCGCGACTACGTCTTCACGCCTGCGGCACGTGCGCAGGTCGACCGCAGCCGCTGGTCGTCGGCCGAGATCATCCGCATCAGCGAGGACTGGCAGCCGTCGGCGTGCTCGTCGCTGTACGGCCAGTGGGGCCTGGCAGGGTCGCTTCCGCCGCCGCCACCATCGCAGCAGCAGCAGCAGCCGCCGCAGCAACAGACGATGCTTGTGCGCGCTGCCTCCCGCGCCTTGTTCGGGGCTTGTCAGTGCTGCAGACACCGCAGCCTGCAGGAGGGCCAGAGGAAAATCAACACCAGCTCCCTCAACGTCAAGTACGAGCGGCCGGTTGTGCGGGAGTTGCTGCCGCAGCTGGTCACGTCGCTGAGGGGCGGGCGCGCTTTTGTGATGGGCTGCGGGCCGGAGGGGCTGAAGATCGAGTTGGGGAATGCGGTGGCGGGGATGCAGGGGAGGGTAGTGAGTGGGGAGATGGAGAGGGTGGTGTTGCACATGGAGACGTTTGGGTGGTGATGATGATAGTGCGGCGATGAGGCAGTCGTTTTCTAGCAAGGTGTTCTGGCGTCATTGGTTATCTGTTTTGCGGCGGGGTTGTCGAGATGGAGAGATTTAGAGACTTAGCGACGAGTGCAATCTTGTCCAATATGTAGTTATATTATTTAATCGGAAATTAGAGTCAGCTTCACTGACTGGTAGAAGATTAAATGCTTCTCGGTAGACTCAGCGTATGCTTTGATGTGCACCAGTAGCGTACTAATGCTGCCCAATAAACTGTTCATCAGCGAGGCTGATATAATAATCGTACCACTTATGATGCAAACGCCATTGGAGTTACACAGCTCTGGAAAATGCCCCAACCTTCTGAAAAGCTTTATAACTCATGGCTGCCTGATTATCTGGAGCGGACACCGCCTTTTCGATTGTTTGCCTGATGTCTTGAGTTATATTCGCCGGTGGGGCAACATGACTTTCCTATCTCTCTATAACATCTTTAACCACATCTTACCTACATAGTACCACATAGCCGACAGTTCCATTGTTCGGAAGCCGGACGACTACCTTCGCCAATCGAACGAACAAAGATTAACCGCCATTGCAAGTTCGGCCAAACGGCCTCAGACTTGACAAACATCGCAGTACTGATTTTACTACAGAAGAGGTATTTCACACGGGAATCAGAATGTGCTCATTGGTATGCCAACCTTCTTCAAGCCACTAGTAATACATGTGACAAGTTTGAGTCCGATGCGCAGTTCGGTCATGCGGAATTCTGTGCTTGCGGAACTGCAATGGCTGTGAACAGTGTCCCCCCACAAAGGCGGGTTTCATGTTTTTAGTCTCGCCGTGCCACTGTGCGCTTCGAATCGGTGGGTCTATCGTAGGCTACAGTGATTTTATCACCAGCGAGCTCGACTCAGTTTCATTCCTCGACAACACTGAAGCTCACATAAAGTCCGTTCTGCTCCAGCTTTCTCTACATTTCTGTAGGCCGATTTTGCCTTTCTCGATCACTCGTTTGCATCAACGCTACAATGTGCTCCGCCGCTCTCATTCTCGTTCTCTACCTAGTTCTGGTAGGCATTATTGAAGAGCGAACGTTCGTTGTTCGGGCTGCGTCGTCCATTTCGGTAGACCACACTTCGACCTCCGTACAGCCCAATCAGTGCACAGATCTTTATGACACCGTCATTACAGATGCACCCCATTGTTCCGGTTGCGTTTTGGAGGCGATCGAACCTTCGATCCCCACTTTCCCCAAAAATTCAACCATTTATACGACTGTCACAAAAACAGTCGTGATTTGGACAACCGTCGATCCTCGTGGATATACGGTTTACGAGACATCAACAAAGACCCCGACCTTCACTACCACGGAAGCACCTGAAGCTACCGCTACAGAAACTGTCTATGTCTGTTACTGGAATGGCGTGACCCTATAATCAACATCAAACCTTGCACTCTGTGTGCCGTAACATTGACTGCTGTAGCACCCGCGACAACACTTACTATGCTCTAGAAAGGATACACGCGGCCAAATGGAAGAACGGTGGAGAAGGTTGCGAGTTGCTGGAATATTGATGAGGACAGTCAAATGAGTGAATTCTTCGTGAAGAGGTGAGAGAAGGGGGGGAGGTCCCCTTCTTAATTGTCTCACAGCGAGAGCTAATTACATAAGATGGCCATGTGACCTAATCCAACACGAGTGTAGCGTCGATTTTGATGACCTGCCACTTACTTCAGTGCCTGCTTCGAGCCTCGTCTACAGTGCGACGGTACCGTATGAGAAGTACATGACAGTACCCTCCCCACTCATTCAATACCTACGACAGCATCCGTTTGTCACATCCGTGTTACCTGGGTTAGATCTGAGTCAATGCAGTGCCCGTGCACCTAAGTCCTGCGACAATGTCCAAGCTCGAGATTCGCCATTTTACTATTCTCCGCATTCAACATCAAGCATGGAGGGTTCACCCTGTCTGGAGGCTGCTTCAACATCGACCACAGCGCGTTCTTACAGCACGATCAGGCCGACAAGCCCCTGCACCAGAATTCTCTCTTTGGCTTACGATCACAGCAGCCTATGTATTTGGACCCCACGTATATCGTCCAATATGACCACCTATGCGGTGACAACTATCATTACCACGAAGACCATGATACATTCCACCTGTTTGTTCAATACAACATTGAGCTTCAATTCATAGAGCTCACTGACAACAGTACCGGCGGTTCCCTCGTTAACTCCACCATGGAACTCAACGTCTTGTCATTGCTGCAACACCACATCAGCAACGTCCTCCACTATTGATGCCGGTGCGACTGAGTCTTCGATTGGTTCCTCGACATCGAAAATTTTGCCTGGTGCATCTCAGCATGTGATACAAACGACACTGGGTTCTACAATTATCGTAATCGAGAGCGTGACTTCTCAGCTCACCAATAAGCCCTCGAGTAACGTATCCGGTGGTTTTGGTCCAGGCTCGACACATGAGCCTACGTCTTTTCCGCCGAACTCTGAGATCTCAACGTCTTCCGGGCGAACAACTTCAAATTCACTAAGCACCACTCACATATTATGGACAACTTGGTTTTCGGATCCCACAAAATCAACCACACTTTCATCTTCATCCAGTAGGAAGATCACGACAACAACATCCAAACTTTCTTCTCTTTCTTCAAGTGTCATGAGTTCGCATTCCTCAGAATTTCCTTCGAATCCCACCCAACAAAGCTCTGTCCGATCTCCTCGGAAAACTACGCCAGAATCATCTAGTTCAGACACTATGAGTTCACCTACCGGGGGGCCAAGTTCTGCTCCTACCTCGGGAGATCCACCCGGAGACTCTACTACTTCTGGGTCCTCCAAAGTCCTCCACACGCTCAGAGACCACACAGCCTTCGCTTTTACTCTCAGTATCAACTTCCAGTGGCATCAAGACTTCACAGCCATTCTCAACTAAAACTGACCTTAACTCTCCGATTATTCCGCTTCCATCAGTCTCAGGCTCACACCCTTCTATTACTCCACTCTCTACAAGCACTCTGAACACGAAGACGGTTTCATCCATGCTTTTATCCCCAACCTCAGTGTCCGATGTTGAGAATCCTTCTTCGCCTCCTATCACAGGTCCCACAATCACTTCTTCGTGGCAAACCTCGGACCCTGCCTCCGCGTCCAGCACCTTGGGATCAACTGAAACCGATACGAGATCATTGACTCGAACGAAAACCACTTCCAAAAGAACTACAGAAGATATCACTTCGGTTACATCCCTGACTACAACATTTTCCTCAGCTTTCGCGAGTGGAAGGACGTCTCGTTTTGCTGATTGTTGGACCGCTTGTGTCTTGGGACTACTGATGGCGTGGGTGTGATGTATTTTATTTGGGGTTCTGAATGATTCCTGCTGTATCATCTGACAACTAAAGATGTTGTTCCTCCACCTCGCTCTGATAGCTAAGGAACATGCCCAATCGAGTGCACACGAGACCAGCTCGCTTAATACTGTGGCAAGAACAAACTATTTGCACAAAGGCAGTCGAAGTGTTCGTCCGGATGCAAATGTGCAGTGAAAGAAACACTAAATATACCTGGGTGAATGCTTCAATTACTCGTTGAGAATGTGTGTGTCGTGATGTTATTTGCACCGTGGCCGACTTCGCAAGCTCCGTCCCAGGCAGCAGCCCCACTTCTATCATCGCGGGATGCTCGCTTAGAGGCGGGGCTATCTTCAGCCTTGTACTTACAGCGACACACACAAATAGACAGCCTTCATGCGTTGCAGAATCTTTTTCACTGTCTGTTTGTGAGCTTGGAGGAGGTATAAAGGTGTCTTATCTTCCAAGTCAACTGTTCTACATTGTCGTCTGTTCTGCTCACAATGCTCTGCGCAATGTGCGCCTCGATCTTCCACAAAACTGACTGGTCCGGTCCGCACCACGCTTCTTGGAATCATATTCTTTTGGCAGCAACACTCGGATGCAAAATCTGCTCTGTCGTCAAAGAACAAAAGGCCCCCATTCTGCACGAAAGAGGTTACGTGGATGGCCCGCTTTTCTACAGATTCTATTATTATCCGGACAGGAACTTGGCCCAGCTCTTCATTTCACACTCCCTTCAGGAAACGGCCGTATGGAACCGCTCAACGCCATATTTTGTTGTCGATATTTATCCCTCTGATCATCTGCCATACCTTGATCCACGCGGTGGCCACCTTCGCCTGATCGAGGAGGACCTTGTTGATTCTCCCTGGCATGTGAGGAAGGATAGCTTTTACAGATCCCTCCCAGCCAGCACATCTCACCGGAGTATCATTGAACTGGCCTCAAACTGGTTCAAAAGTTGTTTAACCGGACATTCGAGTTGCACATCCTTTGACGGAGCAGGAAATGCCCATTGGTCACCAAAGCGGCTCCTGGATGTCAGAAACTCTCGGAGGCTTCGCCTAGTGGAAAAGGGATCTGAATTTGATTCAACGGCTCCGTATGTCTCTTTGAGCCATTGCTGGGGTGGCGCGGAATTTTTGCGACTCGAGGATAAGACTCAAGGCCATCTCATGGAGGGATTCTCAACGCGAGAGCTTCCCAAATCATTCCGAGATGCTGCCATGATTACCGTCAAGCTGGGTCTTCGGTACCTATGGATCGACAGCTTGTGTATTCTTCAAGCTGGTCCCGGAAGTAAAGAAGATTGGCAGGAGCACGTCTCCGATATGAAGTTGGTTTACCTGAATGCAGCACTCAATATCTCTCTAGATGGAGCTCGGAACCCCTTCAACGGCGCCTTCACTCACAGGGACACCAACCGTATCCAGGGTTGCCATGTGCTGTGGAAGCATTCTGGACAACACCAGATGTGGACAATCATAGACAGACTCCGGGATGGCGAGGTTAATCTCTTGCAGAGCCCTCTGCAAGAGCGTGCGTGGGTATACCAAGAGAGACTTCTTTCTCCAAGGATCCTTCATTTCGGCCCTGAACAAATCATGTGGGAGTGCAAAGAAGGGCAGCTTCTCAGCGAAATGCTACCAGACGGGCACCCACAGTTGGAGGCGCACCGATTCTTTCCCTTCACGATCCCGCAACCCTCGGAAAAAGCTCTTACGCGGTCGAGAGGAAAGCTGCAAACTGAAGAAGTTTCTGAGGCTTGGTGGAGAATGGTGGACGACTACACTCGCCGGCAGCTCTCGTTTCCCAGCAAAGACAAGCTCGCTGCGTTTGCCGGGGCTGCGGAACGCTTTGGGGTATTCTACAATGACGAATATGTTGCTGGTTTCTTCCAACAACACCTTCCTGCGGGGCTCATCTGGGAGACGGATCTGGAACTGGGTGGACGGAGGTCGATCCGACAAGATGGTGATCCATACCGTGCACCGACGTGGAGTTGGGTCAGCATTGACGGTCCCGTGCATCTACCAGATGTCGGTGATCCCTCCAACATCGACCTGGCGCGCTTGGAAAGCGTTGAAGTTGTTTTGGCTGATCCGCGCAACAAGTACGGGCCTTTGGAGTCAGCGAGATTGGCACTGTCTTGCATTCTCATACCGTGCAGTCTTGGAAAGGACGACGAGCGGGGCACCGTGGTGGAGCCTCTTACGCAGGAAGGTTTTGACGAGCGGCTCGGTGAGCAAATTAACCAATTCAGACATGCAGCAGGTGTGGATGATCTCACGTATCTTTCTGAAGAAGGAGAAACGTTCATAGTTCCTATCTCGGGTCGTCTTGAAGACGAAGGCATTTGGGGAATTATTGTGAGGGGAAATGGAAGAGATTCGACGTTCGAACGCATCGGGAGATACGATGTGGAAGGTTATGGCAGTCTACTTTGTGATCTTCTCAAACGGAACACGGACTGGTTTCAGCGGATTACTATTGTGTGACTCCATAGTATGCAAATGAGGCCTGGACTCGCTGTTTTCTGCCGTGACCTAAAATTCGTGTCGGTTGGGCTCAGCTTGGACCTCGGTCCATTTCAGACCATAAAGTCGAGATACTTCAACGGAGCTTTCCCAGCCTCCCAGGAAACTTTATGATCCCAGAGGTCAAGATGGAGGCAAATGCACCAATTATAGCGTCGTATGAAGGAATAAGCGCCAGCTTTTGGGTCCCGGCCATTTCCTATATTTCGCCGCGCTTTGCACACGACCTATATCCGCTACCACTCGTTTAGCCTTCGCATCAAAATCTTGATAAGCACGGCTCACGACGGTACCGTCTTTGGACCAAACAAGCTCCCAGCGCCGTGACCTGCTCGTGCTCCGCATCGATCGCGGCCGACGGCCGACAACGGACAGCCCCAAGAAATTCGCGCACCGGCCCGCGTGCGTCGGATCCGCACACGATTCCTAATCACCGCCGATCCCTATGACTGTGCAGGAAGTAGAGAGCTGAATGCCAGCCCGCAAGATGGATACGGATGCGCCTCCGATCTACAGGGTCCTTTTTGTCATCTACCACACCAGACCGTCCGCGTGCCCCTCACGAGCAGCAAACAGCTGGGCGATATTGCGCGATCCGATTCAAACAGCCGTCGCAGACAAACCACGATCGCAATGCACAGCCAAGGCAAACAAGGCAGATAAGAGGCGAAGAAAGATAACAATGCAAATCAACCGGCCCAAAACAAGCGTCGTTGCCGTCATGCAAGGGGAAGACACACACACAGTGCCACATACACCCGCCTACCCCGCGTTGTACGTCATGCAAACCCGCCAACCACAACAAACACCTGTTCGCCGAAGGTGTGGAGCCGGGATGATCCCCTCACCACTCGCTTCGGCAACCGCAAAGTATCGTGTCGCCCACCCAAGCTGCTTTCCCGTGTTTGCCCAAACTTCTCGCACGAGAGCCACACGCGGACTGGCAATATCGGCCGGTGGCCCGATGCGGGACGGACAGGACGGACGGATGGGCGGACAGCGAGTTGCGCGCGCGTCCCAAGCTGCACAACGACCAACCCTGCGCTTTCCCAGCTGCCAGCTGCCACATGCGGAGCGGGCGGCTGCGTCATCGCGGCGACGCAGGTAGAGACAGATGCTGATCGACGGGGAGGCGAAGGCGTTGAACCCCGTCGTCAACGCAGACCATCAATCTCCGTCATGCCGACCATGCAAGCAGATGCAAGCAATGTCGGGCAGTAAGTAGTGAGGCTGCGTGGCGGCTGCACGCACGCGTACTCGTGTACGCTATCTCGCACAAACTACCTGCTTGTTGTAGCCGTCGAGCAGGCTTTCTTCCTAACTTTCGCCTCCTCGACCTCCCTGAATCGCAAGCGCCACGCCACACTACGCCACGTCACGTTCGACGCCGGTCCGTCCGTCGAAGAAGCGAACACAAGAAGGTTGCGGAGGTTGGTTTGGCTGGTTGGCTGGCGCAAGAAGAAAAAAACGGCCATGTCTGAAACTTGGCGCCGCGGCTTGGTGGTGGGAAAGTCGATCACACAGCAGCACAGCCACGCTCTTCCTTCTCCCGGTTTCCCCATGTTCCCCACAGAATGCAAGCGCGCGCTCTGTCGGCACAGCTGAAGAGTGCCGCAGGTGCTGGTAGGGAGAGCGCGTGCACAGGACGAAACCAGCACACCGGCGCACCCCGCTTGGGACAGTTGCTCAGCTGTTATCACATCATCATCACATCAGCAGTTGGTCCCCGTCATCCCGTCAATGGACGCCGACGATAACCTTAGCAACCAAGCGCAAGTGCGATGGTTGATTGGCAAATAGCAAGTCAGAGGGCAGAGTTGGTAGGTAGGCGGAGCACACAGCACACCAGCTGCACGGAAGCATTGGCAGCGCGGCTGTGCCGGCGGTGATCGTCAGGGCTCAGCTCTCGTCAGCAGATTCTGCCTGCTTGCGACGGAAAGTCTAGATCTCTGTCTGACAATCGCATCTCGCATGGCTGACTCATGCCGTAGGGAAACGGCGGCTACGCGTCGTCGTCCCGCCGCATTCGCATCCGCCGTATTGGCGAGAGAGAAACAACGTGTCTTCGCTAGTCAGCAAGCGCAGGGAGGCGTATCGCTTAGCAGGCGGAAAGGACATGCGTGCAGGAGAGACGAACATATTTGTGGTAGAAGTGAGAGTGGATTGCTTCCTGGGTATCTTGGTGGTATCTGATCCTGCTTGTGCGCAAGTCGGTCTAATGTAAAAGAAAAATGGAAGAAAGTCCAGTCCAAAATCCTATGATTCCCCATCCCGTCGGGACAACTGGCCGGCGTCCAGCCGCGCCATGCGCAACAAACATGTACAAAGGAAACGTTTCAGTCGTGGATGAGCTGTGCAATCTCAGCCTCCTTGTCCCCTCCTCCTGGCCCTCAGGCCTCCGCTCGCACAATTGCGGCAATTTTCGCGTTGACTCTTTCTCAAAGCACTCTCTTTCTCCCTAATTCCGCTCGTCATGGTCCGTGGCAGGATGGTGGCGCAGGGCAGTAAGCCTAAGCCCCAAACACGTCCCTGGCAAAAAGGGGGCCGGATACTGGGATCCTGTCGCAAAAGGCGGGTCTCAACCATCACCAGTCCGACAATGCCCAGAAATCGGACAGCTGGCGTCGGCCACTGGGAGGGAGCCCTTGCTCGGTGGCGTGAAAATTGGTGATAACTTTTCTTTCGATCGCTTCAACCGCTCTTGGCGGGAGTGATCGTGGCGGCGCCTGTGGTAGCAGGCGCCTCGACAAAACATGCGCAGAACAACGTCCTCAGGCCGGCGGTGAGCCGGCTGCAGAAGAAGCCGCCGCAACCGAGTCACACGAAGGCGCTCGGGCGGATGATGGTGGGCTTCGCGGCGTTGGAATGGCCGTCGTGGGCCTTGCTGCTGAAGATGGCGGCCAGCTGCTTGCGCACCTTGGAGTTGCGCGGGCTCAGCTTGGGGCGTTGGTTGGTGCCGTTGCTGTTGCTCCGGCTCCGAGGGCGGAGGAAGCTGTGGTGGTCACGGCAGGCCTTTTCGGTCACGTTGACGTCGCCCTTCTTGGTGGTGCCCGGCAGCGGGCGAGCTCTGCTCAGCGGCTTCGGCTCGAACCCGACGCGCAGGATGGCAGTGGGCTCCGAGGTGGCGCTGTTGGGGCGGTCCCCGGGCGAAGATGCGCCAGAGCTGAAGTGGGTGAAGAAGCGAGGCTCGCCGTTGGGGCCGGCCATGTTGTCGTCAGAGGGCGTGTCCGGGGAGTCGATTTCCTGGACGGTGATGGTGCAGTCCGAAGCGTTGCCCTCCTCTTCCTCGGCGTAGGGCGGCAGCAGCTCGTCGTCGTCGTCGTCGTCGTCGTCGTCGTCGACCTCGAATTGCGAGGTGAGGATCTGGGTGGCGATCTGGCTGGTGGTGGTAATGGGCGCGGGGACAATGGCATCGGGGTCCTGGGCAAGCAGTTCTGCGTTCATGATCTGCTGGATCTGCTGGCGGTAGCGCTGGGCCATGGTGAGGCGGTACTGGTCCATGGGCGTGGCGTCGGGCGAGGGCATGGGCGCCGGCGAGCCCGCCATGTTGGCCAGCTGCTTCTGGGTGTGGGCGGGCAGGTTGAGCACCATTGTGGGCGGTCGGTGGTGGTGTGGATCCGACGCGGGGACGGGATGTTATATGCAGTGCAGTGTCTGTTGGTCCGACGGCTGGGAGGGGCAGTCAGAGGTAGAGCGGTGGAGCCGGATCCAGCGAGGCTGTTGCAAGCGGCAAGCAGCAGGTAGGTTGGGGACAGGCAGGTCTTATGTCTGGGATAGGCGCAACGATGGTTCGGCGGCGGGCTTAGCACGGAGCTCGGAAGTGGCTTGTGATTGCTCGTACGGAGGGCCGGGGTGTTTTGGTGCAGGCGGAAGCGGTCAGCAGGCTGACTCGGCCGGGGCTGTGGGCTGCGGGCTGCGGCTGCGGGCTGCGGATGCCGTGCTGGAGGACGCTGGAAGACAAACCACACGACCGGCCGCAGGGTCCCTTTATTCGCCTGGCACACACCGCGCACAGTCGCCGCAGCGCCCGACCCACGTCATCCACACCGGCGCCCAGCGTGCTGCGTGCTGCCACATTCGGGCGTCGTTTCTTGGACAGCGGCCACCACGACCACGTCGGCGGGCGGGCGAGCAGCAGGGAGCCTTGGCCACGGTGCCGCTGACGATCAGTGCTCGGCCGCTCCTCACAGGCGCGCGCGCGCAGGTTTGATGGTCGGGCGCCGTTTGACATTTGCCAGATCAAGGCGGCCTGGCGCCGGATCCGCTCCTTCGCGTCGTCGGGCGCGCGCCAGAGACCCTGGCCGCGAAGGCTCCGACTGACGCTGGTGACGCGCGCGGCGGACCCATGGTACCGTCTTGTTGTTTTTTTCTGCTGCCGCTGACCTCAGACCCCAGACGCGAGCGTCGAATCTGGCACGCACGGCGCGAGACGAAACGGATGCGCGCGGCATGCACACTGCTGCGCGCTGGCCGGAGTCGGCACAGCCAAAATGCCGCGACGCTGCCACGGCTGCCGCGTGCTGCCGCTCTCGTCTGCTCCTGCCCCCGCATCAACCACCACCGCCGCTGTCACGCAACTGCTGCACCGCCTCGATGCGGCCGATGGCGGAAGGGAAACGACCTGCAGCGCCGGATCGCCGCTGAGCCCGCGCTGGTCTGATCAGGCGGGGTGCGCTGCCCGGTGAGCCCGCGCGCCGGTGGGGACGCGTCCCGTCAGGCAGAGTCAGGCGCTGATGCGACGGCCGACACGGCGTTGGGGACGCGCGCGGGCCTGTTCGGCGCGTTTGACGTGGCTAGTGAGCGGCCGGCTGCCAGCAGGGCGCCTTCAAGGCCGCGCTGAACACCACGCGGCCGCGGCGGCGCTAAGTCGGGCTCCCAGCAATATTTGCTCGCAGTCAGCCCTGCGACGCCCTGCAATTACCCAATGACCGCCTGCCCCGAGCCTGTCCATCCTCGAAATTCAAACGGCCATTGGCGCTCGCATGACGTTGCTCCTTGCGCGCAATACTAGTCCCAACGTCGACCGCGCTCATTGGCCGCCGGGACCGGGCGTTTCCCTAGTTGCATTGCACGCTTTAGGCCTTCCTGCTCCTCTACACGTACGAGTACACTGGCCAGCTTCGTTTCCTTCTGCCGCATGAACTAACTCCCCGAGTCTGCCCTCCCCCTCTGCCGTTTCGTTTCCGTCCCGTCCCAGGGTCCTCGCCGGCCTCCTTTCCTCCCGTGTTGTCCGTTGCGCTTCTCTGCCATCCCATCTCCCACGCCCCTTTCATTTCATGCCACCCAGCGTCCACTCGCCCGAGCCCCTTTCCTGCCAGACACCGCAGTCAGCCTGCGAATGCCGAAAGCATTCTGCTTGACAGGTCCGCAAGACCTGGCACGACTCCCTCAGCATGTAAATGTCTGCAGCGAATCCAGGCAGGCAGTCCGTCACGTCACGACATGGACCGACGTCGGCTGCATTCCACACATCTGCGCACAGCCGCGCAACTCAGCAGATGAAGTCACCGAAGCGAACGAGAATCTTGACTGTCAGCCCTACAGCCTCGTCGTCATGTTCCTCTGAGGGTAGCAGGAACAGGTATTTCCTCCGTGATCTCACCGCAGGGATGTAGGAGATCGGCGCTCGGTCCGCTCTTAGGCTGTTGTTTAAATGCCCATTCGTCCGCCCGAGAGAGGCCCGAGACCCGCCAGACTGCACAACTGCCTGCTTCTCTCGCGCCAAAATCTCTGCAACCATCGTGAGATTTTGATTTGCCGCGCAGGGCGCAGCCGTGCCTTTGACGACAGGTGCTGACAAAACTGAGCGAATATTCGCCGTGGCTTCCATTCGCCGAGAGCCCTGTCGTACCTGCAGGAAGCCCCGCTTTAGCACACACGACCTGCAGAATTGAGGGCAACATGACGACGCCATTATCATTATATCAGCAGACACTGGGGCACGGATTCCCGAAAGCTCGACAAACAAATGCCTCAGGCCCACACCAGCAAAAATCCCAACGCCCCGACTGCCCAGCTGGTGAAATGACTACCGAATCGTCGAGACCCTCCGTCTGCACCGGAATCAGAAGAGGCCGCACCAGTCCCCGTGGCTGACCAGCCACCCTCTCCAGCCGAGCCCGAAGTTGTCGAGCGCGCAGCGGACCCGCCGTCTTCGCCGGGCGCGGAGGCGGACTCTGCTGCGCCGGCGCTCCTGGTGTTCGGACTGTTCCCGGGGCTCAAGGAGGGATTGAGTGTTTGCGTGGAATCTCCGGCCGGCCTGCTCGACGTTGAAGCAGCGCCGGGGCTCTGTGCGGCGGGCCCTCCGATCGATGCTCGCGTCCCGAAGCTCGTCAACGTTCTGGTTGCGAGCTTGCCAGATATTGTTTCCGTTGTCAGGACGAGCTGTTCGGACCCTCCGCTTGATGCGTCCGTGTCGAGGCTCATCGCCGTCGTGGTTGTGAGTTTGCCGGATACTGTTGCGGTCGTCAGGACGGGGTTTCCGGATCCTCCGCTCAACTCATCCGTTTCGATGCCTGTCAACGTTTTGGTTGTGAGTTTCCCGGATACCGTCTCCGTTGTCAGCATACGTTGTTCAGACCCTCCGCTTCGTGCTTCCGTTTCCAGACCCGCCAGTGTTTTGGTTGTGAGTTTTCCAGATATTGTTTCCGTTGTCAGGATAGCTTCTCTGGGCTCTCCGCTTAATGCGTCCGTTTCAACGCCCGTCAACGTTTGTGTGGTGAGTTTGCCGGATATGGTTGCCGTTGTAAGATAGACTTGTCCGAAATCTCCACTTACTGCATCTGTTCCAAGCCTGGCCAGCGTTCTGGTCGTCGGCTTTCCAGATATGATTTCCGCTGTCAGGATAGGCTGTCCCGATGCCTGAGCAAGTGCAGAGACATGGGTTGTGGCCGCGTTGTTTGTTTCACCTGGGGAGGGTGAAGAAGAGCCCGCTCCATTCGATCCAGGACCTTCTCCACCCGACGATCCGGATGACGGGCCGGACGGGGAGCCGCCTGTCGCAGGGGGAGACTTTCCAGTGCCTGAGTCATCCATCGGCGGTTGGGTCGGACTCGATGGAGGAATCTGTGATGGCCCAGAAGTTCCTTCACGCGTTTTTGGTGGCGCACCCGATGCAGGCGGGGGTTGCTGGTTAGCGCCAGACGGCGATGACGTTGTGGGTTCGTCGCTCGTGTGTAGGCCAGCAATTCCTTGGAATATTGACGCCGTCAGACTGATCGAGGTGTGCTCTGTCTCAGTGGTGAGTACACGCTGCGTCACGTGCTGGGAGATGGGATAGGTAGTCGTTTCCGGGGCCGATTCTGGCGCCGAAGATCCAGCGATAGTCCTCGAGGAGTTGGGCTGAGTGCTTGTTGTCGTGTTGCAGTACAAACAAGATGTAATGTTCAATGGTGGGGCTGATATGGTATCAGATGGGTGAGTGGTTGAAATTTTGATATCAAAGTGTGGAGTTGTACGAAGGTGAAGAGTTGTTATCGGCGGCCTTGGAGTCCTAGCCTTGGTTGTTGAAAGGTATGACGGAGTGGTATACGGGATCTCAAGAGATGTGCGAGGCATTGCAGGCTGTGGGTATGAAGTCGACGAGCTTGAGGCAGGACCTGCTCCACCTGGGCAGGATTTTGCGGCGCGAGCTGTGCATTGAGACAAATCAACACCAGAGAAGGCGGCCGTGATATCTGGCTGTTGCATCAGATATCCAACAAGCGCTGATGGTACTGGCATGTACTGCATCCATGGCTCTGTTGCTTCATAGACAAGACTTGACCATGGCGTCGGGCTGGCTAACGGCAGGTCTTGGAATTGCACACTGCATTGTGCGCTCTCTGATGCACCGACCCATGTTGCCGCTTGTATTCTATCGAATACGAAATAAGTGGTAGGATACGTCCTGTGCCCTTCAGTACGTGATCAGTCATAAAGCTGGCCTGTGGGAACTCACAAAGTAACTCCCTCCCACTCCCATGTAATCGAAGTTGCCGCAGCAGTAGCAGGCTCAATGTCTTCCGTAGTCGTTATGGTTTTAAGCTTCTCTGATATGCTATACGATGTTTTGTCCTGGGAATCCACGAGTGTGAAGTTTACAAGAGTTTTAGTGACCGTTGCGTACACTGTCTCCCCTGGAAAGCTAAGCGCAAGGGGTTCGCTCGCTTCCAGAAGGCAGCCTGTGCACTGAGGCGCACTTGTGATGAGTGTGCCCCAGCGCTCACTGCATCTGTCCGGACTAATTGAGGAGAGTGAACTTGTCCCTACAGACGAAGCTGTTTCCGCAGACATCGCACTAGCAATAACAACGATAGATGGTGTTCCGAGGATGTTAATTGCAGAAAGAATAACCGAAAGTGCAAAAGCGAGGGACGACATACTAAGCGTCCTGATGAATCGACCTCGAATACGCCAAAAAGTGGGATTGAATTTGCCAAGCGAAGGTACGTATGACCAAGAGTGGACTCACGGGATCTGCGTTCTTAAGGACCGGACCGGCTCCACGCCGGAGATCATACGCTTCTGCGTCAAACCCAAGCCAGATTGGCAGCCTGCCTTACCATTGCATCCAGCTGATAGGAAGCTCGACGATGAGGCGCTGAAATAACGCCGTGGCTGTAGCTGGACAGGGTTCACAGCCTCAGCTTTTCTGTCCATGCAGTAGGCCCCATTGTCGCGCACGAATAAGACCTATACCATGGACCGGGTACGGTACATTTTTGACCTCCGAACGTGACGTATCTTTGAGAATATGCGGTATAATGCGTGCCGATCCCAACATCTTAAGCTCCGCCCTTTGGTGTCTAAAGAGTCCAGAATTCGAAAGGAGTTTTTCCCATACCTCAATGTGTAACGTCAGCCCTCGGGGGCTCAATTCGATTGGTGCAAATCACGAAGGATGCGGCGGTGCCCCGAGAGTAAGACGAGGCTGAATGCTTCCACAGGGGGATGAAAGGCCTTTCGGCCAACGAGGGGGAAGAGCGCAGTAGGATAAGAAGAATAGGAAGGGCACTAGCCGGTGGCTTGCAGAGCTGACATGAGCAAATGGATAGCGTCCCTGTTCGAAATGCAAGACTTCTTGCAAGCTTTCTATTAATAGCTTTCCTTATCTTATCAGCAACCGATGCGGATATCTTCACGTGCTTACGCATGAACTGCACATTTTTTCTTATGCTCCAACAGTCGAGTAGCTCTGCTGCATAGAAAAGTTCACCTAGATTGGCACATAATTGCACGTTCTGCGCCCCGCGTTGCGACAGATAGATCAAAAAGACCAGTAAATGCTGCTGTGATTAATTCTGTGGAAGAGCACACAGCACGATTTGCAAGTACAATTCCATTGTGAGGTCGTACGTGCATCACAACTGCATCCCAGTTATCACAGTGCCATTCAAACCAATAATATCATCTGACCCGGCCGATAACTTCAATGAAAAGGCTGAGTCGACCGTT
The DNA here is from genome assembly GCA_029906385.1 of Neofusicoccum laricinum. NCBI lineage: Eukaryota > Fungi > Ascomycota > Dothideomycetes > Botryosphaeriales > Botryosphaeriaceae > Neofusicoccum > Neofusicoccum laricinum. The sequence continues at coordinate 34,119 of CP123716.1, read as the reverse complement.
AACACACGCAAAACGCAGAATATGCTTGCATCCAGCATCATTGAAAGCGGCAGAGCTCATAAGGATACCCAAGCGTTGCTCGATCTCAAGAGTCCAGTGTGGTAGGAAAAGCGGCAGTCGAAGATGATCCAGAACTCGGCCCGTTCATCCCGGAATCCGTCCGCGTCGAAAAGCCTGTTTCGGTGGAGTTGTTTGAGGTTGTTTGCTGACCGGGTGTTGTCGTGGAGGATGTGGAACCACTGAAATTTGTCGTGGTTCTGGTTCTCGTAGAGGATTCCGAGTTTATAGATGCTGTTCCAGATGTTTCACCGGCGGTGCTGGATGACGAATCGGTGGTCGTGTGGGTATTTCGAGAACTCGTCACAGTATGCGGTGGTAGGTAAACGGTCAGGTCCGTAAGAGAGGGGACCGTGCGCTTCCAGGATACTTCAGCAATAAAGGAAGACGTGGTGGAAGACGTGGTGGAAAACGTGGTTCGCGGAGCTGCTTGGGCGGGAGCGAAATATAATCCAGCTTTACATGTTGACAAGCTGGGGGTTCTTGCAGTGCAGCTGCACAAGTCAAATGGCAGGTTGAGGTTCAGATCACGCTCAAGTCTGTCGACGATTGGTGACGGTACAGGCATGTACATTGATGGCGGCTCGGACGTAGGATACACAAGAGGTATTTGCTGCTCTCGTATGGTCGTTGGATGAAGGGTACACGGACCGCCGTATGCATTGCGTTTCCATGCAGCGGCTTGGAAACAGTCGTATCCAAGATATGTAGTCGGCCATGTCCTGTCAAATTACGCGTGTCAGCTCGGACAGGAAGCGGCATGCTTGAAGAGTTACAAGAAGACTCCGCGCCATGACCAAGTTATCTCTGTGGCTGCTGTCGCAATCGGACCGAAGGGCTCCCCGGACCAAGTGAGAGGGAGAGTTGACGTGCTGATGCTCGTACAGCCATCTAGATACACGACTGTGTCCAAGATAATAGTCCGCGTTATCGGTATCACTTCGCCAGGAAACTTGAGTTGCGTCGGTTGGATTGCCTCAAGGACGCATCCAGTACAAGCGGGTCCATCCGTGGAGGTATCATATTTGGAGCACGCCAAAGATGCCATGGGTGAAGCGCCCGTGGTCTTTGCGATATCCCGTACGGAGACTTGAGCATTTACGGCAGATGCCGTATCCCGCGGGAGACTGTGGTGAAAGTGAGGAACCAATATGTATGACTCTGGAGCCATCTGCGGGGCTGCAAGGATGCTGCGTGCAACCAAGAAGATAATGGAGGCGAGTATGAGATTTCCCATCTTGCGGAGCTGGGTGACAGGCGGTGGAGCGACAGAAAGACAAGCGGGAATGTCTGCAGTGAGATCTTGCAGGTTTCAGTGCATTGAGCTCTGCTCGGGGGCAGTCTGGCCCGCGGCTATGCTTCTACCTTGTATTTGAATTGCCGATGCAGCTGGGAGCCTGATAGCATCAAAAACATAGATGAACTTTAGACAGTTGAACAAAGCATCCGATGGGCCAACATGCAATGAAATTAGAGAAGGGAGATGGTTCTGGAAGGTGCTCTTGTACAACGGCAGCCCCCCGAAGATAAGACAAGGCCACAGCCTATGGCATGAGCATACGTCCGTGGCGGAACGCCGCATCCTGATTCGTGTTGCTGTATGCCGTCTCCGTGGTATCGATCAGAAGGTCTTGAATATCAGCCTGAAGGGAAGAACATATTGGAAGGATCATGAACTCGGTGTGGAACGGGTAAGTGCACTGCAGGAGTTTAATGGTGTATTCAGCTTTCTGTCTGCAGCCGGCCACAACTGACCAGAACAGGAAAGTAAGAGGGGTTGAAGGTGCCATGATGGTACGATGTCGTTGGCTGTGTGGCCAGGCTCCTTGCATGTCGCGTTGGACAAAGTGAGGGGAAGAGAAGTTAAGCCGCGCCTGCGACAGCATTGGGAAGGTTCACTTTGGTCGGCGTAAACGATGCCTAAAGAAAAACGAGAAGTATAACGATGTAGACTAGCCAGAATTGGGAGGGGATGAAAAAAATGATGGAAGCAAAGAAAGAATGATTCTTGGGCGGTGGAGCTGTAGCCAGCGTTTTGTTGCATGGTTGAGAAAGAAAGGCAACCAATACCGTGGAAACACGGGCTCGTAACACAAACAGGCAGAGAAGTAGGGCAGAGATTATCTAGCCTCTCACAAACGTACTCAGAGGGGTGCCTGCTTGCTACCTGTTAAGCCGTAGCTTGAAGCCGCAACTTCGCTTGCCACAAGACATTCCAGCCTGGTGGATAGCGCCGCCACTATTGCCATTTCCCTGCTGCCGGAACTACAAGTTGGAGGCGCAATAGCTTCCGTCGCCTAGTGAACAATGATACGCATCCTGTGTTTGTTCGGGTCGAGATGATGCTAAAGATTCCCAGGCAAAGCCTGAGGGAGACTGTACGCGGTTCCAGAAGTGTCGACACTATCTCCTTGTTGCACTGGGTTGTGGGATATACTGCACGGTTCATCCTACGACTTGGTGGACGACTGGTCGTTTTCCAACAATACTGGAGGTGAGACGTCAAAGGTTACGGAGCTGATACCTTTGACTGTCGTAGCGCGACTATGGATAAGCAGCAAAAATGCCGTGCTGGAGACAGTGACCGTGCTGCCTAGCTCGAGAGCCGTGTCTGGTACAGTTGGAAACCCATTGGATCCATCCATGACATCGGTGGTGATGATTTGGTTTCCATCGGCAAGAATTGGCGGTGGTGACAAGGCAGCAGCGGCGGTGAGACAGACCAAGGGAGATGGCCTGGGTAACGCCGTTGATGGTGCTCTTGTCGACAAGGTTGAGCCTCAATGTCGTGCCAGCCACCGTTAAAACTGGGTTGCCAGCGGTGAACGTCGACCCAGAGACGATTAAAAACTGCGGTGTCCCGTACATCGTATCAGTGATCGCAAGGCAAAGTGCGGACTGCTCAGGGTTCGTGTAGCATTATCTTTTTCCGTTACACCCGTCGACGACCGAGGCTGTGGAAGAAACCATAAACGGTAGTTGGTGACACGCGGGACGAGGATGCTACTTCCGGGCCGGCTATGATGCAACTGTTCGATTGCTGGGTTGTAGCTGTTGGTCCGACGCAGGAATCGGATGAGCTGACGGGAAGGTGCCGGTGTTGGCGTAGTTGATATACTACCCTTGAAGAAGCCCCCCTGGCCAGGATGGTCGGGCATCGATCATCGTCCTGTGGTTGAGCTGGCAGGGAACGACCGTCACTTGGAGAGGCTAATGCGAAAGAGGCCCGAGGTGCTGGCGAAATACATCACACCAATATTGATGCCTGCAGCGAGAGCCTTTTTGGTGTGCTCTCCACCCTCCGGAGCGATGTCTGTCGCCGAGATTTCTTCCAGCGACGGTCTACGTGACGAGAACTCCCAGGACCGGCGGGGCTGCGTCTATCAGAAAGAATCACATTGCGCACGGAATACTCGAGCGACCGAGGGAAATGCAAGCAGCCGAAGGCAACTGACAGACCCTGATGCACAGGTTGTTGTTGCACAAGCCTCCCGAGGAGCGACATGACCGCCTGCAGTCTCCCCTTTCCCCGAAAGGATGAATTGGGTTGGCGACTTAGCCTTTTGCGTGCGGAGAAAACAGCGAGCGTGCGAGCAGAGTGGCTTGCTTTTCCTTGGGCTGCTCCAAGCTGGTCGGCCAAGGCGGTGGCCCAGCGCCCATTGGCCCACCGGTGTGCCTGGGCATGTAAGACGGAGGGCGTGCGAGGCTGAGCACATGTCAGCCCAGGCGACAGCGCGAGCAGCGGAGAGCGAAGCGGGGGCTGGCGACGGGACCGCACAGGGGCTGGCACTGAGGACGAGGAGCGGCAGAAGCAGCCAAGGGCGCTGGCGGCCGCGAAGAATAAATAACGTTTCTCGGCTGGCGAGAGGCCCAGAGGCCCAGCGGCCCCCAAGCGCCCAGCGACTAGCAGCGACTGTTTAGCCGCCGCCGCCCTCCTCGCTGCGCGCCGCACCGCGTTAAACACACCCAAGTCCCCCGTTTCGCCCGGCCACCGCCCGCTGCGCTGCCTGGCGACGAGACTCTGCTGCTGCCCTCCAGGGACGCGACATGCGCGCGCGCGGCCAGCCCAGCAGCTCCTGACTCGCGCTCCGCCCGCTCCCGCTCCCGGCGCGCCCATGGCTCGTCACGCCCACGCCCTCCGTCCGCGCCAAGACCCCGTGCCCTCGCCCTCGCCCTACTCCGTCCCCAACACCGGCCAGTGGGACGGCAACGACGGCCAGTGGTCCTCCTTCCGCCTGAGCGTCGGCACGCCGCCGCAGGACTTCCGCGTGCTTGTCTCGACGCGCGGCCACGAGACGTGGGTGCCGGTGCCTGAGGGCTGCACCGCCGCCGACCCCAGCGACTGCGCGTCCGCGCGCGGCACAGAGACGTTCCGCGGCCTGGCCAGCTCCGGCTTCCAGACCAACCAGTCCTCCACCTGGGACGAGATTGGCATCTACGACCTGGGCCTGGAGGCCAGCCTCGGCTACAGCGGCAATGGCCTGTACGGCTACGACACCATCCGCCTCGGCAGCAGCCAGGACGGCAGTGCGCTGGCAATGGACCACCAGGTTGTCGCTGGCATTGCCGACAAGGACTACTTCATGGGCGTCATTGGCGTGAGCCCCACCTCGTCCAGCTTCGACAGCGCCAGCGCGCCTGTGCAGAGCCTGTTCAACAACCTCGCCGAGAACAACTCCATCCCAAGCCGGTCCTACGCCTATACCGCCGGAGCCTACTACCGTGCGTCTGCTGAACCCCCCGCTCTCCCCGACATGCGCTGATGCTGCCGTTGCAGGCTACAAGAAAGTTCCCGGAAGTCTGATATTGGGCGGCTATGACCAGGCCCGCTTCGCTTCACCGCCCCAGTTTAATTTCACATTCTCCGCAGGCGATACCAGCAACCTGGTGGTTGGTGTCCAGTCCATCACCGCGTCCAACAGTCTCATCGGCGTCTCTGCCATGACCACCTCCGGCCATCTCTCCTTGGTGGATTCCACCGTCCCCCACCTGTGGCTTCCCGACGACGTGTGCGATCTCTTTGCACAAAACTTTGGCCTCACCTACGACGAGGAGAAGAACTTCTATCTTGTCAACGACACCGTTCACCAAAAATTGCTGTCTCTCAACCCGGAATTCACCTTCAAGCTGGGCAACGAGATCTACACTAGCGACACCAACAGCACCAACATCGTGCTGCCATATGCTGTTTTTGACCTCGAGATATCGTATCCGTACTACGAAAATACGACCCGCTACTTTCCAATCCGGAAGGCCGCCAACGACTCACAGTACACGCTCGGCCGGGCGCTCCTCCAGGAAGCCTACCTGGTCGTGGACCACGAACGCCGGAACTTCACCATCACGCAAGCCAAATTCTCGGATCCTCTCCCGACGCCTGACATCGTCTCCATTCTATCCCCGGGCACGGAGGACCCAGGCGACTCGGTCGGCGGGGCTGCCGGGCTCAGCACAAGCGCAACAGCCGGCATCGCCGTTGCCGCCAGCGTTGTGGGGGTCTTTTTAATCGTGGCTCTGATCTTCTGCTGGCGGCGCAAGCACCGACGACACCCGGACATCAGGGAGGCAGCAGCCTGGGAGCAGGGCGAGAACAAGCCACCGTACGACCCGTGGCGAGCTGCTCCTATCGAGTCCGACAACAACGAGATCGCGGAGATGGGAGGCAACAGGGAGCAAGACAAGGACAGGGCTCAGGAACTGGGTGCCGGCAGGGACGTTGCGTACGAGCTGGCGAGTGCGCACGTGCCCATGGTGTACGAGATGGATGAGAACAACACAGCCAAACCGTATGTCAGGAACGATAAATCCAACAACAGATTCTCGTGGCAGTGATGCTGCAGGAGCATCTTAGGGAACGGGAAAATGTGTAAGGGCGATGGCACAGACTTGGAGTTATGGCTTTGATTTTTTGAGATGAATTTTCTAGATTCGTAGTGGTTGAGCGTCATCAACCCAATGGCGGCTTTGCTCATGTATGTATATACCCACATAGTTCTGACCTGAATGCACTTAATACAGCTTGCATCCATCCATTCTCAAAGACTCCTTTGCCACCATGGCACCATGTTGATGTGCGGACCTGCACGGCAATGAGCATGCATAAGAATGACGTTCATAGGTTCGGTCGGAGGGTTACCCGGGACTTGCACCATGAGGACTTAAATGTGGGGTTGATATGCTGATTCCGCTACCGATCGACACTTGGGTTGCTGAACGCGCTCTACCCAGCCTGCTGCGGGTGGAGCGCATTGAATAACCTTCCCCCCGCGTGCCTGGCCAATTATGAGGCACTTCGACTTTAGAGCAACCCAGGCGCCTGCATACACGTTGATATTTTCATGATTATGATTTAATATAGACTGTGTGCTGCAGCCAATCCTTAGCATTCGAAACTCCATTTAGATGAAAAATTACCTAAGCATGGCCGTTACTCTTCAATCGAATCTCGTCATTCTAGCGGGCGAGTCCTTGATCCCATCTGCAAGACCTGCCCTGCGATTCCACCCGCTCAATCCTTCTTATCCATGTAAGGCAGACATGCGTCATAGATCTTCTTGTAACCAGGGTACTTGACACTCCTCTGGAACACCCCCTCATCCACCACCCTCGCCGACTGGAGGGACCCCGCGATGAAGAAGTCGGTGCCGCTCGGCCGGGCGCCCAGCACGAACGGCCCGTCGGCGCTGTGCGTCCGCATCAGCTCGCCGACGGCGCGCATGCCGTCGTCCACCGCGGCCCAGGCCCGCTCCTCCTTCTCCGGCGGGTCGAGTAGGTCCTCGAGCCGGTGCCCGAGCGCGGCCTCGCGCGTGCGCCGGAAGTAATCCTGCGCCCGCGGCGACAGGACGCCCACCTCGCGCGGCATCACCGACGCGCGGAACGCCGTGCCCGCCTGGGCGCGTGCTCTGGCCTCGATCTCGCGGCCCAGCTCCGACGTCAGCGCCACTGCCGAGTCCGGATAGGTCGACTCGAGGAACTGCGCGATGGGGGCCGAGTCCATCATGTACGTGTTGGTCGGCACGTGCTTGATGGCCGGGACCGTGTATTTGTGTCTGGACCCCGAAGCGGATTCGTCGGGGACCAGGCCGCTGGGCAATCTTAGGTCAGGAGACTTCTTCGCGCGCCATCGGAGGCTTTGCGGCTGTGCATTGGGATATGAGAAGGAAGAAAAGGGAAGGGAGGTGGGGCAGAGTTGATGGACGAAAGGTGGAAGGAGGCATATGTAACTCACAGCCCTTTTAGCGTGGGCTCAATATCCGGAAATTCGAGGAAGATGGTCCTGTAAGGAATATGCTTATAGTTAAGTATGAGGCGGATGCGCCAAACAACGGGAGAGAAGCAGATGTTCTTCGTGCAGGCTAAGTCATACAAAATAATCTCAGGCTCAGATTGGGCGGCCATGGTGAAGTTCTCGGTGGAAGCTGGTCCAGAGGATTAAGAGAGTGCTAGGAAAGCTGGCTTTTACTTGACTTGATGTAGCTTGGAACGAAGCCGCGCCCTAAATATTTTAAGCGTATGTGAAATGTCTCTACAATGGTGATGGTGATTGGAAGGGAAACGATTGAGGCTGCGCAAGGCAATAGAGCGAGAGGACACTGACACGTGGCTGCGTACACACCTATGGACACTTGTAGAAATAGACGCCACCCTTTCTCTCATTTTCGATCTTTTCATAGCAGGATACAACCAGCTCAATTTTTAACACAGTGTAACGTAAGCACGCCAAACCCTTACCCAAAGAGAACGACCAAGACCGCCGTATTTCGCTGGCAGCAACCTGAAAACCTACGGAGAAGCGGCTGGAAAACAATGAGACACAGAATGTAGGCTCGTAGGCTCATGGGGGAAGACTTGAGATATTGATCAGTGGAGGTAGTTCCGCCACGGTTGGTTTGCCGGCCCGTATGGGGGAAGGCTAGTCGATAAGACCGCCTGGCCCGACCCGGATACAGACGGCCTAGAGGGGCGGAGGCTTGATCTGAAGCCGATACTTTTTCTGAGAGCCAATCCGTGAGTGCGTGTCATCATCACTCTGAACATTCGTCGAGAGATCACAAAACGAAGCCGATACCGGACCATGAGAGCGCGCGGCAGGGTCTCAATCACCACCACGACCGGCACGCTACCCGGACACAGATACGGAGCCTTCATGGTGCTCTGCTGCCGTCCACCTGGGACTACGGATGTGCAGCCGATGCTGCAGTCGGGCCAATTGCCGCGGATACTGCAGGCCCACATCGCTGTCCAAGCAGAATTTATCGCGGAACTCGGCGCAGGACGGCGAGGAGGGTGACGAGTTGGCATCGAGTAAACTGGCGGTGGCGGAGCTCCACGGTGACGCTTTCGCATCGAGTAAAGGGCCTGCGGCGCGCGGCGAGCTGTGGTGCTGGGTCTTTATAGAGCGGGCCGTCTGGGGAAAACGGAGCTGGAAAGGGTATTTAGCGGAGCGTTGGATCGCGATACTGCATTCGGGCTGATAATCCAGTGACGTATCCGGCCCAGTGGGCGCATCCCTATCGTGGCTCGCCGTTGTCGCTTGGACGGAAGGCGGCCGAGGGGCCCGGGTATTGTCGGACGTGGCCGCCCGAGGCAACAGCCCGGGGGCGGCCGGGCGCAGCTGGCGTGCCAGAGCCGGCGCTGGAGCTGGAGCGGGCGCTGCTGCGTTCAGGTTCAACGGCCGTCGACGTGCTGCAACAGGCAGGCACGCAGGCTCGCCGCTCGCCGCGCGCCGCTCGGAAGGCCGAGAGGCGCGGCAAGGCAGTGGAGCGCGGCACGCAGCGGGCAGGCCGCGGTCGCGCAGGCGGCGGGCGTGGGCTGACTAAGGCCTTCCCCACAATCGCACAATCACAAGCCGATCGCGCGCGCTGCGACCCCTCCGCCCGAGGAGCTTGTCCGCCCCCGGCAACCACAGCATCATCGCGGGGGCTGGCCGAGACCAGTCATGGCGCGCTTCACCTCACCCGAGGTCAAGCGTGTGACGTCGCGCCTGCCGCGACACTTTATTACTCCTCACTGCCCCGAACTGGCCATCGCGACTTTTCCCGTTACCCTTCCTGCCAGCCTCACCCGCCTTGCGCCGACCACTTGGAGCCCGTCCCGGAAACCGACATTGCAGCTAGAGACATCAGCATGGCCGCGCAGACACAGTTTGGCACTCAGGCCAAGGCGAACCCGGCGCCCAACCCGGCCGCCGTCCTGAAGGACGTCAACATTCTGGGCCCTCTGACCGACCAGACCAGCAAGATCCTCAACAAGGATGCCATTGTCTTCCTCTCCGTGTTGCACCGCACCTTCAATGCCCGCCGCAAGGCGCTGCTCGACCGCCGCCAGATTCGTCAGGCCGAGCTCGACAAGGGCAACCTCCCCGACTTCCTCCCCGAGACCAGGCACATCCGCGAGAACGATGCATGGAAGGGCGCGCCCCCCGCCCCAGGCCTGGTCGACCGCCGCGTCGAGATCACCGGCCCGACCGACAGGAAGATGGTGGTCAACGCCCTGAATTCGGATGTGTGGACATACATGGCCGACTTTGAGGGTAGGTGCACGCGAGCAGCTAGCGGGTGAAACAGGACACTGACTGAGTGACGCGGGACAGACTCGAGCGCGCCCACGTGGGACAACATGGTCAACGGTCAGGTCAACCTCTACGATGCCATCCGCCGCCAGGTCGACTTCAAGCAGGGCGAGAAGGAGTACAAGCTGCGCACCGACCGGACACTGCCCACACTGATTGCCCGCGCCCGCGGCTGGCACCTGGAGGAGAAGCACTTCACCGTCGACGGCGAGCCCATCTCGGGTGGCCTTTTCGACTTTGGTCTGTACTTCTACAACAATGCCTGGGAGCTCGTCAAGCGCGGCGCCGGCCCGTACTTCTACCTGCCCAAGATGGAGAGCCATCTCGAGGCCAGGCTGTGGAACGACGTCTTCAACCTCGCTCAGGACTACATTGGGATGCCGCGGGGAACCATCCGGGGCACTGTCCTGATTGAGACCATTATGGCTGCCTTTGAGATGGACGAAGTCAGTCGAGTGACAATCGACATGCGAAAACAGACAACGCTGACACCCCTCGCAGATCATCTACGAGCTCCGCGACCACAGCTCAGGCCTCAACTGCGGCCGCTGGGACTACATCTTCAGCGTCATCAAGCGCTTCCGCCAGAACTCCAACTTCGTGTTGCCCGACCGGTCGGCTGTGACGATGACGGTGCCGTTCATGGATGCTTACGTGAAGCTGCTCATTAAGACCTGCCACAGGCGAGGCGTCCACGCCATGGTATGATCTGACGCCTGGATGTATTATCGGCATCGCTGACGGTTTGCAGGGTGGTATGGCTGCCCAGATTCCCATCAAGAACGACCCGAAGGCCAACGAGGCTGCCATGGCCAACGTGCGCGCCGACAAGCTCCGCGAGGCGCGCGCCGGCCACGACGGCACCTGGGTTGCCCACCCCGCCCTCGCGGCGATCGCGTCCGAAGTCTTCAACGAGCACATGCCCACGCCCAACCAGATGCACATCCGCCGCGAGGACGTCAACATCGGTCCCAACGACCTGCTGAACATGAACGTGCCCGGTTCCATCACCGAGGAGGGCATCCGGAAGAACCTCAACATCGGCCTGGGCTACATGGAGGGCTGGCTCCGCGGCGTCGGCTGCGTGCCCATCAACTACCTGATGGAGGATGCGGCAACAGCCGAGGTCTCCCGCAGCCAGCTGTGGCAGTGGGTCAAGCACGGCGTAGCCACAAAGGAGGGCAAGAAGCTCGACAAGGACTACGCGCTGCGGTTGCTGCAGGAGCAAGCCCAGGAGCTAGAGTCTAAGGCGCCCAAGGGCAACAAGTACCAGCTGGCGGCCAAGTACTTCGCGAGCCAGGTGACGGGCGAGGATTACGCAGAGTTCTTGACGAGGTATGGAGTTCTTCGTTGCGAGGCGAACAGACCGGACCGATTGCTGACCAGTCGCATAGCTTGCTGTACAACGAGATCACGTCGGCGGGGGCGGCGACACCGGCGTCGAAGCTGTAAGCGTGGTAAAACAAAATTGTTGGACTTGGGGACAGGACAAAGCCGGAACTTTCATGTACTGTATGGGCATATGCTATGAGCGCTTAATGAGAACTTTCCAATTACCGTTGCCAGCCTGTGCTTTCCGACTGCTTACCGAGTGGAGTATGCCGGAGGGCGAGCTGGCGAGCGTGCCGATGGGCGGGACCACGGGGCATGAGACAGGACGGCACAAGGGGCGCTGTGATCCGTCGTGACCCGGTGGGAGGACATCCCGCCGCTTCGGATTCCGCGCCTGACAAACGGCGGGAGCACGCCAAGCCAGGCCGGGCGTGGCCAACCACGCATCGGGACAGCGTGACATAAGCCGGCTTCTGCTTCCGCACGCGATTCCGCTGCTTAGAAAACGCAACCAGCCCCCCAGACACCATCTCCTCCCCAAATGCCGCGCGGATGCCGGCAGTTTTCCCGTCCCGGCGAATAGAGTTGGCTTACGAGTGCCCCAAGCGGCAGCTTCATCTCGTAAGATGTGCGGAATGGCGTGTTCGCCCGGTGTGTGACGCGATCGTCCCTGGAGGGGCAGCATGGCGGGGCTGCCTTGGGGCGGGGGGTTCGACGGTCTTCTGCCAGTGGAACAGAAACTATATAGGCCGCCCGCCGAAGGCTGAGGTTTGTTCTCTACCTCAATTCCATCTTACCGTCTCTCGAGCCTTGCAAGTCCTAGTCTCGCACCCAGCCCTGCCACATCCACGTACACAGAGTCCACCTGCACAATGGCTTCTCCCATCAAGAACGTCATCCTCATCGGAGTAGGTCTTACCCCATGCACCCAACCTCCTACGAGCGTGGCCTCACATGCGCTCTCTACCAGGCTGGCGGCAACTTGGGCCCCTCGATTCTCAAGGAGTTCCTCGCCTCGCCGCTCAACGTAACCATCCTGAGCCGTCCCGAGTCCAAGTCCACATTCCCGTAAGCTACTTGCCAGCCCCGAAACTCTGTTCGTTATTGACATGTGACTTCAGCTCCGAGGTCAAGGTCGTTAAGTCCGACTACTCGTCCGACTCCCTGAAGTCCGCCTTCGCCGGCCAGGACGCCGTCGTGTCCATTGTCGGCACGCCCGGCTTCGCCGCGCAGCAGTCCATCATCGACGCCGCCATCGCCGCCGGCGTCAAGCGCTTCATCCCCTCCGAGTTCGGCTCCAACACCAGCTCCCCGGACGTAGTCTCGCTCGTGCCCTTCCTGGGCGGCAAGGCCCAGGTCGTCGAGTACCTGAAGACCAAGGAGAGCAGCATCTCCTGGACGGGGCTAATTACTGGTCCCTTCTTCGACTGGGGCCTCAAGGTCGGCTTCCTCGGCTTCAACCTGGCCGAAAAGAAGGCCACGCTCTGGGACGGCGGCGAGGCCGAGTTCGCCGTCTCCAACCTCAGCACCATTGGCAAGGCGCTGGTCGCGCTGCTGAGTGGCAGTGCCGCCTTCGACAAGTCCAAGAACGAGTACGTCTTCGTCGCCAGCCACGTCGTCAACCAGAACCAGGTGCTGGCGAGCCTCGAGAAGGCTACGGGTTCCAAGTGGACCGTCGCCGGCGACGTCGACATCGACGCCCGCGTCAAGGAGACCAACGAGAAGCTTGCCAAGGGTGACTTCAGCTCTGCGGCTGACCTCATCCTCGCCGCTACCTTCGGCAAGAAGAAGCAGCTCGGCACCTTCCCCAAGTACTGGAACGACGAGCTGGGCCTGCCCAAGGAGGACCTGGACCAGAGCGTCAAGGAGACTGTCGAGGGAAAGAGGCCGTGATTCGAGCTCTCAAATGTACATAGAATCAAAACAACGCTGCCCGCATCAATGTGCTGGGTCGGCTGAATACTGATGGCCTTCTTTGGAATATCAGGAAGCTTTGAACTTGTGACGATCTCATTGACGCTGTTTGCAATTATCCACAACCAAACTTTCATCGGACAAGTGCGACGTATGCGTCTGGTATCTACCAATCAATTCACCGGTACGTCTATTTGCGACAGCTTGTTCGTGCACTACAAACGTTCTGCAGGGCTGAGATATCCATATGCTCGGCTGAATAGGTGTTGAGGCTAAGGAAACGCACTGCCCAAGAGTATTTTAGAAATTGCATATGAAATCCCAGCAAAAGGAACAAAGCTTGACCCTATTGGATCATGGGAGCTTAGAAATAGGCCAACTCCCACAAACAGGGGCCTATGTGGTCCGGTCAACAGTATGACCAAGATTTCCGCCCAACAAAAGAAAATGGAACAAAGAGCTACTTAGTCAAGCATCCTCCTCGCTGCCATTGACTTCCCCCGCAAGCTCTGAGCGTCACACCTCCATCATCTCCATCTTTGGTTCCGCGGTGCTGAATTTTTCGGAGCTCTGCCAACGTCTCTCCTCCCCACGAGGTTGTCCTCGATGAAAGTCTCGTCCGCCCGATCTATTGCATACATTACTGTCCCTCGCTCCCAACGCGCCCGCTCCATCGTCGCCTTCTTGAGTGCCTGCTTCTTGCTCCAGTTCCGCCAGTGTCGGCGCTTCGGGTAAGATGAACCCGGCCCCTGCAGCCCACACGAAGGCCCTTCCGATCCTGACCCCGCGCACCCCCGGCTCGGCGTGCGTGGGGCTGAAGCAGTGGACCAGCCGACCCGCCGTCATGTACGCGAATGTGTTCGGGCTGAGCAGGAGCAGCAGCTGAAATCGGAGTTTGAGGCGCCGGCGGGGAGCTCCGGAGTCGACGGATCGGATCTCTTTATTCCACAACGGTAAATCTTTGCGCGTGGGATGGAACCCGCAGATTTGGCGTGGCCAAGGCCTCTGATCAAAAAATGTTCTAATTTCCTGGGTGTCAGTTTTCGGGCGGTTGTTGGGAAAGCCTGTCTTTGTCTCAGCAGAGTTCGGTTCTTAGAGAAAGGCAAGCCACATGCCCAGTCACTGCCACTAGACATGCTTACCTGTTGTTTCCAACACTAATATAGACGATCCTTTTAAGCTAATGAAGTAGTAGAAGTGCACGTCAAAGGTATATCCAGCGTTTTGATGGAGCCAATGTGTTCACATATGCATAATTTACCAAAGGCGGAGGAAAGGCGAACAACGTTCTCTAAAAGCAATAAATTTGATGAAATCGATCGACTAAAGCAAAAAGTGAGAGAAATACCGACAAAGAACCTTACCATAGCAGATTCACGACAGCGGCTTCATGCCGAAGATATCATAGCGTTCCTTCTGTAAGTCATCTGACAGGGTCTCATGAGCGTCGTTGATGGCCTTGAATCTGACCTCCGCACTTTCCTCATCGCCTGGGTTGCGATCGGGATGGTGCAAGAGGGCAATCTTCCTATAGGCCTTCCTGATATCAGCGTGAGAGGCTCCTCTGTCAACACAGAGGATGTCGTAGAAGCCGTAAGGAGTCTTTGTCAGCCGCACGAAGCGCTGAGTCGGAGTCTCATTTGCCGGAGGCGCCTGTGGGTAAGGCTGTGGATGTGGATGTGGCGGCGGGTGAGACCTGTGAGAAGAGGAAGAGTAACCATGGCCATGGCGTGGAGGAGAATAGCGGCCAGACGTCCCGCTACGGGATCCCGTGAAGTAGTCACCGTGTCGATCACCGTCCCGGTCATCATACCGGTCATACCGGTGTCGATCGCGGTCCCGGCGCTCTCGAGCATCTTCCTCAGCCGATCTTCTGGCTGCCTCTGCTGCATTGCGCCGGAAACGCTCATCATGGCGGCTTCTACCCGCGTCACTGCGGTGACGGTGACGGGTCCAGCCAAAGGCAGCACCTCCGGTATATCTGCTAAATCCTGGCTCACGGTCGCTGTTGCTCCTCAAGGCGAAGGAGTGGGATCCACCTGCATGCCGTGAGCTATGATGCGGTCTGGAATCGGGAGGTGCAGTGTAGCGGACGCCAAACGGACCGCGACCGAATCCTCCATGTTGGGACGGTACAGAATCAGGAGGTGCGGCGTAGCGGACGCCATACGGGCCATGACCGGATCCTCCATGTTGGGACGGTATGGAATCGGGAGGCGTAGCGTAGCGGACGCCATACGGACCATGGCCGGATCCTCTACGTTGGGAGGGAGCGTCTCCGCGGTCCTCAAGAAGATGATCCAAATAGGGAATGCGCTGCATTCGGACAGTGGTGGCCTCCATAATATGGTGGGCGCCTCCAAGGTTGAAGGCGCGTCCCATGCGCTCGTGAACTAGTGCCACTGGCCTGCCGTGGCGAAGAGCGATTACACTGTCGGGCTGTGAGTAGATGTCAAGCGCTGCGTCTACTACACGCTTTCGATCATGCCAATCCAAGGACCAAAGCCGCCTGCGGATCAGGTCCTCGATTTCTGCAACGAAATTATCCGACATGTTTCCTGGGATGTGGGAGAGTAAGGTTGTGGAGGTTGTGGAGGATGATGACAGAAGCCATTTCAAGTTTTTTGAGTAAAATATTGTACCGTATTCTGTACGCGGACATGGTGCATGAGAATGCAAAGACTAATCTTATGAAAGCAAACAATGCGAAGAAAGACTTGGGCATTGTATTTGTCCGGCGGACTCGTAGTCGAAGGCTTCTCGAGCAGCAGTCCTTTGACGGTGTCAGAACAGACAAAGGCTTGATGGCCAACTCGATCCTACGGGAGACATCATTTTTTTTCTCAAGACCTAACGAGCTCGTCTAAAATGCCTGTGGATGATTTTGCTTAACATTAGGGCTTCGTGGTTCCTGCAGGGCCATGAAAGCGTGACCTGACGCCGGAACCAAAATGAAGATTCAGTCTTGGAGGTTGACCGACCTAATCTTCGTTGCATCGATCTGGCCAATGATTACCATGTCTTGAAAGAACAAAAGAAGAAAGAGAGTAACACACAACAGCATGACTGCTGCTTGCATTGCGGTAGGCGCTGGTAGCGTTGCATCAGTAGACGAATTGCCAACGGGCATGGATGCGAAAGTTCTCTCAAACAGAGCCAGCAAAGCTTAAACCTTTTCAGTTTCCTGACATCGAACAGAAAACACGAAATGTTGGGTGAATGTTGGCCAACGTTATGTTTCAGTGCCACATCACGTGCTCGGTCAGGAACGCAAGCTCAGGCAGACCGACCACGCACTCTCTTAGTTGACTACGTTGCAGATCTATCAGTGAGCAGAGCAGCGGAGGAGTCTGATTAGAAATGGACTGATCTGGGGTGTCGGGTGCTCCAGCGTCGGGCAGAAGCAACGGCAACCCAACGGAAGGCAAAGGTGAAGAAGAAAAACCCGCACTGACCTGTAGCTTGCACTAAAGCAAGCCACCCTTGTCGCATCTGTAGAGTCGTGCAAAGCGTGCAATCTGCAGATGCTGAGGCTGACTCTCCTTTAGATCCAGGCCTTGATTCCACATGGGGACATGATGGGCCGAGAGCATTCCAGATTGAGTTTCGCGAGCTGAAAGCGGGAGCTAAACTGCCAGCAGAGCTTGCTGGTCCGGAGCTGAGATACTTTTTCAGATAGCCGGGCTGCGAGAGAGTCATGGCGGTGCATCTGTGGCGGAAGAGTGGGTACGATTTGCGCGGAGTACATCTTGCAAGGGGCTGGGCACCGAGGCCAGATCGTAGAGCAGGGTCGCGGCGGACCTTCGGAACGCGTGTCGATCACGGCCTTCTCGCGTCCCGAATGCGCAAGGTTTCCTGATCCAGATCAGCGAAGGCCCGATCAGGAGCAGTGGCGGCCATTAGAAGCACGTTGGCAGCTGAAACAGACGAGAGCAGTCCTCGTGCAGCAACAGGATGTGCGTGTCGTGCGATGGAAGTGTTGAGGCGGGTGTCGCCGGCGTGCAGCAACGCGACAGGGGAAAATTTCGCGGCTCAAGCGCCCGTTCGTCACTTGGCGAGCGCATCGTGCCGGGACGGCCGAAAGCTTCCTGCCAGCTGGGGAGGCTCGTGGAGGAGCCAGCTAGACTGCCGCAGCCCTCACGACCCGATACGAAGTGGCGCGCAAAGAGAGAAAGCAAAGGACTGGAGGAGCCGCGATGGTGGTGCATCGTGAGGCCCATGATCCCGGAGCAGCCCTGGAGACGATTGGCCTGACGAGCGCGCTGCAGACGGGTGGGCCTATTCATAGCCAGCAACAGGGACGTTATCGGCAGCGCGCCGCGAGGGCAGAGGCCCGGCGGAGTGCCCGTGAGACCAGAGCCGGGAGGCGAGCGGGCATGGGCATGGGCATGGGCACGAAGCGACGAGGTTGAGGTCGTTGTCGCGCTTCCCTTGCTTGGCCTGCCACCCTGCCTGGCGCCTGCCCGTTCTATTCATCCGCGCGGCGCTAGCGCAGACGCGGCAGGGGGGCGCGGAGCTTTGCCCTGGGCCCGCGCCGCCAGCTCTCAGTCCGCCCCCAACGTCACCACCGCCCGCATCGTCACCCTTCGACCAGCACGCCCCCCGCGTGTCTGCCTGCGCCCGCACCGGCGCGACCCCGGCTGCCTGTCCGCGCTCCTGCGCCGTGTCTGGCGGCGGCAGCCTCGTGCCGAGCGGCGCCATGTGTGCGCCGCCGCAGACGGACACGGCCTTGGCTGCCCACGCACCGTGGCCGACAGAGTTGCATCGACGGCCAGCCTCAGAGGCCCTGTGCCGCCGCTAGCGAGCCTGAGCGCGCGAGGTTCCGTAGGGCGGCCGTGCAAAACCACACCATGGCTGCAGCCGCCCGCACCATGCCCCGATCCGGCCGCCGTGCGCAATATCGACCGCTCCCTCCCGCGCATCCTCGCCTTTGCTGCCCGCGGCCGGCAGCGGCCTGGCCGGCTGCTGATAGCATCGTCGCCGCTGGAGATCTCGGCTGCAGCGCGACCTTGGAACCCGGAAGGAACGCGCCCAGCCTGTCGTCCGTGCCGCTCTGGGCCTCCGGTCCATGGTTCCAATTTTGCGTGCTTCGAGACCCTCCGCCCAGTCGGCGGGGACCTTATCTTGACCAGGTCCGCTCGTTGCTGTCTGGTTCCTCTCATTCATTAAAGCACACCTCTCTTTTCCCTCCTGACAGCTGTAGCTGCCCATCCACTGCCGGGCACCAGCACATGCTCTTGACTTGACTGCTCCTCTCGCTACCATGTCCGGAACGGCCACCACGACGGCCACTGCGACGCCCCGGCCTGGCACGCCGGAGAGCGACCGCATTGCCCCCGCTGCCTCCACCCCCCGCAATGGTCCGCCCTCCAATCCGTTCGCTACGCCCTACGGGTCGATGCCTGCCTCCACCACCGGTTCCTTCTACGACATTGGCAACAGCGGCATCGCAACCCAGAGGTTCTTCCGCTCCAGACGCATAAAGAAGGGCAGTGTCGAGCAGCCGTGGAAGGACAAGAAGGATCCCAAGGCGAAGTGGACCACCATCATCCCTCTCATTGGCATCTTGATCGGCCTCGGCGTCACCGGCGTGCTGATCTGGGACGGCCTGCGCAATGTCATCAACCACGAGTACTGCCCGATTCTGGACGACAATTTCTCCGGCGGCTTGGATAGCAAGGTGTGGACCAGGGAGGTCGAGGTTGGCGGATTCGGGTGAGTTATCCCAGCGCAACGGTGCTGTAGCAGTGTAGCTGACGCGGGCAACAGCAATGGCCAGTTCGAAATGACGACCAACACGGACGAGAATGCCTTTGTCAAGGACGGCATCCTCCACCTCAAGCCGACACTGCAGGACCAGAACCTGATCGACACGAACACCGTCATCAACCTGCTGGACGAGGGCACCTGCACTGGCTCGAACTGGGGCAGCTGCGTCACCTCGACGAACACGACCAACGGCACCATCGTCAACCCGGTCAAGTCGGCCCGCCTCAACACCAAGGTTGGTGCAAACATCAAGTTCGGCCGCGTTGAGGTGGTTGCACAGCTCCCCGACGGCGACTGGATGTGGCCGGCCATCTGGATGCTGCCCAAGAACTCGACGTACGGCGACTGGCCCAGGTCTGGTGAAATCGACATCATGGAGTCGCGTGGCAACAACTACACCTACGCGACCGGCGGCAACAACATCATCAGCAGCGCGCTGCACTTTGGCCCCGACACCGAGTCGGACGCGTGGTGGACCAGCAACGTCAAGCGCAAGGCTCTCCACACCACCTACTCCAAGGCGTTTCACACGTTCGGCATGGAGTGGAGCGAGAAGTACATCTTCACCTACGTCGACACCCGCCTCATCCAGGTCATGTACAACAACTTCAACAAGCCGTTCTGGGACAAGGGCCACTTCCCGCTGTCGGACAGCAACGGCACGCGTCTGGTTGACCCCTGGGCCCAGACGGACAGCAACGCCACGCCCTTTGACGAGGACTTCTACCTCATCATCAACGTCGCAGTTGGCGGCACGAACGGCTGGTTCAGGGACGGCAAGTCCGGCAAGCCGTGGGTCGACGCCAGCGAGACGGCGCGGAGAGATTTCTGGAACGCCAGGGATCAGTGGTATCCGACCTGGGAAGACAACGGCGAGCTGCTCGTCAAGAGCGTCAAGATGTGGCAGCAGAAGGGCTACAACGGCTGCTAGTGACGATGTCTTTTTCTTAATGATGCGCGAAAATTTTAGACGGGCTGGGATTGGCAGCGGAGCGTCTCCGGCCTCGCGGTAAACATGCGGGAGTCTACGAGCGGGTCTCTTAATGATGTTTCTTCGGCGCGGGACAGTCTGGGTCTACGGTTGGTTCCATCGCTACGAGCTTGACGAAACGATAGAATGTACCATCTCTAATAAAACATACACGACACGAGAGCGCCCCTGCTGCGCGACCATCTCGTCGGATTAAGCACTGCGTCGTCAGGTACCCGCAAGCGGCGAGTCCTTCGGGCAACTATCGGCGCGCGACGCAGCCTAAGCAAAACCGTCGGGTAGTGCTCCAGTAAGCCGGCCAGCCACCAGACTCTAGCAGCGGCACAGCAGCGATAGGCCAAAAGCCCGCGCGTGGCGGCAGGCTATTGCAATGACAGTTCATTCTCCCTTCGTTCCTTTTTTCCTGTCGTCCCGCCACGCCTAAAGAAGCTGCGGTGTCGTTGGTTTTGGCCCTACAGGAATTAAGTGGGTTTCTGCAGTCGAGAGTCATTTTTCCCCGCGCGCGCAAGCAATCTTTGCTCCGACTCCGAGACATTGGGGCACCTGGGGTGGTTGAGCAACCCTGTGGCGGTTCATGCAGCAGAGAGGAGGGATCAAAATTGGGACTGGCTGCTCGTCTCGTCTCCCCGGCCTCTCGTTTGACCCGGTGGCGGATTTCTGCGCGCGACGCTGGCACGCTGGCTTGGCCGTGCTGCCTGGCGACAGTGCTCTCTGTTGCTGCAACGATGCAGCAGAGCCTGCTCGCCCCCTGCTAGAGTGTCGCGATGCAATCCTGCTGCAACTCTCTTATACGAGGGCCGTGGCCGGGGGGTGGGAATCCTGCCACCTGACCTGCTATCTTTATCCCAGCCTGCAGCAAGGGCTGGGGCGGGTCGTGTTTCTCCTGCATCAGCGTTGCCGCATTCCGCTCTGACAAAATGTCGCCCACGTGGGACCCAGTCGACGAAGAAATAATCATGAAAAGGAAGAACGGCCGGTCGCTACGGAGAAAGCGCTGAAGATCTGCCGCACTGGGAAAGGTGTGCAGCAAAAGGAAGGGAACGCAGGGAATGGCCCGAATACACTTCGACGACGGTCGCTGGCGGCGGCGTAGATCAACCCAATCGCGCCGTCGACGGCTCGGCCGCCGTATACGAGCCGGGAGCGCCAGCGCCGGTGTCTCCCCGCATCCGGCCTGGCGCGGGCAGCGAGCGCCTTCTGGTCTATGGATAATTGGGGACTCCCACGTCCCGCTGCGCTTTCACCAGCCCCAGCCCTTGTTTCCAAACGCTGCCGTGCGCCGCCTTTGTCCTGCTGCCGCCACGTCAAGTCCTTCTGTTCATATCCTGCCCGCGTGAGCCCTATCTGCCAGCAGTATTTGTAGCGTTCCGCTCCTCCAGCGTCGCTGTCGTCCAGTGAAAGGCCAGGCGCGCTTATCTTGGCTGCGTCTCACCTCCGCCGTCCCAAGGGTCATCTCCTCAGCAGTGCAGGGATGCGGGCGAGCTTATCGCGAGTAAGACCTCAGCGCTCACCTTTCGGTAACGGAGAACGCAAGGATCGAACGCACTTGGCTGGATGGCGACGTCTGACGCTGCTTTCGCCTCATCCAAGACCGGAGCCATCCAGATCGTCTCGCTGGGAGGACATTCTCGATCACACGAGCATGTGCACATCAAGGCTGTGCCCTTATCTGGTATTGCTTGCCACCTGCCCTGCAACCTTCTGCCACAGCAGCTGGCCGTCCCGCGGGACTACAGCCGTCCTGCATGCGGACCCAGTACCACGGGAGCGTCTCATGCACGAACTACTCGAGGATCCAAGTCTGACGTTCGATTAGTCGCTGAAGGATGACCTCATGACTGCCTGTCTGAGTGTCACAGGCTACGGTACGCTAGAGTACTCTACGTGGACAGCTTCTTCCACTGCCTGGTGCTATTGATAATAGTGTGCTGCCGTGTGGCGCGGTGCATAGAGTATACTTAGCGACGAGCTACAGACAGACTTCCAAGCTTGTGCGTTTGAGCCGGTCTGCCCACAAACCTGCATTTCATGTGTCCAGCCACCCAGCCTCAGCTGTCTGCGAGTATCAGACGTGATGGTTAGGCCTTCGCTAGTTTCTTCGTTGAGCGTTGAAGCCCGTTGCGATGAGATGCTCCGAAGGTCGGAGCCGGGCAGGGAGATCATAGTGGCGGCCTGGTTGTCACTTGAGATCGGTTAAACCGGACCCCGAACCGCCACTTGCTCATGCTTTTCCAGAAGTACCCCTCGTTGTTGGTCAAGGCCAAGATGTGATGGCACGTCAAGGCATCCAGTCCTGATGACATGCTTGAATCGTGCGCTCGGACCGGTTTGTCCGGCCGGATGGTGATAGGCGGCACAATTGCTCCTCTTCCCGCTGGCTCGATCGGTTGAGTTGTCCCGCTTCAATTTCTCGGAAGATCATTCCGCACTGTCATTGGTTGGCCTTGCGAGGCTTGTACGATACAAGCCTCCGTTTCAGCACGTTTGAGCGTTCGTTTCGTCGGGTAGCTCGGTTTCGAACACCCTCTCGGAATAGGCGCATCGCAGATGTTCCTCGGCAGCTGCTCTCGAGTCTCCTTCACTTGAAGTTATGTTGCTCCGGTTGTTCATGCTGGTGATTCCGACAGCTGCTGGAAGCGCTCCGAGACGTTCGACGATCAGGCATCCTTCCGCACATTTGATTCCGCGGAACATGCCATCGTCAGTGCGCTACGACCGCGAGAGGGTTTACCATTGGTTGTCAGGAGGTTTTGTGTGGTGCTGTTGTTCGTGATCTCCCTCTCGTGTCGGAGCAGGCGTCTATAGTTGACTAATTGGAAGCGGAACAATTTGCGCACACATCGCTGGAAGGTCTGGGTGTGCTGCCGAATCTCCATTCGGAAACAATCAACAGTCACCCTTAATCAATCTGTAACTTGAAACACATGTGCTTCGTATTTGCTGCACCTGCACCTACTGGAGCTCTCTATAATAATTCTTTGAGTCCGTAGATACAAGCGCTCAGAGGCACTTCACAACCCCTGTCATTCTTTCAGCACCAGTTCTCAACATCAACCTTCTTTTTGATAGCAATTCCGAGACAGGCTCTCACAACCACAAAAATGCGTTCTACTTCAGTCTCCGCTGCTGCCGCTCTTTCCCTTGCTCTGCGAGCATCCGCCCAATCCTCAGACGAATCATGGTACCAGAACTACAAGTTCGGAAACATGTTCTACAGCGGGCCTACCAGCGGTGGCGCCCATATTACTAAGGCCACCTACTCGATGGCACCCCCTGCGATTCCGTGCAACTACGCCACCGGCGCCAACCCTCAGGAGGAACTTGCGCTCTGGATCGGTGTGCAGGAGAGCCCCGCGAACAAGGATGTTCTGCAGCTCTCGTTCGTCCAGCCGCTCCTTAACTGGGCCCCGGACCAGCAGATGACGTGAGTGTGGTCTTCAAAGCAAGATACGTCCGGACGCAGAGACTGACTGACTTCAAAAGTGGCTGTGACACTACTCCGGACAACTGGTGCGTTGCTGCCAGCACGTACCACCCCTGTGAGTCGCCTAACGAGGGATTTGCAACAAGGAAATAATCTGACTTCTTTCTCGTAGCCGGTCAGATTGCCCAGACTTACCAGCCCGTGGCTCCTGGTGCCACGCTGGACTTTGAGATTGCCATCGACGAGGCCAGCACCAACATCACGCAGAAGGTGTGGAAGAATGGAGAGCTGATCTCTTCTCAGTCGGACAGTATGCCGCCTTTTGTAACATTAATTACCCCAGACATCGCTAACAGCATCATAGACCCCGGCCTCAAGCTCGAGGTTTTGTACAGTGGAAACGAGTGCTACGCCGCCGACTGCGGAACTCTCGCCGGCTACGGTGAGTGCAAACTTCTCAGTCTAGTGTCTCCATAAGCTAACAGTCATGCCAGGCTGGAAAAACCTCACTATCCACCTGAACCAGGCCGACGCGAAGTACGGCGACACCCTGACCCTGACTGGCGCTACCTCGGACGGACTGACCACCTCCGATGGTGGCAAGACGTGGCACGCGGATGAGATCAAGATCCAGAAGGACTACTTCTACACCGATGACTCCAAGAAGGAGTGCTCTTCGTAAACCAGTTGAAAGGAGTCGACGAGAGGAATGACCAACTTCATTCGTTAGTGGAGGGAATTACAGTGGCTGAGTCTAGTGTGTACAGCATGAATTGAACACTACGTAAATAAGCGCTTGGAGTCTTGCTATAGTAGAGCCCAGAGATCCTTTCATCTCGACTTAGAAAGTTATGAATATCTGTGATGCGTTGGTGTTACATATAC
The DNA here is from genome assembly GCA_029906385.1 of Neofusicoccum laricinum. Taxonomy (NCBI): domain Eukaryota; kingdom Fungi; phylum Ascomycota; class Dothideomycetes; order Botryosphaeriales; family Botryosphaeriaceae; genus Neofusicoccum; species Neofusicoccum laricinum. Next base: position 10,176 of record CP123716.1, on the reverse strand, counting down.
GCTTCTGTCCACCCCGGTCGGTTCTTAGCAACATCTTAACAAATGAGAGTGACGTGATGCGCGAACCTAAAAATTATGTTTTATATATCACGGAATCGAGAATCTTTGATAATCATTATAGATGCCAAATTGAAACTTGTGATAGTTGGTCGGTATTCACAAAAAAGGGTAAAAAGTCCGAAGCTGTATCTTTGGAGCTTGTTAGCACACCATCTATGGAGGCGTATTGCTAAGGCAGCGGAATCCCGATGCTGCAGTTCTGTCCACTACAGAAGGATTAGCGGGGTCGGTTATAGATGGGCGTAGGGCGTACCTCTGCAATGGCTACTGCAGCAGATATCTTGCCCAATCCCGGGGCATTCCCCTGACGATACGTTAGCAGGGAACAGATTGCGAAAGCCACGAGCTGCTCACTGTTCGGAGGTAATCCTGTCCCTGCACCATTCTGGCAGGATGCGCAAGTCCCACCTATCGGTGAGTAGTGTACATACCAGAGCATCTGTTCGACCAGCAATCATGACCGCTCCTGCAGCGATCTATACTCGAAATAAATTCCTCGAAAACTGTAAAAGAATAGAAAATACCATACCGCCAATGCTTCCTCTATTACATTTTCGCGTAGCTGGATCAACCGTAAGCACAGTTCCAGTCTTGGGACAACAAATACCTACCAGCGACACAGGTTCCAGACAGACATTGATTCGGAGCGTTGCAGGATACTTTATGTGTTAGAAAAGATCATATTAAATGTAGTGATGATACGGCTTACCACCGGCCGAAGACTGCGCAATGGCACCGGCACTTAGGGTGAGGAATAGGAGAGCCTTCAACTGCATTTTAAGAAAAAACAGACTTTAGTGATGCTGAATATGTTGGTGATCTTTAGAATGATTTAGAAAACGTTTCTGGGGTTTGTCACCTTTTAAAGACCTTAGAATGCGGAGCCTGAGCGATGCTTGGCTGACGCCGTGCTAAACCCATCTAGTCCCGGAAACATCGTATAATAGCGGGAGTCTAGCAGTAGAGCTGGTACTTGCACTTCTTTAGCGAGGCAAGACTTGCTGTAGAAGAGGAAACAACCGGACACATCGGATAGAGTCTTGTGAGTTGTTACCGTACTGAACTTTCTGCTACTCTACTTTTAGACTAGTAAACACGACTGTACGAGCGCTACTACTTGACTTGAACCCTTCAGGCTTATTCACCGACGTTGCCAAGATTTTAACTATTATTTAATCGTTAGACAGCTTCACCCATAGCCTGGCCAGACGATGGGATCACGGAGCGCTAGAGGAAAGACCGTTTCGACATCAACGAACATGCCTGCTAACGACCGTCTATACGAGGAGAGATAACACGGTTGGCCAACGCCTCCACTTGAGCTTTAATGCACCCAATTATGGTATGGTCTTCTCAGTTTGATACGCTGATGATTTGGGTACTTTTCTGCAAAAATCAGGAGTGCTTTTTAAAGCGCAACGCTTGGAAGATTGGTTCTGGGTAGCTCGTCGAGGTACAAGGCTTGTTCTTATAAATCGTCTTCTTGGTGCTGTATACCCAAGTCTAGAAATAGCGCTTTGGCGCGAAGTGACTATCAGCCTTCAGTAGTCAAGACAGGAAGTTCGTGCAGCACTGATACTAACATGATTCGGGCTCAAGCGGATGTCGGTCACATATTGGCGCTCTGCATGAGTGGAGCTTAGAAGCTGATATCATTTCATAAACCTCTTACATGGAAGAAGAGCGACTTGGTGAACGGGTTGGCTCCAACGTTGTGCCTGAACCTGCATCGGAATCGGAGTCGGAGCCGGTTTCAAACTCAACTGTTCTCGTTCTGAAATCCCCTCTTCCCTGCAGCGCCCTGCAAACATCCTGCGAAATAGCCTTGCATGACGACCAGCTCATAATAATGTAGATGATACAGTCACAAAAACCTTGCGTCGGATTGAAAGCAGCCTGTAGTGTGTTCAGGGTGGTGCTGTCCTTGTTATCGTTCACGAGCAGGTAAACACGATTCACACTCGCAGGTGCCTGTGGCTGATTACTAAAACAATCTACCGGTGGATGGAAGTGGCATTGGTGCGGGGAGGACGTTTTTCGTAGCGTGGGGTTTGGGAGACAGTCGTGAGGACTCACCCAAACAAGAATCAGAGACAAGAACATCAAGATGCTCATCTTTGCATAGGCCATGGCTGCGTCGTGCGCGTGTGTTGCTCTCGGGTCCCGTAGCTTGGTAGTCCTGTTCAATCTCCAGAGGAAGCGTAAACAGCGAGGTAATGGGATTCCAGACACCGTTGGCGAGTCTCCGGAGGAGGCTCTGTTGGACTCTTGCGCAGTTTGCTCTCCGGAGGGGTTGCTGTCCTCTTGATGCGATGGGAAAGGCCAGTTGCCGTTTTGTTTCTCATTCTCATTCCCTGGACGTTGCGAGGCCACATTCTCCGGAATGTCGAGTTCGACGTTAGTCCTAGTGGGATGTGACCCTTGCAAATCATGCTGCTGCAGTTGCGGGGGGACACATATATCTTGCGGTACATGAGATTCGCTTCCAAGAGTTTCCTCATCTTGCGCACCACTCTTCACATCGTTGTTCCTTGGGACATCCGATTCTGCGGCTGTTGAGCACGGTGAGACAGGTTCCCGGAGGCTCGACGTTACATGGACCTCTGTAACGCAAACAACCCGGCCGGACGGGCGGAATGGATTGCCAACCTGCAGGACAGTAACAGGAGTATCAATGGTGTAGTTCCCATGTTTGAGCTTCAGGTTTTGCCGTAAGATCTTTACGCCCGTCGCGATGTAGATGATCGTTATCACAAGACAACCAACCCTTTAGTTATCAATTCTCCGCACGACATGTGTATATTTGGAAGTAGAAAGGGCTGTTTGCCTCACCAGGTGATACCGTAGCCGAAAGTGAATCGGATCCACTGGTAATCTTGCGTCACCCAACACCACAACTACTCATGTGAGCTAAGAACCGACAAGGAGATGGCGGATACCTTACGTTCGCAGGCCCATATATTCCTGATTGTGTCGGGGCTATGTCGAGAATGAGAAAGATCAGAGAGTGCAAGAACGTAAAGCCATAGATGATTGCCAGATAGGTTAGCTCCAGACGGCGAAGCTCAGAGGGCGCCCATTTTCTGCTTCAGCGTCAGCCCGGAAGTGCACTAAACACTGGCCGAATGTGTAGGAGGCGACCAAACCGGAAAAATATCAGCCAAACATTGATGGCCATCGCCGCAGTAAAGAGCATTGCGGATGTTGAGAACCTGGTCTCTTGGGTCAGATCGCGTGCCGGGATACGGCTTGGAACGGGACGCACGTCTGAATTGAGAAAGCCTGCAACCGGCAGAGCGCCATGCTCTTGCCGGGCTGCGGGATACCAGCTGTGCCGATGCAATAGAACACATAAAGCACAACGTTACCAATTGATGCCAAGAAAATGAGCCTATTCATCGGCTTCCGCATCGCTGGGAAAAGTGCAAAAGTTACTACGATGAAAAGGGCAGCAACAATGGAAATGCCCGACGAGATTCTTGAGACAATCTCGTAGACCGTCATGGTGCTGGGGCCCCGGGGTTGAATGGCTGCGGCTCCAGTAGCAAGTTGTTTGCCACTCTGGCGCTCAATGGAAAATACGGACTTATGTATTCAAGCACCTAGAAGCCGATTCGGCCCTGTTTGAACTCTGATATGCACATCCACGCAGGCTGGAGTTTAAGCGGGGTCCCTGCACAATGCTCGAGTTTAAACTTTAGAGCCTGCTCCCAGGCCAATCGGCCTGCGTTCCTAACTTGCTACGCGTCATGGCCATCTCATTCCTTGTTCTCCCCACTCCCGATAGATTAGTGCCGACTAGGAAGCCGTTCTTCCGAGCATGTTGCAAATCGGCAAAGTTCTCGATGGCAGCAGAAATTCGAAAAGCATAACGTGAGCGCCGCACGTTGCATCTCGGTCCTGCTTTGGAAGCTGTCCAAACTTAAAGCTCCTTAGAAGATGGCCGGGCCTCGTTGGAGAGTTATAGCAGTACGTGAATGTGTGCGCACTTCATAAGGTATAGCAGATACAATATACACGATCGAGCCGGGGAAACCAATTCCAGAACGAAAAGCATGCAACAGAACAACACTATCTCAAAAGAAATCTGTGCCGTGTTTTCGACAACACAGTCTTATACAGTTAACAAACTTATCTGTGATCTCTGACTTCTGGGTTTTGGCAGCATTCATTCCTTAGCTCACATTACGCAGGGAGCTGAGCCACGTTTGTTCTATCACCCGTTAGCACGAGCCGCATCTTAAATTAGTGATTGCGTGAATCGGCCCCGAGTGACGCCGAGGCTCCATCCTCATTATCGCCTAGTGACCACTGTATGCTGCAGATTCGGCTCATGGGCCCAAAGATGCGATACCAAGGGCTGACTACACTCCAGTTGCACTCTACCACTGAGCATACCCAGCTCCTCATATGGCATCTTTCAGGTCGTGAAGGACTTCAACCGCCTTTAACACACCACAGTGTGCTAATGAGCGCTAACGACTAAACCTTCAATTAACAGTCAGCTCGACGTTGCTGATGACGATTAGGAGGTACCATATATTGCTTGGAGGATGAGACATCACGGCTTCATTCATTATTGGGCGCTTGATTGAAAAATTGCGCCTTGGGGTTCCGCTGCCGCCCGCGGAGGAAAAGTTTCAGAACACCCCGAAATCACTGTCGTCCAAGAAAGAGTTGACCATAAACATTTAGCAACTCGTGTGTTATGGATAATCTTCGCGTATTCAGAGTGGTGAGAATACCCATGTGTCGCCTTTCCGGAGCTGCGTTCCAATCACAGGCGCCGGGCTGGCCAAGGCACGCTTACGGAAATAAGGTGAAGCCCGGAAAAAATAGACTTTTCGCAAAATAAAAATTGACGCAACGTGCGTCGCAGACGATTGCACTCGGGCAAGGTGGGAGTGGCAGAAAATGTATAATCAAGCTGTGCTTGATGAATCTGGATTGCGCAGGCCAATTGGAAAAGCTGGAAAAATAACTTGTCACATAACGGCTTGACAAGTCGCTCCGGCAGTTCCCTCAACCGGTAGGCGGCTCTCACACCAACAAGACGCATGGGTCACTCAGGGGCCTTCGCAGAGGCTAAATTGGGGCCTTGTGCTTTCGGAGGCAGTTGAATGCTGTCGTCCTGCTCCTCATGATCCACCGCATTTTGGACACATCGTCGGTGATTCTTTACTCATGGACGACACCAAAGCCGAGAACCTCGGGCCTAAACTCCTGGCTTTCTCTATAATCATAGTAATTCTTGCAACGCTGTTTGTCGGCCTAAGATTCTACGCACGAAATCTCAAGGGAAAGATCTATTGGTGGGACGACTGGACTGCGCTTGCAGCGCTGGTGAGAAGCATTTCGTCCGCACATAGAAGGCCATATGTGTAGCTGACGCTGCGTATAGCCGTTCGTATTCGCATGCTGTGGGATCAATGGCGCCCAGATCCTGCACGGACTTGGACGCCATGTCGACACATTATCCACGTACGACGCAGATAAGGTTGTTACAATCGAGTACTCTTTCCAGTGGATTTACCCAGCATCACTCGGCATCATCAAAATTTCGGTCCTTCTGCTCTACTACCGCGTTTTTGGCCGGACTCGTCTCAATGTTTTCCTGTGGCTCGCTGGTGCTATGGCGATTGCATGGGTTTGCGGAATGTTCCTCAGCAACCTTCTGCAGTGCACACCAATGCGTAAGGCTTGGGAGCCAACCGTCCCTGGCCACTGTTTTGACTCGCGGACGTTCTTCATCGCCAATTCGGCTTGCAATATCAGCAACGACGTTATTATCCTGAGCCTGCCTATCCCCATCCTGTGGGCAGCGGCGCTCATGCCAACACGTCAAAAGATCCTGCTTACAATCACATTCCTCCTGGGCGCTCTTGTCGTTGCTGCAAGCGTTTACCGCTTCGTGACGCTGCTTTCTATCGAGAACGACGACATCACATGTGAGTTCGCGGATTTCTTGACTATGCCCTCTTGTCTGACAATCCAACAGGGACTTTCTCATACCCCAATCTCTGGTCTGTTATTGAACCGGCCGTTGCGTTGATATCCTGTTGCCTCCCAACAATGAACGTCCTTTACATCCGAATCAGCCGGCTCTTGGGCATCTCACATGCAGAGAACGATGTGCAACTGGCACAGCCTGCCCAGGAAGACTCCGCTCAGACTGAGTCAACCATCGAAAGAAGGAAGAGGAGACAAAATGCGTTTGCGCAATGGGGACATGTTATGACCACGTTCAGGTCCGAAGTGAGGACTACCACCGCGAGGACCGAAGTTCGACTGAGCCATGGTAGCGGTGTTACGGCGCAGCCTCCACAGTATCGGGATAAGAAGGATGAGGCAGTAGAGCGGGGCGCATACTCGCACCGCAAGAAGAATTCAGCAAGGGGTCACGTGTATCACGTGACGCCAAGCTCTGTATGCTCCGGTCTGGGCAACCACAGATCAAACAGATCAAACCGCCATTAATCCCTATAATCCGTACCTCATAAGGACAGATCAAACAGATTATTAAACAATAAAGGTTTATAGTAGCGGTATAGAGATAGTCTACGATAAGTCGTTTAATTCTTCTACCTATTAGCCGTACACGGAGGATATACGTGTGCGTCACGTGCTATACTAAACCCCAATTGGCTCTCGCTAATCGGGTCCTTTTCGGACCTTTAGTTTCCTAACTAGATTAACTCTCTAGGTGTTACGACGGACCCGACCGTGTTGGGTTTCAGTCGGCGCGTAAGACCATTCGGCCAATCTCCCGTCGACTGGAAGTCGACAAAAGGTTCAGTAATGATCAACCTGGTGGCTGATCGTGCCCCAACAACTCTATATATAGAGGCGTGTTCGTAACACTACCTCCCCTCTTAAGGCAGATGACCCCAGCTGGCAGACTCAGCCCGTCATCTGGATATAGAGTTACCCCCAACCAACCAGTCATGCGCCAGTCAAATACGACCGGACCCGCAGCGGACTGTGGCTGTGAGCCGGGGGAACGAGTCACCTAATTGTCCGTTGTCAGTGGGGCAGTGGGGGAACCAGACCCACTCTCTTGCCTCTGGCTGGCCACCCGAAAAACCAGCACTCACTCGACTAACTGCCGACAACAGGGCTCGAACCTGTCGACCCATGGGTAGGCTGATCATTATGTTACGACGGACCCGACCGTGTTGGGTTTCAGTCGGCGCGTAAGACCATTCGGCCAATCTCCCGTCGACTGGAAGTCGACAAAAGGTTCAGCAATGATTAACCTAGTGGCTGATCGTGCCCCAACAACTCTATATATAGAGGCGTGTTCGTAACACTAGGAAACCAACTCGCTCTACTACTAAAATCTACCTAGGTATATATAACGGTAGGTGTTACGACGGACCCGACCGTATTAGGTTTCAGTCGGCGCGTAAGACCATTCGGCCAACCTCCCGTCGACTGGAAGTCGATAAAAGGTTTAGTAATAATTAGCCTAGTAGCTAATCGTACCCTAATAACTCTATATATAGAGGCGTGTTCGTAATAGTAGGCTCCTTCTACTAAGCTTTAAAGTCGCTTAGTAGGTTAGTAGAAACCGAAGGGTTTATCTTAAAGAGATAAGATATTAAATAAATAGCCTAAGGGCTACTATACCTAGGTAGATTTTAGCTAACTAAGCGAGTTGGCTTTTAAGCCTCATATCTAAAGGGAAGCTAATACCGAGAAGGATCCGATTAACGAGGACTAATTAGGGTTTAGCGTAGTGTTATAAATGTAGCTTATGTGGACTAATTACTTCTTGTTTACCGCCGATCGATTTGGAATCTAGATCTAGACTTGCCTGCTTATAAATTAGGAAGCTAGTATTTTAGTTCGTTCCTTATGTATATAAAGCTCGCCTCTCTGCCTTACAATTAGTTCTTTAGTCTAGCAATGAGTATTCCTCGCGTACAACTTAGTATGCCTTGAATTGGACCTTGCTCGCCTCCTTTGTTGTTCACTCGTCTCTCTCCACCCGCCTCTTGGCATTCGTCCCTAGTCTCTCGCCCCCCTCCTCTTATCCCCTGTGCTTCGGCATCTGCTTTACCTCTACTGCCTTTACCGGCTTCGTTACTTCGTCCCTCTCCGCCCTCCAAGGTCTGTTCATTATATTTTGCTAGACTCCTATCTAGTAGGCCTAAAGCTCTCGCCGAAGCCCTAGACTGTGATCTCCAGAATGGTCGATGGAACCACACCTCCTGACCCTTGGGATACGCTATTCCAAGTCCTCGATCAAGTCCCTGCCCCTATCAATGCTCGCCCCACCTTCCCTGAAGACATCCCGGTTTCCCTACGCGTTACCCTTAGTCAGGCGTACGCTAGAGGAAGACAATCTTGCCTAAGATCCGATATCGATTCACCAGTTATCCCTGAGAATGCTACGAACGCCCAAGTTGCTTGCATCTTTCATTACTACGGTTTTGGCCAAGATGAAGCCTTCGCTCGACTCCAGTCACTAGCTTCGAACCTCCCTGCCAACACGCCAGCTATCACGTCTACTATATCTCCTTTGGAAACCCCTACTCCTCGTCCTCGTATTCCTAAAGTCTCGGACCCAGAACCCTTTAAGGGTGAACGTACTCGATTCGGGAATTTCGCCACGCAACTCCAGCTCAAATTCGCCTCAGACCCATCTGCCTTTGCAACGGATACGGCCAAGATTACCTACGCTGGTTCCTACCTTCGCGATGCTGCTTATACCTGGTTTGCCCCTTACGTCTCTGCCTCGAATGGTTCCGTAAACTTCGACAACTACGAGTCCTTCTACCAAGCTCTCAAGGCCGCATTTGATGATCCCGACACCTACGCAACAGCTGAACGATCCCTCCTCGCACTCAAACAAGACAAGTCCTGTTCGGCGTACTATTCACGGTTTCTCTCGCTTATTACGACCCTTGGTTGGAAGGAAAACGCAGTTAAGATCCACTACTTCCGCCTTGGCCTTAAAGAGAACCTTAAGGACCTTCTTGTTGGACGAGCTATGCCAGCAGAATTCGAAAAGTTCGCTGAGGCTTGCATTATACTGGACAACCAACTCTATGCTCGAACTATTGAGAAAAAGACACCCTCAACTCGTACCCCTACCTCGATTCCTCTCTCGTCTGTACCAGCTGCTCCTCAACCCTCATCTCCCACACCAACCTCGATTCCTCAAGGTGAACCTATGGAACTAGATGCTACCGCTCGAAAGACTTACCGAAAAGCTAACAACCTCTGCGCCTACTGCGGTAATCCTAACCACTGGGTTAAAGAATGTCCTAAAGCTAAGGCTAAGGGACTTAAGCTTAATATAACGTCGCATACACCTCCTACGGCTTCCGTCCTCTACGTATCAAAAAACGTAGAAGGCTAGGCAGTACCCGGCACCTGCCTAGCCCTCCTCTACTCCCTACTTCGAATCAGTTTTCCGTCCTTGCTTCCCTCTCGTCTTCGAATCTTGGAACACTCTCGTTTTCACCTCCTAAAACCCGTACCCTACAGCCCCGTGCTATAGATCTTGGGAAACGTCCGCTCCTTATCCTTAAATCAGTGGTTAACAACAAAATCGAAACCTCGGCTATGTTAGACTCTGGTGCCTCGTCTCTTTTTGTAGATGATGCCTTTATTGCTTCCTATTCAATCCCTACACGCCAAAAACCCCAAGCTGAATCCCTCGAACTCGCGGATGGATCTATCGCCGGATGGATTACCCACGAGGCCGACCTTCAACTTGATATTGATCAGCATCAAGAACTCGTTACCTTCCAAGTAACTAAGCTCGGCCAATATCCAATTATCCTAGGAAAACCCTGGCTAGAACGGCATGATCCACACGTCCTATGGTCAAAAAACACAATTACCTTCGCCTCCCCTTTTTGCCAAGCAAATTGCTTGCCTACTCGCCAACCCACAACTACGCTTTCCCCCTCACCTCCTAATTCGCCTTCGATCTCTTGCGCTACTGTATCCTACGCCGCCCTTACTCGTTATGTCCGACGAGATAAGACTAGGATATACGCCGTATCAATTAAGGAGATCCAAGAACACCTTGATAGCCTTAAGGAAACGGAACAGCAAACTCCAGAACAAGAACTCGAAACCCTCCGCTCACGAGTCCCCGCT